>CP031831.1:0-1200000 GCA_008728235.1 Lichtheimia ramosa
AAACCAAACCCTAAACCCTAAACCCTAAACCCTAAACCCTAAACCCTAAACCCTAAACCCTAAACCCTAAAATTCTAAATCCTAAAATCTTAAATCCTATACTCTACATTCTAATAAATCCCTTTAAACCTTATACTCTACACTCTGTTTCATGAAGTAGCGTATTTTGTACTTGCCTTAGTTTATACAACCTACATACGTCGTCAGATTCCAAGGGATCGACGATCGTGTTTGGTGCATGCGCAATCCCTGACTCAATGCATGGCATTAGGGAAGAGTGCTCAGGCAAGTTATGTTTGCTGGATACAATTACTGATAGTACATATAGAGTTACAGTATAAGCCTTGAATGGATACAAGAGCCCATATCGACAATTAACTATGCATGAAATAAGAGATTAAACTGATATGCTGATATGCATAATGTACCATACTATAGAGCCAAAGCTAGTAGATACTGGTTTCATTAGATAAGATAAACAGATATTTATAGCCTGTAATGTATAAACAAGACATGTTCATTGTAATCTGTAATAAGAAAGTCATTCGTCTTCTGTTGTGCTATACTATTGGATAATGTATATGGTAGGTGGGAGATGGAGCTAGTTGTATTCTTTATTATCAAAGAAAGATTGCCAAGATCCTAGAAGCATTAGCTGCTTAATCATATCTGGAGCAAGTCGGTTGCGTGTATAGGGGAGCAATAGTCTTGCTGATGAGAAGGATCGCTCTGATGGAGTTGATGTGGCTGGGATAGCAAGATACCGAGCTGCCATGCGTGATAAATTTGGCCAACGTATAGCCTGTGATTCCCAAAATAATAGCTCGTGGGGCTTGTCCTTTGTCACAATTGGTGACACTATTCCTTCTGCAATGTATTCTCCCAATTCATCATTTGTTGGCTTTAATCGAAACAAATCATGCAATGCTTGTGTTTGCTCATTGACTTCAGCTTCAACAGGTACAATCCTTGAAAACTTGCTCCATGTATCACGAACAAATTGCTGGCTCATATTCTGAATGCTACGTTCCCACATGCAACGTTGCCACCAATCAAACTTCATTCTTGGATCCATTGCTGTTGCCACAGCATATACTTCTGTATCATCAGTCTTGCCATAATATGGAAGCAGCTTGCGACGTCCTGCCAATGCAGCTTCCTGGAGATCCTGTGGATACATGTTGTTGTCAGCAAAGTCCTCAAGCGAATCAATCAAGTTATTGTAGCAAAGAATAGTCATGTTGACAGTGGCATGAGACTTGCTGGCTGAAAGCATCTTGGTTGCTTCATCAAAAGGTCGCAACAGAGAACACATATGCTCCACACGATCCCATTCATCACCTTGCAAGGCATAATCTGTAAGATCACCACTTGCTGTCATAGCAATATATGCATCCTTAAGCTTAAGTGCACGATTGAGCATGTCATACGTAGAGTTCCATCTTGTTCGTACATCTAATATCAACTTCAAAGCAGGACAATCCATTGCAATACGTTTTCGCTCAAAGATAGCTAAGCGTTGGGGTGACTGTTGTATGTGTGTGTGTGTCAAGTGTGTCAAAAGGGAATACTGATAACTAAGAACAAGTCTGTGAGAATGCAGTATACTCTGATCAGGAGAGAGAGCCTGCCTACGTAACTAGCTGTGTCTTTATTTACTACTGCTCTATGACTCACAAGAATTTTCCCCCAATGGCATCATAGCTGAGTTGGGTAGATTGATCCCTTTACATTGATCAATGCTGTATGCTATCAAGTAGCTCTATATCAAGATAATGACATGTGGATGTGTTTCTTATTGACTTTGGTATCATGACCGATACATCATATACACGACAGTGACGACCTATTTCATGGCGTATCAAGTAAGAATGCAGATATGTAAGTGAAACGTAGTAGTATAAGTATAGCCATCAAGTAAAACTGACATACCTGATCTTGAGCACTCCTTTTCTAAGCTTGGCAAGTGTAGTCATATCACACTGATCATTATCAAGATCCGCAATGTCGTTTGGTGCCTCTGATTGAAGACCATTCTTAATTATCTCTTGCACAGCGAGATTAATGACATGGCCAACACAAGGAATACGACGAGTTGCTTTGAAAGTCCTATACCACATCGAATATGTCAGTGTCATGAACCATAAGCGTAGATCGCATTAAAGCCTACCATGTGTTATCTTGCTCAGAATGTGCTTCAATTAGATCAGCCATCTTTTCCATATTAGATGCATTGTCAGTGGTAATAGTAAAAAGCTTCGCACCAAGACCAAGGTTATCCAACAATGTAATAAATGCACTTGCAAGGTTCTCACTAGTATGTGGTCCATCAAGATTCTCAAAGCCTAACAGGATTTCTTGAACAGTCCATGTCTTCTCACATATCCAGTGACCTGTGACGCCAAGAAAAGCCTGATTAAATGGACTGGTCCAGCAATCCAAAGTGCATGAAATAGCAGGCACATCACATAGCATGCTTATAATCTTGTCATGGTATATGTGATATTCGTGAGTGGTCTAGACAAAATCCAACCATTTAGTAAGCCAGTGCTCTTATTATATTTGTGTTTCATGCATAAGACGTTCCAGCATCGACATACCTTTCGTGTAAATGTATCAGCACCAGGTAGCTTGACAGCTGTTAGTGTTGGTGCCATTTGAGCCATCTCCAGCAACTGTTGAAGATCCTTATTCTCTGATGTGGTGAATGGTAACTTGCTCGATACAAGGAACTTGATAAATTGCTTATGGAATTCATTTTGATCAAATGTTCTTGTACGCTTGCTAAAAAATGAATCAAGAGGACCATTACGCTTGTTCTTTTGTGTATGGGGACCATTGTTCTCAGAGATGCCATGTGCTGATACAAGGTGTGCAATAAAGGTTGTCGTGGTTTTCTTAACGCTTGAATATGTCTTGCTACAATTGGTAACCTTGCAACGAATACGCTCCTTTCCTTCTCTTGTTGTATAATGCTCACCATACTTGTGTATGAAAATCCAGCTACGACCATCATCGTTTCCACCAGTTGTACTATTGTCATCACCTTCTTGTACTTGCGATTCTTGAGTAACTGACATTTGAGAAGTATCACCATCAGTGTCTGCACAAGGGATATCTGATAAATCTGGGATAGAAAAATCCATTTGGCCCCTATTCAGGTCTTCTATGGCGTAGCTCATTCCTGAATCATCAGAATTGACTGACAAAGTAGACATAGATGCATTAGTAGTTGTACCACGAGGTGTGCGAACTTGTTGATGTTGTTCAGGCATCTAATATTGTACAGGTTAAGCACAATGTTCGATGAATGATGTAGTCAATGTACAATGATGATGATTATCACCAACTTACTCCCTCGTAGATTGCACCAAGTGGGTTTTTTGAAGAGCTACCATAAACCATGTCAGATAAAGGAAGCAATCGATGACAAAGATGTATCGTAAAAAGTGGGATCAAGAATGAACATGAGATAAAAAGATAAAGATACTCTTCATCGATGAACAGGTCAACAATTCTTTTATATCTACAACTACAACGGTACAACTCTACAACATGATTCTCCCATGCAACTACTGAAGGATAACTAAACAAAGGATCATGTTTCATATATTGATATTCTGGATTTGGGTATAAAGTGACATATGACATGCTGTTATTGTCAATAGGAATACACTTCTACAGGTGTGTAGGCGCATGTATGTGTGAGAAAATGGCACATGTGATGATGATCAGAGACATGCAGCAGCATAGGATTTCTTACTGTGGGAAATTGCAACTGCTACCTATGCGTATGAACGCACATAGGGGTGATTTAGCTTTGGCTTCGTATTCAACATACCTAGTGTCCATAAGCCATCCTAATACAAGCAGTACTGTTGCTGCGTTGCAATGCGTTTGCATTCCCATGTGCAAAGCTGGTTCTGATGGTGACAATGGAGCATCGTGTTGTAATTGCTAGCTTCCTTTGACATGAAAAGTACTTTATACACTTCCATATAGCAATCGATAGGTATTAAAAGGTCACTACAATACTAATAAACTACATCTGCTATCGCTACGGATATAGACAGACGCATGAATATGCACCTTACTACATAATGACTACTGTCCCACTGTGTAACCCAGCCAGCCACCTGGAACTTCGATTCTCACGATTCGATTTTTCGATTTTTCGATTCGATTCGATTCGATTCCCATATTTCAATTAATCGCACGATTGTCCCAAAAACTCGAATCGAAATAATCGTGAGGATGACTAGTAGACAGCTTACTATGGTGGTTAGGGTGATAGATAAGATGTGGATGGGACATAAGGATGAGCACATGACGATATTACAGTACTATGAGCGGGGATGAATTGATTGAGATACAATGGCAACGTTGGTGATGCTCGGTTGTTATCGATACCATTGCACAATGATCAGGATGTAAAACAAAGACGAATGCATATCATTATTATGGAATAGGCGTATGAGCGATTGTGTTCATTATTTAGAGCAAAAAAGTGCATTCAGCATCAGAGACGCTTAATCTTTTAAGCAGTGTTGATTATGATACGTGGCCTGTTGATTGGATCAAGATGCGTTGATGATCGTAACATATATGATGGCCAAGTTTCACAGCATTACGACATTACAAAAAGGGTGTTTGTGATAATAGTTGTGCACATTACGTGCTCTTGAAAGCATTTTTTTCTCTAGTGGATCTTTATAGTAAAGCAATGGATACATAATGGCTGTTTAAGTTCGAGATGCATAATTCGCTCCGTGGTATCTGCTGTCAAAATCTCAGCTCGATCCGACTGTAGCAAGTAGATCTTTGTATTGAACACGCTGTAGAGCGGTATCACTGTAATAGCTTATTAGTAGTTGGAAATTCTCTGTAGAGGATGATTAGATCCAGTACTTTTGCATGATCTTTTCTCCACAAGTGGTTATAGTAGTGTGTGAGCAGAGTCAAATAAAGGATACATTATGCTTAAAGCATGCTGTGAATGATATCAATAGACGCACTTGGATATAACGATAGTATTACATCGAGCACAATGTTGGCTATAGACATATCATGTGTCTATTTCTGTTAACACTCTTGTTCAACGTGGTCTATTCTCACCCAGAACTGGCCCAGATTGGGTGAAAATTGGGTCTGCGCGTCTGCGATTGGTATTAAATTGAACATGGTGTATATATAAAGTGCCGTGGTTGCATAAGGAAAGTGGTGGATGTATTCATATAGGTGGATAGCAGCAAGTACAGCATATGCATTGGATATAAGGATGAGCATATGATGATCTTATTATACTATGAGCGCGCATGAATGGATCGGGATGCAATGGTAACATTGGTGAAGCTTGGCTGTTATAGATGCTATTACACAATGACCAGAACGTAAATCAAGGAAAAATACATACCATTATTACGGGATAGACGTATAAGCAATTGTGCTGATGATTTAGAGCAAAAGAGTGTATCCAGGATCAGAAACGCTTAATCTTTAAGCAGTGTTTATTATGACACTGGCGTGTTGATGGGATCAAGATGCGTAGATGATTGAAGCGCGCATTATGACCGAGTTTTGGGATGGTAGGACAATGGGATCAGCAACCAAGCGACGATTTTCAGCCTGGATACATGCCATGGAGACGACGCGATCTCGAAACAAACTAATGTGTCAATTGAGCGACATGGAGTGAACGACATGGAGTGAGCGATCGTAACGCATGTGCTGTTTAAGTTTCATAGCTTTACGACAATAGGAACAGGGTGGTTGTCATAGTAGTTGTGCAATGCATCCCAGTACAAGATCGCTGCTCTTTTACAAATCTTTGGTATAAAGTCAGCTGTGTTGACAGCTGAAATGTACAGGCGATTGTAAAGTATGTTCTGTTTAAATTCCATGATGCTACAACAGTAAAAAGTGACAGCTTGTCATAGCAACCATTCAATACGTGCAATTAAAGTAAGCTGGTCATTTACAGATTCTTGGTATAATGCAAGACATTTTGATGACGATAAAGCATGCGGATGACAATAATATATGTTCTGACTGAGTTTCATGCCGTCATGGCATTGGGAAGAAGTCGTTTGTGATAGGGATCATGGATTACATGCAATTGAAGCGCTTGCTTTTTCTTGTAAGCCTTAGTACAAAGCAAGACATTTTGACGATGTCAAAGCATGCAGAAGACAATAAAGTACGTTCTGACCAAGTCTCATGGCATTACGGCGTTGGAAAGAAGGCGTTTGTGATAGTGATTGTGGATGATGTGCAATTGAAGTAAGCTTTTCTCCAGCAAATCTTTACAGCAAAGCAAATGCATGATGGCTGTTAAGTTCGATATGCATAGTTCGTTCCATGGTATCTACTATCAAAATCCCAGATGAATCGGTGTGTAGCAAGTAGGTTTTTGTATTGATGCCGCTGTAAACCTGCATCATTGTATAGCTTATTAGTAGTTGGAAATTCTCTGTACAGGATGATTAGATCCAGTACTTTTGCATGATCCTTTCTAAGCAAATGGTTATATTAGTGTGTGAGCAGATCCAAAAAAAAGGATGCGTGATATTGAAAGCGTGCTGTGAATGATAGCAATTGACAGAGTTGGATATAATGATAGTACTACAGCAAGGGCAAAGTCGGGTATAAGCATATCTAGTGTCTTTTTCTGTTAGCACTCATGTTCATCGTGGTCACTTCTCATCCAGATCTTGCACAAGTTGTGTGAGATCTCATGCGCTGTGCGTGGAATTGGTATTAGATTGAACGTAGTGTATATATAAAGTGCTGTGAATGCATAAGAAAAGTGGTGGATGTATTGATATAGGTGGATAGTGTCATGGATAGGATATGGATGGGATATAAGGATGAGCCCGTGATGAGCTTACAATACTACGAGCGTGGATGAATGGATCGGGATGCAATGGTAACGTTGGTGAAGCTTGGCTGTTATAGATGCCGTTACGTGGTAATCAGGATGTAAAGCAAGGACAAATGTATATCATTATTGCGGGATAGGCGTAGAAGCGATTGTGCCTATGATATACACCAAGGTTTCGCCAGCTCTGGGTTTTCTATGGATCTTTCACCAGGAATACAGGAAAATGACGCATAGTGGCACCTTAGGCATCCTTATTATAAACAGGTCGTTTTTTTTATCATAATACTAAAAGGCATTCAATGCATGCCCATGTCAAGCTGCAGTTCTGATATGTTTGGGATCTCGTGGGATCAACGAATGTTGTTCTGCACATAGAGAATGCAGATGGATGTGCTTAATACTCAGCTGGGCACAGCTTTATGCAGCTCGTGGACCCCAACGTTTTCTTTTACTTTCACCTACTTTTGAATCTCCAGCACGATACGGAACTTGTCTCCATGCTGCAAATGAACAACACCTGAGCATACGACAGCAGCGAATATGTACAGCAAAGACGTGTTGAAAGCTTTGGGGGACACAACAGTTTTATTTTCTCTTTCGTTTCCTGATGCAGCAACGTCAACCAATCGCACACTCTCAATCTTTGAAACAACCTTTACAGCAGGCTGGAATGCAACATAGGACACGTTTAAAGTATGTAAACAGCTTTATATTGATATGAAACACACAGCTAATGACAGGTATGTCGTCAAGTTTGTTTCCTTGGATATTGCTGGAGTTGTTGCTGGTGCACATAAGCGTTTGTTTCAATGATGGTGTCAAGTACAAGCTACAAAAGACAAAGGTGTGCTTGTATGATGCTGTGGTATGAAGAATGGGATGCATTAACTTTGGACATTTCCTCTTAGTTCAAGGCGTTGGATAAGGACATGTACAAGACTCTGTGACACTTTTGATGGGATCTCGGTCTAAAAGCATAGCTACTGAAAGGTAAAGAGTAGGAAAACGAATGCCAGGGCAGTTTATTTAGTTGTTGCTATTGAAACATAGACTGAGCATGGATGAAGACTGTTTTTCGCGACCATAGACACTAGAGCACAATGCAAAAGGTAAGGTGCTTGGGGATTGAATATTATGGCTGTTTATTCATTTTGCACTAGGATCAACATGGCTATGTACCGTTTCATGAGCAAAGACATCAAGACAGGGTTCATAAGAAGTCAGTGGATGCAAATGGATGGTGCTGCCGTTTACTCGTGCCAGATATAGGCTTAGCGTTGCCATGGATCACTTTTTGCTATCATTGGTATTAGGAGAGAGAGATCACAATGGTAAGGTGGATGATATTGTACATTGGTATAGCTCATTCAATGTGTATCTTTGATAATAGACTGGATATGGCTATGGATTATTTCTTGGGATCATTGACATCAGCAGCAGCAGCAACGTCATTCACGCAGCACATGCAAGTTGAATGCAATCTTTGGTGGTTGGCAGTGAAGGAATCAATCAATGAACAACGTAGTTTCAACAAGATTTCACCAATGCATTGTTTATTGAATGAGTGGCAGCTGTTAAAGCATGTGCAAGTCAAACAAGTGACACTGTGGATTTTGATACAGAAGTATTTGATGTACAAGGTAAGGATGGCGATATTGGAAACAGTAAAGTAAGCGAAATTAATGCAGGTTGTCGTTAACTAGAGCAACTGGCGCCGATTACGTTGGCTGGTGCTTCTTTGTTTCCACTCCTTCGCTTCAAACCGTGGCACGATTCCCAACCAAGCCTACAACGAATCCAGTCAAGAACACAGCACCAATGACGAACAGCACGACATTCACCACGTAAAGGCGTTCAAGGCTTTCAAGAGACTAGCTTTTCTTCTTCCTCCACAACAGCAGCATTCAACTAGGCACAGCAACAGTGGTTATGAACACGATGTATGGCAACACAATGAGCTTCAACAAACGACAACAACAGTGCAAGAGCGAGTCAAGGTTACAGTGAATACGTATTATACGGCAAACCAGTGCTCAAAGCAAAGCAACTAGCTGCAGGTGGCTGCTTTTTGGATGGTACACTTTTACACATGAGACAAGCTCTTTTTCTCTCTTTTGTATACTGATGAACAAGGTATCGGCCCCAGTTATAGATGATGGTAATATACATATGACTGACAAGAATGGTACACTATAGAAGAAAGGGATGATGATCTATCTACAATGGCATGCACTGAAGGACCATACGGATGGAGAAGGATGATACTGGTTGTCATGGCTCTTGCAGCTCAAAACAGGTACTTTAATGGTCACAATGCTGATAGAATGCAAGTATTAACTTGTCGTTTTCAACACACAGATTCTCAGGACGCTATTCGACGTGGATGTAGTCTTAGGATAGGATAAGGTATGTTTTGTGAAAACACTGCTGTGAATGACATCCAATATACTTCACAATTGCTTATCCAACACCTTTAATGTTGTAGATAGTTGTATTGTATGATTCTGCGCGAATACATTGAACAAAGGCAATCCATGGCAAGATGATGTTGTACTTTACGTGAAAGCAATGAAGAGACATGTGGTGGAATTCGGCTTGCATGATGATGGTCAGTTATCTAGAGAACACACATGAAGCAGCATACAAAAACAGTACATGGCACATCAATTGGAGAGCATCCAGCAGAAAGACATGCAGCAAGTCGAATCACTATTTGTACAACAATCACTGATACGACCTTGTTGACAGGATATCATCCATCACTCTATCTCTCACTCAGACTGTACAATGGTTTGATGTCATAGAGCGTTGCCATGACACTATACACAGCACGATTACTACATTTATAGCTACATTCCTGATTATGGGATTAGCATTGGGTACCATGACGACGAGTGTGTAGATAGGAAGAATCCGATATGCTGATCACTATTCAACAGAAGGATTGGTTCGAGCAAGAACTAGGAAACGAGGAAATGAAGCATCTCACGGGTAGTAAATTGACAACAGATGATTTGCAAAGAGTGACACATTTATTGAATGTAAACTTTCAAGTAGCCACTGTATCCAAAAGAAGGTGCTATCCGTGATGACTTGTGCAAAGAAGGATACATGAAGCAATATGTCTGCCAAAGTGATCGCGATGCATTTCTTCTTATCCAAATGGTTGGTAAGTACATTCATGATCCTCTTGAACTATGCATTGATTCTTTCTGGTCATGTATCCTGTCAACAGCCGTGTGCCTTTATCAAGGCGATGGAACTGAAGGAAAGATTTTGGCTACAGGAACCTTTATTTCCGCTCTTTATACACGAACACGCCTCTTGTTTCTCTTTTGCCTTCACGACGCGACACAATCTACAACTGCGATCTTCTTGAACACTTGATGGAGGACAATGGCACCACCTTGGTCAAAGCAACACACGGCTACTCAATATAACACGCTTCAACACAACTCTTTCAGTTTCTCGCTTTAACTTTTCCCATTGTACACCACGATTGACTTGAACAACTCAATGCACTGAACAGCAGCAACACCTTATGCTTTGAACACCGGGTACGACTCTTAGGTATGACTTGGATGACTTGAAGCAACCACTTCCTAACGTTGCCGACTTGTACAGTTTGCCAGAACCTGCCTTTGATAATCTACAGCACTTTTACAGCAACGGCAAGGTGGATAAGCAGAAACATGTATCTGTAAGAATGGATGACTACAACAGGAACACTACAGCAAGTCTTCCACTGGCAACAAGCTACTCTTTTCTCAACACATTTTTCTCATCATCACTGCATACGGCGGATGCTTCTTGTACCAAAGGATTGGCAAGGTAATGACATGATCAAGCGATATTGAATGCATCTGCTAAAGCTACTCATTGGTTTAGGATACAGAATACGCCATTGTCATCACATCTTTATTCGAACACACGACTCATTTGCAACAATGACAACATGGATACGTATTTTGCTGGAAGGATGCAGCAGCAATGACATGCGATTACAATGCACAGCTACTTGATATCAATCAGCCTGTTATGGACTATCTATTTTACGTTGATCTTGTTGCTACTTACAACGTCTTTGGTGAACAAGGTGTTGGATGGATGAATATAGCAGCATCCTTTTGTCATTGCATTTTTACTCATGTCGACACATGCTTCTTTGGAACAAATCTTGGCAAGGTGGATATCATGTTTTTCGAATGAGCGCTTTTTGATGGATCCATCACCCTGAGCATCCTTATGAAACTTGCAGCAACAATATCTTGATCCAATGGATACAGAGAGAGCAACCTGTTGGATGGATGACTGCAGTAGGAAGGATATCAATGACTCTTGATCGTTACATGATCCATGATACGAGATGGATAAGGAGGAAAAGGTATAAACTGGATTACTATTCGAGTTGCAATCGATTGCTAAAGTATTACCAGATATGCCGACACGTCTGTACTTGCATGGATCATTCTCTACGACACTATCAGCACAAGGTGGATATGGAGGGAAAAGGGATGACTCTGACACGTCAACATCAGATATCAGATGCAGTTGCATGGTTGCACATCACTGGACTACTGCAGCAACGACTTGGTCACTCGAGATTGGAGAATCAGTTATTGGATGGATGACTACAACAGCAACTTGGCTAGGATTGATTAGCGAAAGTACTCTATTGTAGATATGCATCTATTACACCATTCATTTATATCACGCATACAAGCTGGATCTCGGCAAGGTAAACATAAGAAATATACGATCAATGACTTGTAATGCAACCATTTGCTGACATTGTTTACCTGTATCGAATGTAGCACTCGTTTATTTACATGAAGCATCATCTATGACCAGCAACGACAAGATGAACATGGAGGAAAAGAATCAACCTGCTATTGCAATGCACAGCTACTGGAAATACCAATCAGCTTTCTTATTTATCAATGCTTGTATCGACATACTACTCCAACAGGATATTCTGGATCATCATCACAGTACGGCATGGTACTCACTAGTGTCCACCTACCATTCAAGACATGACATCATTCAACAACATATCTTTCACAAGCCAATTTCATCACGACCGAACATCATCAGCAACATTTGCTTATCCCTATTGCTCTCTTGCGCTAGAGTAAACGACACACGATCTCGTAGTATGCTATATCGTCACTGGCATCGTTGAACAATGTTGACTATCTCATGCTCAAGATGTCATGCATTGCTGGTGCCTGGATGGAAGGATCTGCTCGTACACACGCTTTGAATATTACACACCAAACTATTGTGGTTGCGTACCATCGTCATCATTTCCAGGTAAGGATAAGAATGAAGCGTGGTATCAAGGATACTAAACTACTCGGATAGAACACATCTTTTCAGCAAGGATTGGATATTGCCATGGAAGTGGAAGAGACTGGCTTAACATTGCATGTGATGAAGATTGCGTTGAGAACCATATGGAAAGGCAGCAGAGATCAAGGACCAAGTATGTGTATTGATATAGCATGAATACTGATTACTGATACAATGTCATAGACAATGTGAGACGCGTATACAATGGGATGGTTATTATACTGCCGGAATCAAGTACTCCAATCATGCGGAAGATGTCCATACTGCCGTGAAACGTTCATTCTTGCAACAAAGTCCATTGACAATCCAACAAGACATAGAATGTTTCAAACAGAAGGTACATGATGGATTTATTGTGGTGATTGTATTAACATTCAATCAGGACTAGGTTATCAAGTGGATGATGCGACGCTCTCCTTGCGAACATGCGTACCAAGACCACATTTGGAACAAGTATCGCTCTTGCTTGGCCTTGTATTAGTGACATTTGTCATCAACAGGATCTGTGTTCAGCTGGGTATCAGTATCACCCTGGTTCACTTGCACATGTTTCACGAGCTTCACCTACGGCTTTCCTTGTCACCATCTGCTTATGGATGGCCAACAAGGGGACAGTGGAAAAGGATCCAATTGGCTATGTTTACATGGTACGTGTTACAGAAAGCAGGGATACTATTGCAAGCTAATATCCCTATTGTAGTTGATGATGAGATGCATGATCTTGTTCAGAAGCAGTCAGTATCCCAGTCAATGCAAGTCCTTTTTACAATGCAATCATTACTACTTTGAAACGATTCAGCAAAACATGTCACCTATCATTCCAGCACACCTTGAAAGATATCACACTTGAGCTTGAAAAGAAATGACGATGATGATCACACTCCAGACACTGGCTACCAAGAACAACAACATCCTCTTGATCCAATCCACTCGTGTACTTTGACAAGCTATCATTCATGTCTACAACTGGTCTAAAGCAGAGCATATCCAAGTCCAGCGAACAGTGACACTTCAACACATTGCACCTTTTCCGCGTTTACGATTATGCACTTGCTTGATTCTTCCAATGGATGGTTTCGTTATCAATAACGTTGTCAGAATGTCTATTACTTTTCATGATCCAATCAACAGCTATCCTTGGATGAAAGGTCAGAATCAACGAGATGACATGTCCACTAGCAAACGATCATTGTTAACCTTATGTCCGATACTTACTGTAGACATGCCAGATCGGTTGATTATGCTGTACTCTCATTGACACTATGACTACTGCAACATTTACAGGCAAGTGACAAGGATGGATGACAATCAGAAGACAATATTTATTGACTGGGATGATTGTGATTAGCGTGTCTAAAAGCCAACAAAGTACGAAGCATGAGACGAGAGATATCATCTGCTGGGATCACTTTTCACTCGAGTCAATGTCAATCCATTTCCGATCTGATATATATCAACGTGACACTATGACAACCTTTTTTGGGCCAGCCAAAGCTTGAAGTACAATGAATCGACAATGCAACCAGTTTACCTATGTTTGCTACTTGAGAAGCATGATCAGCACAAGCAACAAGAGCCTTGGGATCGTTGATGGCAATGGCGCTTCTTTATCTACTTGGTTTCACTACAACACGACATGACGAACATCTTGAAGCCTTTGCTTGTAATTGATCCACTCTTTTCGCTATGGCTACTACTCGAACTCCAGGACAATCACAACAGAGCATCATTTGGGAAAGAGAGATTCTCAGAGACACCAAGCTACAATGGAAGATGCTATTTATCTCCAGCAGCATGAACTATGGTCACCACGCATTCTTACAACCTGGTATCACTTTCTATATACCTACGCCCATTTGCTGGAGCCTGACGACCAACAAATGCATATCGGTTATCGGAGCAAGTGCCTATATATGTTTATGATGGATCAGTCAACATGACATTGTTACAGAAACACCATGATGGATTGGAAGATCGCTATATTCTTGTCATGACGACGACACCCTGCTTGCAGCGAGATTGTGCCTATGATTATTCAATTCGTGGGATCGATTGGCTGACGAGAACTGGATGCAGCATAAACTATGGATGATATGGCATGCTACATATTCAACCTTTGGCCTTATTGGATCATTGAAGAGTCTGGCTACCCAACACAACATGACAAAGATCCCTCTTGACAAGTGTATGAATGCAACAACAGTATTGATCATTGTATTTGTTCAAGGTATGTGATATGATGATTACAGCTAGCCAAGGTAGCTCATATTGATCAATAGGAATGATTATCAATGACAACTTTCATTGTGAACTATGAGAACAGGCTTGGATATGATGGAGGCAGTGTTCTGGATGAAAAACATGGACTATGCTGTATGTCTTCAGCAAGAGATGGTGATACATGGATGGTGAGCTACATGACTTGAAGCTTGGTGTTGAGTTATCATAGTGCATGATTCAAGGCTTGGGATACCCAAAGAGCAAGTGGGTGATGCAAATGTCTGGACTGGTTGCATAGCAGCAAGAGGAGCATGACAGCAAATGTATTCAAGCCAGGATTATTCTACCTATAGATCTCGACTAGCAATTAGTAATACGTGACCAATTCGACATAGTAAATGGCTTTATTATTACAGTATAGAATGATGGGATGGATACACTATGGGGAAAGGGAAGGACATAAGTATCATTGGCAGTGTCAAAAGGGAAAGCAGGATGGTTGAAATTCATGCAAGTTGTCATATAAGGCTCCATCAGTGCCGCTCGCTTGTTTCGCTCTCCACTCTTTCGTTACAAGTCCAATGCCAGCACTTGAACAGCAACAGAAACACAATGCATACGACATACACGATTGGAAACAACTGGCTGTTTATTCTTTTCTGACGACTGGGTCAATGAACAAAGCATGGTGACCAAGATTCTTGGCAAGGTGAATGGCAACTCCAAGTTACAGCTACAAGACACACTGACCGAGGAATAGCCATAGGGAGATACAAGCAACAGGTGCTTCACATCAAAGGAGTACTCTAATAATGTGTCATGATTATGCTTGTCAACTTGGATGAATATATACACTTACTGGTGAACAAGGTACAATGTCTTCTCGCATGGATCAATACAAGCAAACGATTGACAAGAATGACATACAGCAGAAGGATGAAAGGATTAACGATATGGATCATTCATTGGTGCAAGAATACAGACAATCCTGGCTATGCATGGTCAATGTCACACACATTGGATTTGTGGATGGATTCATCAAGTGCAGTGATGTTGCTGTGGTTACTTGGCTCGTCGTCAACAGGAAGAATGCATCATGATACATGGATGATCGTTTATTTCACCAAAGATGTTTTAACCATGCAATACTCGAGTGAAGGAACCCAACGACTATTTACAACAGCGTATACCTTGATCCACAGTACTGTCAGACCATGAATCACTTGTCAAAGATGCTATGTATCACAAAGCAACTCATCGGTGACAACATATCATGGGCGTGGAAAGTGATTGAAATGGTAAGGCAGCACTTGGAATTGAAACGAAAAGCCAAGCTAATCCTTTTATCAGCTGTCGCTCACTGAAGAATAGCTCCATTACATTTACTATCCCCTGTTAGCTAGCATAGTACATCATGTTTCTCAAATCATATAAAAAGATCATCATCAGAGAGAGTTATAGTCAAACAATTGTTGGAAGAAGACTGTCATTGGAATACATGAGAAGAGATCAAGAAGGAGACAATCAGATGAATCTGATATTCTTCTTGGATGAATAACAATAAGAATTCATCATCATAAAAGGAAAGGGACCATCGTTGTGACAGGGGAGGAGAGTACAGTATTCAAGATATTCAAAGGAGTGATCAAATTTGCATGTGGATGACAAATGTCTATGCTGCAGCAATCAAGAGAAAGAGCATTCATGAGAGATTGTTATCATTGTTGATGATGTAAAGAGATGATCGTTGTATGTCGGTATGATTACTCCATTATGATACTATTGACAATCCAACAATGGGATTCGACTTGCTCTTCTGCTAGAGGATCAACAAGACTGAGCAAAGTATCATCCTTGACACTATTTGCATACCTTCCTTTTACTGTCATTGGGCATTCTTTATCCACCTTGTAAGATTTGAAAGCTCTCATCAATACAATGGTATTAGGCATGCTCCAAGACTAAATAAATTCAAGCTTACTCTGCTGACTCCACGTGATGATAAGGTATATGTATAGGTATTGGCTCTGCACCATGGAGATGCAATGTTTGATTGGTTTCCTTGCTTTACAAACTTCTGCAATATCCCTATCAAATCTATGCATTGGTGGTGTCCCATGAGTATTGTCACTTTTCATGTCTCGTCTTATCGCGCTGATGATGATTATATATATTCGATTCCAGTCAAAGCAAAAGTAAAGGACATCAGCATTCATCAACACGTTGTTCAAGAATAATTGGGGTTCTGATGACGACATTATCTATACTTAGGTTATTTATCTGAACATGACATGTACAGGTGATTAGCTTGTCTTCAGCTTGGTGGAACAGATGTATCCGCTGTGATTCATATCGCTAATTTCGTCGATTCTTTCCCACACCAAACATCACTTATCCCACAGTACACGTATCCAGTTCTCGATTAGCAGTAAAACATCAGTCAGTCATCTTGTTTTCATCTCTCGTCTTTCTTATTCTCTTTGTGTCCCAACAAGTACGCATCATCATCTCTTTTTTCCTCTTATCCTTGTCTCCCTGCTCAAGGTTCACTTTCTCATTCCTAAAGTCCCAATCTTACTGTGTGCTCCAGATGAATCAGAAAACACACATGATACATGAATGCTGTCATCCACTACAAGATATCTCTTAAAAAGTCTTCGTCGTCATGGTTGATTGGAACATTCTTGCTACTGCGCAGCATCACGTCAATCAAGTCCCACATGTATACGTAATAGAATATGCATGAAGCACAACATGCTCCTCTTATTGTAAGAATGATAATAATAAAGCTATCCAAGTGCCAAGTACTCGCCGTAAGAAACAATCCAATCAAATCCTGATCTAGACTATTGCTTCCTTCTCCATGCCAACAGCATCATATCATATCATCCATCATTGATTGCATCTCCCATACCTATCATATCCTGCCATCCACACAATACACCCTTCTTATATACCGCTCTATGATCTACATTCATTCTAATTTCCACTTCCACTTCCACACACACCAATTTTCTCCCAAATTTCACACAGTTCTGGGTAATGTAACATGCTTTCAGCTCTCATCTCAGCAATATAGCATCAGTCAGTTATCTTGGTTTCATGTTTGATCCAATCTTCTTCCTTGTGCTCTTGCACTGTTGTCCCGACAAGTAATCATCATCATTGTCTTCTCCTCGTATTGTCTCATATTGTATCCTTGTCATTGTTGCAAAAGCACCTGCTCACGATTGACATTTTCATTCTCATTCTGCTTCTTTCCTCTATCGATCCTGACCTTGCCACTAGTGGTGCCAACGCCATCAACCAGGTGCAAAAGGCTCCATCATGCCTTTTCTTATTGTTAAGGTGGTACTAGATAGCGCTTAATGGATGAGCCAAACTTTCACACAAGGTTCTTTCGGATGCACTGGTCATTGTCGTTCTTACACAAAGACACTGTATAGGTAGATGCTTGCTTGATTGTGCAATAACGAGTGACAATCAAATCAAATGCTCTTATTAAGTATGGCAAGTATCATTGGTAAATGCAAATAGGAGATTTTTATCATTTAGTAAAGACGTGAAGCATCCATCATGGAAAAAGAGTTAAAGACGATGTAATGTGCAGGAACAGGATTGGTAAACAAAGGATAAAATGACTGCTGCAAGCTTAAAATGACTCGATTTTGCAACAAGATGCTATGACGACTGTTTATTCATGTGTAGTATCTCTACTATTATGATGACAGTGTGGCAGTGTCAAATTTCATGTGTTCTGGTGTGCAGATTCCACTGGGACGGGGCAAGTAATGGGATCAACTCGTTGGAATTTTATCTTGGGGACCCAGCAGCGAATTTTGGGAGACAACTGCTTTTCTCTTTCTTTCAAGCTCATACTCACTTTACACGTACACGATTCCCATTGACGCCATGCATTCACGGTATGTGTTATAAAGAAGTTCTTAACAGCCTGTATTGATACAGTCGGGTACATTCATAGGCAACAAGTGTTCAAGCGGACTGAGTGGTTGTAGCCAAGGTGAATGGTAACGCTCTTCTGTTTCGCTGTTTATGCCGCTTCAAGTCTGGTGCCTGCAGGTACAGTCAAAGAGCTCATTGTTGCAGAAGAACGTGTTGCATTAACCGTTTAGACCTATTGTAGACTTCAAGAACAAACGAAACAAGACTTTGGCCTCTCCCTTTGGCTGTAACTTTTGGTTTTGGTTTTGGTTTTGACTACTAGCACTATGGCTTCTGCTTCGACACAAACAAGGTCTCTTTACGTTGTACACGTTACCATGGTGCTGTTATATATGAAGAAGGCAAGTAGAATGACAAAAGCTCTTTATTTTGTATGTGTATACTAATGATGAAGTAATTAGGCTTCTTTGGTCAGGCAGTATGCAACTTTGGGCATCATCATCTTCTTGGGTTCGACTCCCAGCCTGTATCAAGTTCAGGCCACTTGGTAGTTCTGCACAAGCCTTGAGCCAGGATCGGTGAAAGCCTTGAACCAGGTTCGAACACTACCATAACAGGTCCTACCGTGCTATTGAAGCCGATGAAGATGGTCTTTTGGAAGAGCACGGTCACCGGGAGGTAAAAGGGGATTTGCAACAGTTTGTAGTCTGCCTGGCTGTGAATGTGTGGACCATCAAGTGCAAAACCACATGCTCTTTCCGTGATAGGCTCGTTCTTTTCCCTTTGGGAGGATTGGGGACATTCTTTTCTTTCTTTTTCATAAGGATTGATTGAATGAATGAGAACACTTATGAGCCTGGGCACTACGTAAGTGTGTTCTTCCTGGCTATCATGGATCGAAACTGCTGCCTTGCGTGATTCGTGCAGAGCTTTCTCAAAAAACAAGGGATCGCCCGGCGTTGCTCGTATGATGGTGTTCAGCTATGTGAATCAATTCCTGCAGATTTGCTTTCTTCCATCGAGATGGATCGCCAAGGGTTTTGCTGGACATCATCCTTCCAATTCAAGATTCACTAATGTGCCTTTTCTTCTTTTTTATTTGTAGAGATGACCATGACAACGACTATTACGGATGATCACGATGACGATTGTAACGATGACAATGACTACAACTATCACCATGACAATGACGATGCCTACAACTATCACGACGACGATGAAGGATAATCTGATACGCCAATACTTGCCATTTAGATAGCTTTATTCTCATTTGTTTACAATAAGATCATGTTGTGCTTCATGCACATTCTTTTACATACATCTACACAAGACTACCATTTACTTTGATCCATGTGATGCCCAAGTAGTAGGAGCAATGTTCAATCCACAATGATGATGACTTTTTCAGGGAAGATCCTTATAGTAGATTTCAGCTTATGTACTTTTGATCCATGTGGCATTCAACTGTAAGACTGGATATGAAGAAGAAGATGATGATGGAGGAAAGAAGCAGAATGAGAATGAAAATGTCAAGCGTGAGCAGGTGCTTTTGCAACAATGACATGGATACAATATGAGACAACACAACAAGAAGAGAATGATGATGATGGTTACTTGTCGGGACAACAGTGCAAGAGCACAAGGAAGAAGATTGGATCAAACATGAAACCAAGATAACTGACTGATGCTATATTGCTGAGATGAGAGCTGAAAGCATGTTACATTACCCAGAACTGTGTGAAATTTGGGAGAAAATTGGTGTGTGTGGAAGTGGAAGTGGAATTAGAGTGAATGTACATCATAGAGTGGTATAAGAAGAAAGATCTGTATTGTGTGGATTAGGTATGGGAGATGCAACAAGCAATGATGGATGATACGCTGTTGGCATGGATAAGGAAGCAATAGTCTAGATCAGGAATTGATTGGATTGCTTCTTAGGCCGAGTACTTGGCACATGGATCATTCTTACAATAAGAGGAACATGTTGTGCTTGATGCATATTCTATTACGTATACATGTGGGTTTTGATTGACGTGGTGCTGCGCAGTAGCAATAATGTCCCAATCAACCATGACGACGAAGACTTTTTAAGAGATATCTTGTAGTGGATTACAGCATTCATGTATCATGTGTGTTTTTCTGATTCATCTGGAGCACACAGTAAGACTGGGACTTTAGGAATGAGAAAGTGAAGCTTGAGCAGGGACAAGGATAAGAGGAAAAAAGAGATGATGATGCGTACTTGTTGGGACACAAAGAGAATACGAAAGACGAGAGATGAAAACAAGATGACTGACTGATGTTTTACTGCTGATCGAGAACTGGATACGTGTACTGTGGGATAAGTGATATATGCGTGAAAGAAGCAATAAAGCAGAAAGAAGATATATGTCTAAATAAGGTTCCTTTGGATGCACTTGTCATTCATAGCACTAATGATGACGATGATTGACTTTGACAGGTGATCCAACAAGTACAATGATGAATTGACACTTGTTTTCATGTCCAACGACATGATTGGTGGTTTCTTTGCTCGTAATGCACACGCTCACTATTATGCTTTGCTTCCATGGTCGTTACTGGTACCAATAACAACAATGCCATCTCGGGGACACTTTATCATTCGTGGTCAAAACGTGCCTTATGAGATTGATGATGCTACTGCTGATGACTTTATGATTTTATCAAGATAGAACATGGTCAGTAGGAAGAGAAAAAGGATCCGATTACAGGTATATGGCTTGGAAGAGGATGGTTTTGTTATTAGCAAGATTTTCAATAGTATGGGAATACATTAATAACAAAGTAGAAAAGCTTTTCTCATGTAAATGATGCTATTGAACATGTGATCATTCTATGCTAGTGGTGGTGTTGGGTGGTTGTATCATCGATCTGGTATCACAAGGTGTCGCCATTGTTTCCTTCCCAGCGCTTGAATCGCACAAGGAGCACATACTTAAACTCTTTCTCTTCACACTTTTGCTTGTACGTGGTGTATACTGACACTTACTTGGTGCTTGATAACAGTAAGCGGGAATTGGCTATTGCCCATTCTAAAGCAAAGTTGAGTGACGCTTTAGGTATGCAAAACTTTCTTCGCTAGTCACCTACCATTCTTACTTGACACCGTCCACCATGCAGCTTGGAACAAGGAACAATGCTTGCATCGAGTACCAAAGACCAATGTGCACCGCCATTACCAACGTCAACAGATTCTTCTTCAGCTATTGGTTACTTGGATAAAGGAAGAGCTTATTCAGAAAGAGGATACCAGCGTATGGCTATCAACATGTATGATGAAGGATTAGCAAAAACAGCATCATCCGATCCACTTTATCTACAATTGCAACAAGCCAAAAAGGATGCAGAGGAACGTGACAATACGCGTATCGACTTTATCAGCAGATTGCCTATGGATATTCTGACATGGATTGCACCAAGACTGATTCATGGAGATCTTCCATTGGAAAATGGCTATTTTGAAAAGCATCATGCACCTTTACTTGTATCGAAAGCATGGTATCAACGGCTCATGGAAGCAGGTCATGTGCATTACAAGGACTCGGTGTATCAATGGGAACCAGAACACTGTGTTCAATACGCGCGTTTTGTGAAATCATTGACATTGGATCTTTATGGTGTCTCTTTTGATAGTCTTTGGTCTTTGGGTCCAACATTTGATTCATTGAAGAAATTGTCTGTCAGACGTAAGTGAAGAAAGAATGACTATGAGAGCAAGGTTGACTTACATTATAACAACTAGATATGCCTAATCGTAGAAATGTTTCTGCACCTTTTGAGCCGGATCGGATCGTGGAAGGATTACGCGTGGTGGGAGACAGTTTGACACATCTCAAGTTACATTATCACAGCATTGATTCAGAAGCAACTATACCATTACAATCTGTCTTGGATACATGTCCTCATCTCACAACATTGGATATCCATCATGTGGATCCTGATTTATCTGGTGCAACTATCACGTTTCCTCGCCTTACGACTTTGCACCTTGACGTGAAGACACCTGTCAGCAACCAAGTGATGACACAGCTGTTGAACAAGTTGCCTTGTTTGGAATCTTTCTCGATCAATCTCTGCAGTGACAAGATGATAGTGGCTACATTCTTGGATCATTGTCCCTCCTTGCGATATGTGGACATTGGTGCGTTTTGTGATGACCTAGGCGATCCAGATGATGATCAACATGATTACAACACTCAGTTTCCAAAACGTTATAGGCAACTTTCTGCTGGCAAGATGAAACTTGCACTTCGCGACATGCCAAGCAATCCATTTACACCACAAGAGTTGATAACGATCCTCAAACACTACAGCCCAGTACTTGAGACATTGGTCATTTCAGCAAAGATCCCTAACGTGCCACAACAAGCGGATCCATTTTTGCAACTACATCATGTCAAGCAACTTGTGGTGACTTTTCCAGATCTATCGGAAAGGGATGTGATGGATACGCTTGTAGGATTACCAGGATTTATCATGCGTCATACACCCAATGTCGAACGAATCGCTATACGACAAGGACAGGTGGATTCCAGTACGATGCAAGTGATGACTCAGTTATCCCATTTGAAAGATTTAGAAGTGTCAGTGGATTATTTGGAAGAAGATGACGATGCACATGACATGTTTACCTTTTTGAACCATCACAAATCCTTGGGCACACAATCAACTTTGGAAAGACTTCACATATACAGCGTGGAACGTAACGAACCAACAGCACCTTTCTATGGAATCGACAATTTAAGCAATCTTCGTGAATTATGCATTCAAGCCGGTTTTGCTTTGACAACACGTTACGTTGCAGTTGATGATTTGATAAGGATAGCAGAAACATGTCCAAAATTGACATGCTTATCTCTGCAAGGCGAAGACGGGATTACAGATCGTATCATGTATTGTTTACATCATTTCAAGAATCTCAAAGAGTTGCATGTGATAGCAGACGAAATATCAGAAGCAGGTGCATTAAGCTGTTTGGCTTGCCGTCATCTGGAGGAACTGGAAATCTCATGTCTCAATCGTCTTGACCATATCTTTCCTCTTTTAAAGAACGTCGTTCCAAAGGTGTATTCAACTTATCCTCTTAGACTAGATTTTCTGTTATAATATACAGTTTGTTAAGAAACATGATGATGAATAATAGTAGTTGGGTATTCGGAAGCCTTTCATGATCTTTCAAATGTGTAATTGAATCAAGTATCAGCCTATCCACTTGAATACATCCCAATCTGAGCTTTTTTCATATGGAACTATATACGACATACATGGCAGTTGCATTCATAGACATATTGATCATTCATTCATGATGTTTATTAGGCATGTGATTAAGCTAAGATGCCACAATGGTGGAGGAATTGTTGGCTTAGTGATGAAGACCATGGCTGCTTGACAAGGTGTTTGTATCACAACACCACTATTTGATCTATGCGCCCAGTATTCTCGACGTTATGAATCCTGATTCAAATGGGGTAATGGCACAATCTAACATCTTCCTTATCTCCCCTGCAAATTCTCTTCCACCCAACTGCATCGCTAAGATGATGATAATAAGCAACGAAGAGTCTAGTTATATCATGGAACGTTGAGAACTATACTATATCTGATATTCACTTGATAGAAGAGTTGAAAAGAAAGACAAGATACTAAGTATGTGATGAAAAAGGAACATATGTAGATGAAGGTGCGAATTGAAGCTCATAAAGTCAACCGGGTGTCATCGTGTCAAATGTATTCCAAGAACTGGTCCATTGCTGTATCACGTTTCATCCAGAGCTGCATCAGGAAGTAATCATTGCCTTGTTCCATGCAATCCAAACCTTTATAGTCTTCAAAGATGTCGACATGTAGTCATGATCATGTTGGAACTGGCGTTGGATGAGCATGTCATATCCTGGAATGGCAGATGAAATAGCTGTGTGCTGACATACAAGTTGATGGTTCATAATCCCATGTTGATCCAGAATATCCTGCTGCAGTAACATGCCAAGACAAGCATTGATCCAAGTGAATAAAGAAAGGCTGATTGATATTTCCAGTAGTTGTTCATTCCAATAGCAGGTTGATCCTTTTCCTCCATGATCATCTTATTGTTGCTGGACATAGAGAATGCTTCATGTGAATAAACGATAACTATATTCGATGCCAGTAAACAACGTCAGCATATAGTTGCAGTTCAGTCATTCATTCCATAACTCTTATGTTTACCTTGTCGAGTTCCAGCTTGTGCGTGTCATATACAATGGATGGTGTAATAAAGGCATGTCGACAGTAAGATGCTTGATATCCAATGGCAGTGTATGTCATCCTGGCATTGTTGCTGTCGTGTAGTCGTCCATCCAAAGATTGATCTCCAATCCCATGTGACCAAGACATTGCTGCAGTAATTCAGTGACATGATGTGATCCTTTGAAAATGAGATGGTGCTAGAACCAGCTGACTTTTTCCTTGCCAACAATTCATAGGATGCAATACTTGCCGAGGACGAGTATTCAGTGTTGTTCCTTTGTTATACTTCCACTAGCTTCTTTCCTTCCTGTCAATCTTGTCGTTGCTGATTGAATTAGTCCTTTCGAGTAAAGACGTGATGAATGCTATATCCGGTAAAAGTTGGCAATATTAGCAACTGCATGCAACATCTCTTTGTTTTGCTATTACCTTGTCGATCCTTTGCTACAAGAATCGTTCAACGGAAGAGCATGTCGAGAAAAGAGTGCTTTACTAGTGTACCACACCTTGCTGTTGCAGTAATAGCAATTGATTGCTCCTTATCCACCCTGTTGTTGCTGCAAAAGCGTGCCAATTGATTAATGTTCTCAAGTGGTTTGTTGCTGCTATTCAGATAAGTTGTTGCTGCTGTTCATGGAGTTATTCAAGAGTCGCAACAAAACAAGAGGAGTGAAAGAGAAAGAGTCGTGTTGAAGCGCGTCATATTGAGTAGCTGTGTGTTGCATTCACCAAGCTGGTGCCATTGTCCTTCCATCAAGTGTGCAAGAAGATCGCAGTACTAGATTGTCCTGTGTCGTAAAAGCAAACAAGAAAAAACAAGACGAGTGTTTGTGTTTAAATAGCGGAAGAAGAGGTGTCACAGTGATCATAGTACCGCCTGCCTGTGTCTTAGATCTTCCACCATGTTCATGCAACACCCAATGACCATAAATAGCCAATGGCTTACAATATGTTGTGTATTATTGAACTTCTTTAGCATCTGTTCATTGTGTGATGTATTGGATGATTGGGAATACTTGGTGGTTTGGCTGCATAAATGCACGTTGCTGGTTTCTGGTATCACGGTTGTACAAAGGTATCATGGACCTGTTGAAAAGCTTTATATCCATCCACTTTATCATGCCATCATGATCATCAATCTTGTGAATCTTCTGTGTTGATATTAGCTTAGCAAGCACCGTCAAGTTCCCATAGGCTTCAGATTTTCCTTTTTGCTTACCCTTGTCCTTATTCTCATACGCGTCTTGACACTATGAGCTGGCACCCTGGAACGACAACTCGAACACCTACATTCCTGAATGACTTGCATGGCAGCAACAAGCGCGTCGACTTTATGAGTGAATTGCCTTTGGACATTGTCATGTACAACCTTGTGCCAAGGATCTTGAGTGAGAGACCTAGACCGTTTCGTCTTGATATTCCAAACAACTACTTGGATGTATGCCGTACCTGGTGCCAACGTATCTTGATGGCTTCTGGGAGCATGCGTTGCTCTATTCGCTCTATGTTTTTGATATCAAAGTACCAAGAAAGGCTTTTGGATGTGGCAGGTCCTTATGTCAGGAGACTTGACATTGCAGCTATCAGTGACAAATCCATCAATCAGCTTGCAGACACTGTAATGTTCTTTTCTTTGAGTGAACTTACTATCAGCAGTAAGGATAGATGAATCGAATATCTAATCACTGACTGACCAGGTATTCATTATTTAGTAAATGGATCTCAAAGAGCTTATCGTCACTTTTTTGCGACACTTCCCAATCTCACCTATCTGAAGATCACATACGACCGTCTACTGAATGAGCCATTTCAAGTGTACAACATACTTGATCAATGTACTAGACTGACTCGCTTGGATCTGACACTCGGTACAAATACGACCATGGCCATTAGTAGTGACAATCAACACCTGATGTATCACAACCTTGTTCATTTACAAGCCATACGCAAGAACAGACGCAGTAACGACATGTTCATCCCTCTCTTGAGACATCTTCCCAATCTACGTAAATTACAACTATCATATCCACCTAGTGAAACAGCCATGCATGAAATCCATCAGCACTATCCAGAATTACAACAATTGATTTTGGGTCAATCTCATGCACGAGCCAACACTGACATTGTACAACAACAACAGCAGCAGCAAGGACTACGTTTATTACGCATTCGTCATACATCATTTGAAGGAGATTATCTCCCCAAGCTCATCAAACAATATCACAGTACATTGGAGTCAATTGTGTTTCATGCAAATTCAGCCAATCCAGTATCATCATTCAATGAAGATCGTGATCAAGACGCCTTTGAATTGAAGCAATTACAATCATTCGAGTTCGAATCTCGTCGTCCATGCGATTCTACACCCTTTATTGATTGGGTCATCAATCATGCTCCCAACCTTGAATCAGTCAAGCTATTATTATTTGGAACACAACACACACACAATCTCAGAACATTGATGCATCAATCACTACGAAGAATTGAATTAACTTGCGAACCACTTCATCAACCAGACCATTCTCGATACCTTCAACACCATATCCAGCTGGGGAAGGAGTCTCATCTCAAAGAAATCAAGTGCTATATTAGTCTCTACTTTGTAAATGGCTCATGGATGTACTTGATTCCCAAATTGAATCACTTGAGATCGCTTGAATTGGATTTTCAGTTTGATAAGATTCTTGATCACAACACTTTTATGATGGAGCTTTCACGCGGATGTGCTGCACTGGAAAGTATCACTATTATCAGCAAACGGTTTAATTCTCATACCTGGATTCATCCATTGACTCTTCACAGAAATCTGAGGAAACTGGTGATTCATGGCAGTCGGCTGTCGAATACCATGTTGATTGAATTGGAGGATTTTCATCATCTTGATTGCTTGCATCTAAAGTTGTACACGTTTCAATGGAATTCTATCGCACGAACAAGACGAGCAGTCCCCCATCTGAAGTGTACACAGTTACCAGAATGAATATTAGGATCTTCTCGCTTTGCTTACAGATATCAGTTGCTTGCTTCATACATAGCTTATATGATCACTTTGTATCACTGCTTACACATCATACCACTCTTTTCTTTTACAATACATGCTATGATTCCTTCTTTGCTATCATTGACAATCCCATATTTGTCATCTCTACATGTAATACAGTTTATATGTTGTACAAGGGTCAATAACTTGTAACTTTAGGCAGAGTACAAGTCAAGGTTTGACGACGCGTCCAGTTGCATGATTCTCTGCCAGCATTTTAAAGGGGCGACACCAACACCAGCACAGACAAGTTCCTTTCTCTCTTTTCCAACCCTGCCACCATTCCCAACACTCTTACAGCAATCGAGCTAAGCACACAGCACAACTGATGACTTTACGACTTAAAGATACTCAACGCTTGCAGAGGACCAACTGTACTTTTCTTCGCAACAACAACCAACTGACCAACACCCTGCATTAAGCCAAGGTGAATGGCATCCCAATGGGACTTCAGTAGACAACAATGACAGTGTAAAGGCATGTCAAGGGCAACAGCAATACTTGTTGTATGAAAAACGAGTGCTCTAACAAGCAACAAAGCTGCAAGTGGATAGCTTTTGGATCGTACATTGATAAGCTCTTTTTCTCTCTCTTTTACGCCGATGAACAAGGTATAGTCCTTATAAGAAGTGATGTCAATAGATATATGACTGACGGGAATGATACGCTGTAGAAGAATGAGATCTATCAATGCCAAGGACTATGTGGATGGAGAAGGATGATTCTGGTTGTCATGGCTCTTGCACGTCAACACAGGTACTTCATAATGATCATGATGGAGTAGCAGTATTGACTTGCTTCCTATAGTCAATATGCTCAGGGAACGTGAATGTAGTCATAGAATAGAATAATAAGGTATGTTTCATCACAAACTGTTATGAATGGCGCCCGACTAACTTATCATTCTTTAGTTGTATATTCTTCTCAAACGCACTAAACAAAGCTATATTGGGCACAAATCGATGATGCAATCACTGAATTGGATTCAAGCTTTGTGATGATGACTATGCAGTTAGTACTTTGTCATAGGGATGGAATATTCGCGCAACACAAAGTAGACAACACACGTAAAAGCGTCAGATAAGAGAAGAAGAGATGATGATGGCGTACTTGGTGGAACAGCAATGCAAGAACAGGATGTGAAATAAGACGAGAGATGATATCACGATGAAAACAAGATGACTGACTAAACGTTTTTGCTGCTGAATGAGAGTTGGGTACGTGTGTGTGTACTGTGGATAGCTTATATGTACACGAAAGAAGCAATAAAACAGAAAGAAGACACATGCAAGATATGTTATGCCTAAAAGCGAGAATCAGGGAACACATGACATGCATGGCACCAGTAAAGATAATGATGGATGACTTTGTAGACAAAAGCAAAGTGATCCAACCTGTATCACTCTGACAAGAGTAGCATTAGGTTCTTTATGCCGCTCAAGTGATATGATCCGCGTAGAAACAAATCATACAGCATTGACACGACACATACTTGGTACATAGATCTTCTTCATCTTTGAATGCTTATGTGTCTTTCCAAAGGCAATCATCCTCATCATCACAACTGTACATATGCAACCAACACATGCATTTCAGTCAGATTTCTGACTCTTCCACTAGTGGTGCCAACACCATCAACCAGGTGCATTCAGCTCCATCATGCCTTTTCTTATTGTTAAGGTGGTATTAGACATCGCTTATGATGAGCCAAACTTTCAGACAAGGTTCTTATGGATGCATTGGTCATTGTCGTTCTTACACAAAGACACTGTGTATGCTTGATTGTGCAATAACGAGTGACAATCAAGTGCTCTTGTTGGTATAAGTATGGCAAGTATCATTGGTATATGCAAATAGGAGATTCTTTCATTCAATGAATCTCTTTGATAAACGCAACATGAAACTTTGTGGCATAATGTGATGTGATAATGTATCATGGTTGATGAGGAAATAGGATATGTTCGCAATGTGAAAAGTGTTTGGGAGATAGATAGGAAGAATGACAAGGCTGGCATGGAAGTATGATGCTCCTATAAGGGAAGTTATGATTGGTTATAGTAACATTGATAAAGAAGCCTACTCGTGCATTTCCCTATTCCAAACTTCCTCAGTTGCTGTTTATTATAGATGCTTTTTTTTATCGATCAATACAATATTGTTTAACAAATTCAAGTAGAGCAAATTCATTCAAAGGCTTAGTTAGATATCTAGAAAGCAATAAAGATCATTAGAACATCTATCCATCATTAAGCATTAGATCCAATTACCCATCCATGCCAGCATTCACGCAGATTGCTCTTGCACTATCTTGTATATCAGCTGTAAGTGCTACTATTGGTAGTCGTATCTTGCTGTTTTGCTCCTTTTCATGTCTCCGGATGGTCTTGGTTGCCTCCACGCCATCACATTTGGGCATATGATGATCAAATAGTGCCATTCTAAAGTATCCAACAGGTCGTTTGGTCCATGCAGCAATTGCTTCAGCTCCATTATTAGCACATGTGATATTGAAGCCATAACGTTTCAGTTGCTTGCATAATAGCTTTTGTGCAACAGGATTGTCTGACAGATACTTGTAAGTATACAAGCTTTTCAATACCTTGAATAGTATCAACATACCTTCTGCAACCAAGATATTTGTCTTTTTGAATGCTTTACGATGTTCCTCTGGAATAGTGTCAATCGCAAGCTTTATCTCACTGCTACTGATACGTCCAAAGATGTTTGGTCGAGACTTGGGTACTGGTGTTGATCCTGGTTCATCTTCCTTGAGAATACCTGCCAGCATTCGCAAAAGCTTGTTGCGTCGTAATGGGACTCCCATACGCACGATATTTTGCTGCTCATCCAAATGGCCATACAATGATATATGAAATGGTTGTTGTTGCTGTTCTCGCTCTGATGATGATGATTCTGCTTCAACAATAGGTCCAACGCCTCCAATATTGCCTTGAACATTGCTGGTTCCCAAAGGATAATGCATAATGACTGTAACTTTGGCACGTTTCATGATCTTCTGAAGCTCATTCTCCCAATAAGTCAGCGTTCCTTCCTTGTGATCAAGAAGTAATCCAACAATGACAACGCCATAAGGTGTCGATTGCTGCAATTCAGCATAATCGGATACGCCATCAAGTGGTATATTGGGAAGGAAGTTGGCCATCATGTTGAATGTCGAGTGATGTGTATCGGCAACAAGAACACGTGTTTTGATAAAGCTCTTGGATATTGCTTGCATTGCTTCAGTAAATCTCTTCGACTGGTCGTATACTGGTGAAACATCAATTGAAAAGCGAAAGTTGGATCCTTTTCCAGACTCGCTGACAACATCAATATCTCCATTCATCAAAGAGACCAATTGCAGACAAATCGAAAGACCAAGACCAGTACCACCATACTTGCGACTAATAAGACCATGTAAGTCATTTTACACATATTGGTACAATCACCAACTTACGTAGTACTACCATCCACTTGTGAAAATGGCATAAACAACACCTTACGCTGCTCTTCACTGATGCCAATACCTGTATCGATCACTTCAAACAGCAATGGAACTTGTGATTCCTTGTTGGCTTTCTGTTTGCGTCTGTCAATGGAGCATCGGATGCTGATTTCACCATGATGTGTAAATTTGACTGCATTTCCAAGCAAATTGATGATAATCCTACATACCCAAATAAGCATTTGATATATGATTCAATATCCAACGCCACTTACTGTCTGAGCCGATTGGCATCTGCCATCACAACAGCTGGCACGTCTTCTGCAACTGTGTATGTAACATTGATGCGTTTTTGAATAGCAATGGCAATCAACATATCAATCACATCGGCAATGAGCTCTTCCACATGCACTGGTGCCAGATCAAGTGAAACTTTGCCAGCTTGTAATTTGGAAAAGTTGAGTAGGTCATCAATAATCTGCAACAATCCTTCACATGAGGATTTAGCCGTGCGCACCAAGTCATATTGTGCAGGATCCAGTCTATTTCCATGTGATCAGCTATTGTGCATGTTTACGTTACTTCAATCCAGGTACAACTTACTTTGTCTCTGACAGTAATGTGATCATGCCATAGAATCCTGAAAATGGTGTTCGAATTTCATGACTCATGTTGGCCAAAAAGATCTCTCGTAATCGAGTCGCCTTATCAGCTGCTTCTTTGCTTCGTCGCGCTTCTTCCAATGCTTGTTTTTGGGTCTCAATCATCCTACATTCATGGTACAGTAAGCAGTCTGAAAGATGTCATTGTCATTCGTGCTACCACTTACTTCATATTGGCTGCTGTGACACGTCGCACTGATTTGAACAATGCAGCGTTGGTCAATGAAATTCCCATTTGTTGACAAAGCAATCCAAGCACGGTGATGTGGCGTTGTGTAAAGATCCCAATAGCACCTTCAAGAAAGATACAGCCAACAGTCGTCATCTTGTGTATGATTGGCATGCAGATCACTGATTTCTTGCCAGCTCGCTCAAACCAAGGTCCCACAGCAAATCGTGCATCTTGCTCAACATCGGGAATGAAGATACTCTCTGAAGTATGGATCGTGTGATGGATGATCTGGCTCGATACCAAAGTGCTGTTCTTTGAAATGCGTTCTGGTTCTTCATATGTGACAATTGTCTCCTCTTCTTGTTGATTGCCATAGGCACCAATTCCAAACTTGCTTTCCTTGACAATGATGGCACCACGATCAGCACCAGAGTTTTCAAGGATGATCTGCATCATGTTGTTGAGCAATGATTCAAACTTGACTTCAGATGAAAGCACGTGGGAGCTCTTGAGAATGGACGCCATGTCAATCTAAATACAAAGTGTCAAAAGATGTATCATTTTTGACTGCATCATTGGTACTTACAATGTCTAATGTCACCAATGTCTGCTCTGTTGTGATAGGTGGTATTGATTCTGAATTGTAAGGCTCGTCGGCAACAGGGCTGTTATCAACATGATCATGGGAAGAGTTGCTTCGTGTCTTTTGTGATGTTTGATGATGTGGTGCTGTCAGCAATGGGAATGGATCAGTTTGTGCACTCTTATCACGTGTGTCGGTTCGATCATCGCTTAGCGAGCTGAGTAAATCCGCATACTTTGCATTAAGATGACGCGACTTGCCAAATGCACCATATGCTGTATAAAGATCCACTGCCTAATAGATATACCATTAGCAACATGATCCATACTCCAGGTCCTTTTTCATTATACTTTACCTTTTTGATCATGTTATAGGCGACATTGTGAATCCCTTGTCGATAATAGAATGCTCCTGCCAATTCATGTGCAATACAAAGCTCTAGATACCATTCTCCTTCACGAGCATGATTAATGGCTTCTTCATACAATCGAATGGCTTTCATAACATTGTCCCCTTGAAAACCAGCAATCTCTGCTTCCACCAATGTCCAGAAAGCGATGTAATTGACACGGCTCACCACCACCAGTTCATACAAGACATCCTGATTTTGTTTCACTTGCTTCAGACATTGATCTACTACCTCGTTGTTCTCACGTGCATATCCAATAAGTGCGAGTGAATAGTAGAAGAACGGCACCCGTGTGTATCTCACGCATGGAAGAGACTCCACTTTGGGAAACCAATGATCACCAATTTCAATAGCTGGCTCATATCGCTCGTATAAAGTCAAAGGAATCATCTTGAAAGAATGATACCAGTTAAGAGGGATAGTAGAATCAGGACTTTGCTTGAATGTCTCAGTGATGAAGTTCTGGTCGTTGAATCCATCATCACCATCATACACGTAGTCAGTCTCCCAATAAGTTCGTCCTTGCAAAGCTTTGATTGCTCGCACAACTGTGATGAGCATTGCATTTGATTCAGCAACAGGAGACCACTTGTTTATATCTTCGAAGCATTCTTCTACGATAGGTAGTACATCATTCAAATGGCGTGCCACAGCAAAACAAGTCATGCTGTACTGAATTTTGCTGTAGTTGGTGAAATGGCGATCTCCTGCTGCAAAAGCATGCTGTATAGCTGAATGAAGTATAGGCAGTGCTTCGCGGTGAGGATATAGAAGCTGATACACGAATATCACATGTAGGAGGTAGACCTGTCCCTTTTCTGAATTGCTGCCATATCGATCAGCAAGAGCGACACTGAGTTTTCCCATTTTCTACATGTAGCTGGTAAGTCAATCAATTCAATCCATGATCAGATTTGAAACTCACATTGGCTGCTGCATAATTCTTGTACAATTCACCATAGCCAACGCCTGCTAAATATGCGCAAGCTCTACTGACGGCTGGAGCCATACCACGTTGCAGACACATATTCAATACATAACATGCACATGCACATAGTGATTGCCTTTGTCCGGTCCAATATAACAATAGCAACCTAGGAATTGATCATGTTACTATACATTTTCAATCTTGATTGGCGTAGACTTACAATTCACCCATGATTTCAGCAGTTGCATGTACATAAGGATCATCCGACAATCCAATGTTGGGGATTTCATCCATATCCAGATTCCCAAGTGCTTTCTCAAGTAGATCAATTCCTTCTTGCATGTCCTTTTCAGGATTCTCAAACGTAAGCTTCTCATTGCCTAGATCCTCCAAGCAAGTCACCAAAGTATCCCGGCCTTCAAATGGCTTTTGAAGTGATAGAAAGTAATGTGCCTGTATCAAATAGGCAGTTTTGCGATCCAAGGGTGTTCTGGCATGCTTAAAGATGATGTCTGCCAAACTTTCAGTCGTTTCATTGTTGCCCAATACAAAGCTAAGTCCCAGCGCATTTGTATAAAGCTGTAGTGTAACAGGATAGTTGTCTTCATCCCATTCTTTTTCTGGATCACTGAGTTGGATTGCTGCCTTGTAATAGCTGAATGCCATATCATGCGCACCAGATTGTCGTCCCTTATTGCCTGCATCGATCAACAGTTGACGAAAGGATGTCTTGTCTTCCAAAGATAATAGCAAATCAAGACATTTCAAAAGATGATCAGCGACCAGAAAAACATCCATGTCTTCTTGCTCTATAATTCAATGCATATTAGAGAGCTATTGTATGTATAATAGATGAAATCTGTACCTTGCATCATATGCTGTGCAATCATGAAATGGATCTTAGGCCTCATATTGGGATTCACCAGCTCACCAGCAGCATGTGTGATGCGATCATGGCTCCATTTGAATTCATCTGCACCAAGTTGCATGATATAACCTTCTTGAATCACTGCATGCAATCCACTGATTGGGTCATAACTTCTTTGATGTGTCCTTCTTTCTTCAACAGTATAAGGAGACAAAGTGTCTTCAGTTGACTTGCTCTTCCTGCTGAGTATGCTTGTGCCAGTCATGGTATCGCCTGATAATAAGCTGCTTCTATCTCCATCATTGCTGTCATCGTCACTTCCATCGTCAGAAAAAGTCTCCTCCATCAATGTCTTCACTGTCGACCATGAAAATGTATCACCAACAAATGATGCCAACTTGAGCAATTGCTGTCCATGACGTGGTAGTTCCTTCAACCGATTCACCATGAATGAAACATCCTCGTCCATTGTCTCCAAGAAAGTCCCTTGTTCAATCCTTGCAAGGTCGTACTCCCAAACATTGAATTCCCAGTTGAAATAAATGAGCTTCTTTCGTTCCATCATCTGCAGTAACTGTGCTGTAAAGAATGCAATGCCATGGGTCTTTCTGTGAATTGCCAATGCAAGTGGAGTGACATATTGACGATCTGTGTCTCGTGATCGATGCAGTGTGTCACAAATGAAATCAATCAATGCATCCGGCTTCAATGTCCCGACTTGGATAAACTGGATGTTGGCAAATTCATTCTTCAATATCCCAGATTGCTTTTCATTCAGCTCCTGATCACGATACGACAGAAATACAAGGATGTTGACTTTTGATAACAACAGTGCCAGCAAGAGATCGATTGAAGGATCATCTATATGACTACTTGATTAATATCATCAGATACAAATGCCACAGCTCCTATGTCATCTTACCAGCTTGATGGATATCATCAATAAACTACATAACGTACGCATTAGTCGTCAACACATTGACTTTTGCATATTCTATGACAACTTACAATAGTCACCATACGCCAATGTGATACGGCACGAAAAACTTCAGCATAAAGATTGTGGAAACGTAATCGAGCTTCAGCGTTATCCGTCTTGATTGATATCTCGATATTGGTATGATCATTCTTGTATCCAGCAGTAGCTAGCAATGACTTGAGCTCTGGTACTAAATCCGCTAGTATTGAAATGTTGGAAAACTGAGCACCAAGCCAGGCTTTCAAATGTTCAAAAAAGCGTTGCACTTCTTCCTCAGTCTCAGACAATACTTGTTGTAGTGCTTGTGACAGTAGACGCAATAAACCACTGTATGGGACCTTGTTCCTTGAATCAAACTTGGTAGATGAAATATAACTGGATATGGTGTATGAGCAATGGAATCATCCAAAATGTCCATACAAGCTTTCTTACCCACTCTTTCTTGCCAAAGGCTGCACTGCACTGAATAAGGTTGATTTTCCTTGATGATAGAGAAAAGAGGTATTATTTAGTATATACTACACATTTGAAAGATCAAGTCAACCTACCAATGCCTCCTGGTCCATAAATTCCAACCACAGTAGCTGCGTGTTTCCCATTGACTGACCCAAATCGACTACTAACACTTGAAATGTCACTGCTATCATGCTCATGCAACGAAGTCGGACTGGATGACGATTTCTGTTCTGTAGAGTCTGGATCGCTGTTGCTGGGTGCTGCAAGAGTAGGACCTTGTTTACGTGTCTTCAAAGGGCTGTATTGACTGACGAATCGCTCAATGATATGCACCATATCCGAAATGATAGCTTGACGACCATAGACATTTCTTGGTATCATAAACACGGATGCAATGTCATGTTGTGCCAGTGTAAACGAGTCAATAGTCTAAGTATAGTGTGAGATAACACTGTATGCAAGCATTGTCGTATCCATAGAAACACATCCTTCTCCTTAAAGCCTGTTTCCTCCCCCACATAATCTTGGTTTTTTGTCACACTGACTTGTCACACACATACATGTCTCCTATTTCTCCCTTACTTACCCCAGTATCACTTGTTTTCAGTCGTTGAAGGCATTCTTCCAAATCGCATTTGACACCATGCATGCTCATGTATCGTTCTTCTGGAGTCTTGCATGTCATCTTCTCAATGATTCGTGATATCGCTTCAGGGACATTCAACTGGATATCATGCACAGACGGCATCTTACGACTCAAAATGCTGTTGATGATCTTCAATGGTCCTCCATCAAAAGGTAATTGACCAGTCAACAATACAAAGAAGACAATGCCCAAGGAATAAATGTCGGTACGATGATCAGCAATGTATGTTGTTCGGCTTGTTTGTTCAGGACTGATGTACATGAGTCGATTCTCCATGATAGCTTGACTGTGTTGGTACTTTTTCCATCCTTCACTTGTGAGATACTTTTCAAAAGATGGACTGCTTCCACTGCCTGCAAAGTTCCATAATCGTGTATCCATGTCATTGTTGCTCCAACAGAATGCTGCCATATTAAGTTGACCATGAACTGTATTGTGACGATGAATGAATTCCATAATGTCTGTGCATCGTATTGCCAGTCGTAAAAAGGTGCCAATGTCGTCAATGGTGCGATTGGATGATGGATCATTGTAAGCGTCGGCATAAATGGCAACTGCAAGTCCGCTGGATGACAAGTAAGCATACTCCAAGGGTCGCACTATCCACTGACATTAGCTTATAAACGAAGACATGCGTATTAAAAGTCTGTACTCGTTACCAAGATACAAGGGACCATCAGCTGTTTGATAGAGTTGCCTTATGATGTAATACTCTCGTTCAATCTGTAGGCTGTTACTGGAGACTTTGGCTACAACTGCTCTCTTATCCGATACTCTATTCAACGACACGCGTCAGTCAATCCATACTGCATACCTCAAATCTTTAATGCTTTACCGATAACCATTGACAAGGGTAACATTGTCATAGTGGTCGGCGATGGGAACCTGGGTTGCATTGGTGAAGTGGTAACCAGAGATCTGAAGAGCTTCAGCAACACGAGAACGAATGACGCCATCCGATAAGCAGCTACTTGATCCTGTACTCGACATGCAGAAGAAGGGACAAGAACAAGGGTAAAGGAAGCAGTAGTTGTCATATTAAATAGTGGTTAGGAAAAGGGATACGACGGTGAGTTGAGCCAGCTGAATGGTGCAGGCAACTGCAAATAGACTTGGCAAGCATTGTTGTTCCCCTGTGTGACCCAAACCAGGCACAACACTTTGTGCAGGTGATGATCCATTCACATCATTCTCTCCCTCTTCACAACATCACTGTATTGACACACTTTTTTGAATACATCCTGTTATATGCTGTGAAACAAATGGACATAAGGATACATAACAACGTGAAAGTGGAATACAAGGAGTAATGGTACAAGAACAAAGTATGGGATTCTTGCATGGTGTGGAATGGATGAGAAGCTATTTGGTATTTCCCATCATCTTCCAAGTAGCTTGTACTCTATACATATTGCTTTTTATGAGCTATTAATACATGCACTGATATCATTTTAATCTATTTGATCACTTTGGCCATTGTCATTCTTACACAAAGACACCGTATATGCTTGATTGTGCAATAACGAGTGACAATCAACTGCTCGTATCGGTACTCGTGCTATGGGAGCATGATTCTGGTATATGCAAATAGGAGATTCTTATCATTTGGTAAAGACGTGAAGCATCCATCATAGAAAAAGAGTAAAGACGATGTAATGTGCAGGAACAGGGATTGATAAACAAAGGATAAAGGATTGCTACAAGCGTGAAAATGACTCAGTTTTGAAACAAGATGCTATGACGACTATTTATTTACTTGTTCTGGTGTGCAGTATGTACAGGCAGTGTAAATAGGCAGGGTTGTCCCAATGGCAGATTCCACTGGGACGGACACAAGTAATGGGATCAAACTCATTGGGAATTTATCTTGGGGACCCCAGCAGCGAATTTTGGGAGACAACTGCTTCTCTCTTTCTTTCAAGCTCATAACGTACACGACTCCCATTCACGCCATGCATTCAAGGTATGTGTTATAAAGAAGCTCATGTTGGGTTGTTGTATTCATACAGTTGGGTACATTCATAGGCAACAAGTGTTCAAGCGGACTGGATGGTTGTAGCCAGACGTGTCGCTCTTCTGTTTCGCTGTTATGCCGCTTCAAGTTTGGTGCCTACAGGTACATTCAAGGAGCTCAATGCTGTAGCAGAACGTGTTGCATTAACCGTTTAAGCTTTGTGTAGACTTCAAGAACAAACGCAACAAGACTTTGGCTGTTTCTTTTGATTTTGGTTTTGGTTTTGGTTTTGGCTTTGGCTTTGACTACTACACTTTGGCTTCTGCTTCCACACAGACAAGTTTCTCTTTACGTTGTACACGTTGCCATAGTGCTGTTATATATGAAGAAGGCAAGTAGAATGACAAGAGCTATTTATTTTGTATCTGTATACTAATGATGAAGTAATTAGGCTTCTTTGGTCAGGCAGTATGCAACTTTGGGCATCATCATCATCTTCATCTTCTTGGGTTCGACTCTCAGCCTGTACCTACAGCTATGAATATTTGACATCGTTAGGGAAGCTGGATGAGAACAACAATGATCTTGTACATTATGATGTTCTTCCTTGTCATGGATCAAAGTGTGCCTTGGATGAAAGAAGGTTGCTCGTGGATGATGATTTGGTCATGTGAATCCCTGCAGATTTGCTTATCAACGTTTTATGTATACAGCAGTACATGGGCCAAAGGCACCATTACCAGTGTTTTGTGATTGAAGAAGGAGCTTTTATCGAACAAATGGATCTCGACCAGCACCCAGAGTCAACTCCATTACAAACAAACGATGATGCTCAAGATGATCAGCAACAAGTATTGTTTGCTGTCAACCCGTTAACGAAGGTAAAAGGATGATATGATGCTACATTGACAATTATCTTACATGCTGATGATGCAGCACACTGTCTGGAGACATGGATATCTACTTTGGATTTTCCCAATGCTTTTGGTGTTTGATATCTAGGTAAATAGTGGATAGCATGATGATTAATCAAAGGATAGATGGCGATTGACATGTTCATCACTTAGTGAAGCAGTACTACACGACATACAGTTTGGATGACGTTATCTGGATCAGCATGTCATACGAAGGAAATGGAGAGCTGTTTCGACACATTTTGACATATCAAAGTATTACACAAGGATTATGATGAACAGCATGTGGATATTCGATATGGCTATTTGGTTATGTCGATGGATACGTGAAGACTACAATGTCTTTTGATTCCCAAGTGAAACTCTGGGTCTTTTCAAGAGGACAAGGGTGATGAAAACGACTTTTGAATGCCTGATCAGATGAACAGGATATCGATCATGAGCATCAAGAACCATGTAACAAGAATTTGGACATTGGATACAAGCCAGCCAAAGATGATCGAAGGTGGATACAACTGATGATCAGCAAAGGCAGCAGTCAACTGGCATTCTATCAAATTTCCTTATCACTCAAGTTATCAGTAGCAGATATGGATCTTATTTCACGTCAATAGCCAACATCTACCATCATTTCACCTGTCATCCAGCTTATTTACCACGCCAGTCTCGGTATCATTCAATCATTGCTTATTCGTGATGACCAATATATGATGAGATCGTCACAGCACTTCAGCATGATTTGGACATTGTGAGATGAGGATCATATATTTGGTTTGTCTTCATCATCTGGCGATTGGATTCAGCATATCACAACTGGAATCGAGGATGAGATGCATGATGTCAGGGTAGCATGTGTGCTCGATATAGCGCGTTAGGATTCCAATATGGTCAATGGCTTGTATCAAGTACAGCGATAGCGGAGAGATCACTACAGGATTGGATAAGGATTGCAGTGATGGTAGCATATCAATTGCATTTGGCTAATGGTGTTTGACAACATGGTATCCTGGATGATGAAAGGACACGTTACTACAATTGCGTTACGGATGATGTGCGACACTACTGATCGAATGCCGACTGTTACAAGAACGCTAGAATACTCATTAGAATAGGCAATATAGATGTAGTTTCAATGAATCTTTTATTCTATTCAGCCATGCCACATGTGCAGACATGGTTGGTGATGTGAATCACGTGGTTGCACTTAGGATTGTTAAGATATCAATTGGCCTAAAAGTCTCTCTACACTTACATAGCAGCTACAGTGTGTACATGGAAGGCAAATAGAGAGAATGAATTGTATTTGGGATCAATGATTTACCATCATGTTAAGCATGCACTTGTTTCTGGTACATAAGGCTGTTATGGTCAAGATCCATTTCTCAGATGAACATGATGAAGCTTAACCATTAGTCGATGATACTTTGTGATAATTTTTGCAGTGGAAGTAAACAACATGATGTACCAGCAATTTGGAGCCATGAAAGTCTTTGTTACCCTGTGTTACCTTTTGTAACATCTTATGACAATCTTCGGAAGACTGTAGTGTTCTCCCGAAGTTTGACATGCTTGAATCTTATTGTCAACGCATCAATATACTGATACAAGATTTATTTCTGCAAACCGGCAGTTTTCATTCAATCAAATGGCTGTTTGCACCTGATTAGCCTGCATTCATGATGGGAAGTATATATGACAACTCGGTGTTTACGCTTAGATGGTAAAGCTTATTTCTTCTCAGCGGCTTGATGTCACCTTCCATGTAGCACAAAACTCAAAACATCAAGGATACAAGTACCACGTATCATTTCTAACATTCACTCCCTTTCTTATCCCATTTCTCCAATATGACATACGACACTGTAGAAAACAACGATCCTTTCAAAGTGTGTAAGAATAGGATATGCTTATACATTGACATTCACCATTTTCTTGTAGATCAACATAACATTAGAGGATGATAAAGACAATCATCGTAAAGAGTTATTTGAGAAAGGGCTTGGTGCATTATTGGCCGATGAGCACTTTTTACTACTTTATGTACCAGAAAAAGGATCCAAGCTACAAATTATACAACCAGCCAGTGATTCCTATCATAGACAACGCATGATCAAAAGGATCAATGAAGCAAGACAAGTGCCATCTTTCTATTATGCATTGTCACACCTTTGGGGCATCTCTAATGAAAACCGGCACCACTGGAATGATATCAGTGACTATGTGGTTGATGAACAAGGACAACCAGTGAAACCTGTATCCATGCGACCTGAAAAGCGTGATAAGCTGTTGGCAATGCTCATGGACCATCCCGACAGTTACTGGTGGATTGATGTCTTGTGTGCTCGTACAGATACGCCACTTGATATCATGGGTGATATCTATGCTTGTAGTCTTGAATGTATTGCCATGGTTGATTGTGATCCTACCTTGATATCAGAAATCAACAAGATCAATGCTGGGACGTCTCAACGGTTGAAGCAGCAGATTTGGCCCCTTGTGGACAAATTCATCAAGAGTCAATGGTGGCAACGAGTATGGACCTGGCAGGAGATGGCTTTGCCTCTTGATGTGCGTTTTATGGCAGAAACAGGTGCATACCAAGCTGAAAGCAACACAATCACTATAAAGGAAATACTTGCATTTGCAGAATGGTCGATTGAAATAAGCGCTGATAATCAGACAAATGGTATGTTGCATTGTTGGATACTACACTTGTTGCACACTGCTAACCAGTTGACCAGGAAATGTCAAGGCTATGACAGAAGAAGCTGTAGCAGTTAAGAAGGCTCTCTGGGATATGGAAGATACTAGAAAGTTCACGTTTGATGGTAAAGCGAAAAAGAGCGATTTTGATGTATATGCCCTATTCAGGTCGTTGCATCAATCCCCAAGACGATGTATGGATCGAGTGGATTATGTCTATGGCGTGCTGGGCATATTAAGATTCAAAATCCCAAGAGAAAGAGATCCAGATGAAGTTTGGCAGCTTTTCTTGCATGCGCTTACCAATTATATGGGTGATAGTACGCGTGGAGTCGAGTTCTTTGATCGTGCAGTCAAATTTGATCTACTGAAAGCTGAATCACTCGGTGATGTCTATAGCGAGCTACTTGATATCTATAGCCAAGTGTATGGTGTTATTATGACAAGATCAGTAGTTACGACTGTTACTAGAAGCTCAAAGACTTTCGTCGCTTAGCTATGTTCTTATAATAAACGACTATGATCGATGTATATTATTGAAGGCGTGGATGAATGTGCATTACAATCGGGGTTGTGTAACACGGAGTCCATAAAAGATGGAAGGGTGCCAGTGCATTTCAGCAGCGCTTTCAACTGTTTCCTTGACACAACTTAAGCCAATGACAGCCTACATTGTCCCCACTTTCTGTCACCATTTGGTAACCAACAAACAAGAAACCAACGACTGTGTTCTTCTTAACATTCTATGACAACGACGACAATCTTATTCTTGGAAGGGTCTTTCTGTGTTATACTGCACCATGTTGACAATGGAGCAACTTTGTTATCTTCCAGCAACTATGGCATGTTTTGAAGTCTCTTCGTATATCATTATACAGCAATATAGGAGCAGAGAAACTGTTAGTTATCCACTGATTCACCAAGGTAAGAGGATGATGCCTTGTCACAATGACAATCATCTTACATGTCTATCAAGTAGCACAATGTCTCAAGTCATGGATGTTTATTCAATTGGTTGTTTGATATTCAGGTAACAAGTGGATAGGATGATATGTCACGAAGAAAGTGATGTTGATTGAAATGTTCTTAGTAAGGCATCGCTACACGATATGCAAGTTGGATGACGCTACCTTATCAGCAGGTGCTGGAATACACAAGACAACTCTGGTATTGAATCACACATATACTTGGCATGATACACGATGGCAAATGGAAGGATATTTCGCCAATCTTATCAGCATAATATCAAAGCATTCGACGTATAAGTTCATTACGACGATTGGAGCCAGTGGATACTGGATATAACGATTTGGACATGACTGTGGAAACAGAGTGACAACCATGACGACTTATACTGGTCAATGCCGAGAACAACGTTGAGAAGTGTGATGGTCACTTGTTTGGATGGGAACACATACAATATCAGCAAAAGCAACAACGATCTGTCATTCTCTTTTCATCAAGTCATCATATGCATATATGGACCTTATTCTTCGTTTTGACCAACATATACCACCTCTTCAACCTATCATCCAGCTGTTTCACCATGCACATCACATCATATATCATCCTAGTCAATCGCACGATCAATACACTTATCTTTACGCGACATATTGGATCATTGGGAGATGAAGATCATATATCTGGTTTAGGTTCTTTATCTGGCGATTGGATGCAGCAAATCACAGCTAGAGCAATACGGGATGGATGATGTCAAACGCTGTATCAGTTCTCTACAACAAAGTATGACAGTGTGATGATATTGAAGGATGACGAATGGCTGCTCTGGTCAAGTAAAGCCATAGCGGATGGATGACTGCAGGATTTAGTACATGATGGGATCCAGCTGCATTTGGCTGTTGATATCTGGCAACGACTCCATTATCTTGGATGATGCAAAGGACACGATACTACATGATGATGGGCGTCACCAATGAATGTCAATTCAGAGAAGGATACAAGGACACCAATTAGCAATAGACAATTCACCATATATATGTATGACTCTCTCATTCAGTCTCTTTGAGAAATGCAACATGAAACTTTGTATCATAATGTGATGTGATAGTGTATCATTGTTTGGTTGATGTTGAAGGAAACGAATGAAAATGAGGAAAGTAATGAAAAGTGTATGGAAGATAGATAGGAAGGACGACATGGCTGGTTTGATCCAGCATCTTGTTCCTTGGAACAGACCCTTTTGATGCAATGCATTGATCCTAATCCAGGGAAGCCCGTTATATCCCCACCATGGAAGGCAGATGGTGCACCATGTCGCCAACAGCATAGGGAATATACCTTCTATCAATGCATCATCCCAAACAAATACTTTATCCTTTTTGTGTTCATAGGATTTCACCACGCCCACCATCCACAAATTAAAGGATGTTGACATCCTTTGTCATCTTCAACACATGTCTTTTTTTCATCCAATCTCTTGATTGATTGTCATCCTATTCGACTCTTGTAATAAGGTACACCTAATCAGCTTTTTATGAGCGATTGTGGACAACATACTCATTTCTTTTGATGTAGCTTCTTCCCTTGATGCATCTGCCAAGGTGAATTTGACTTCCATCGTCTTTATTGGAAATGATATTGGTTCAGCCTACATGGTGGTGATATAACGGCTTCCCTTTTTATATCAGGTGGATCATCTATCTCTCTTCTCTCATAAGGAGTGAAAGCAATAAGAGACTAGGCCATTGACAGTGACAAAGATGGGCCACGAAATGGTAATATGTACAATATACATGCTTATCTTTAATCTCATCCTTTCGATATCTATGTATGTAGCAAATGACAAAAAGAGTCGCAGGACATGGATCTTCATATGAATACGTAGAAAAGACAGGATAGCTAAAACATTATGTATAAAGAATGGTTGTATATATTGCTAGATATTAACGTGGTGATTGGGGTGGATGATGATATGTATGATAAGATGAGTCATTGGGATTAACAGTTGTGTCAATACCAACTTGTACATGGTGGGATCCATCATCTTTCTGGTTTGTTGAGTACTGGTAAACCCCAATCACTAGGTGTTGATAGCATATTATGACATTTCAACATCTTTGCAGTAATGCTCGGCAATGGTGGTATCGGCGTGGGAGCAAGTTAGCTGAAAGTATGTCATCTTCCAAGTGCTATGTCGACAATTGCGCTCTGTGCTGATAATGTTGGTCATGGTTTGTAACATCCTGCTGCAGTAGCATGCCGAGAATAAAGCGTTTGATATCCAATATGGGTAGACTTGTAGCTGTCGTAGTCATCCATCCAATAACTGATACTCCAATCCCATGTGAACAAGGTGATATGAGTGATTCGTACCAAGGAAAGTGAATTGGATATCTGATATTGACATACCATAGTCACCCTGTGCTAAAAGAGTTATAGAGAATGATCCATTCAAGTGAAAATGTGTTGGCGTATCTGTAGAGACTATACTGAAATCAGGAATTGGTTGTAGCTCGAGTATTCCAAATACTACCTTATCCTCGTTGCCAATAAAACATGTAATGAAATGGAGTGATTGATATCCTGACAGTGTTCCTGATGCAGTCATCCACCCAATAAAATGCTCTCTCTGTATCCAGTTGGTAAGGCATTGTTGCATCTCAAGTTGCATAAGATATGGTGGCACAGGTTGTGCTAGATCCAACTGATGTCGTCCAAAAGAATAGCTTGAATTCCACCTAGACAAGACTTGTTCCAACAAAGCATGTGTCAATGCAACTATATTCATCCATCCAACACGTTGATCATCAAAGATGTTTCTGCAGTAATATGTCGCGACAAGCATTGATCCAATAAACGACTCGAACAAGTTAATAGTGTAGATGCAATAACAGGCTGCTCCTTTGATGATCGATTCGAATAGCTCCTATCCATCTTTTCGTTACTGCAAAAGAGTCGTGTCTTGTGAAGGAAGATACAATATCAATCTCTATATCCGTAACCAAAGAATAACTTTAGCATCTGCATCCAATATCTCTTTCCAATTCCTCCTTGCCACAAGTACACGCCATATACAATGGTTCAAGAGAAAGAAAACGTGTTGCTGTCAGTATATCATACCTTGCTGTTGTAGTCATCATTTCCAATAGTTGCTGCTTTCCAATAGTTGCTGCTGCAAAAGCGGACTAGTTGATAGTGTTCTCAAGTGGTTTGGTGCTGCTATTCAGGACATAAGGTGCTGTTGCCATTCATAACATGGAGTCATTCAAGAGTCGAAACGGGACAAGGAGTGAAAGAGTCGCGTTGAAGCGAGTCATATCATGCGTTGTGTAGACCAAGATGGTGCCATTGTCACTCCATTCAGCGTCCAAGAAGATTGAAGTTCAAGACTGTCTCGTGTCGTAAAGGTAACAAGAAAAAGACGCGTGTTTGTGTGTAAATGCAGGAAAACAAGACAACGACAGCTGGAAATCCCGGTCCCTGGACATTCCCTAACACACACTTGTTCCCACCATCATGACATCTTTCAAGTTTACTCAATAAATGAGCTACTGTACTTATCATTGATACTATCCATCGCTATCTTCATTGGTTTTTTGCTTTATAAACACCATTCAGCGAGTCCAATTGGCTGTGTCGTATAGTTCTGGCTGCATTATCCGCTTTGTGCAACGTCAGAACGAGGATTCTTGATATCGTTTCCTTCACCATAGTATGATAACACATATATCCGATATGACTCCCAATTAGCCAAAGGTATGCTAATAATCTTAACGTGAATGTCCTTTTCATCCAAGGTATTACAGACAGGCATGAAGAAAACTGTGACACGTGAGGATTGCCCGTATGCTGTACCTGCCACATGCACTATCAGAAAACAGGAAAAGGACCCTGCATCATTACATCCATAAACAAGGAAACAAGGATCTCTTTGTACAAAACGTGGTAAATGCTGACTAGAGCAGTACATTGAACAAGTGTGGAACACGCCATCATCACATTGATCCCCAAATGTACCCTGAACCCATCCATGCATCTTGGAAATATACTTTGATATTGTAATGTGATTTGATTGGCATGAAAAACAACTAGCTGAACGATGGGTCGTTTTCATGATCCAAGTGGATGGTCCCTTGGTATGTACATGTCGAGCTCTGAACCATTCATCGGCTCACAATGCATTAAGAGGATAGTTTACATTCTAGTTAGGCTTTATATAAACATGAGATCCACTTTTTTGACTCTATAAGATCTTGGGACTATTGTAGCATGAAACAGCTTTCTTTATGTAATCGCATGTAATAGAATGATGACCTTGGGATAGGAATGGGCAATCGCTTGGGATACAACGAATATAGGCTTATGAAAATGATGCCAAAAGACCACCAAGCTACATTGATCCATGTAAAACATGTCTTGTGTATAGGATCCAAGTTGTGCCTTGACCATTGTCATGATAAACATCTTCTTGACACGAGCATCAGTATCCATCAATATCTTCTAAAGCATCAACAAGTGTCACAATAAGATCGAGTGTATGAATCATGATCATCTACCCATCATTATCCTCTTGACTTGGGAAAATGTCACTTAAAGTGGGAAGCGTCTATGAAGCGGATTTGACAATAAACAGGATGTATTATGACTCATGTATCCGAATGATTCCAATGCTTTCATTTCGGTCACTTGCCTTATGACAATGTTATGGGAGGCATTTCATTTCATTGTATGTGAATCAACATTGTTGGGTCGGCTCCTTCACATCGGGATTTCCGAAATAGGGCTCTTGTCTACCTTTCTTCCACCTCCACCATGAGCAGCACAGCAGAAAACTTGACTTCAGACGGCAAGGTCACTAAGCGCATTATCAAAGAAGGTCTAGGTGCTATTCCAAAAAGCAAGAGTCAAGTGAGTGGTAGGTAACTACATGGCATACGACACACGATGCTCAACGACACCCATGCATAGTCCATTACGACGCGTACCTGGTCAAAGGAAACATAAAGTTCGATTCGTCGCGAGATCGTAAAGTGCCTTTTGAATTCAAGCTTGAAGGAGGTATGTTGACAAGACACGTTCATATCAAAGGATACTGATATTGGATTTGACAGGTCAAGTGATCAAAGCATGGGAGATTGCTATTCCTGCCATGAAGGTGGGAGAAGTGTCCGAAATCATTTGCGACTATGAATATGGTATGTATTGGTTGTTTTATCAAGGATCGTCTTATCTCATGATAGGCTATAGGTTATGGTGCAAAAGGAAGGAATCCATTGGTCCCACCAAAAGCAAGCTTAAGGTTTGAAGTAGAATTACTTGGTACTTGGGAGGTATAGTTTGACAACATGACGTTTGATGATGATATGCTAACAGATGTATGATCCTAGCCTGCTGATTCGGCAAAACAACGTCTGGAAATGGCAGCATTGAAGAAACAAGAAGGCAATGACTTGTTCAAAAAGGGAGATGTCGAACATGCATTAGTTGCTTATAAAAAGGTATTCATTGGACTTTGGAACTTTCACGTTGAATTGACATGTTGTATAGGGAAGAGAATACATTATTGACTTATGGGATTGTGAGCCTGAAGAGACTGTTCTTTGTCGCGAACTGGTGATTGCCCTTCAATCCAATGTTGCCATGTGTTATTTGAAGTTACGTCAGTGGGATAATTCAATTGAAGTTTGCAAAAAGGTAGGTTGTATTCAGTGGTTCATGGACATTTTATTGATAATGATGTGATATTAGGTATTGGATCGTGATCCATGCAATGTCAAGGCTTGTTTCCGCATTGGCCAAGCATGCATGGAAACTGGCAGATATGAAGAAGGACTGGAATTTGTAAAACATGGATTACAGGTAAGATGGGGATTGGGATACAATGGTAGGAAATTGTGTTTTAACACACTGTTATAGGCTCATCCCGAGGATACCAATCTGATAGCCATGGAAAAAGCAATCACCAACAAGATCAATGACTATGATCGATCATCCAAGGCAGTTTATCGAAAGATGTTTTCTTAATGTACCTGTTTTATTTCAATGAACATATAAAAGTAGCATGTAAAAAGTAATTGGTGTGGGGATTCATGCAAGTAGTCATGGCATTCACTATTGGGACATCTGCTGAGTTTTCATTGGATCTTCCTTTTCCACCCATGTTTCCACTATCACTTAGTACCTCGTTGACAACAGTTCGACGTTTAGCAACCACTACCGTCAAACGACAAGTGCGACACTTTTCCAACCCACAGGGATACGATGCGCTTGTATTGGGAACATACTCGGATCTCCAATTGACAGCAACGCAAGGCATTTCCAGTTCAACGCGTAATCAGATACTCGAGCAGTTGTCTGTTGCCAATTTGACAAAGAAAGACGACGTTCGCTTATTGTACAATGTTGGAGGCATCAAGCAGTTGGCAGTGGTATCTTTGGGAGAAAAGCCTACAGGCAACACGAGTCAAGATACTGCCCTAGAAACAGCACGTCGTTCAGTAAGTGGATGATGATGGAACAAGTGATAAACGGTGGATACTAATGATACACAGTAGACTGCGATTGGTATTCAAGCATTAAAGAAGCATTATGCACAAGGAGAGAATCAACATATTGGTGTGGATGTATCCATTCATGCACATGGTGCAGCAGAAGGAGCAGTACTTGCCCAGTATGCATTCGACAAGCTCAAGACCAAGCAGGGACCTGTTTTACGTGTCGGACCTTTTGGACAACCATCTACGGATGCATCCAATCTTTCATGGGAAACTGGATTAGTCTATGCCAATGCACAAAACCTGGCAAGACGTCTTATGGCAGCACCAGCCAATTTGATGACACCAAAGACATTTGCAGAAGAAATGGCTTATCTCTTGGCAGGTCTGGAGAATGTTCAAGTCATGGTGCATGATCAAGATTGGGCAAGACGACAAAAGATGAATGCTTTCTTATCAGTAGCTCAAGGAAGGTAATGTCTTATGCTGTATGTTAAGGAACATCATCCATTGACATGTCTGATGCTAGTCAAGAGCCTTTACGATTTCTCGAGATTCATTACAATGGTGGTGATGGTCCACTTTATGGATTGGTTGGCAAAGGTATTGTAGTCATACACACAAACATTTGAAGCATAGGATTGACATGTTTATTTAGGCATTACATTTGATTCGTGAGTAGATTGTTGACATGAATTGACAGTGCATTAACTCTATTTGGTTGTGTAGTGGCGGCATTTCTCTCAAGCCCTCCAATAACATGGCGTTGATGAAAGGAGACATGGGTGGAGCTGCTACAGTTGCTGCAGGTAGTACAAAGGAGACAACTTCTTTTTTTAGTGGTACAACTAATGAGACATGTTAGCTCTTTATGGTATTTGCAAGTTACAGTTACCTGTGAATGTGGTAGCCATGATTCCTTTATGTGAGAATATGCCATCTGGAAATGCAACTAAACCAGGCGATGTTGTTCGTGCCATGAATGGAAAGTCGATTGAAATCACCAATACGGATGCAGAAGGAAGATTGATCTTGGTAAGAAAGAACGTAGCACTTTTGGATCGATTGATAGTTTGACTTGCCTTTATTACCTTGCAGGCCGATGCACTTTATTATCTCAGCTCAACGTACGCGCCAAGGACCATTATCGACGTGGCGACTCTTACTGGAGCCATGGATGTTGCACTTGGACAAACATTTGCAGGCGTATTTACCAATTCCGATGAATTATGGTCCAAACTAGAGACAGCAGGAAAAACAACAGCAGATCCATTTTGGCGTATGCCTTTGCATGATGATTATCTTAAAGGAATGAAGGAATCTTTGGTGGCAGATCTTGTCAATTCAGCAAGTAGATCAGGTGGATCTTGCAGTGCAGCTGCTTTCTTGAAGGAGTTCGTGGCTGGTCTACCTGAAACACAATGGGCTCATATTGATATTGCTGGTGTCATGGAATCATCTACTACTGAAGGATATCATATCAAGGGAATGAGTGGTAAGTTGAATGTCAATGTCATATTGATTGATACTGAAATCCATATCATGCAGGTCGTCCTACACGTTCTTTACTTGACTATTTGCGTCGTTCCCAATAAAGAGTGCTTTGCTATTTTGGAACTCAGTATGAAAAAGAGGGACGCGATGATCGTTTTGTTGTTAAACTCTCTTCCTGATACCCCTTTCAACACATGTCACCTACATTTGATATTGCAAGATACCCAACTATTGAAACTATACGCTTATTGGCCTCCTTGTTGGAACGCATGTGTTTAGCCAATGATCAACTATCTCGAGTCACTTATAAAGACCTTGGTCGTCGGGCTTCTTCTGCTTCTCTTGTTGCTGCTTCACAAGCAGATGCTACTCCTCTGACCGACATTTCCCATTGTACACGCTTCCATGCTCGTACCCTTCCCAACATTGACATTTTCTCTTACTTGAGTCGCATCTTGAAGTATTGTCCTTGCTCAAACGAATGCTTCCTCAGCTTGTTGGTGTACTTTGACCGCATGTCCAAGAACTCCTTGTCGCGTACTGGCAAACCTTTCACTATTGATTCATACAACATCCATCGACTACTTATCACTGGTATCATGGTATCAAGCAAGTTCTTTAGTGATGTGTATTACACCAATACGAGATATGCAAAGGTAAGGATATCATGTTGTACAGCCAGGGTGCGTTAGTGTGTTGTATTGATGACATGGTAATTACTTGCCTAGGTTGGCGGACTATCCGTGAGCGAACTGAACAACTTGGAACTGGAGTTTCTTGCATTGAATGACTTTAGCTTATCAGTACCGATCCATGAACTACAGCGATATGGAGATCAGTTGCTTAAAGTCGGCTTTATGGAACAAGAAATGCTCAAGAATCTCATGTATGACAAGTCATCATCTTTCAAGAACAACAATCCTGGAGCAGTACGACATGCTCGTTCCTCATCTTTGGGCTCATCAACATCCAACATGCGTCAACATACTGATAACACGATGGATCGACTATGCGACATGACATCTTGTTTGACCATGGATGATAATCGCCGTGCCATTTTCGATTCATCACCACAGCAACAACAACAACAACAACAGACTGGATATACAACTCAACATCAACCTTTGCTTACAAAGATGTCATCCAATGGTAGTTTACGATCAGGAAGTGTTCGACGAATGACTAGTTTGGGAAATATGAATATGCATCATCCAAATTCACCACTTGCTGGATACAATACTCCCATGTCCAATCATGATAGTCCTATCACATTCACTGGAGACGATGATGATTATCGACGTCTGAATCAATCCTCTTCAGCCATGTTTCAACGTGGTGTATCACCTGATAGAAGACAACAAAGACATAGTATGGTGGTTGGTGATACTTGGCGTCAGGCTGCTTGTTCATCTCCTTCACAACAATATGTACGACAACGTCATGGTAGCATGGGTTTGGTTGTTGGTCGTAGCAATAGTCCTGATACTTCAATTTGGCAACCATTACCAACACAACATCGTTTACCACGTCATTCACGTTCAAGTATCAATCTTTATCAACAAGCCAACTATCGAAAGTCAACACCACCTCCACCAGGTCTTGGTCATTCCTCTACTACTGATCCCACTGTTGCTGCTGCTGCTGCTGCTGCTATGTCTTATGGATCTTATTACAATGCTCATCCACATCATCCACTGGGTATTCCTACACCGCCACCTTCTTCGTCACCAATCTATCATCATACCAAGCAACAACAATCGAATTGTCCTTATCCATCCGTGTCATCCTCTTCTTCTTCTTTCTCATCACAATCTGCCATGTATCTATAACTTTGTGATGTTGTCTACCCATACACGATACCAAGTTCTATACTCTATTGTTATTATTATTGTATATAGTTTATTACCATTCATGACATAAATTCACATGACTCTTGCATGTACTGGTTATATTTCGTAGTGGATGAAACATTCTAAGCTATGCCACGAAAATGAGAGAGAGAGAGACGTGAAAGTTACACAAAAGACAGCCAACACCCCTGCCGGCTGCATACAAAAGAGGCAAATCATGTACTGCACTCCGATTGATATATAATCCTACCTGTTGCATCTTTTTCATTTCACTGCTTTCTTTATTTACTGTTGAAACAACAAAAAAATGTCTGCTGCTGTACGCGCTTTCTCTTCACTCAAGGTACTTTTTATCATCCATGATCCATCATGATTCCTCCGCTTTTATGCAGCTGACTGACTCACTCTATTTATGCAAAGGCTACTACTACGCATCATCGCGTTTCTTTGAACACGATTGCTTCTCGTGCATATGCTTCACAAGCCAAGGTAAATAACACACATTTATCACTTGTACAAAAAATTGAACCATGTCAATATAGAGTCTAAAGGAAAGATTTGCCGAATTGATTCCTGAAAAGCAAGCTGAAGTCAAGGAATTCCGTAAAGCCTATGGCAACAAGGCCCTGGGTGAAGTGACAGTGGATCAAGCTTATGGCGGTATGCGTGGTATCAAGGGTCTAATTTGGGAAGGATCTGTATTGGATCCTGAAGAAGGCATTCGTTTCCGTGGTTTGACTATTCCTGAATGTCAACAACAGTTGCCAAAGGCACATGAAGGTGGTGAACCTTTACCAGAAGGACTTTATTGGTTGTTGTTGACAGGTGAAGTACCAACAGCTGAACAAGTCAAGGGTGTTTCAGCCGAATGGGCAGCACGTTCAGCTATCCCCAGCTTTGTGGAAGAATTGATTGATCGATGCCCCAAGACACTTCACCCCATGTCCCAATTTTCTCTGGCAATCAATGCTTTACAACATGAATCACACTTTGCCAAAGCTTATGCTGAAGGCATTCACAAGTCCAATTATTGGGATCCCATCTTTGAAGACACCATGGACCTTATTGCCAAATTACCCAATATTGCAGGTCGTATCTATCGCAATGTATACAAGGATGGCAAAGTAGCATCCATTGATATGGACAAGGACTATTCATACAATCTTGCCAAGGTGTTGGGCTTCAGTGACAACAGCGAATTTGTTGACTTGATGCGATTGTACCTTACTATTCACTCGGATCATGAAGGTGGCAACGTTTCTGCTCATACGTACGTAAGCTTCCAGTTTTTGGGGTGTGGGGTTTTTTTGTGTTGGGTTCTTTTTGTGTTGCCAATGTCATTGACGCTCTACTACCTACAATAGTACACATTTGGTAGGTTCAGCTCTATCGGATCCCTATCTATCATTTGCTGCTGGTTTGAATGGTCTTGCTGGTCCACTTCATGGTTTAGCCAATCAAGAAGTGTTGCGTTGGACACTTAAGCTCAAGGATACAATTGGTATTGACGCTAGTGATGAACAAATCACAAAGTACTTGTGGGATACTCTGAACAGTGGACAAGTGGTTCCTGGATATGGACATGCAGTTTTACGCAAGACTGATCCTCGTTACACTGCTCAACGTGAATTTGCGCTCAAACACCTTCCCGATGACCCACTCTTTGGTTTAGTATCCAAGTTGTATCACATTATTGTAAGTAGGATGATGTATTAGCTACAAGCAAATCACTCATGGTATTACTTTATTAGCCTGGTGTTCTTACTGAACATGGCAAGACCAAGAATCCTTGGCCCAATGTCGATGCTCATTCTGGCGTGCTTTTGCAGTACTATGGCCTAGTTGAACAAGACTTTTACACTGTATTGTTTGGCGTAAGCAGAGGAATTGGTGTGTTGGCTCAAATCTGCTGGGACAGAGCACTTGGTATGCCTTTGGAACGTCCAAAGTCATACAGTACTGCCTATCTTAAGAAGATGTTTAGCGCCAATTAAGCGTATAGCGTTATCTTTGCACTAGACAACTTTCACACGTCAAAAAGCTGTACATTTTCAAAGATTATCATAAAAGTGATCCGTGTGTCACCTTTTGCAAATCTCCTTGTTACACCATTTTGTAAGACCATGTGGCTGATAGCCAGCAATATACGTGCTATAGCTTTCTCAGGGCCTATGGCTCTCTTTTGCATTTAAGGTATACTTGGCGTAAATAGCTTCTTTTATAGCTACAAGGGATGTTGCATCATTACCTATGACCTATTATCACTGTAAAGTACATATGTTTGTGTGTAATGAGGATGATCGACGTCAAGGTACAATACACTACTGTCAAAAAAAGTTGCTCTTTCTGGATGCAGAATGATCTTATCGTAATCTAGTGACAAAGGCTTATGGATCAGGTGACGAGTATGGAAGTGGCACCTCGGGAACACACATCCTGCAACATCCCGTGTGGTACGAAAATGCAACAATGGGTATTCCGCACCCGTGGTATTTTTCTCTTTCTCCACCCATCTTTTCTATCTTGACTTTTTACGAAAGAAATATCGGCTGCATACATTACCATTTGAGCCATTTGCTCGTAACATGGACTTTCTCTATCTCTTATCTTTTTCCTCAAGGAGCAAGGATTGGGTTTCCTTTAGGAGAACATCTTGTCGGTCAACCAATTTTACGTCAACAGTCATCAATAACACTATGATTCATGTACGTCACTTGCATCAGCCATCTCTCTTTGCTCATTCAATAGTATCACGTGATGAGTAGATGCTGAAAAGTGCTGCATCATGCGTTGCACACACGTTCTCACACTTGGTGCTTTGGTATACCCAATTCCAGGATCGATCCCTTTATGTATGACAAGAATAAACAATGCAGCTGTCAACCATTTTGACTTGCACAGATGAGCAAATGAGCCAAATCAGTCATTAAAAGGGATGAATGATGCCACTGACACGCCCATGGTCAAATTGTCAAAAGTGAGCAGACATGATTGCCAGTATGAAGCTTTATTGGATCACTCTAAGGTACAGATCACCAAGCTCCATGGCTTGATCATAAAACTAGTATGCAATCTTGACATGCTTCATCTCCTTTATTGACCTGATCACATTCATTGTTATGTTTCAATGCAAATCATCACGCCTGGCGGATATTACATATTTGGAATACGCAGCATCCTTTTGTTCCTTTTCTTCCCCATTCAATTTATTTTCCACCACCATGTCAGAAAACAATGCGACTATGGATCCTCTGCTGAAATGGTTTGAAGACAATGGTGTCACTTGGGACAAGGACTTTGTTCAAGTACGACCTACCAGCAACAATTCTGACCAAACATACATGACACATGCTTGTTATGCCGTCAAGGATTGCCAAAAGGGACAAGTCAGTAAGTAAATGCATTGATAATACAATCACTTGAAGCTGATACATGCATACATAGTTGCAAAGATCCCAAGATCAGCACTACTTTCATCCAAAACTACAGCTATTGCTGGTGAATTCGAGCAACAATATGTGGAATCACGTCTTCCAGAATGCATGCTTGCCTTTGCCTTCATGTATGAGCTTCGCTCAGATGAATCGCCTTGGAAAGGATATGTGGAATCTTTACCAACTGATATCAAGACACCCTATTCATGGAAAGGAAAAGATAAAAAATGGCTACATGGCACTGAAGCAGATCACCTACACAAGAGCTACAGGGTAAGTGCTACTTTCCAGGAAGCCAGGAAAGCAAATTGAGCTTACTTTTATACAAGCAATATCTTTATACTACCAATCGTTATATGCAGGGTCTTTTTCCTGGTGCTTCTACCAAGTACTGCTCGAATGTCCTCCTCGTACGCTCTCACATGTTTCCTGTCGACTATGATCACAGTGATTATGCGCTGGTGCCCTTTATGGACTTGTTGATGACGCATGATGGTATGCACAAGGGCCAAGCTCGCTTGTACTTGAATGGTGCTGACGTGTATCAAGATCTTGGCGAGAACCAAGATGCAGATGATCACTCTGGCTCAATTGTTGTGAAGAAAGAAGAAGATCATCATCAGCATCAACAAAACTCTTGTGCAAGTGTTGTGAAGAAAGAAGAAGAAGATCATCATCATCAGCAAAGCTCTTGTTCAAGTGTTGTGAAGAAAGAAGAAGATCATCATCATCATCAGCAAAGCTCTTGTTCATATGATCCTTGTACAATTGTTGTGAAGAAAGAAGAACTTGAAGAGAATGTTGGACTACTCGATGATTTGGAAGCTCTTGAAGAAGCAGGAGTCAACTTTTATGATCAGCATTCATTAGACGAGCAAAAAGACTTTTATGAAGTGGTGCTTACACATAGCGTGAAACAAGGCGAAATGATTCGATATGATTATCGACCACTACAGTCATCAAGTTCTATGCTTGTTCGCCATGGCTTTTGTTATCCAGACACTGGTGTTGAATACGAATCCTTTTCTGTTACACGAGACATGATATTTGCTACATGTGTGAATGTGGTCCAATATGTCATGCATGGAAAACAGCCAATGACTTTAGATGCAGCAAAGCGAGCCAGTGATCACGTACAAGAGCGATTTCAGTTTTATTGCGACCACTACCGTTATTTGAGCTTTGCCTTTACAAGAGATTACAACATTATTGTTGGCATTTTCAACACTAGCCTTATCCACACATTTGAAAAGATCCATGATCGTTACTGGGCATACAATGGCCGATATGAGAATGATCTGCTTTTATTGCTTCACATTGTCTTTGCCAACGATGCCTTGTTCAGCAGCTATCAAGCCAATATATTCGCAGCCATTAGGGATTTGCGCAAGAATCTAGCATTGATCAATGACCAGGCAAGCTATTGTGATGGTTTTAGTCGAAAACGGGTGCGACGTGATCCTCAAGTTGAGCAATTGCAACGTTTGGTGTATACTGCATGTCGTGATCTTTCTTATAGCCGACGTGCTTGTTATGAAAAAGAAGACAATCATTCCTGGACACCACCTGAAGTGGATGAGTATCAACGTCAATACGAGGTAGGCTTATATCGACTTTTAGGATAAAAGTATCATTGACATGTAGATTGTGATAGCAATTGAATCCACAACAGTATTATGCTCTTACATGCCGTATCAATGAGAAGCGTGCCATCCAAAGATCCATTCAACACTATGAGCACCAGCGTCGTATATGTCTCGAAGATGATGATGCAGTAGTGTTCTCTAGCAACAAGAAATCCCGTACAAAAGATTAAAGCAGTGTGGATTTATTATAGCTCAAACATGAATAAAGCGATCTACTATCATTTGCTAAAAAGAGTACTGTGCCTGGGTATTGTATGCAGGTGGAGGACCTGAGTTTTAATGAGTGAACGCTGAGTGCTGTCGCACGTCACCTTAAACGCGCGTACTGGTTCTTGTGTGCTTCTTTGCCTCTCCTCTTCTTTTTCAATATCAGTTGACACTAAACGCGCGCCATGGTATGCAATGTTCCTTCCTTTACAGCAATAGACGATACACTGGCAACGCATTTTGGATACCATTGACACCATGGACTCTTTTGTTTTTAGTTTCGAAATCAATACGACAATGACGTTTCGACTTGGTCACCACAAGGCCGCATCCATCAAGTTGAATATGCTGTTGAAGCTGTTAAGCAAGGTTCAGCTGCTATCGGCTTGAGGAGTAACGAATACGCTATCTTGTTGGGTCTCAAGGTGAGTCATAACTATTGAAGCGTATGAAGAGCATTCACTGACATGCATATCTACAGCGTTCATCCGGTGATTTGGCATCGTACCAGAAGAAGCTAATCAAGGTGGATGATCATATGGGTATTGCTATTGCTGGTCTTACATCCGATGCTCGTGTCTTAAGGTAAAGTGTTTTATCAAGGCATCAACAAAGAACAAGTGATGATTGATGATCCGACTACAGCAATTTCATGCGTACCGAAGCAATGCGATCCAAGATGTTGTATGATAGACCCATTCCTGTGCAAAGAATCGTGACAACCATTGCAGACAGTGAGTGATCAAGTTGCATGAATCAAGTTTATATGCTAATGAGGATATACATTCATTAGAGGCACAAATTAACACACAACAATATGGACGCCGACCTTATGGTGTGGGATTATTGGTTGCTGGTTACGATGTAAGTCTTTTGGATTAGGAATGCGCTATCAACTTTGTCTTACTGTGAATGGGTTGAATAGGAAACTGGTCCACACTTGTTTGAAGCATCGCCTTCTGGTACTTGCTTTGAATACTTTGCCATGTCCATTGGTGCTCGTTCTCAATCTGCCAAGACTTATCTCGAAAAGAGCTATGAACAATTTGCTGAAGGTATGCATCTGATGATGATCATGGGGATAGTGGATTGACAAGAGTTGTATAGCTTCATTGGAGGAACTTGTGCGACATGGCTTGTTGGCATTGCGTGACACTTTGCAACAGGATAAAGAGCTCAACATACACAACACTTCCCTTGCCATTGTTGGAAAGGACAGAAAATTCCAAATCATTGAAGGAGAGGATCTGCAACCATACCTTGAAATGTTGGGTGATGAATCGGCAAGATCTCGACGCAGTGGTGCTAGTGCAGCAACAGAACCATCGGCTACTACTACTGCTACTACAGAGAATAGTGATGTTGCACCTATGGATACTGATGCATGATTGCAATAAATTCAAACCACATACCTTTCATTTGTACGACTTGCAAGTATCTTTATGTTGTTGTGGATAATTAGAAGATGTAGAGTAGTTCAAGATGCTGAAATAAAGGAGGATTGTAGACAACAACTATAATTGCCATTGGATATTGTGGGAAATGGGATGTATCTTTATTACCAGCATTGGTATTGATGATGTGAAAGTCCTTACTGCCACTGGTTGATCAAACAGCTCTTCTCATATACACATTGCTCATATGTAGTACCTTGATAGTTGTCACATGACTCTTGTTTCTGTTTTCATCATGTTGGTCAAGCCATCCAATCTTGTACATCACACTTTAAGGCGTTTGGATCATCCAATAGCTCCAAGGCGAAATGATCCCTTTTTCTGGAAAGATAATGATCATTGACACCAGATTAAAAGGTATTGTCGAATCAAGTATGCACGCTTTCATTGAACAACTACTCGCTCAGGAGGATGTGAATTGTTTCATTGTCATGATAAAGAGCATATTACAAGAGTGGTCAATGTCGGATCTATCCCTGTCACACATGATGTGCATGCATTTTGTATAATGGTGACACGAGTCATGTTTTGATTTCCCAGATGCTCATTGCATAAACAAGCACATTACTCTTTCCTTTTCTTTTTCATCATAACAGGAATGCTGACTCCACCTCGTCCTATCAAACTTGATCCAAAACACTCTTTTGAAGAGGAGCAATTCATTGAATGGGACATCAACACTTGTCTTGCATACATGCCACTACGTGAATGGGGCGACATAACTGCTTTATCACTCAACATCATCAAACGTTACCCTGCCATATCCAAGTATCGTGAAGCTCATGAACTTTTGAGCAATGCTCTTTTACAAGTATCAATCAATTGTAACAATGAACGACTTGAATACTACAGCAAGGCTATGTACCTTTATTTCAGCACAAAGGCAGTCAAGAGACGTTTCAAAGTCATTTTTCGTTACAAACACACTGTTGTTCGACTTGAAGAATCCTTTGGTCATCAAATGGAAATCAATCAATGGAAAGCGACTTTATTGATTGCTCGTCAAGTGAGCCATACATTGGACAATGAATTGCTTAACTAGCTTCGATCCCCTTTTACACTGATTCCAATAACACTATCTACATCCCTTGCACTGATCCCAATAAACTGATTGACAACAAAAAGTATTGTTTATTTTTTAATCTTGTCACGCACGATTAGACAACATCTTTAAGCACGGGCGAGGCGAGCGTTGCGAGCCAATTGACGAGCATTGAGACGAGCAACCTTCTTGCCAGTAGCAGCAGGAACAGACTCTTCCTTTTCGGTAAGAATGACTTCAATGTGGCAAGGAGAGCTCATGAAGGGGTTGCTATAAAAGCATATTAGATACCTTATTGATCCATCACTTTATCCATGATGACTTACATTCTACCGTGAGCACGGTAAGTGCGACGACGATGCTTGGGAGCTTGGTTGACAATAATGCTAGAGATGTAAAGCTCTTCAACGTTCAAACCCTTGGCTTCAGCATTGGACTCGGCGTTCTTGAGCAAGTCAGTAACGAACTTGATAGACTTGACGGGCCAACGACCTTGAGTAGTCTTGAATTGCTTGACTTGAGAAGTACGACCAACACCACCGTTAAAGTGACGGAAAGGAATAGCTTCCTTGTGCTCGTTGACGTTCTTCAAGTAAGAGTAAGCCTTGCTCAACTTCAAGCCTTGAATGGCAGCGGCAACTTCGTGGGTGTTCTTGAACTATTATAGGTATTAGCCTACACAAGTGTGACATGTTGTATTTGATTCGATACTTGCGTGAACACGAAGGTAAGAACCACGGGACTTGGCAGCTAAATAAGAGCAAAAGAGTGTTAAAACATGGTCTAGAGTAGATCTCATTGGAAAACGTACCCTTGGAAGCGTTGGAGGGAGTGGCAGCGTATCTCACCATGATGCCTATAATCCAATCCATTCATCAATTCATCCATCCTTTCATCCATTCATCCTGCTATTTATCCTATCATTGATTTCATTGTATTGATCCTTTGCTTACCTCGGTCGTATACGCGATTAGAGAGAGGGAGTACTAACAATTGCCCAACTTGCTGATTACCTAGTGCTCTCCCTTTCCCTCCACCCGAAATATCCAGCCAATCACGTGTCATTAGAATAAGATCCCGCCACTCAACTGAAATAGTAAAAAGTACTCAAAACATGTCAATCTCTATTAGAAAAACTGTACAGGATACTTTTAAGAAAAGGATGCAAGAGAATGTACAAGAAAAGGATAAAGATGAGGATGCAATAGTGAATGATGAAGATGTGTGTGATATGAGAATGTTGTTTTCTAACTAATGAATTGACATGATTCTGATAAATGATCATTGGAGCCACAATATCGACATGCATCCTATGATAGGAATGTTAGTATTGTTATATATGGATGACTTGATATAGGATGTACCTTGCAATCAGAACTAGCATGACCAACACCGCCACAATTGCCACATCGCATACGGATAGAGTTTTGCCACAAGTGGCGTGCATTATACTGCTGTGAGCGCATTTCTTCTCGATAGCCAGCAAAAAGATCTTGATTGCCAAAACCTGCCATAACACCTGATCCAATTCCTCCCATATTGGTTCCAAAAGATGTTGCTGCCGGGGGTGGTCCACATTTGATAGGTGATAAGCCATCATGTTGTTGCATAGCTGAAACTTTGGCTTCCAAAGCTGAAATGTGTCGTCTGGCTTCTTCCATATCAGCTCTTCGTCGTGTTTCATATAATTGTGCCATTTGCTCTTCACGTTCTCGAGATAATGCCATCATTTCTGCATATTGTCGTGATACCATTCCCATCTCTTGTCGCATAGCTGTCACCGCTTGCATCAATTGTCCATTCTCCTGTCGTAAACTTGTCACCAATGCAACCAATTGATCATGTGATAAACTCGAAATTTGATCTGTTGTTGTATCATTGACAAGACCAGGTGGTTGCTGTTTTTGTTGTTCTTGATGTGTGTCTCTTGGTCTAGCAGATTCAATCGAAGGAATTGATTCTTGTAGTGGTGATGGTGATGATGTTGCTTCAGCCGATCTAGAAGGTTCTGGTTGTTTGGATGAGATGGTAGATGTAACAGTAGCGATAGAAGGTGAATTATCAGGTATAGTCGTAGGTGTTGTTGGTGTAGATGGTGTGATTGTTTCCACTTTGCTCTCCACAGTTGCTTCACGATGATGATTGTTGTTGTTGTTGTTGACTTTCTTGCGTTTTGAAGATGTCACAGTCATCCATCCATCCTCTTGCTCTTCTTGTTGATCATCCATTGGTGTATGCAGCTCCTCTTCCTCCTCCTTTGTGGTATCATCCTTGGAATCATTTGTATCCACAACATCATCCTGTTGACTTTCTTGCTGCTGCAACTGTTCCTCATTCGAGATCTCTGGCTCTTCTATAGCTTGCAATTAGTACTACAGCAATTTAGAATGATGATCATCCCTTTTACCTTGATCATCCACTGACTGCTTTTCTTGATCATCTGGTGATTCATTCACTGACAAATGCTTTGGTGCTGGTTTAGGTGATGAACAAGTAGATGGTGCACGACTACTTTCATTGGCTGAAATGGATGTAGCATCATTGGTGGTGGTGGTGGTGGTGATGGTGGGTTGTGATGATGATGTTGTTGCTGTTTTCTTTTTCTTCTTCTTTTTCTTGTTCTTCTTTTTGCTGCTGGAAGAAGTGGACTGAACATCTTGTGAATCACTGAGTTTCATTGATTGAAGAAGCATATTTTGTCGTTTGAGAGCCAAATTCTCCCCTTGGATACGCATGCCTTCCTTGAGAAATAGCTTCCCCAATACACCACCCAATTCACGTCGACCTGTTTGAACACCATCCTCAAATTCGTTGAGTAACAATTGACGTTGACGCACCAGATCCTTGTGTGACTCGAGAAAGCGCTTGACTTCCTTTTCAATGGTAACTGCTTCCATGACTTCACCTTCTTGCATAAGAGCTTCAATACAAACAAGACAAAACTTGCAAAACAGTGGTTCTGGAAAGATCTTCTGAGTGACTTCATACTTGAAATACTGTCGTAAAGCATTGTAGCCATTCTCTGCTCGCTTGACACGCTTCTTGAAATCCTTTTGAGCAAGTTTCTCAAGTCGACCAGCAACTGTTGCTTTGGCTTCAGCTGTGAAATTGTTGACAACTGCATTGGCATCCTGACGAAATTCTCGAATACGACGATCCATCTCAGTTTGAATACGACGCACAGCGACATTGACATCATCTGCAGGATGTAATCCACGTAAAGATGCTGATACTGCTTTACAATTCTCCATATGACGTTCATCTTGTTGCTCATGCGATGCCATCCTATCTGCCATTTTCTGTATAGTTGGCACCACTAAATCCCATAACTTTTGTATCAAAGCTTGTAAAGCATCCAATCGTGGCATTGCAAATTCATTGTGAAAGCGTTCCACACATTCAGCCAACTGATCAAAGTATTCACGAACAGCATGATCCATAGCAGCTACGTCAGGTCGTTTCTTCTTGTAAGCAAGCATAGCACGATCCCAATGTTCCTGAAAACTGGATGGTAAATGTTGTGCATCTGCGAATCGATCCACGCTGTCTTTTGATCTTCGACCCATCAATGCATTACGTTCTCTTTCCAAATCAAGTAAGCGTTGAAGAAATTCACTGAGATGACGCCATGAATGATCAAGAGCATGCTCCAAGTCGTTCATGGCTGATGCTGTCACTGCTGCAAGTTTCTCATTGTAAATGGCTCGTTCAGTCTCTAATTCGGATGGTGAACGTGCTGAAGGACGTGTATGAGCACATGTTGGTTGTGAATGTGACATGAGAATATCTCCTGTAAGGTTCTTGAGTAAATGAAACCCTTCTGCTGGTAGACAGAGTGAATGTCGATCAATAATCAAAGGATCAAGTAACTGTGAAGGCTCCTTTGGATCATCCACTAAAGGTATCGCGTCAGGATATGGATTGAACTGAACTGGCTCAAATATAGGTGGTAACGCTGATAAGCTGCTTGGCAACGTTTGCCATAGTGTACAAGCTGATATGATCTCCTCGGTCAATGTCGCATCGCTGCTGGATTCTGACTGTGTCTCCAATAGCTTCTCAAAGCGTTCTGACAACTTTGGCGATCGTTCCTTTTGCTTCGAAGGTGTCGTTCCATTCAACAGGTTGATCTGGTACTTGCCAGCCAATAAACGTTCTGGTGCTTCCATGGTCACATCTTCCTGCGTTTTCGCACTCCATACGAAATGCTTCTTGTAGACGTACTGAGACCATTCACGACAATACAAGCACCGTGTCTCACTATCGCACGCCCTGAACCGACTCAATTCCTTTGATATTGCACTGTGCTGTATACGAAGAACCTCGATAGGCTTCTCCATGGTATCAATCGGCGTGGGATTGGATCCTGAAGAAAAAAAGCTGCAACGAGACTAGGAGCGAATGAGAGAATCAAATTACCGAAAGGGCGCTGCTGCACCTGACCACAAATCTTGTTGCCATACAACTTTTCAAGACCATTTCCTGTTTATCCATACTACAAGAACCTTTACCTGCAGTTTTGATTTGCCAGATTGTTATGTAGTCTTCTCTATAGCTAGTATATACTCTTATTCATCATCATCTTTGATAAAGTCTTCTATATGGGACAATGAATTCTATCCTCCCTTACTCATGCTGCATATTGGTCACATCACTACTATTATGCAGGAGAACATCACCAAGAAACACTAATCTTGTATCACCAATGTAATGCAATGCAAATGGTGCATTCAAGTGTGTTGACTACTTGGATGCATAGTACCCAACCCAAGTCTTTACAAAAGAAAAAGCCATTCATTTCTTACTTTTCACTAATACTAGTACTACAATATTTTGCAGCATTTTGTCCTGCTGTTCTACCATAAACCACGCATTCCAAAAGTGAGTTGCCAGCAAGTCGATTCTTTCCATGCACACCACTTGTCACTTCACCAGCAGCATAAAGACCTATCATAGTGATCAGTCATAACATCTGACACTCTTACTTGTCATGGCTTACCAGGTATAGGTTGTTTGGTATTTTCAGACAGCACAGCAGCATCAGTGTTAATAGCAAGTCCACCCATGGTATAATGAATACAAGGAGTGATCTGTGCTACCCAATACTGGATATCTGGTCCAGCGAGTGGATTAGGAAAGATTGTCTTTCCAAAGGCATCAGGAACTGAAGAGATGGTTGTATCGGTTCTTTTCTGATCCACATGCAAGTCATAACGAGCAAATTCATCATTCAAAAGAGTGACGCTCACACCAAGATGTTCTGCAAGATGATCGATACCAGAGCATTTGACAAAGAATCCACGTTTGGCATAAAATTCAGCTGTTGAACGTCCAAATTGATCAATCATGGTATCAGTAAGCACAAGCCATACTACATTGTTGGATTGTTCTAGAATGGACTGTGTCACAGCGTCACGACGACCCAATTCATTGGTAAAACGATGTCCATCTGTATTGAGCAACACACCACCATAGGCACGTAACGCTTCAGGTGCAAGGAATTTGGTACCAGCCTTGGGGTTGTTGGGGTCCACAAAACCAGTTGGATGAATTTGGATTTGATCCTATACATGCATTAGTTGTCAAACATAAACATGTGTCTATCATAAACTATACCATATCTTTGGTAGCTGCACCTATGGCTACACCAAGTCGAATACCATCACCATTAGCCCAAGGACCATTGGTAGTGGCAATGTTGAGCAAGTTGGGTGCATATTGGCTAAGGAGTGTTTGAGTACCATCAGGTTGATCCAAAGGCTGTGTTTGTCCACCAAATCCACCACTGGTCAATATCACTGCATTGGCAGATAGCATCTCTTTGTTGTTCAACTCCACACCAGTAATCACACCAGTGCTGGGATCGGTTCTCAACTGTGTCACACGACTTTGTGTACGTACACTGGCATTGTCAAGTTGCTCAAAGCGTTGCCTAAGTGCTTGTACAAGTCGCCATCCTACTGGTACAGGACTACCATTTGGCTTGGGAGGACATCGATGCGTACGTGGAAAAGTATGTCCACCACATTGAGAAACCAGTGATAAATCCAATGTTGTATCTTGTTGTTGGAGCCATTGTAATGCATTTACACTTTGATGCACAAGCTTATGGACCAGGGACTCGTTGGAAAGTCCACCACCTGATTCAAGAGTATCATGCTCAAATGCATCCCAAGAATCACCTGTCTCAGTCATCCCATTGATTCCAGAAGTTGCTTTTGCCGAGTTTCCTCTGTCATTGATCATGTCAATTCATCATCATTCAGTTGTACATATCATACACTTGTACCCAATATTGTTTTCCTTATCAACCAGAATGACATGCATAGCAGCATTCGTTGTTGCTGCTTCAATAGCAGCTGATAAACCAGCAAGTCCACCACCAACGACAATTGTTGTAGTCTTTTGAGCCATGTCAGGTAAAATGTATTTTCGAAGAGTAAGAGCAAAAAGCATCAACAAGAGAGAGAAGGCAGTTAAATAGAATTGCATGAAAAGGAAAAAGAACAATCATACGACTATCAAAGTACTATTCTAAAGTGGCAAACTGAAACCGGAACACTGGTAGTAGAAAACTCCGGTCATGATCACCATGTTTCCTCACTCCAAACTTCCATGCCTTCAGTCCATCTTTCACGCATACGTGTCAATAGCTGATCTTTCTCCACATAACGTTGTCGTAACCAAGCAGCCAGCTGCTCATCATCTTTTGGTAATTCTGAAATTGGATATCGTCTCACATTGACATGGAACTCGTATTCATCACCAAGTTCTCGTACATGCACACGCACCATGTCAGGCGCCACATTGAATTCTGTTGCAGTGGTGTCTTGTAGTCGATGGTTGTAGCAGATGGTAAAGTCTATGATGGGTAAGTGTCAGTGCATGAAGATAAAAATGCAGCGAGGATAGTTACCATAAACGTATTTCACATGAGAATATCGAAATGCATTGATACATGTAACAAAGCCCTTGGTGCGTGGTAAAAGCACGTTACACATGATTGTAAATCCACGTTCCTTTTCAAATGCTTGACACTATCATTGTTGTTGGATGATCAGCATTTCATCCTTTGATGCTTGAAATAAACCTACCTCGCGTAATTTGATTGGTGAGAACCTAGTTCCTTCAACAAAACTCGTAATCCACACAGGTGTTTGCAAGCGTTTGATGTTGGAAAAGGTGTTTTGTATCCTTCGTTGATCACGTAACCAATTGCGACGCACAAACAAGAAATCAGCAAGCTGCATAACAATGCATGAGATAACAATCGAGATTGGAAGCTACATATATCCCAAACTTACCCACATGCCCCATCCAAAGAATGGTAACTGCCAGTATCCTTAGATTAGTCTTCCATTATGATACATATCCATCCCAAAAACTCACCCATTTCAATGAATCCTTGACAAAATACTAGAATGTAATCAGTAAGTATCACTTTTATCAATCCAAATCATTATCCTTACTTTACAATTGCTGAGCATTCCTCGACGAATAGCTACTGAATGCAAGAGATAAAAGTCGGTCCAAGAACGATGATTGCTGATGACAATAGCTGATTCCTTGTCAGGAAGACGATCACCAGAATAAGTGATCCGTGCCTTTTGACGACGCTTGAAACATGATCCCACGTGAGTGACATGTCCATCCAATCTCGATCAATTGCATAAGCTTACTTCAAATATATACTAAATAGCATTGTTAAGACATTGTTGCATATATCAAGTACTTGCTTACCTGCATAGCCGTCCACATAGTGCCTACGAGCCGCGAGTTGATGCGTACAAGTAACTTTTCCGAGAATGGCCTTAGTAGAAACGATGTTACTTGCACCACTTGCAACGTGCCTGCCATGCTGGTTGTTGAACAGTTAGTCTGGTGCCATTGCATATACAACAAGGTTGTATTGTTACCCGAACAAGAACACAACAGCAGACACGGCATTGACCGCTTCCGAAATGGATCGAATAGGGCTCATGCGACCAATGTGGAGTCAGGCTTTGGGACGATCGCCTTGGGTGTTGATTTGACAAGAAAAGAAAAAGCTGAGCTTCCCTTGTTGGCGGGAAAAGCAGTTGACTGGGTTCCACAAGAACATCGGCGAAACAATGAATGATGATGGTAAGAACTACAACCACCTTGTAAATGTCATGGATGAACCCGTCTTGATGCAAATAGTAAATAAGATTCACAAAAGAGCTGGCCAGGAGATCAAGATTCAATAACGTGGGACATTCACTACAACTATTACCTTTTTTCAAGGACAATGTAAGTGTTCTTTATATATCTCTTTCATGTCTTCTACAATGAAAACAAGTATTTCCTACCCAGAATCAATATGCCTGGCAAGTGAGACAAAAGCGATTCGTATCCACTGGAGCACTATTCGTAATGCATTGAATGACGCAAGGCGAAGAGATGATGGCGTGCCTACAATCAATGAAAAGAGAAAAGATGAAGAATGGGGACCTGATGATGATGATGATGATATCATGTTGCTCAAACGTCGAGTGTTGGTGAACTTGTCAAGAAGCTTGCTTTTATATGGAGCCCCTTGTCATCGCATTGTAAGGTGTCATTGTATCTACATCATATATGTATTAACACAAGTTCATTAGGAACAATCATTGGAACAAGCAGCACATGTACTTGGACTTGAAGCTGCATTCTTTTTCATTCCAGGTATCATGATGATATGTTTTGGTGATATGCAACCACGTACATTGCTTGTAAGATGTCCACAAGGATTTGACATGGGAAAGTTGGCTCAAGTAACAGGCATTGCCAATGCTATATGTCGCAAGAAGCTTGCATTACAAGAATGTATCGACAAATTGGAGCATATCGCTCAAGCACCACCTACTTGGGGTCCATGGGCAATTCTGATGGCACACACAGTATCAAGTCTTCTCACAACACCTGTCATGTTCAGTGGATCATGGATGGACACAGCTGTGAGTGGTGGTCTTGGCCTTATGGTAGGCATGCTCACTCTAGTAGCTGGAAAATATGCATCCTATTGCAACATATTTGAAATATCCACTGCCATTCTCGTTGCATTTGTCGCCAAAGCACTCAATCCATGGATCTGCTTTACTGGTGTATCACTTTCTGCCACAGCCACTTTGTTACCAGGATACATTTTAACCATGTCTATTGTAAGAGATGACTGATATAAGCATGACATGAGGATTAATCACTAGTTTTTAGATGGAACTTTCTGCCAAGCATGTGATCACAGGCACCATTCGCTTTATATATGCACTGATCTATGCCTTATTCATTGGATATGGACTTGAAATTGGTACAAGCATCTATGACGCTTTGGATCCATCATCATCACCTACCGATTTTGATACGTGTGCAGGTAACATGCCACCTTGGATTTATGTTGGTATGTTTCCTTTCGTGGCAATCAGCATGGCAACAACACTAGGAGCGACACTGCAACAATGGCCATCCATGGTATTTTGCTCAGCTGTTGGCTTTGGTACAACATTGATAGCAAGCAAGGTGATCACCAACTATCAAATTGTTGGTACGATTAGCGCGTTTAGTGTGGGTCTGTTTGGCAATCTCTATCTCAAAGTCACTGGAGATTTGGCGCTTGTGCCATTATCATGTGGGATTGTCTTGCTGGTTCCTGGTAGTGTTGGTATACAAGGTGCATACTTTTTGATACGCCAAGATGATCAAGGTACATCTTTTGCCGTCCAAATGGTAGTTGCTTCCCTTGGTATTGCTGTTGGGCTATTCACAGCCACCTTGCTTGTGTATCCAAAAGGAAAGCGAAGATATCTTTATTTGTCATACTAGTTATAGTAGAATGCTATGTTGAACATGGCAAGTAATAAAGAAGCTTGTTGTATGTCGTGTTTACGAAGACTTTCTTATGAGAACGAGAGTCAAAATGTTTGATGCGTACAAGTAAAAGCTTAAAGATGATGTAGCATAATACGTTGGGCTAATCCAGCCAATAAATCATCAGCCAGTCATCATGTTCTTATCTCTGATCCACTTTTCTTCTTTCTGCTTGTAGTGTTGTCCCGAGACAAGTAATGATCAGCCTTGTCTTCTTCTCGTGTTTTCTCACATTGTATCCTTGTTCCCGTTGTAAAGCATCTACTCACGTTTGACATTCTCGTTCTGCTTCTTTCCTCCATCATCTTCATATCCACTCTTACAGTTGAATGCCACATGGATCAAAAAGTACATAAGTTGAAATTCACATTAGAGAGACTTCCAAAAGTCATCATCATTGTCGATTGAACATTGCTGCTACTACTTGGGCATCACATGGATCAAAAGCAAATGGTAGTCTTGTGTAGATGTATGTAAAAGAATGTGCATGAAGCACAACATAATCTTATTGCAAGAATAATGATAAATAAAGCTATCCAAGTGGATGATCCTTCAACGCCGTCTTCATCGTCACATATATACAGTGCTTCCTTAATGCCATGTAATGATCCAACATCTTGCCAAGGGATACTCCTAAATCCATACTTTGGCTGTGTCATTGTTGTCCAATTCTGATTGTAGTTGCTGTGTCATTGTTATCATGATCATCGCTGCCATGGTCATCTCTATAAGTAAAAGAAAAAGACACATTGGTGAATCTTGCATTGGAAGGACGACGTTCAGCAAAAACTCATCTGTAATCCATCTCGTTGGGAAGAAAAGCAAGTATGCAGGAATTCACGTAACCAGACTACCATCCACAAGCACGAATTTCATCCAAGACACACTTTGATCCATGAAAGGGAGAACATCACTTTTGTAGTACCCAGGCTCATAGTTGTCCTCATCCATCCTCTCCAAACATGTCAAATAGTCACTAGTTGTAGGTACAGGCTGGGAGTCGAACCCAAGAAGATGATGATGCCCAAAGTTGCATGCTGCCTGACCAAAGAGCCCTAATCATTTCAATGTTAGTATACACATACAAAAGAAAGAGCTTTTGCCATTCTACTTGTCTTTCTTCATATATAACAGCACCATGGTAACGTGTACAACGTGAAGAGACCTTGTTTGTGTGGAAGCAGAAGCCATAGTGTAGTAGTCAAAGCCAAAACCAAAACCAAAAGAAACAGCCAAAGTCTTGTTGCGTTTGTTCTTAAAGTCTACACAAAGCTTAAACTGTTAATGCAACACGTTCTGCTGCAGCGTTGAGTTCCTTGACTGTACCTGTAGGCACCAAACTTGAAGCGGCATAACAACGAAACAGAAGAGCGATACGTCTGGCTACAACAACCACTCAGTCCGCTTGAACACTTGTTGCCTATGAATGTACCCAACTGTATGAATACAACAACCAACATGAGCTTCTTTATAACACATACCTTGACTGCATGGCGTGAATGGGAGTCGTGTACGTTATGAGCTTGAAAGAAAGAGAGAAGCAGTTGTCTCCCAAAATTCGCTGCTGGGTCCCCAAGATAAATTCCAACGAGCTGATCCCATTACTTGCCCGTCCCAGTGAAATCTGCCACCATTGGGACAGCACTGCCTATTTACACTGCACACCAGAACACATGAAATTAGACACTGCCCATACTGTCATCATAATAGTAGAGATTCTACACTTGAATAAATAGTCGCCATAGCATCTTATGGCAATATCGAGTCATTTTCACGCTGGGAGCAATCTTTTATCCTTTGTTTATCAATCCTGTTCCTGCACATCACATTGTCTTTAACTCTTTTTCCATTATGGATGCTTCACGTCTTTACTGAATGATAAGAATCTCCAGTTCGCATATACCAAATTATGCTTCCCATAGCACTTGAATCCAAAGATTCATCTGATTGTAAGGCCTTACTCACCACTGAAACTTTTTTACTTGCTGAAAATCTCTATTGTATATCGGCAATTTGATATCATGTGCTCTTTATACATATAATGGCTCCTAATTGAAGGCTCTGATGCGTAATTGATACAAGCTATATACACAATGACCTGCTTTCTGGATGTAATTTGATACTTCTATTGTAGACAACATTACCATTTTTCTCGCAGTAGTTGTTGGTACCAAGTTTCACAAGTGGTGCCACCTCTCGCAGTAAGGTTTGTGCTCAGCAACAGTGGTACAGCACATTGTTCGCAATATAAACAAGCCGACATCTTACTCTTTTACCTTATTCACACTATGCATCCTGATCTTGTCGATTCCATTACCAGCGCACACATATCACCAGATGCCTTGCTTCAACACTTTGATCAAGGACAAGTGGAGCTTCACAACAACCAGTATCAAGCATCATCACATCATTTTACAGCAGCCATAGACGAAGCTACCAATTCACTATCGACACTATTGCTAAGCCGTGCTCTTGCATATACCAATGATGAACAACATGATCTTGCTCTTGCTGATGCATGCAAAGTGATAGAAATCACACCAGCATCGGCTGATGGCTATCTATGTGCTGGTGACATACATGTTGTTATGGACAACAAGGAGAAGGCGCTGCAGATTTATCGTAATGGCGTAGCAAATGCAAGCAAGGAACATCCCAGATATCACCGTTTGGAAGAAAGCCTGCAGCATTTATACCATAATGTCATTTTGCCTATCAATAGTCATCTAATGGAGCGTTTAGGCAAGCGTATCGCCAATCACATATTTTCACTTCTTCCATTACGTGATCGTATAGTGTGCACTACAACATGTCACACATGGAGGACATATCTCTATTCATGGGAAGGCATGTGGCATCATCTCCGATTCACAAGTGGTATATCATCCCAATGTCTCGATAGTGTATTCATGCAAATGAAGAATCATGGTGATCAAGTGAAGACATGTACAATAGCAGCAAAATGGGAAGACTTTGATTTGGCTCCTCGAATTCTAGAACATCTGGTTTTAGGTCTCAAATGTTGTAATCTTAAAGCAATAAGTAAGTGTTCGTCATGATTGTCTCTTAGATCAAAAGTACTCACGTAGTCATTATTAGGTGTTGACAATTGCAATGTCAAGACAACCCAATGGATCATACGCCTTTTGCGGATGAACATCAAGACAATCAAGTCTTTGGCTCTAATCAAAGTGGCACAACAGCTATATCCAGTCATCCATCAAGTGCTTGATTTATGTCCTGGTATCACGAGCTTGGTTTTCGACTTGTATGAACATCGGAACGCCCAAGTTAAAGCTCCAGATGTCGACTATGTCTCTGAAAAAGTCATTCCATCTTCTGAATGGCGACCAGGAGCACCATTGGCTCTACAGAAGCTGAAATTGACAACAAACTTCTTTCAGCGTCATAACAAAGGAGTATTTACCTTGGCGCACCTTTTATCTACTTTACTCCCACACTGTCACGAATTATGCTATCTTGTTGTTCGTGGTAGTATGACACAATGTTTAGATAGCGTCATTGATGCTCTTAACGCTTACTGTCCAAAATTAAAAGGACTAGACCTGAATGGAGCTGCTTTCGGTGATCCTTTTCCTCCTTTATCAGCATTGGCAATACGCACCACGTTCTTACAGAAAAATGGTCTTTGTGATGACTTTGGTCAAAAATTGGCAGCATTAGCCATGCATATCGCACCCCATATCCATCAGCTAAGACTTGACATAACGTCCCACACTCAGATGGTTTTGAAGGCACTTGCCGAAGTCAAAACACCCAGACTGGAAGATCTGAAGTTGACCTTATTTCGTCCATCAAGAAAGGATACAATAGATCAAGTAGACCAAGTACATTGTAATGAGCTAATTCGTGCTGTTATCCAAGGTTGCTCCATGACAAGACTCAAAAAGGTGGCATTACTTGGCATATCAATTGATGACAGTATCCTGGATAGCTTACCTACGGCGCTCAAAGCACTTGATCTCTATATCAGAGATAATACTATCACATGCCAAGGACTTCAAAGATGTTTTAGTAGAATGCATAAGCTGGAAAAGCTAACGTTGGATTATAAGCATTCTTCAAAGGGGGAAATTATCATGAGCTATGAATTATTGAACGTGATTACACAATTGCCTTCCATCATTGAAATTGATCTCTTTTTCGGTCCTGGTAATAATGGCAATCAGCTACGCATAGTATCCCAGTTTGCTAAGGAGTTACGATCTATGCATCCACAGCTACCATTGAGGAAACTGACTCTTCTTGGTGCTATTACTGTTGAGCTAAGTGCTCTTGAAGATCTGGTGTGCTTGCCAAACTTGGAGTATTTATACGTCAAAATGGCTGACGGCATCAAAGTTGAGCAAATCAAGGAAGTCCTACACAATACTAAGATGAAAGACACTGTCAAAGCATTGACTGTAGAAGCTAAAGTTGACGACATGATTGACACTATCACCTTTAAGAATGGCGAGATTGTATCTCACAAGGACTAGACAACAGAAGTAGATACTATAATTACATGGCATGCAGTTTAGTTTATTCTATGTAAAGTACCAATAAGAGCACTTGATTGTCACTCGTTATTGCACAATCAAACATATACAGTGTATTTTGTGTAAGACAAGGACCAATGCATCCAAAAGAACCTTGTGTGAAAGCTTGACTCATCCATAAGCGCTATCCAAACCAGCCTTAGATATGATCATAGTCTTAGGAGTCAATTGGCCTATTACAACATGTAATCATTCAAATTGATTCATGGAATAAAGATGATCTATTGCAAGATTGTTTGAAGAATTGGATTGGCTTTTTGGTTTATGGTGTGATTCTTGGATGATATCGAGATTACGAAACAAAGACTTACAGCACACAACAAACAAATAAGATACCAAAGAGGATGATCGATATTGCAGAGATCTATGTAGACAATGAGTGGTCATTGAGAATGCAGCAGTTGAAAGGATAGTAATATTCCTACTGACTTGCCGGTTTCAATAGGCGAAAGTGTGCGCTAAAGCTTATTACATGCCTTGACTGTTACAAGCAACTTTTATTAACATTGTTGATCCTATGGCTCTGAAGCCATATTGCAAATGAATTGATACTAGCTATTAAAGAAGGACATCAATGGGGATAGTGCACGTGACGATAAAAGTATCCGGTGGTTTGGGAAGCATGGTGACACCAAAATGCTGTCGGCAGGAATGCAATATGCGTGCCTTGAATGTCCGGAACATTACTACATCATCAACACGAGACAAGTCTGCATTTCTTTCCGAATCTTTCTTTTCTGCTACTGTTGTTGCCATGGCCAAGGATACATCTCGTCCAAAAGCTATCAATATCATTCGTCCTAATCATTCATTATCCACTACAACAACAACCAATAACAAGCGTTCCATACCCAAGTCGAATGTATCATCTTCTTCCAGCTCCTTGACAAGAAAACCCAAGGTCACAACTTCAGCAAAGATCGCGTTTGACCAAGGCAATGGAGCATCAAGCAACAAGCCCCAGCTCAACATTTACCGTCCACCATTACGATCGCACCAACAACAAGGTCCTCAAGTACTTGCACCCCAACCACGCGTATCTATCACAACGACACCTACTTCCAATGGTGGTGGAAATACTAGTCAACGGCCCAAGACATCATTGCAAGATACAGTGCCTCGTTCAGTTACTACACCTATTCTTGCATCCAACTCTACGCCTGTATCCATTGCTGATCGATTTCAACGTCGTACTACACCAACACCACCACCAACTTCACAGCAACATGGTGCCATATCACCACCATCATCACATCCTCCTTCTTCCAGCGTAATGACACGTTCTCGTACTCTTCATACCGTGAATGCTATCCTGACGACTGAATCTGATGATGATGAGGAAAGTGAAACAGATGAGGAGGATAATACAAGTACCAACGAAGATGAAGATGATCCTGTGATTAATGAAGCACGCGTCAACAGAAAGGTCTTTTTTTTTTCAAACACACCAGGATGACTCGTACTGACATGTTTTACAAACTAGATTGCTGATTTGGAGATATCCAATCGCTCTTTACTTGCAGTCAATGAATTATTGGAGATCACAGTGCGAAGACAAGCATCCCAAGTAGCCAAATTAAAGAAACAATTAGCACAGTAAGTATCATGCAATGCAATGTAAGGTTGGCTATTTATGCAGTGATATCATAGTGAAGGACCTATTGATATCAAACCATTGCCTTTACCAACAACAACAACAACCGAGGTGAGTGTGCTGTATTCTACTTGTCAACAGGAGCAATTTCCCACATGCAAACCTGTGAGGATCGTGTAAATACAGGAAGACCAAGATGAAGAAGACGAGGACTGGGACAAGGATCCAATGTTTCATCGCATGTACCAGCTCACAGAAAGCATGATCCAGTTGGGTCAAGAGTCATTACGCTTCCAATACAAGGGTGCTCGTGTCTTGACCCATTATCAAGGTATACAGATAGGTAGTTTATTGAATGTCTTTCTCATCTATGGACATTTAGAAGAAGAGGAAGAGCAAGATCAAGATCAAGAGGAGGAGAACCATTGTGAACCAAGCACACCACCACAAACATCCACAGAACAAGTGGATCCATCCACAAAGCATCATCCACATGACAATAGCAACATATCTCAATGGCGTTATTCAGATTCAATCACAGAGTAGTCAATAGACAATATACTATATTTCGGGTGATAGTTGTTTGTTTTGTTCTAATTCCATCATCATTGTGTCGCCAAATCGTTCTGGGTCTGTGAGCATCATGTTGAGTAATCGCTTCTTGAGCTCGAGTTCTTCATCCTCCTGCTTGTTTTCCTATATATATATCCAACCATGAGTTGTTGACACCAACCAAAAAAGATATGCTTACTTGTTCAAGCCGGGTGATGGCATCCATCACTTGTCGCTTACGTAGTTCAAGTTGACTTTGTAATAGCGTGTGTTCCTATAACATACAATGAGTAAATGACGTTCTTTTCAAGATAGAAACTTACTGCAGGTATCCAAGATCCTGATTCATTGTACAATGTCCCCATCATCGTGTCCTTGCAATCATCCCTAAAGAGTATTCATTAGCAGAAAGAGGAGAGAATGATTCCAGAAATGGCTTACAATATCTTTGCTGCATCGAGACTTGCACCAATGTTATCTGCCCATTGATCCTTCCACTTCTTTTCATACTGCAATAAAGTGCTGACTTTGTTGAGAATGGATTCTTCATGAAAAGAGCGTCTCCTGGATGTGGATGGTTGTTCAAGATACGCTAGTAAAAAAGACATCAATAGGAGACAAACATGACATATTGGCTACTTACGTTGCTTCAACAAGCGTTCAATTTGATGTAATAACGCCTCATCATCTGCATTTTCATCAGAATAGTCCTGCTTGTTGCCTTGACAATTGCTCTGCAATAAACGTCTTAGTGCACACGTTTTGACTGACATCTTTTTACTTGCCATTTGTTCTTGATGCTTTTCCTTGCACTCCTTGAGATCTTCCAATAATGCAAGCACTGTACAACGTTTCATGTGCCAATCTTGTTTTCCTGCTTCACAAGCATAGTAGGCGAGATGCTGGATCGCTTGTTGTCTTAACAAATGTGTCGCAATCTAAACAAAACAATCAATGACTTTCATATCGATGGATGATATTGACTTACAGCTTCCAAACCATCCCAGTAATCATACAATTGCCTTTTATCAGCTTCATTCTTTTCCAGTAAAAGTGGTTCGCGGATCATCAAGTCGCCCAGCTTTGAAAGTGTTGGATCGATACGCTGATGCAGTTGATACTTTTGGTGTTTGGCATTGGATTTCACCTCGGCGTGGTACTCAGCTGTCGTATTCCTACACAAGACTTAGTTACAGTATCATTCATGAGGAATAAGCTTACCTTAAGATATCCATGATTTGTGGTAGACGATTCAGCTTTTTGTAATCGTTTTCCAAGCTGGCAATTCGAGTCTGGTGCGCATCACATGCAGCTTGTGCCTTTGCATATTCAAATTCAATTCGTTGGAAGCTGTTGTCTCGACTGAGTATCATGGATACACGCGTTTTCCATACAACTTACTTGTCGACTTGCTCATGGATCCTGTCATCAACCTAATCCAACATGATCAGTCACCATGATATCAAGAGAGAAGCAATGGCTTACCGAATCAGGTGAGTTGAGAATGGATAATTGACTACGCAAGGCATCAAGGGATTGGTCCATCTTGGTCGATAGGCGATCATCCAAAGCAAGAAAATCATGCAATGAAGATTGTAGAGCTATTCAAGATCAGCTTTTTTTTCCCAAGGAACAATGACTGTGTCTTACCATCATTTTCATCAGAGGAAGGATGAATCAAGGCATGTGCCATGGCGGCAGTTTCAGAGAGTGATTTGTCATAAAAGATGCTTTGTTCATCCACGTGTCGGTTTTCATCACAGAGTCGCTTCTCCATGTCCATCAAAGATTCCTTTAGTGTAGCTAGTTTTTGTTCCAATGCATCACATGTCTGCCTGAATATCGAATCAGCATGGACCATGATCAGTGCCATCATCATCAACTTACTGTAACTTTTCATTTTGATCATCAAGGATACTAGCAGCTCGAGCAAACGGGTTGGGTTGACTGGTTCTAAGAAAGGCCATGTGAGTGACACGAGTTGGGTCAATTGGGTCATGGCAACTTACTTTACTTGTTCTTCCCAAGCGTCTTGCCCATGAGAGAGCTTGCGTTTGTCAGATCGATCGGCGTTGGTAGTCATGTCGGGAGGAACAAAGAGAAAAAGGTACGCGGGTAGGTTGTGTGTGACAAGCCAAAAGCGCGCGCATGATATCCTTTTCTCTCTCTCTTTATACCCCCCATGACCGATCAGACAACACAACCCAGGATTGGACGTCGTGCCGAGAAACTGGATGCTATCAATGGAAGACTGGTCGATAGGCTGATACAAGAGCTCGAGTAGGTCCAATGGCATGACCAGTAGTGTTGGTTGGTTCCTTACAAATCTCACTTGTAGACCCTACTCCTTGGACGAATCCATACCCAATCTTGAACAAGGACCCAAAGACGAACTCCAAGTAGCGCATGCACAAGTGCTTGATTATCTACGAGAACATATGACAGTAAGTCGTTCAGTCTTTATGATCACATCTATATATGCCTAATCATGCTATTCAAGAATATGTTTGATCATGTCAAATCCGAACGCAATGCAGTGGAAAAGCTAAACGAACTTGAACAAATGATATTGGATGCAGGCATCAATAGTGGTCAAAGGTAAATGATTCGTGGGTGGGATATGTATTGAAGCTCACGTGATTGGAATAGGATCCTCCCTGATCCACTTAGCGTGGTACGTGCATTACGGATAAAGATCAAGATGCGAGAATTGGAGCGTTTAGTCACAGAAGAAGCCAAAGTAAGATTAGCTTGTCATCATACAGGAAAAGGGACTTATACTTTGTATAGCTTCAAGATGAGAATTGTCAATATATGGATGGCGTGGCACAAAAAGTCGTCAAGCTGGAAGAAAGAAAGCAAGAACTCATCAAGGAAAGCAAACGTCATGAGCAGGCAAGTCCATGGATGATAGACATTTTTCTTGTGACTAAATTACATGTCATAGACTGCAAGCATTCTTGCCGATATACCGATTGAGCAACAATTTGATCCGATATTTGATCGATTAGAGCAGAGTGAGAGCGTTTAGAAGAATTCTTTTTTGTAAATACACTACCTTATGTCAATAGACTTTTGGTTTTATTGTGAATGTTAGATAACAATTAGATCCTTTGAACAGGGAAGAAATGTGTAAATGTGTAATTACAAGGTATATTACAATAGTTCATTGTTGGGACTACTGCTATTCAAAGGGGAACTCGTATCATTGGGAGCTGTATCATCAGTGGAAGGTGATTCTGTTTGCTGTTGTCTTTTTTTCTTCTTCTTTTTGGATTCATTTCGCACTCCCTTTTTGAGGATTCGTCGAGTGACAGCATTCATATATCCTTGTTCAAGCTTACTAGCCAAAGTGTCAACATGCGCTGTATCAATGTTGTGCTCGATACAGAATTCTGTAATGGCATCACGTAGTCTTTGGTTCTATTCATTCATTGTTAGTCATCACATAAAACATTCCAAATCTCTACATACCTCGTAAACAGTTAAAATACCTTGTCCTTCTTGACTACCTCCCAAAGATAAACTGACACGATAAACAACTCTTTTTGGTGGTGGTGATGATGATGACGAGGAGGGACTTGATTTCTTTTCATCCTCCTTTTGTTCTATATCTGATGGCATTGATGGTGGTGGTGGTGGTGTTGGTTCTTCCTCAGATTCCTTTGCTTGTTGCTGTTGTTGTTGTTGTTGATTGGTTGTCATTCGCTCAGGGATCAAAGGTGTCATAGTACGAGTTGTGGCGTCTGATGGGCGTGGTGCCAAGGTGGATGAAGCACTCATGAAATCTTCACTGGTGTCAAGTAATGAATTGCTATCAGCAATACTACTTGATGGTTTCTGTGGAACCAATGCATCATCTTCACTATCATTGCTTTCTGCTCCTTGTTGATGAATTTCGCTTGGGGTGGATGGTGCATTCAAGCCAGACATATCCTGCCATATACTGTAATCCATGCCAATTGATTGTCGAGATGATTTGTAGGTCGTAGGATCATCCACTGGGTTCTTGACTGTGTCACTGGTGTCAATAAGAAAATCAAATTCAGGTGTGGATGGTTGTAGACTGGGCTGTTGCTGTTCATTGGGTGGAAGGTGTGCATCAAAATCAACAGGCTCATTCCAACGACCAGCAAAAGTAATAGGTGGTGTATCCACTCGACGGCTAGTTGCTCTTGACGTCTGTGCAGGAGTTGGTCTTGGTGATTTAGGCTGACTGACAGGTTTTGCAGAAGCTATTGATAAAGATGAGTATCAGTGGATGTCGAATAGTTTCATTTTTACCTTTGCTTGGTAATGTTCTTGATGCAAATTGTGGAGATGTGTTGATTGTTACACCATCATCTTCATCCCAATCAATCACTTCTTCATCATCCGAACATAATTCAGGTGGAAATGCCTTTTTGCTGCTTTGCTGTTGTCGTTGCTGTGGTGATTGTGAAGCAGCTTTTTGAATTGTTGGCCATTCAGCTGTTGACAAAGAAGGAGAAGGCGTATTTTTGACTTCATGTAAAGTTGTCATGGATGTTGCTGCTGCTGCTGCTGCTGCTGCTCTTTCTTGTCGAGGTGGATTCAAGACACGCCATTCACCATTGGGTGACTGTTCCCAATATACATTGGTCTTTTGTTGCTCAAGTACATCATGTGCATATCCTTGTACACGTAAATCATCCCATGCAACATAATTCTTGGGCGTGCCCCATCCATCATTTTCCATTGTCTTGACTTTGCCTGGTGCAGGTCGACGACGTTGCACTTGAGTAACAGGTGTTTCCAAAGTCTTTTGTTGCCATGTATTTTCATATTGTTCCAATGTATGTGGTTTCCAAGGTTGTTCTTGTTCTCGTACTTGTGCAGATGCTTTTTGAGCCCACGGAACAGTTGTTGTTGATCCCCATCCTCCCAAATCCACTTGCTGCTGTTGTTTCTTTTTGTTGTCAGCTGCTAATGATGGCCAATCATTGACTGTGGGTGATAATTGTCTCGTGGATGGTGGCGTTACTTCATGTGGTACTTGATACATGCTCTTGTTGTTACGCTGAACATCTTCAGGTCTCATATGTACTTGATACACTTGCTCTTCCTCATCATCAATGTCATACTGTTCATCTTCATCAAAAGAATCATCATTGCCATACTCTGGTTCAAAGTCAAATGTGGATTGTTCCTCTGGTTCAGCGGGTGACTCTGACTGTACTGGTGAAAATGGCTTCATTTTTCCAGTGTAAGGTTGTTGACGAATAGAGCTTGGAATATGTTGTGTAATAGCTGCTTCATTGGCTGCTGCCCATAAACCAGGTGTCGTTGGTCTTTGTCCACTGCCATCACCACCACTACTACTGGATGCCTTGAGTGCTGCGACACGTGATGATTTCTTGCCAACGCCTTCTATAGACAATGTTGGTTACATGTCCATGTATCGATCCTGGTAATGACGCTTACCATTTACAGGTTGGTACACATTGACATCAGTTCCAAATCCAATCTCCTGGTTGTTCCATTGTTGTTGTTGATCTTCATCCTAAGCAAGAAAACGTCTTAGACAAGAATAAAGAAACGATCCTCCTTTTTTTTCTTACCTGAGCCCTGTCCAAAGCATTTTCTAATACAGACACATCCATGTTCAGAATACGTGCAAGAGAGATGATATGTGAACCCGTAAGATAACGTGAAGTGGGAAGAGACATCAATTCAGGTTCTGGTGACATGTCAGTGTTGACCATAGCATCGATATTGCTTTCATCCAAAGTGATCACGATAGCTGCATCATCCTGGATGCTATTGATATTCTCTGGACGTTCAATAGCAAAATCCTTGATAGGTGACACTGCAATGTTTCTGTATCCAACGAGACGGACATGGCGTAATCGTTTGCTGCACTGACAACAAAGCTGGTATATTGCCCGTGGTGAAATGCTGCCGCATTGTTCAATGTGGATATGGCGAATTGTGTTTCTGGAAGGTCCTCTGCATAAATGTTGTAGAATAGTCTCTGTAATGTCAGGACAAGCAATAAGATGCAATGTTGTAAGGCGATGAGCATGTTCAACCAAAGGAACCAAAGAATCATCATTGATGGAATGACAGTTTTTCAGACCAAGTGTTGTAAGACTAGGACAACGTGATGCTAATACATTGATGATCTCTTCAGGCACATTCAGATTCTCGATCAAAAAGTGTTCAAGATGCAATGAATCCATATCCAAATCATGTGTTGTGTGTGAAATTGTCATGGGTGTTCTCAATGATGCAGGTTCAGCTCGAATCTCAAGCTTAGCAAGTGAAAGACACGTGGTCACCGCGGAAACAATCGTGTTTGCAGAAATCAATGTAGTGCCATGCAATGTCAATTCAGTCAAATTAGGAAATGCTTCCAATACACCTTGTGCATCTGCATCTGTCAAATGCTTTCCTTGTGTCAAGACTAATTTGCGTAAAGAGAGTCTGCCAGTGCATAAAGTGATCAATGATACGCGTTCCATGCCTGATAATGAGACTTGTAGACTTTCCAGTGATAGTGCACGTTCACTGATGACTTTTGCAAACTGGGTGCTGATCAGAAAATGGCCATCCAATCGTAATTCTTTGAGCTTTGACAACAAGCTGCGTTGCATGAATACACCTTGAAATGACTGATTGCTGCCAACAAGAGTAAGTGATTCAAGATCTGTCAGAATTGTATCCAATGTGCCAAGCATCCTTGGTTCCAATGCCCATCCATAAATCTTGTATGATCGAATCTTCTCGCATTGTTGTGCCATGTTGTGGATAAGAAAAGATCTTGTCAAGATCCTGACGTGGTCAGATGAATGTCGTTCGAGTAGTGAATCCATGACAGGTCGAAAGACTGTTTGGTGTTCTTCGTCGCGTAAGCATAACGATAGTCGTTTGACGCAAAGTGCTGACTTTTTATGGTTCTTGACTGACTCGGCAAACAACCTGAATGACTCTGGATCGCGAAGTTCTGGTGCTTCCCATAACACATCGGTAGCTGCCTTGAGCCACCTTGGGTGTATTAGACATGCTGTATACAACGCTTCTTGTGTCGGTAAGAATCGACATATACGCTCCATGGCAGAATTGGGTAGTCCTAAGAAAGGACGAGAGTCCCAATCAAATGACGACAGCCATTGCTCGTTTGTTGGCATAGCCAAAAGTTGAAAAAGAAAGAAAGAGTGGTAGTGGTGGTGTACAAGTAAGAAAGAAAGAGACAATGAAATTGATGTAGTCAAGCACGTACCACTCAAATCTTTTCAGACCCCACCACTCACCAACGTCCCAATCCATTGATCCTGAAGAGTACCAGATATTACATCTCCTTAAGAGATCATTCTTTATTCTCTCCCTTTTGATCTATCATTCTCTTCTTATATCTACCACGTGATCACTGTCAATTAGTCTCATTTTTTATGCATGATAAAGTAAGCAACATTTTTATATTAGTTGACTTGAATCTACTACTTTAACAACTACTACTATTGCCGTGTCCTAAGGATAGAAAGATCAATCTAATGAACACATGGATCGTCATATTGACTTGTACCTTAAGATGAGCCATATTCATCCTTGCAGTCATAGGCTTCATCACCTTGCATGCCAGTCAATCTCATACAGCAGGATTGAAAACCAGGGACACTGGCAGCATTAAACAGTTTGCATTCATTGTCACTTGCTTGACCAACCCCGCTGCAACAGGATGTAGTGAATGAATCTTGATCTTGACAACTGCAGTTGGGAAGAGGATTGGAAGAATCATCAGCCGAGACAGTACTGGCTACTAAAGCAAAGGCACCCAAAGCGAGAAGAATTGACTTGACCATGGTAAAAGAGAAAGAAAAGCAGTTGATAGAATCGTCTTTTTGCCACCTTGCAGCTATGGCGATTTATATAAAGTGAGAGAGAGGAATGCTCCTCTCGCTTTAAGGAGCATTATGCAGTAGCAACAACTAGCAGCAAATCCTGTTATGTGCCCTTTGTCTTAGTATAATGTGCCACTCCCTGTTGATGGAATCTATCGAAACCTGCAATACAAACTCCTGGTTTAGGAAATATGCAGCTCGGAGAGGAAAAACAAGGTTCAGTGCGTACGTTGAAAGGGGGAGGGGAGAAATGATCATCATCTTCCACGGTCGAGTAATAGCACAAGGAAAGTACACTAGACTGCAATGACTGCAGAATGTGCCTCCTCTTTGACTGACAGATCATTCTCCTAAAGCAGCTTATCTCCTGACAGAAATGTACGTACACAACCCCCTTTCTCAAAAGAAGTGGCATTTGCCAAGAGTCAATATGTAAGACATGTATCCTATTTAAAGATGCTTGTTTTTCTGTAGTAATGACAAGTCCATTATACATCATCTCATGAAAGAATATAAGCAATCATGTTCTTTGTCTTGCTATACAATGAACCATGAGCAGGAGGTAAATGCAAGTGGATGATCCACTGTGTCTGTGTTAGACTAGGACCATAGTATTATCCCCCATAACGATTACGTTGAGAAATGTTTTTGCCATATAGCTTTACTTTTCTTAATTACAATTGCGCAAATGGTAGGGGAGAGGGATTTCTTATATGTACATCAAGTATATCAGAGATTGGTAATAAACAAAAGGAGAGGATGTGTGTGTGTGTGTGTGTGTGTGTGTGTGGATGATGCAGAGAAAAAAAAGAACGCCATACATAGATCAAGTGGTACCCATCCTCTTTCTTTCAGCTTGGGTGTTTTTCCATAAATCGATTCGTTCACGTAACTTGCGCTTCAAGTCAAATTGTCGATGTAACATAATTCGTAAATCATTCTGCCGATCTGTCAAACGCACCAGTTTTGATTCAAGAAATCGTCGTAGTTGTTCCAATTCCTTGTCAGAGCTGTCACCTTGATATGCTTCTATGGGTATTAAGTTGCTCAGATTCAACGTGGCAACTATCATAAAGTTAGTTAGCTAGTCTACTAGCATCCATCCATCAATCCATCATCACTTACCATGGGGAGAGTTATCGACCAAGAAGGTCCTACTTAGATCACGACCTAGAGCACAGAGATCCTTGATATACATGACTTCATTGGTTGCCCTTGATCGCATACGAATACATGTCCTTCTTGTCAAGATGTGTCTACATAGATATGAGTATACAAAAGAGACAAAAGAGATAAAAGACTTACGTGATAAGCTTGTTGTCTGGATCAAGGACAGATCGTACCATACTTGCATAATCATCATCGCCTGCAGTCCAAACAACCACTTCAAAGGTACCAGAAGCCCATATTAAAAACTCGGTAACACCAGGTCGTAATATACCAGCTGTCAATACACTTCGCTTGTCTTCAGCATACACAACATAATCGGGATCCAAAGGTGCTTCTCTTTGTCCTCGGTAAGTATGCAACAAGGTCTCATCCAAATCAAGCACTATGATCAACACATCTTGTTAGCATCCTATTACTGCCAACACCACCTGTTTGCTATCTACCTAGTGTCGGTCGAGAGTCTGTTTTCTTCGGCAGATGAGGTTTCATGCCTTTCAGTCGAGCGTGCATGGAAGGCCAACGGGCCATGAGCGCATCCAGTGTTGAACATTCACCACTACACATGTCTATTGTCAATAAAGCCCTCTCTTGTAGCTACATTGCTGCACTTACTCGTCTAGTTGTTCCACCAAGTTTTCAATTTTGTAAGACAACTCGGTAGATGTCTCTCGGGATCGACAAATGTTCAAGAGTGGTAGATCGTCTGAAGTGGGCTCGACGTTTTCGTTTTCCTTGTCAATGCGCTTTGCTCTTCTAGGTGATCGTCGTACACTTTTCAAAGTGCTGCGCGTTTTGCCATTCTTGTTGAATTGGGCTTGGTAACGAGTTTGAACCATTGAAAAAGTCGAGGAACGCTTCTTTCCAAATATTGAGATAAAAGGCGTGGATGATCAAGGTGAAAAGGCGAAAGTATAGACAATGAAAAAGGAAGGATGTGTGTATATAAAAGAGCACAAAGAGCGCTTATGAAAGAGAGAGAGAGATAGAACAATGAATTCAAGAAAGAGAGAAAGAGACAAGGAGCGGGTGTAGTAGTGCTTACACAAAGCGCCCCCGCTGTTGCATTCCCACCAATGGCATTCAACGATCGGATACTCAAGCGTATGCCGGTTACATTGCTCTTGTGCACTGACCTATATCGGCATTTCAGTCATCATCCATGCATTACAAACCATCCTTTTTATGATTAAACATACTACTTGATAACATTACATTGTACAATTGTAGTCAAGGACAAGTTGTGTTGTGTTTATGACTAGATATTCTTGGTCATGATCTCAATATTGGCCGTGCACAAGGTACACATACCTAGTATCTTTTCTGATTTGAAAAAAGATGCAACAGCATATCAAGTCTGCCTTCATAAGAGTCATTATACTTGTTTTCGAATGTGTATGTAGAATGCACTTGTTCAAGTGTAGCATGCTTACAAATTCCTCCTCGTTACACATGCGTGCCAAATAGCAGACAGAGATACTCCGTGTTTGGGATCCTGCATAACATCAGTGTGCATCCAAATCCTGTATGTATCAAATGAAAACAACAAATGGCTTCTTATTGATATACTACGTGTGGTAAAACTCACATCACATCATTTATTCTCTGGCATCACATGATTCCTAGCTAAAATCTTATGTAAATACAACTACAGTTTTATTCCAAACGCTCCATCAAATGTAAAGCTTCACGCTGTAAAGGTGCATCACTGGGTTCTATGGCTGGTTGTAAGATAGGTGCTAATATACGATTCATGACTACACTGCCAAGGGATTTGATTGTTTCCTTAGGAAGATGTCGTCGCCATACTTGAAGCGTTTTAAGATACTAGATTGGATGTTAGATGACTGCATAATCACGTGCTTTTTTTGTCGACATACCTTGCATTGTCGCCAGAAAAAGCGTTCTTTGGCTTTGTTATTGCGCTGTACTGTGATTGTATCCATCAAATCCGCATATGCCTTGAGCTGATCATCGATTGTAGTCTCCACAGCAGATATCAGATCCTATCATACTCCATGTTAGTAAAGAAACACACAACTTGCATAGTTGTATACATACTTGATATGCTCGATCATGTTTTTCAACATAATATGAAATCTGCTCCACCACCTGGGCTGCATATCGCATTTCTTTGGTCGATGCAATGTTCAAAGTATCCAGCATGCTCTTGACTTTCTTGATCAACACTTTTTCAACAATCTTGCTCAATAGCTCAGCATCTGCATCATCACCATGATCCGTGATACCATATTGTGATAAAATCGTGTGCCAACGCATGGATTCAAATTCAGTCGATTCAGAGAATGGATCCCATGACACCAATTCACAGCGCACAAAGAATTCAAATGCACCTGGAAGACTAAGACTGCCGAATGCTTTGTTGTAATCGTCATAAAATCGTGTCTTCCATGCTTCAAACTTGCTCTTGACAGCTTCCAAAGATTCAAACTCTTCACCAACATCTTCCAACATGGCAGGCACTTTGTTGTCTTGAATGTCATCTATTCATCTCTCTTGTTAGATTCGAATAAAATCACATCATCATCATCACGTGCTTACCTAGTTTCTCCTCATGTTGCACAGACCAATCTTGCTCCAATTCATCATCTGACCATAATCCTTGCTCTTGCATTGCATCTGCTGGATCCACATCCATCAGATCTTGTCGTTCAGCTATACGTTGCTGTCTCTCTTCTTTGCGTCGTTGGAATCCTTCTCGCTGATATTGAACACGTTCATCCTCATCCATCTTTTCAGGTACATCAGCAAACTCATGCAAATCATCCATATCATCCTCCCATCGTCGTTTCCTGATAATGTCATGCTTTGCTGCAATCAAATCATGTGCTTCCTTTTCCAATGCCTCCAATTCAGGGAACTAGAATTACCAAGGCTATTAGACAAACTTGTTTTTTGCATTCACGTCACTCATTACCTTTGCATCCAAGAATTCTCCTAGATCGTTGACATAAGATGACAAGGATTGAAAGTAATCGTATCGTTCACTACTCCTCAAGATATCATTGCCGAGATCCAACTCTGCTGTCTGTAGATTCTGCTTGTTCTGCTCCATCTGTGTCAATTGTGTATCATATTCTTGTATAATCTGATCCAAGTCGTTGGACACGATATCCAAATGCTGCATAGCTTCATCCAAAGCAGGGATCTGTGTAGGTGTGGGTACTAGTCAAGAAAAATAAGCATCCAAGGTATTAAAAGTTGAATGTTCTTACCTATGGCTGGTCGATAACCAGGAGGAGGAGCATAAGGATCACGTTGTTGTTCTTCATGTCGTTGGGGTCGAACAGCTCCATGTCGAATAAGATTGCTTTCCCATCGTTCAATATCTTCCATTTGATCATCATCCTCATCCTCTTGTGCTTCTGCAATCATCTCTCGTGCATTCGCTTTACGCTCTGCTTCCAATTTACGTGCTGCTTTCTTGTTGAGTGTCAATCGCTCACCAACATATTGCTCATATTCTAAATTTCATATAAGTATATATAGACAATTGGATGATCCAACTTACCTGCTTCTCCATCATCTCCAATCTCATCTTCTTCACGGACAAGACGTTTCTGTTCAGTGCTCTATACGGTAGAATGTAAGTTTTTTTCCTCATGGACAAGAGATATACCTTTCACTTACATCATCCAATGCAACAAAATCTTCCTCTTCATGCACAACAATGCCTTTCCTCATCTGTTCGCGTTTCTTTTTGGCAGCATGAATAGCATCTGCAGTGGGTATACTAGTCGATCCAACTTGTGCTGTCATAAGATTGGGAAACTTTTCCACAACATCATCCATGGATCCAATATGTGCTGGTCGACTTGGTGTGCTTTTCCTTAATGATTCAAGAACTTCGCTTGTATAAGATGATGATGGTTGTTCATTCATAGTCGTTGTTGTATCAGTTGTTGTTGTTGTAGTAGTAGTGGATTGTATGGGTGGTACATCAAGCTTGCGTTGTCCTGAAGCGATTCTTCGACTAGCACTGCTCTTTTTGACTTGAAAAGTCTCCCCATCGCCTTCCTCCTAAGACAAATAAACTATTGAGTGACTCCATGACGCGTGTGTGTGTTTTTCAGTACCTCTTGATCGAAGCTTAAACCGAGCGATCGTGGTTTCTGTTTCTTCTTTCTTTCAATCTTGGTTTGGCTGACAACTGTAACTCAATACTGTGAACAAGAGAGTCTCCATGGTAGTGTAGATCCAAGCATTACCTGTTTCTGGTTCGTGTTCGTCATCGCTAGTGTCAATTTTGCGTCGTATATTCTTGGCACGAGTTGTCTTTTTGAACATGGTGATAAGCAAGTGGAAGAAAAGCACCGCAGCGGACCCTAATGCAAGCCAACACCAGGCATGATCTTGACACCAACCACCCCCGGGCCCCTTGATTTTGGTTTCCCAGATAACAAGGCCTGTCAACATAAGAGATGATTTATCAAGATGCCCATGATAGCAATACAATCATCAACCATTCCCTTGATACACGCGAATACCCTGTGTAACAAACACACTTGCTATATCAACCTCCGTATTTGGGTTGGAGCTCTTTTTCCTTTTCTTTCTCACTAAACCATGACAACCAGAAACGCGTCAAATACAACAGGTGCTCGTCGCCCATGGAAACGAAAAAGGGTCATGTTGGGTTGGAATGATGAATTGACACAATCACTGTTGACAATGATGAGCCGTCCTGAACATAACAAAAAGTATCACTTGCACCCAACAAAGTTTTGTAAAGATATCGCAAAGCTTTTCTTCAATGACGAAAGCCGAGATAAAGCCGTCTATGCCAAAATTGATTATCTCAAAAGACGATACTTTGACTTGAAGGCTAAAAATGAAGCTGGATATACTGGTCCAGGTAAATACTACTAGTGGGATAATCTCAAGGAGGAAAAAATCATTCAATGTGCGCACGCATCTTCCCAATAGTCCGCTTCGAATTTTATGACGAATGCCAAAGAGTGTTTGATCCTCAACTGACGTCATTATCAACATTGACCAATGCAGCATCACCCGATCCAACGACACCATTACCTACAACAACAGTAGAATCTTCAGCTCCAATACAACTTGCTCGACCGATGATGGTTCAAAATACACCTTGCCATGATTCAGATGATAACGTTTCATCCATTGATTCACGTGATAACACCAGCGTACATTATTATACAGCTGAACAACCAGACCAAAATCAGGAGCTGGCTTCTCCAGTGACAAGTTTTATCACGCCTGAACCAACCAACAATGAGAATAGGAATACAGATCACCCATCTGGATCAAGGTGAGCAATGATGGTTCCATATACAAACAATAGAGCTGATATTGGTATCTGGTAGTAGTAGTATGAATGAAGATAAGGTACAACTACAATTGCAAATGATGCAACATGAGGAGAAGATGGCCAATTTAAGGATCAGGGAATTGGAATTGATATTGGAGATTACAAAGGAACAAGAAAAGTTATCTTCTCATCATACATCGACTCTGCTACGTCCATCTATAGCTACTGCAATCCGCCCATCTTATATGTAGTAACAAGGATTCCTCCACCAATACATGACTACATTAAAAAAGATCCCATTTTTTATCAAAGAGGACAAGTAAAGTGTAACATGCTGCATCAGGAATCCTATCGTTCATGCGGAATTGAATGATGGATGAGGACAATCTATAATTTCAAGTTCCGATATGATGTGGCGGCTGCTTTGACGTACGTACACATACACAGCACTCTCTCTTTCACTCCTGACCAGCTTTCAACACATACGCATCTTTTTCCACTCTTAACATGTCGACTGCGAGTGCGACACCTGATCAAAGATATACACGACTGGAAAAGTTAGGCGAAGGCACTTATGCGACAGTGTTCAAGGGCAAGAGTCGGTTGAGTGGCGAGTTGGTTGCGCTCAAGGAAATTCACTTGGATGCTGAAGAAGGTGCTCCATCCACAGCCATTCGCGAGATCTCCCTCATGAAGGAACTGAAGCACCCCAACATTGTTCGCCTACTTGATGTCATTCATACTGAAAGCAAGCTCATTCTGATATTCGAGTATATGGAGCAGGATTTGAAAAAGTACATGGATATGGCAGCACGTACTGGTGGCAGTCATCATCACAATGGAGGATCAGCATTGGAAACGTCAATCATCAAGACATTCATGTATCATTTACTCAAAGGCATCGCCTATTGTCACGAGAATCGAGTTTTACATCGTGATCTAAAGCCCCAAAACTTGCTTATCAACAAACGACTTGAGCTTAAGCTTGGCGATTTTGGTCTTGCACGTGCATTTGGTATCCCTGTCAACACGTTTTCCAATGAAGTAGTCACTTTATGGTACAGAGCACCAGATGTCTTGTTGGGATCACGCATGTATTCAACATCTATTGATATTTGGTCTGCTGGATGTATCATGGCTGAAATGTATACGGGTCGACCCCTCTTTCCAGGCACCACCAATGAAGATCAGTTGCAAAAGATATTCCGTATGATGGGAACACCAACAGAACAGACTTGGCCTGGCGTATCTCAGTTACCAGAATACAACAATAACAAAAACATCCATCAAATCATCTATCCTCCTCAACGTATCAACACCATCTTGCCTAATGTCGATGCTTGTGGTCTTGATCTTCTTTCTCGTATGCTTCAATATCAACCACAACTTCGGATATCAGCAAAGGAAGCTCTCAATCATCCTTACTTTAATGAAGTTAGATATTTGCAACAACAACAGCAACAACAGCCATTTGAATAGAAGTAGCATTTTCACCCATCATATTCCCTTTCCTTTTCTCCCCGCGGTCATTATGATAAACAAGGATGATCTACCCACCATGATTGTTTGTTTGTTATCTCATGTTTGGTGTCAAAGAGTGGCAATATAAAAAGGGCTTATCAATAGGTTATTAGGGACTCATAGTAGACAAACCATGTGGGATCCAAGTACTCAGGTGACACCTCGTCAAATAGCGCACAAGGCTCATACTCTAGCATGCAAAAAACTGAATCAATCCCATTATGATATCCGTCAACGCGTTCTCTTATGTAACACCATCCAAAAAGCCAATCTTGTTCTCAAACATCCTTCGCGCCTCTCTTCATCCTTTGTTGATTCATCCACCCATACAACTGCTACTGTCATGCCCATATCCACTTGATTATATAGAATGGTATACGTTTAGTTACAAATATAAAAGAAGCCTGAAACTAGCTTTTGCTTGTTGATTAATCCACCTACAATTGTCGATCCAACAACACTGTGTGAATGAAACAATAACAAACAAGTCATCATGCGTCACATACCTTGATGGCAGCATAAATCTTGCGAATAAAGAGAAATGTGGCAAAGAAGCCAATGGTGCCCATGCAAAGACCATATACAATACAAATCATAAGACTGTGTCCAAAGTAAACAATAGCAGGCACAAATCCTGTCACCTTGAGTCGCGTAAAGTAATAAAAGATGGAATACCTGCACACACATGGTGAATCAATCCTGCCATATCAATGTCCATCCACACTTACAAGAATACATAGACACCTGAAGCAGAAGAAACTGCATAAGATTTCCACCACCATCGATAATCCTGAATGGTATAAGTATGGATTGTCATGACATGATCCTTGATCAAACTTACCTCGCTGCATAAACTGAAATAGGTAATGACAATAGCAATTTCCACAGTTGTCACCACCAGGATTAGGAATACGAGTGTCAAAAAGCCAAACATGTAATAATACTGATCACTCCAAATGGACTTGAAGATGAAGAAAAGCTCGATAAAGATGACGGCAAAAGGCATCAATCCACCAACAAGCATGCTGATATGCAATTCCAAGTACCAAGGCTGATCAGGGATTTGACGTGGGATCTGATGTGTTCGTACAGGATGATCCATCATAGGACGACGAGCTCCAAAAACAGCACCAACAAACACCAATGGTGTAGAGACACCAAACCACATGGCAATCAGTGCAAAGAACGTACCAAATGGAATAGCAGATGATGATTGTTTTCCCCATACAAAGAGATTGAGAATAAAGAGGATCACAAAAAGAATCGATGGCACAAGTGTTGCTGTCTACTGTATCCATAAGTATCTCTTATCCATCATGTAACTATTTCACATACCAATAACGCATTCCGGAACCATTGTTGTCCTTTGAGCACCTTGTACATCCGTGCACTAGCGAAACCTGCCACTGATCTAAATACACATGTCAATCATGGTCAAGATCATCCAGTGCACATGTCATCTTACCCTGCCAAAACATAGAATGCAATGCCATAAGAAACAAGTCCTCCCCTAAATGATGGGTTGAGCAAACCAAAAGTGGAAAGCACTGATCACATGTAAGCATAAGGAATGAAACAATGGCACCATAGAATCGACTAACCAATTGTTCCTGCCACCATAACGAGAAACTGGACACCAGAGCCTAACAATGGAGCGAGAAGCAATGTATACTTTGGTGGCCGGAAAACATCACCGTGGCACAATTTCCATCCAATTGAATCTTCATCCAAAGCCTAATAAAGTCCAATGAGCTCATGCTATCCCGATAGCAGATCCTTTGATCATTTACCTCTACATCCTCATCGGTGGAAGTATTGTATGATGAAATATCCCGTTTCAGCGTGCGTAACATGATCATGGCGACGATACCAGTCAAGAACATGGTAATGACAAGTGAATTGCTTATTGAATACCAGTGGATGTGTGACTCAAAGATTTGTAGATAGCGATCCCATCGTGTAGCCCATGTAATATCCGTTGCCTAAGCAACATCATGTCAGATACATATACATTCTCCAAGAGAACCAATGTATTTACCTCTTTCCAAATGACTGAATAAGTATAAGTGATGGATGTTTTGCCAGTGCCAACTTGTTTCATGGGAGCTGCTCCAGTCTTGTCGCACGAGGATGAGTCGGCATAACTATCGGAAACGAATCAATAAAAGTCAATCTGATGCATGAATGACTTACGAGGCAGGATAAACTTCAAATCCCACAATGTATCTTTGATCCCCTTGGGTAGATTGATACAAGAGTTGTAATGTCACATGGTTGTTGAGGAATACTTGATCTCCCTATTATCATGGATGATGAGCAAACCTGTTATCCAACAACATCCTTGATAGTCATGTTACCTTGACTTGACCCAGTGGGAAATAAGGGAGTAAAGCTGTGGATGTTTCTGATGATGCATTGTACTTGAGTACTGTCGCACCAGGTAAATTATCGACAATCCTGCAAACAACATCAGCTCATGCCAAGATCCTTCTTCTGATAATGATTCCTACCATTCTACTCGATATTCATCTTGAACAAGTCGTTTGGCTTCATCAGAATCTTGTTCAGAGACTGTCACTGTACATAGTTGTTCACATTGTGTATTACGACCCACAATAAGCTTGAACAAGAGTCAACAAGCTGTATACAAGACCCCATTTTCCCCTTATCATACCTCATAGTCGCTGCTCATCAGTCTGTCGCCTCTCAAGACTTCGCCAAGATTCAGCCATGTACGCTTGGCACCATCTTTGGGAGTGCAAACAAAAGGTAAATCGCCATAAGCAAATGGAAGCTGTGTATTTTCAGAGACTATCTTGTTGACGAGTAAAGGAACACGGTCGTTTGTATGGTACGCTTTAGGTGTTACTCCCGGTACATAGAATGCAGAAAGCAAGGGACATGCTGTGACAATGAGGAAAACGACTGCCACCAACGCAAGCATAACCAAAAGAGAGAGAAAGATAGGAGACAAAGGTAAAACGGGAAACTGAAGCGAAATTCTAGGACATAAGCCAGCCATGCCACTATCGAATGATGATTCCTTTATCACCTGGTGCCTTTATATATATTTGGTCTTTGTTTATATTAGCTTGCTTGTTCAATAAACGTTACTTGGTACTTGTGTCATCAATGAATGGATGCTTGTTATCCTTGATAAACCAGAGTAGTGGTGATACAAGAGCGATTTCCTGTGACCATAGCAATGCAATCCAAAGTATCATGTGTCAGTGAGCTTGGGATATAATCTTGTACCTGCTCAGAGATAAACATAGTATGTGGATATAGATATGTATCCCTACTGCATTATATATGATACTGTATCATATTCTCCATGTCTTTTTGCATAGGTATGACGCGTACAAGCGTGACAACACATATCTGACGCTTTGGTCTTTTAGTCACTGATGAAGGGAAGAGATAAGAGTGCAAAGTGGTGAAACCAGTAGCCACGCGACTGCAGTACAGCATCACAACGTATTCATCTTTCACTTTCATATAAAAATTCTTCTTATAGGACATACTACAATCTTTTTTTTATTCTGGTCATCTTTTCACGCATTAATCAAGTCAAATCAACCATTCTCCTATCCAAGATGCTTATAGTTGTTTCGAATCCCTGCATTGCTATCCTGCATGACTGGGGTAGGAATCTTTAGTTGGAAACAATGACGATTTTCTTTTATTCAGGCTATATCATATGATACACGAAAAATGTCTTGAAGATTGTCTAAGTGGTAGCCAAAGCATAGACATCCAAGACAGGCATGAGAAAAAAAAAAGTTCCAGGAAAAGATTTACACGTGTCTGCTGTCGGTGTTGACATGGATCATGCAAATGGCGGGATCGATTCAGTTGACATAGACATTAGGTCACTGTTATTGTAAATGCAACCCGGATGCAAAACAACATGACAAAACAAGAGGAAACAATAGCTTCAACATCCGGTTACTACAATACTGTATATGTGGGACGTTCCGATAAACTTTCCAACAAGGGACCAATGACGTTAGATTGCCACACACACAGGCAAATGGGATTGTGTTACCATTCCAGTGTGCGGGGTGCAAGCATGTGAAAGACAGATATAGGAGTCAGTATTTTTACATTCTAGTGTCTCTCTCTCTTTCTCTCTCTCGTTTTATACCACCACTTTGCTCTTTATAAAAAGTCCATCACCACTCTTCGTTGTATTATAACTTAATCGATACCACTACGACTACACCATGTCAACGACACAAAAGCGCATGTTGCCACAATGGGTGCTTCGTCTTCTCGGCTACTCGTCATTAGCAGCAGCTCTTGTAAGTGTTGCCATTTTCTTGTACAAGCGATTTCCGCCATCGAGTCGACCCCCACGTCGAGCACTTGGTAGTGGTGAACGGCAGGTAAAGTAAAGCCAGTGTGTGCTGTAGCCAAGGCAACGATCGAGATGACTAATGTGATATATAGGCACCGACCACTTGGAGCGCAAGACTTTTAAGAGGATCTAAAAAGAAAATGACCTTGTCTTTAAAGAATGTAAGTGTTGAGAAAAGGATGTTCATGTCCATGGTATTGATCATGGGTTTTATCACAGACTGTATTATGGAATCCATCCTCGGATGTTGACACGCCCAACCACGCATTTCAAGAAAAGGCAGTAGCCATGTTGACACGACTGACACAGCTTTACGACATTTATACAATCATACATATCAATTCGGAGGAAGAACGAGATCAGATCTTTGATTTACTCACCAAGGCTGGATTGATGGATGTGCTTGACAATCGCAAAATTCTTCAGTGTTCAACCGAAGAAGGCAAAATTCACATGATTCGCCATATTGAGCCCCATGTGCATATTGAAGGTGGATGGGAATTGGATGATGGTGAAGATATTGTACGCAAGTTACGTCCCTTTGTCGCCAAACTTGTATGGGTCATTACTAGGCGAAGACGAAGCTCTTTCAATCAAGCACGACTCAAGGAATCAGATCAAGGCATTCTTGGTCCCAATGTGGAACTCACTGAAAAACTATTGGATACCTCTTTTGCACGTGAAGTAGGATATCACACAGAAGAAAAATAAATTATTGGCTTATGACTTGGCTATACAATTGCATGAATGTTGTAGTAGAGATAGTTTATAGCTACAATTTCACATTTCCCTCTTGTACTCGAGCTAGATCTTGTTTTGTAAATGGAATATATCTACCACTTTGTAACCAATACACTTGTTGATCCTCTGGAATGTTTTCAATGCCTTCATTACGAAAAGCCACCTTTTGCTGCTTAAAATTGCCTGTCATATTCATGGATGGCACAAAACGTAGGAATACAGGGATGGCGTATTTGGGCAATTGTGATGCCAGATGACGATAAAAGTCATCAAAATCGAGCTGGACGCCTTGACGTAAGATTAATGCAGCCATGCCTATTGTACCCTAATGAGTTTTGGCATATCTTTGTATGACATGTATCACATTTACCTGCTCTTCCTGACGTATGTGGGACACTAACACCAAATACATTGGCTTCTGCAATAGCGGGATGCTTGCATATAGCTTGGGATACTTCAGTAGTTGCTACATTCTCGGACTGCATTATGGCTGTTAGTACATGGCATGGTCAACGTCTGATAATGATAACTTACTTTCCAGCGGAAGGTGTCACCTAAGCGATCCACAAAATAGTACATGCCTTCCTTGTGTCTCTTTAACAAATCACCAGTGCGAAAGTAGCTTCCAATCTAATGTTAGCATGTGAGGCAAAAATTGAACCAGTTTCCACTTACACATCACCCTTTTTGAATGCATTATGGATCAGCTTTTTATCAGTGGCCTTTTTGTTCTTGTAGTAGCCATCAAATCCAGACCGACCCCCTTGACCAGTTAATCCAACAAGTAGCTCACCAGGTTCCATGTAATCACACTTGCAGAATGTTAGTATGCATCCAGCTCAGCCAGCATTTCTCTTTTACTTACAGGGATACAAAAGCCTTGAGCATCTCGAATAGGATCTTCGGTTACAGGATCCACTTTTACAAGCTTCAATTCTTGTCTTAATAGATGTACCAGTGGTCCAGAATAGCCAACAGCACCTGCAGTTCTTTCATTCTTGTTGATATTGAAAACGCCACCAGGTCCTTCACTGGCGCCATAGAATTCATCCACTTCAGCAATGTGAAATCTGGTAGAGTAACACATGTTATTCATCTACTAGGATAGACATGATCTTTTTTTACCTTTCACGAAATGCATTCCAGATATCAGGTCCCATGCCATTTCCAAAGAATAAACGTACTTGATGCTTATCTTCAAGCGGATGATGGGGCTGATTCATCAGGTAGCGACAAAGCTCACCAATATACTTTTGCTCATCAGTCTACAGCATAGACATGTATACATGATCAATGATACTTACATAGCATACAGTGACATTATTGTTATAAACGTCATCCCAGAAGCGCGTGGCGCTAAACTTGCGTGCCAATACAAAGGTTCCACCGACATGAAGGCATTTTCCCATAGCCATGTACACTACAATCCATTTAAGATGATGCTTCATCAATGACTATACTACTTACATCCAGTGGCATGGTATAATGGAAGACAGCAATAAGTCACGTCATTGGCAGATAATCTTGCAAGTGCTGCTGATCCCCAAATGATACCTGTAGAAAAGGTCAACATGCATCATCCACTACCAGTGATCCACATTACCATTTAGACGCACGTGCTGTACAATGGCTGCCTAGATGCAATGCTATCAGTGCCTAGATTCTTCATATGATGTAGTTACTTACCTTGGGCATCCCTGTTGTACCACTGAATTCATCATTCATCAGTCATCCATCTTTCTTCACTCCTCCTCTTTTACAGTATACCTGGTATAAATCAAGAAGCAAACATCCTTTAAACCAATTCCCTTGAGCAAATGTTCACTTGTATCCTCAGCAGAATAATGACGTAGCACACTGGGAACCAGTGCTGGAGCAAGCTGGCATGAAGTCTCTTGAAACTCAGTTGCTTCACCATAAGCAGCCAATTGCACACCAGCATCCTTTTGAGCTGCCTGAGCGATAGTTGCTACTTGGTCTTCAAACATGGGATCAAACAAAAAGATCTTGGATTTGGCAACTGTCAAGCAATGCAACAATGCATCACCAGAAAGATTGTAGTTGATCAAGGAAGGAATAGCGCCAATTTTGCTGATGGCCCAAAAAGTAATCAGGAACGTTGGATGATTTTGATGCATCATACAAATGATATCTCCCTTTTGAACATCTTGAGCCGAGAGCCAATGTGACTATATAGTTGTTGTTGTGAGCCATGTGATGTATTCATGTTTCATTGTCTTTATCATACCAATCGATTCGATGCTTTAAAAAAAGTCAGTGATGGGTAAACAATGAACACTTTTTTGACTTACCGATTTCCAGCTGTCGATAGGTATACTTTCTTCCTTCAAAAACAAGAAACACGCGATCAGGTGTAGCTTTGGCCTTGTCTCGAAAATGGTAGTAGATATGCTCACGATCCTTGGATTCAGCTTCTTGATGCCTAACAACAAACAAGTTACCATGGTATTGCATTCCATAAAGCATGCAGCTTACTTTTTCAGTACAGTGCGTACTGAATTTAGCATATGCAGGTCATAACGAATAGCATATTTTGCATCCAGGTACATGGCACCTAAAGCACCCATTGCAGCTATCGTGCCTTTATCCAGATATAAGTCTTTCGCATTGAAAGCATTCACGCATCGTTACCTAATCCCATATTGAAAAAGTGTAAAAGAGAAAAGAGATGTATGTGATTAGTGGTCAATTTCTCACATCCACGTTTCTCTCTTTTTCGGAAATGGATCATTCACACGGACTTGGAAATGGAGTCAGCAGTAACACGAAACAATGGCAGGAATTTTAATATTATTACAAGAGAAAGACTATTGGACCTGAATTGTACAAGTCTTTGTGCTAGTGGATGGGGATGATGACATGGGTGGAGTAGCTATTCCTTTGCAATCCTTTTCCTTGTAAGCTAAATGTGTTTGTTCACGAATCAGTGCCAATAACCTTCGATGAGCTTCTTGACGATCTTTGTTGGTCTCCTTTTTGTTGGATGATGTGGATGGATAAAGTGGTTCTGATGCAAGTGTCATCTCAGACATGTCACTGGCTAACATATCAATCACATCTTCACGTTTGGTGGCATGATCCTTCTTCTTGTCATTCTTTTCTGATGATGATGATGAAACAGTGGATGACTTTTTCTTGGGTGTCGATGTTGACTTTTCTGGTTTGCCACTCATAAAGTTCATTGCTGTACGCATTTCAGGTTGCAGGCTATAGTCATAGGCAGCCATGTCCGGCATAGCTACAAGATGATCTCGTCTACCAGTGATGCTGTTATCAGGTGTTGGGTATGAGTACACATAGTGATCATTGGTAGGAACATCATAACCAATATGGGCATATGGATTGGTGTCTGCTGGATAAGGAGCACTTTCTTCAAATGATGATAGTGATGACATGGAAACATCTGTTTCTGTTTGGTGTGATAATCCAGCAAGCCAACTGTCAAAGTGAGATAATTGCTCATCGTTGGTGACAGGTAATGCCAAATCTCTTGGTTCAACAGCACCCATATTCAACATGTTTTGGATCGTATCAAGATGATGTGCAAGTCCTAGAGTGGTTTCAATGAGTAGAGTGTCCATGCATAACATGACAATGCATACCTTGGTTGTAAGTAGGATATTGTAAGGGAGTCATGGATTGATTGACAGGTTCTTGTTGATAGCTTGTTTGGGATGGCACAACAGGTGGTTTCTCATAGTAATCTGCATACATGGGATGATAGTGTTGAGTGGGAAAAGAGCTTGATGTAGGACTTGAAGGAGAAGGTGCTGTTGCCATAGTGTAAGGATGATGTTGATCAAGACCTATAACAATGAATCATGAGCTTGATTGCATATCACGTGTATGTCATTTTCTTTCTTTACCATCAGAAGCAGAACTGGGAGAAGGAGAATGAGTGACACTGGGTGGCGGTGAAAGAGGAATCGTTTGATAAAAGGGACCCAAATAGTTGTTGTGATGTTGTTGAGGAGCAAGTGTTGCATGAGCTGTTTTTGCTGCTGCAGTCTTTTCCTGCGTATGTGTTTTGCCATGCTTCTTAAGATCTTGTGGGCGTTTGAAAGACTTGTCACAGAGCTATGGGATACAATCGATTAGAACATATCATTTACCATACAAGGAATATCTTACCGTGCAACGATGAGGTTTCAGTGGGACATGGACACGCAAATGGCTTGTAATGTGGTCTCTTTTGACAACTGTAACGTCGCATTCGTTCCAATGGCAAGTCAAGCAAAGGTTGCCTGTAGATTTACGACCTACATGGTCGTTTGTCAAGTGTGCATAGAGCAGTTCAGCGTCGGGAAAGGTGCTTGTGCAGTCTCCCCAGTGACAAGTAAATGTAGAATCATCCATAGTGAATAAAGAAAGAAAGAAATGACAATCTACCACTAAAGATGGTTTTGTTCTTTTTTTATGGCCGGATCAATATGGAGTATTATCAAGCATGTCTTGGCATTGTATCAGTCAATGATGTCTTTGTGTCACCTTGAGGAGGATCCTAAATAAAATGATCATCCTGCTGCCGGCAAATGCATGTCTTTTTTGCTGCGAATGAGCTTGGCATACATATCACTTGTTTCTTTATACAGATCATCGTCATCTTACTGGCACAAAACTTCTTGGCTGAATTCCTTCTTTTTACCCATGTTTAGATGCATTTAGACTACATGTTTTGTATTGCACCCTTTTATATCATTAAAACGATAAACAAGACACTTGACTGATATCATTCCACTTGTAAAGACTTAAGAAGACACTTGACTGATACTATTCCACTTGTAAAGACTTTAAACAAGACACTTATAAGACTTTATGATCAGATGAAAGCAACTATGTATAGACATTTATGCTAGCCAATAAGAGAGTGGCTTGTTATGTTGGGGGGTGAAAGGGGTTTGGGGGAGACTAGAGTGCGGTGGGACCAACTATTGTGGTAGTGCCGGCAGTAGGTGAATCCTCCTCTTACACCGTCAAGCACAACGTATGTAATCCATCACTTGAATCATCCATCCATCCATCCATCCATGATTCTGATATGAAATTTTATGACTCTTAGCATGTCTTCGGAAAACGCCATTGTCTACGCCGCTCTCATCCTCAAGGATGATAATGTCGAAATCTCGGTATGCACTATTATTGACTATGACTTTATCACGCTGTATCCACTTATACCACCACCACACTTTAGGCTGACAAGCTCCAAACCCTTACCAAGGCTGCTGGCCTCACTGAAATCGAGCCTATCTGGTACTCTCTTTACGCCAAGGCTCTTGAAGGTCAAGACTTGAAGGAGCTTATCTGGAACGTTGGTGCTCCTGCTGCTGGTGCCGCTGCTGGTGGTGCTGCCGCTGGTGGTGCTGCTGCTGATGAAGCCAAGGAAGAAGAGAAGAAGGAAGAGGAGAAGGAGGAATCTGATGAGGACATGGGCTTCGGTAAGATGAATATGAACTTGGATGATGCTGCTGATACTAATACATATTTCATTGTATAGGTCTCTTTGACTAAACTCGTTATTTGTTCCCTTTCGAATAAATCCAATCATTGCTCTCTACTTTCAGATGCTTGTTTTGTTGTCATTGTTGTTTATTGAATGGGACTATGCTACTATGTATTACAGGGCACCTGCTCTTCGTAACTTGCGACGTTCCTCGAGCTATAACATGTTACTTGTTAACCCCATTGTCCCTTTTGAATCTCTACTTGTACTTGCCCATTTCTTTTTACACTCTCGATATTGCAAAAAGTAGTATTCGCACTTGGACTTGTCGTAATTGTTCTTGTCAAGGCATTTCATACTTTGCTTTTCCTCCAATGCACAAGCATTCATATATTTTGTCGTTTCCTTCTTTTTGAACTTGTCGTTAAAGTCAGGAGGTGTGGATGGATCATCAAAAACTGGTTTAGGAGGAGGAGGTGGTGGTTTAGTGAGAGGCATAGTAGTATTTGTGAAAGAGACAAGTTTGAATGACACAACCAGAAACGCGCTTCTCCAAAATCATAGCTCGGCTGGGACATTGAATTACACTGACAGCCTACACCTTTGTTATTACCCATGATGTGTTTTATTACACAAGAAACAAAGGGGCATTGACTATAACACAAGATACAAGAGTAACAGAACAAAGAAATGACATGAAAGAGTGCAAGGAATAAATGAAAGTGAAGCTGACGATGCATTTGAATCATCCATGTTGCCATTTCTGGATCGATCAGTCCCAGTGCTGTTACTGTAGATCATTGAACCTTTAGAAACAATCACTGATGAATTGGCAGCTGGTGCAAATCCAATACGATTACGATCCATATCAAACACCAAGTAAAGCGATCGTAAGATAGAATCTCCCACCAGAATCATACTTGATGTACTAAGAGATGCAGTGCTGTCACCTACCCATGGTGCTATACCAAACATGCATAGCTCGGCATCATCCAATGAATCTGAATCCAAAGGAATAATCAAATCACGTGCTGCAAGGCTTATTCGCATCAGGCTTGATTGTGCATAAAGATGGGATCCAATACCGAACTCCACACGTCGATTGGTCTTTTTGAGATCACAATTGATAATAAAGATACCCGATGTGGCATCCAAGATGACATTATTGTTGGATCCTGCTACAGCCAACACAATTTGTTCAGCTAATGCAGGTGCCATGTATGTAAGCGTGGTACCAGTGTCAATAATCACACCACGTGTATCTGAAAATCGTACATCCAACAGAGGAGAAGTATCATTGGTAGAAGAGTCCAGGACACGAATCGCTTGACCATACACCATCCAATAGGCATAAAAGCTGTTTGATGAACCGAGACCCCCTAATCTTGCTACAGGTGCATATAACAATTGTCCATTGTACTTGCTTTCATCAATGCCACCAAATATAATTTCGCCAGCCCATCCATCGTCATAAATGGATCCCATGTAAATAGAGAACAATGGCTGTGGAATAAGTCCTCGTTTGGCAAGACTGAAGACAAAGGGATCATATGCATGTTCAGAAGAAGTCAATTCAGGATAACCAATGCCGAGTATCCCATTGGCTGCCACAGGATCATCTTCATTGTCATCCAGCACTTCAAATGTGGAATCATCAGGCATTAAAATGACATTTTCAGTTGTATCTACGAGTCCAAATTGTTGTCGATCCACTCGTGCACCACCAATCTCGACTATATCCATTGCATAAGTCCCATTGGCACTCCCTGTGCCATAAGCAATATCAAATGCTTCTCCAGTTGTCATAAATGTACTTGATAAGCTGTCATTGTATCGTGTGTAGGGACATGATGCTTTTGGACATGTTATGGATGGCACCCATAAATCTGCGCTGGGAATGGCCGGTATACATAAGAATTTCCTTTTTCTTGGTTTAAATCCGTCACCATTACCTGCCAGTATCCAGTGCAACAAGAAACTCTTGAGCTGGTGTACCAATGCCTACAGTGACCAAGTATTCAGATCCTGCATCATTGTAAAGATTCGCTTTGTTGTTGGTTGTATTGTTGGATGTTGATCGAATCCCTAGCCTTGAATAAACTCGTTTGCTTTTCCATGCATGCTGCTGCTGCTTATAGATCGGAAGTCGAATGGTGTTGTCAGCATCTAGTAACTTGGATACAAGTAATAGTATAAGGAGCACAAAGTGAATGGCTCCAGGCATTCTTTTAAGAAAGAAAGAGAATTGTAAAAGAAAAACCCAAGTTGTATTATGTCAAGAATGAATGATGAAGCATAAACTACTGCTAGGTGTGATGTAGTCGTCTTCCGGCTACATTTCATATGAGCTATTTTTGCTAATCGGCCCTATACATACTCCCAACATAAGGTTTTCTTCTTCTTTCGGTTTCTTTCCACCATTGAATAGGATGAAGCTTTTGTCGTTATTGAGCTAGGCTTATATATACGCAGTTTATAAGCTTCCTGATATGAATGTGGCGTTGACATGGCTTTCATTAATATGTGCAGACCAGCAAACATGACTAAAAGTAGGTTGTAGGGAATATCATTTGCAAGGTTTAAATGTCATCATGAGCCGATGTAGCATGACACTAAAATCAAAAATAGAATCACAATGCCATGTTGTTTATTTTACATGTTCCCATTTCCATGATGTCTAAAAGTACACATGATATACTACATCTTCTCCTTATCACCATGCAACAACAGATCCAATGATGATGGTGGCAACAAGTACAATGGTTGATGATTGTCTTGGGGATAATGATGATGCTGCTGCTGCTGCTGACGTTGTTCCTACACCATTGACAGTACCACCGACATTATTGGCAGTGGCAAATCCAACTTGATTATTGCCAATATCAAACACAAGATACGCCGTGCGTAAAACCGAATCGCCAATAAGGATCATATTACTTGAAGACGATGATGATGACTGATGACTTGAACCGAGAGGAGCAATACCCAACATGCAGCTCATGGATGTATCGATTGAATTGCTATCAAGTGGAATCACCAGCTGTGACACAGGGACAGCAATGGTAAGTGGATTGCTGGATGCACTGCTAGAATCTGATATTTGAAGCTCAAGTGTAGTGCCTTGTTGTGCTGCCTTTTTGCATTCCACGATATAGGTTTGTGAAGAAGAATCAAGTGCATAACCATCATTGCCTACTAATGCTGATGCTATTTGATCTGCCATGGAATTTGGAAAATAGGTCAAAGTGGTGCCAGTATCAATGACAAATGCTGCCGAATCACCAGATAAGCTGATCTGTGCTGATGAAAGATTGTCGTTGCTGGATACTTGAATGCCTTGGCCATGGACCATCCAATAATAGTAATTGTTATTGCCAGCTCGTTTCTTTAAAGGGGTAGTTGAAGTGCTGATCTGTGCAACAGGGACATAGGTGAGATTGCCTGTGTATTTGCTGCTGTCAATACCACCAAAGATCACTTCGCCAGCCCATCCATCAGCTGAAGCACTGTTCATGTAGACTGAAAACAAATGTTGTTGAATCAAGTTTTGTTCCACCAAGTTGAATACAAAAGGATTGTATGTGGTACCCAATTTGGTGGCTGATGCTGTCAATGCTGGATATCCTAATCCAAGAATGCCATTCGCAATAGGATTATTGTCGTTATTGGAAGAAGTGCCACCGCCACCGCCACCAACAACAGTCGGATTTGTCAAGATATCACTTGTGCTGGTTCCCAAGCCAAATTGCTGATTTTGGACACTGACACCACCTACTGATACTGTATCGGTTGCATAGGTGCCATTCACGCTGCCAATACCATATACCACGTTGAACGCGTTCTGTGTGTTTTTGAATGTTGAGGAAGCTGATTCATCAAAGCGTGAATAGGGACATTGACTCGTAGGACATGCACTAGATGGTACCCAAAGATCTCCACTAGATAGAAACGCGTTATTAGATCCATCATCATAATCGAATTGTATAACTTACCTGCCAGTATCCAATGTCACTGTAAACTCCTGTGGTGGAGTGCCAATAGCTACCTTTACCAGGTATTCTGAACCTTGTTCATTGTAGAGTTGTGCAGAAAATGAATCAGCTCGTTTACGAAGACGTGAAGAAGGATGTTGTCGACGTATAAGAGTTAAACGAACAACTGAGGATTGTGTGATAGAAGAATCGCCAGGTACTGGTGATGCCACAGCGGCTCGAGTAGCGGATGTGATGGCAAAAATGACTGCAAGTGTTGTAAAACGCATGTTGAAAAGAGAAAAGAGCAAGGAAGAAAGCCGAAGCGATGCCGTTTCTCTGTGCAACATGATTTCTTTTGATGTGTAAACTAGCCCATTTTGGTCAATAAACGATACTGTACAACACGTCCATTCTCTTTCTCCTTATGTCAACGTGATCATATCATCATCTTGGTGCCTTTGAACATAAGATTGATCCATGTACTGTGCTGGTGTTCTTTCATATTGTTGCAAACCCCTTGCTTCATTGGAAATGAAATTGCTATGTTGGGCATTGTTGCCGAATATTGATACATGCAGCACACATGACACACTGTATGCATAAATCTGCTGTATTATGTCATGTTTGGTCGTATTCTCATACAGCAAGTAGTTGGCACTGGCACTATCGCATTGTAGTCTGATTCACTCTGCTGTAGTTGATGTGTATAGGATGATGTTGATGGTGATATTCATTGTTGCGTATATTGTAATCGACATGCATCATGGTAAAATGGTTCCACAAGGCTATAATGAAGCCACATGGTTGCTGTTCTTGGCATCCAGTACAGTCAACATCATCATGTGTCTCAGGGGCTGAGATTAAGGGGTGAAAGTGGCTCTCATCATCCTCGACACAACATATGCCAGCTGATTTCTTTCTCTCTCTGGCGTGTGTTCATTGTAGATGATCCAATGTGTTGCCTGTCTCTTGTGTTTGCACTGATACGTAGGCGTGTATTTTTAGCATTGGCAAGGGTGTGTAATTGTTGAAGATCTCGTGATTGTTGGCTGGTTGTGTGGTGAATGCAAAAGGTTGACAGGCTTCTTCATCTTTTCATTTCGACCGCCAGCTGCTACTGCTGCTTCTACTGCGTGTCTGTGTGATCCTTTGTTGAAAAAGCCATCTGGTATTGGGATAATCAAGCTGTCGTTTATTGATGATAATCGTAGTGTCTATGATATAGTCTTCTAATCGTATTACTGTACAAGCCATCCTGCTGATAACATCGCATCATTGTTGGGCTTTCGCGATATAAAAGTCTATAATGCAAGTGTTGTGTGAGTAACATGATTTGTCTTGGCAATAGTAAAAAATAAAACTTTACCTTGGGTTTCTTGGCAGTAGACGACATGCATCCAATTCCCTGTAATGAAATGAGTATCTACTGTGTTGTGCCATACATTGAGCTTGCTACTGACCATGCTTTCAGTGACATGCGCATACCAAAATTCGATTCCTGCATGATATGGATATTAACATGCGCATACCAAGCCAAAACATCAATGTTACTTACGTCCACTGGATTTGTGTCTGCATAATGTAATCATGCCAACTGATTTAGTGTCATACATCTGCAAGAAGGGTGAATCTATTTTGAAAAGTTAGCATTTCAGCCATAGAATGGATGAGTCACCACATACCCAAGAAATCCTCTTGCAAACAAGTTGTCACTGCACTTTGAATATTGTCCTCTTGTGTTATCCGCTGGGCACATTTGGTTGTAATCATAGTACGCATGATTTGTTCGCCTGTTCCTAATAATAAAGTAATATTCAGTATCATTGACTTTTATGCTGGCATGTTTCGATACCAACCTGAAGTACTACAAGCGACAGCTGGCAAATCATCCGTGGCATCTTGAGCCCAACATCCACTTCCATACACAGCAGCCTGATTCAATGAGTCAATATGAAGGTACATTCATCTTGGAATAGGGATCATTTACCTCGCCTACTCTTCCAGGAATCTTGAGTGAAATGCCACCACTGCTGACACCAGCTGCAACATGACCTTCTGAATCCACACCAATAGCACCAACAGTATCATGTACTTCACATAGCATCGACATGTGCTTCATATAAGTATCAAAGGCTTCTTCTGCAATCAAATTGACATCTGCATAAAGTCCATGATGTTTTGCCCAATCGGATGCACCTTGTCCTGTCAACATGATGGGTGGTACACGTCCCAATGGTAATAGTTGTGTCGATTCATCAGCCAACTTTTTGGCAGCGAGAATAGGATTCTTGATACCAGTCGTTGCTCCCACTGCACCAAATGCATTCGTCTTGCCATCCATCAAGCTTGCATCACACTCCACAGTACCATGCAATGTAAGATTCGATCCATATCCTATACATACCTTTATCAATACAATGGATACCACTTGTCTATATAGACTTTTACCTGCATTTGTTGTTGGATCATCTTCTAGTACAGTAATAGCACGTGCTACTGCGTCGGATGCACTGGCGCCTTGCTTTAACAACTCCATGGCAGCTTCACATGCTCTAAAGTAAGGACATTAGCTCATTGTCAGACTGAACACTGCCTTCTTTTTACCTTGCCAACACGGCTCGATAACGGGTTTCTTTAGCTCGTGACAAATTCCCTGAAAAGGTTCAATGGCAAACAGTCGATTGAGAACATGGTGCTGAAGACAAAGAAAAAGAAAGGATACCTGCCTGCACCTACGTGGACGGCTATAAACATTGCATTGGAACAGTACGCCAAATTGATCCGAGCAACTCATTCACAAAAACTAGTGTCGGAATGATCCCTTCTGTTTGCATTACAAGTAGAATGTACCTTGATTCCCCAAACAACCTTTGCAATGATTCAATTCCTTGAAAGTAAAGGAACCCTTTGTTTGCAAAAGATGACTATGATTTAATGATACAGTAATAAAAGCAATACTATATATGGGGTAGACAATGTAGAGTAGTAGAGTAAAATGATGATAAGAATGCAAAACCACGACTGCTTGTACATTTTACATGCAGAAGCACTTGTTCTTCTTTTTAGGCTCTTCATCATCCTTGGGAGCAGGCTTTGGAGTAGCAGCTGCACGTGTAGTAGGTGCTTCCTTTGGCTTATCTACAGTCTGTTCCTTCTTTTCTTGGGGAGCTTGACCTTTATGCATTGTGTTCAAAAGTTTGGCAAAGTTTTCACCTTGAGTTTCAGCAATAGCAAGTTCTTTTTCAGAAGGTTGACGAGATCCATCACCATTTGCTATAGAGGCATGTGACACACATCCCAAGTTAGTTAATCAATATAGCGTGCTCCCAATTCCCGAGATACCTACCAACAGTGCCTGCACCATAAGCGGAACCACCCACTACTTCAGAATTGTCGAAAAGATGTGTATTGGCAAAGCCAAAAGGAACATAGTTGATACCATGATGAGCAAGATAGGTGATTGTTGTCCATGCAGTGCTTTCTTGACCACTTTTGCGTATATTGTTTATGAGATGATGGTTGTACAATGCCGTAAGTCCCAACTTACCCATGCTGTGATGCTGTGGAAAAGAAAATACCAGCAAATTTGCCAGCCAAAGCACCTGAAGCCCACAATTGACCAGTGGCATCAAGGAAAGACTTCCATTGTGCTATCATATATTCAAGATTAGAATCATCCCAGATCATATAGTCGTGTTCACATACCGGGCATGGTACCAAAGCGAGTAGGGATACCAAGCATAAAGCCATCAGCTTCTTGAAGCTTTTCAACAGTAATGACAGGATCATCAGATTTGGGAGGAGCATGCATTTTTTCAAGGATATCTTCTGACAAGGTCTCTGGCACCTACACGAGTCGATAGTGTGAGCAATGTCTGATTTATAATCAACAGTGGATCAATGTTGATTACCTGGTAAGTCTCTACTTCAACACCTTGAGATTCAAGACCCTTTCGGATATGTCGAGACAAGGTCTGAACGTGTCCATAAGTAGAATAATAGAGAACAAAGACTTTGGGCATTTTTGTTTAAGAAAGTGAAAGAAAGGTCAACGTAACACTGATGGTGTAAACTTCGCGCCGCTTGGTCATTGCTTTATACCTCCGCCTATTCCTCTTGCTTTGTAAGAAGGGAGTAAGCAAATCTTTGTCAAGTTTGACAAATCAAGCGGAGATACACCTTATCCGCACCCGTTCGTATATATATTTTGTCCCTGATTCACGCTGTCTTTTGCTTTATGATGCATCTATTAGAGTACTTTGGATTCATGGATGTCATACGTAATGTTCAAAAGATAAGCAAACTGCAATTGATTGATTGTATGTTATGCGTCTCATGATGATGATCCTTTAGTTTAGATGACTTTTCTTGGTATTGTCTCCCTCCCTTATCTCACGCATCTTTTGTTTACTTCATCATTGATGTATTACTCGTGGAGATCCCAAAATGACACCCCAGTGGATAAAGATGGGCAGAGTACATTTATAAGCTTTAGCTGAATTGAGTCAGTAAAAGCAATGGAGTGGCATTTCCCAGTTGGGCAGAGTGAATTGCATAAATGTGCCACTTGATGACGTTCTTCCATCAGATGATTGACCTACGTTGTCAAGTATCCTTTTCACTTTCCAATACAACAACAGTCAAGTGTCTTTGTTTTTAATTTGGCAGTAAATGGGTAACTTTGAAAAGTGCAACAGGCTCTCATTGTGTAGAATGATAATGGTGATGGAGACAAGGTGATCACTGTTACCAAACACAATCTTAATAAAAGACCATCATTTATCTTGACTTGTCAAACAACTAATTCTAAATGCAAAAGGGATCGTTCCTGCAAGCGGATGTTTCATTTAGCTCACAGTCACTGTCTAATGTTGGCAGCAGAGAAAGACAAGAGCGGATTTCCAAAGAGAGAAAAACCTGCAGCATACACCTCTTCTTTCAACGCACACCGTCATGGAAGGGGAGAAACCACACAAGGCTCACAATCCCGGCAAGGCTGGTAAAAAGGCCGAGCGTAAAAAGGCCATTGAAGAAAAGAAGAAGAGAAAGAGCAACAATCCAAAGGCAAGATCCACCGTTCAACTTTTACGATCGATCTAACCTTCAACTTATAGGCTTTCACCTTTACAAGTGCTGGCAGAGCTGAACGATCTGCACGACGCAATTTCGATCTCGGTGAAAAGAAGCTTCACGTACCATTGGTGGATCGATCGCCCATTGAAGCACCACCTGTTGTTGTTGCAGTAGTTGGACCACCTGGAGTAAGTCTTGTCAATAGAGAGGATCAATGTTTTACTGACTTAGCTTGTAGTGTGGCAAATCCACCTTGATCAAATCACTTGTCAAAAGATACACCAAACACAACCTTGCAGAGATCAAAGGTCCTATTACAGTTGTCAGTGGTACGTGTTGCATTCAATATGGAATGACCATCAAACTGATATGGGATGAATATAGGCAAAAAGCGACGTTTGACATTTATTGAATGCAACAATGATATCAATTCGATGATTGATGTAGCCAAAGTGGTGGATTTGGTTCTTTTGATGATTGATGCTTCGTTTGGTTTTGAAATGGTGAGTAAAGGATCATGAATTCAAGTCAATTGTACTAAATGATGATCTATATAGGAAACATTCGAATTCCTCAACATTCTTCAAGCACATGGTTTTCCCAAGGTGATGGGTGTTTTGACACATCTTGACAAGTTCAGAAACAACAAAAAGTTACGAGCTACCAAGAAGCGATTGAAGCATCGTTTCTGGACTGAGATTTATCAAGGAGCCAAGCTATTCTACTTGTCTGGTGTCATCAATGGTCGTTATCCCAATCAAGAAGTGCAGAACTTGTCTCGATTTATCTCTGTGATGAAGTTCAGACCACTCATTTGGCGCAATACACATCCTTACGTCGTTGCTGATCGTGTGGAAGACTTGACAGATCCAGAATTGATTCACGCCAAACCCAACTGCGATCGTACAGTGACATTGTATGGCTATTTACGAGGCACCAACTTGAAACCCAACATGCGTATTCATATTCCTGGTGCTGGTGATCATACTTTGGCAGATGTTTCAATATTACCTGATCCATGTGCTTTGCCTGACAAGGAACGCAAGCGTCTTGATGAAAAGCATAAATTGATTTATGCTCCCATGTCAGATGTTGGTGGTGTCATGTATGACAAGGATGCTGTATATATCAATGTACCTGGTCACTTTACCAAGAAATCAGCATTGGCACCTGCTGAACGTCAAGAAGGAGGAGCTGAAGAAGAACATGATGATACACCAGCTGGTCCTGGAGAGAAGATGGTGATGGATCTTCAAGATGCTAAAGATACATTGGCTGCTCGTCTTGCTGAATCTGAGTTACGTATCTTTCCTGGTTCTGCTCCTATGCGATCAGGTGATGTACCAAGTGATCTTGAAGACAATGAAGGTAAGTTTGCAAAACTGTGATGAAGATATGGATATCTAATATATATTTATCATCAGGTATCACTGAATCATTGGAACAAGATGATACTGGTCGTACAAGAAGACGTGCTGTCTTTGGTGATGAGGATGAGGATGAAGATATGGAAGATGATGATGACGACGAGGATGACGACAGTGATCAAGAAATGTTGGACAGCGACGAAGAAATGGATGAAGATGATGAAGATATCCCCACTCGTGGACGTGCTTTGACAAAGTTTGACACTCGCAACATCCCACGTAAAGGTGAAAAGGAGGATAAGGAAGAACGTGACAATGGCCAAGATGTTCAGTTTGCAGACAGCGACAGTGATTTTGGATTGGATGATGAAGATGATGAAGAGGATATGGTCAACATTGATGGTCGACAAAAGAATGATGACAATGATGAAGAGTTGGCTGGTGAATTGCGATGGAAAGCCAATCTCAAGGAGAAAGCCAGTGCCATGTTCAATGCAACACGTCGTGTCAATCTCATGTCGCTTATCTATGACAAAACCGACATTTCACCTGAAGATATTGCTAGTGGCAACTTCAACCAAGATGACCAAGAAGATGGTGATCAGGATGATGAAGATGAGGAATTCTTCACTTTGAAGCGTGAAGTAGCTGATGAAGCATCTGAAGCTGTGGATACCAGTCGTGAACAAATCAAGGCGGATGATCTAGAAATCTGGGGAGATGACGATGTAAGGATGCGTTATTCATTACGTGTTATGAAATTCATGCTAATGTTTTCTCTTCTTAATAGCATTTGGATACTATTCGTTATCGCTTTATCACTGGTCAACAAACAAATGGTGATGCTGAAGAAGGCGAAGAAAAGGAAGAGGAAGAAGAAGAAGAGGTCTATGGTGATTTTGAAGACTTGGAAGATGAGAATGCAAGTGACAAGGAGGAAAAGGATGAAGAAGAAGATTCAGTGGAAGCAGAACGTGAACGTATCGCCAAACGCAAAGAAGAGCTCAAGAGGAAGTTTGAGGAAGAATATGAAGAAGATGAAGAGCCCCAGATGGACTTTTATGAGCAACGCAAGGCAGAGATTGATCGTCAACTCAAGATGAATGTCGCTGAATTTGAGGATGATGATCTACATACACGAGCACTTGTGGAAGGTTATAGACCAGGCACTTATGTACGTTTGCTCATCAAGGACATGCCATGTGAATTCATTCAACATTTCGATCCCACCTATCCTGTTCTTGTTGGTGGTTTATTGACTTCCGAAGATCAATTTGGCATTGTTCAAGTCAGACTTAAGCGTCATCGATGGCATCGCAAGATTCTCAAAACAAATGATCCTCTTATTTTCTCCATGGGTTGGCGTCGTTTCCAGAGTATCCCCATTTACTCTCTCAATGATGGCACGCGTAATCGCATGTTGAAATACACACCAGAACATATGCATTGTTTGGCAACCTTTTATGGTGAGAAATCACATCTGATGATTCATTCATGACATGTAGCTAATACACATGTACTTTAGGTCCTGTACATACTCCCAACACTGGCTTTTGTGCTGTCAACTCTGTATCTGACAACAAATCGGTATGTGGGATGCTTAATGCAATTGGATGAGCAAATAGCTGACACATACATGTAATAGGCATCCTTCCGGATAAGTGCTACTGGTGTGGTTGTTGATATCAGCAAAACAGCCGAGATTGTCAAGAAGCTCAAATTGACTGGTGTTCCTGCCAAGATCTTCAAAAACACAGCATTCATCAAGGATATGTTCACATCAGCATTGGAAGTTGCCAAATTTGAAGGTGCTACTATCAGGACAGTATCTGGTATCCGTGGTCAAATCAAGAAAGCTTTGCCTGTAAGTGCATGTGTATGTGATATTGGAGATAGCTTTATTAACAGGATGATTGAATCTATAGAAACCTGAAGGTCAATTCCGTGCTACATTTGAAGACAAGGTGCTCATGAGTGGTAAGTTAGGCAAGCCAATCTTATGCATGACAAAATGCTCATATATCATTGCATAGATATTGTGTTTTTGAGAGCATGGTATCCTGTCAAACCACGCAAATACTACAATCCTGTTACTTCATTACTCTTATCTTCCAAGACTGAATGGCGTGGTATGCGTTTGACAGGCGAAGTACGTCGTGAGCTCAGTATGCATGCACCACAAAACATCGACTCTGTATATAAGGTAAGGATCATGTCACTGTATGTGTATCAGGCAAATGTACTAAGAAAATGATTGTTTTAGCCTATCGAACGTAAGACACGACGATTCAACACACTCAAGATCCCCAAGGCTCTTCAGGCTGAATTGCCTTTCTCCTCCAAACCCAAGCAATTGAAGGCTCAACGCAAACAGACATATGCTGCCAAACGTGCTGTCTTATTAGAACCAGAGGAGAAGAAGGTCTATACCATGATGCAACAACTCCAATCACTTCGCAAAGATAAGGAGCGTAAACGTAAAGCCAAGGATATGGAGCGTCGTGCAGAGAATATCAAGAAGAAAGCCAAATTGGAAGCTGAGCAGCTTGAAAAGGACAAGGCAAGGAGGAAGGAGTATTTCCGAAAGGAACAAAGAAATAGCAAATCAAGTGCATAAATTACCATCACCACATAGAACAATAAAACTGCATGTTGTAATCATAGTATCCACTCTATCCATTGTCCAATCCTGTGATAACAAAGAACCATCTTCACATAAAAGTGCATGTTGTAATAGTAGTATCTACATCTGTTGTCTAATACTGAGATACAATCTCGCCATTCTTGAATGTAATTGTGTTGTACTTGCTACCGACTTTAATACCGGCTACTACAGTCAATGATTTGATAGTATCTTGTGCCATAGTATTGTGTAGGACATCCTTGACGTGCTCAACTTTGATGTCATCAGCCATTCTGACACACAAATATACCAAGTTTGGCAAGCACACCAGATCTTCAAGAACACTTAGCTCAACAGTAATACGACCAGTAAGAGTTAGTCTTCTTAATGGTAGTTGTGGATGGATAGATCGTAACTCCTTGACAAACTGGGATGCTATGCGCTGCTGATTGTCATTTTTGTCAGGGCTGAAGAAGAGATCAAGTTCAATGATGGAAGGCAATTGTGAAACCACGTGCAACAGATCATAGTCAATGATGCTTTCCTCTTTTGGAGAATGCTGATGGGCCAGCTTTAGCTTCTCCAGTTTATACATTCTGCTTAAACATCTTTGAAGTCCTTGGGATGTGACATTATTATCCTTGATAGCGAGATCAAGTGTTCTGAGCGCCGTAGGTAAGCTATCAAGGACACTGTCTTCAATGGATATACCATGTAATGTCACTTTTTTGAGTCTTGTCATGGAACAACCTTGGATAACAGCACGAGCTAACTCATTACAGTGTGCTTGATCCACTATCTCCTTTCTTGGTAGATGTCTTAAGAGCAATATGAGATTTTCCAATTCGGGTGTCTTGATTTCGGCAAGTGCCTTCAGGGCTAACTGACTTTGGGATGTTATGTCAAAGTTCAGATATTGAACACGGGGTGCAATACGCATGGCTAATGCCGCCAATTTTTGATCAAAATCATCAGAAAGACTGTCTTGTTGTAGGAACAAGGTGCGTATTGTCAATGCTGAAAAAGGAGGAAAATGGCTATCAAAAGGGTCATCGAGATGAAAATATCCATCTCCGTCCATAACTAATCCTTTCAATCTTGGACAGAAAGCATTAAGAGCATCAAGGACACCATCTAAACATCGCGTCATATCACCACGAATCACCAGGTTGCACAATTCAGGACAATGTGGGAGGAAAGTAGATAAAAAGTGCCCAATGGTATATGCTTCTTCCTTGTTATGTCGCAAGATGTTTGATGTCAATTTCAGTTTCTGCAGTGCCAATGGTGCTCTTGGACGCCATGAAACAGGTGGAATGACTTTTGGAGAGTTATAGTCCATGGCTTGTGTGCCATGTTGGTCATTCAAGCTTTCATGCAAATCGAAAACCAAACTCGTGATACCAGGACATAAATCAAGCACTTGATGGATGACTGGATATAGCTGTTGTGCCACTTTGATTAGAGCCAAAGACTTGATTGTCTTGATGTTCATGCGCAAAAGACGTATGATCCACTGGGTTGTCTTGATATTGCAATTGTCAACACCTAAGTAATGACTGTGTGAGTACTTTTGATCTAAGAGACAATCATGACAGATACTTACTTAATGCTTCAAGATTACGGCATTTGAGTCCTAAAACCAGATGTTCGAGAATTCGAGGAGCCAAATCAAAGTCGTGTCGTTTTGCTGCTATTGTACATGTTTTCACTGGATCACCATGATCCTTCATTCGCATAAATAAACTATCGAGACATTGGGATGATATACCACTTGTGAATCGGAGATGATGCCACATGCCTTCCCATGAAAAGAGATATGTCCTCCATGTGTGACATGTTGTAGTACACACTACACGATCACGTAATGGAAGAAGTGAAAATATGTGATTGGCGATACGCTTGTCTAAACGCTCCATTAGATGACCATTGATAGGCAGAATGACATTATGGTACAAATGCTGTAGGTTTTCTTCCAAACTGTGATATCTGGGATGTTCCTTGCTTGCATTAGCTACCCCATTACGATAAATCTGCAACGCCCTCTCCTTGTTGCCCATAATAACATGTATGTCACCAGCACATAGATAGCCATCAGCCGATACTGGTGTGATTTCTATCACTTTGCATGCATCAGCAAGAGCAAGATCATGTTGTCCATCATTGGTATATGCAAGAGCACGGCTTAGCAATAGTGTCGATAGTGAATTGGTAGCTTCGTCTATGGCTGCTGTAAAATGATGTGATGATGCTTGATACTGCTTGTTGTTAAGCTCCACTTGTCCTTGATCAAAATGTTGAAGCAAGGCATCTGGTGATATGTGTGCGCTTGTAATGGAAGTGACAAGATCAGGATGCATAGTGTGAATAAGGGAAAAGAGCAATACGTCGGCTTGTTTATATTGCCAACAATGTGCTGTACCACTGTTGCTGAGCACAAATCTTACTGCGCGAGGTGGCACCGCTTGTGAAACCTGGTACCAGCAACTATTGCGAGAAAAATGGTAAGCATGCAATGTCTACAATAGAAGTATCAAATTACATCCAGAAAACAGGTCAATGTGTACATAGATTGTATCAATTACGCATTAGAGACTTCAGTGTAGGAGCCATTATATGCATAAAGAGCACATGATACCAAATTGCAGATATACAATAGAGGATGAATGCTTTCAGCAAGTAAAGAAGTTGCAGTGATGGGGAATGCCTTACAATTAGATGATATCTTTCGATTCTGGTGCTATGGGAAGGATGATTTAGTATATGAGAACTGGAGATTGTTATCATTCAGTAAGGATGTGAAGCATCCATAGCACAAAAAGAGTAAAGATGATGTGATGTACAGGGACAAAGGATAGAAGACTGCTGCAAGCGTAATAATGGCTCCTTTTTGCCTATAATTCAACTATTTATTCTCGTGTAGTATCTATATTATTATGATGACAGTGTGGCAGTGTCTAATTTGATGTATTCTGGTGTGCAGTGTGTACAGCCAGTGTAAATAGGCAGTGTTGTCCCAATGGCGGCAGATTCAACAGGGACGGACACTCGTTGGGCTGGCTCCGCTCGACTTGGTCGAATTTATCTTGGGGACCCAGCAGCGAATTTTGGGATACAACTGCTTTTCTCTTTCTTTCAAGCTCATACTTACTCACACGTACACGACTCCCATTCACGCCATGCATTCAAGGTATGTGTTACAAAGAAGCTCATGTTGGTTGTTGTACTCATACAGTTGGGTACATTCATAGGCAACAAGTGTTCAAGCGGACTGGGTGGTTGTAGCCAGACGAGTCGCTCTTCTGTTTCGTTGTTATGCCGCTTCGAGTTTGGTGCCTACAGGTACAGTCAAGGAGCTCAATGCTGCAGCAGAACGTGTTGCATTAACCGTTTAAGCTTTGTGTAGACTTCAAGAACAAACGCAACAAGACTTTGGCTTCTCCCTTTGGCTGTTTCTTTTGGCTTTGGCTTTGGGCTTTTGACTACTACACTATGGCTTCTGCTTCGACACAAACAAGGTCTCTTTACGTTGTACACGTTACCATGGTGCTGTTATATATGAAGAAGGCAAGTATAATGACAAAAGCCCTTTATTTTGTATATGTACACTAATACAAAGTGATCAGGTTTCTTTGGTCAGGCAGTATGCAACTTTGGGCATCATCATCTTCTTGGGTTCGATTCCCAGCCTGTATCAAGTTCAGGCCACTTGGTAGTTCTGCACAAGCCTTGAGCCAGGATCGGTGAAAGCCTTGAACCAGGTTCAAAACACTACCATAACAGGTCCTACCGTGCTATTGAAGCCGATGAAGATGGTCTTTTGGAAGAGCATGGCCACCGGGAGGTGAAAGGGGATTTGCAACAGTTTGTAGTCTGCCTGGCTGTGAATGTGTGGACCATCAAGTGCAAAACCACATGCTCTTTCCATGATAGGCTCGTTCTTTTCCCTTTGGGAGGATTGGGGACATTCTTTTCTTTCTTTTTGATTGATTGGATTGGATTGAATGAATGAGGACAATTATGAGCTTGGACACTACGTAAGTGTGTTCTTCCTGGCTATCATGGATCGAAACTGCTGCCTTGCGTGATTCGTGCAGAGCTTTCTCAAAAAACAAGGGATCGCCTGGCGTTGCTCGTATGATGGTGTTCAGCTATGTGAATCAATTCCTGCAGATTTGCTTTCTTCCACCGAGATGGATCGCCAAGGGTTTTGCTGGACATCATCCTTCCAATTCAAGATTCACTAATGTCCCTTTTCTTCTTTTATATTTGTAGAGATGACCATGACAAAGACTATTACGGATGATCACGATGACAATGACTACAACTATCACCATGACAATGACGATGTCTACGACTATCACGACAACGATGAAGGATAATCTGATACGCCAATACTTGCCATTTAGATAGCTTTATTCTCATTTGTTTACAATAAGATCATGTTATGCTTCATGCACATTCTTTTACATACATCTACACAAGACTACCATTTACTTTGATCCATGTGATGCCCAAGTAGTAGGAGCAATGTTCAATCCACAATGATGATGACTTTTTCAGGGAAGATCCTTATAGTAGATTTCAGCTTATGTACTTTTGATCCATGTGGCATCCAACTGTAAGACTGGATATGAAGAAGATGATGATGGAGGAAAGAAGCAGAATGAGAATGAAAATGAAAATGTCAAGCGTGAGCAGGTGCTTTTGCAACAATGACAAGGATACAATATGAGACAATACGAGGAGAAGACAATGATGATGATTACTTGTCGGGACAACAGTGCAAGAGCACAAGGAAGAAGATTGGATCAAACATGAAGCCAAGATGGCTGGCTGATGCTTTATTGCTGAAATGAGAGCTGAAAGCATGTTACATTACCCAGAACTGGTTTGAAAATGAGGTGAAAATTGGAGTGTGTGGTGTGTGTGGTGTGTGGAAGTGGAATTAGAATGAATGTACATCATAGAATGATGTAAGAAGGGTGTGTATTGTGTGGATGGCAGGATATGATAGGTATGGGAGATGCAAGCAATGATGGATGATATGATATGATGCTGTTGGCATGGAAAAGGAAGCAATAGTCTAGATCAGGATTGGGATTGTTTCTTAGGCCGAGTACTTGGCACCTGGATAGACTTTATTATTGTCATTCTTACAATAAGATGATCATGTTGTGCTTGATGCATATTCTATTACGTATACATGTGGGTTTTGATTGATGTGATGCTGCGCAGTAGCAATAATGTCCCAATCAATAATGACGACGAAGACTTTTTAAGGGATATCTTGTAGTGGATGACAGCATTCATGTATCATGTGTGTTTTTCTGATTCATCTGGAGCACACAGTAAGACTGGGACTTTAGGAATGAGAAAGTGAAGCTTGAGCAGGGAGACAAGGAGAAGAGAAAAAAGAGATGATGATGCGTACTTGTTGGGACACAAAGAGAATACGAAAGACGGGAGATGAAAACAAGATGACTGACTGATGTTTTACTGCTGATCGAGAACTGGATGTGTGGAGAAAAATATGAGATCCTGGAGTGTTTGTGTCAATGTTTTTGGTGAAAGTTGGCGTGATTGTCGTCTCTTTTCTAGATAGCGCTTATGGATGAGCCATACTTTCACACAAGGTTCTTTTGGATGCACTGCACTGGTCATTGTCATCCTTATACAAAGACACTGTATATGCTTGCTTGATTGTGCAATAACGAGTGACAATCAAATCAAATTCTCTTATTAAGTATGGCAAGTATCATTGGTATATGCAAATAGGAGATTCGTATCATTTAGTAAAGACGTGAAGCATCCATAATAGAATAAAGAGTAAAGACGATGTGATGTGCAGGAACAGGATTGGTAAACCAAGGATAAAATGACTGCTGCAAGCGTGAAAATGACTCGATTTTGGAACAAGATGCTATGACGACTATTTATTCAAGTGTAGTATCTCTACCATTATGATGACAGTGTGGCAGTGTCTAATTTCATGTGTTCTGGTGTGCAGTGTGTACAGGCAATGTAAATAGGCAGTTTTGTCCTCCCAATGGCGAATTCAACTGGGACGGCGAGTAATGGGATCACTTGTTGGTCTTCTGCTCGACCTGTCGAATTTATCTTGGGGACCCAGCAGCAATTTCGGGAGACAACTGCTTCTCTTTCTTCAAGCTCACTCACTACACGACTCGATGCCAATGGCAAGTACTCTGGGAAGTGTAACAGGCAAGATGGAGTAAAAAAGGTTGTGACAGCTGCATCGGTTCACTTGGCTTTTTCCTTTTGGCATTCCAAGGTGCATTTGGCTTGTTGCTTTACCTTTTGGGATCTCAAGGTATGTTGGCTCTTGATTCTGTCATACAACTCTATTCTCATTCACCCCATTGACGTCTAGTACCAGCACTACTACTACCACTTTAGACTGGACCATGGACTGTACAAGGCTGGCTATGGGAAGTGCGTGTTATTGGCCTTACCACCTTTGTCTCGTATTGTTCGTGATAAGCCTCGCCCCAGTATTGTTGTGGAATCCTTTCCTGGCAACGGCATCTCATATACAATAGATGTTGTGTATGGTATCCTTACTGTGGCAAGGATAAAACAACATCGAAGGGGAAACGTATGTATCGGTTCAATTTCGTTTCAAATGGTGGGCTCATAAGGACGATCAATATGTACATCTACCTTGGACAAGACTTGGGATCATTCTCAGGATCAAGATGGCCAAAATAGCTTAGAAGGATTGTTTATCATCGCCCACTAGTAGTAGTAGTAGCTTAGATTGTAGCTTGGATGAGATAAAAGTGCTTCCGTTATTGGTCCTGTATGATAGTCTATCATCCATCACATCCCAATAAACATAACATACAACATCATCATCATCATGTGATTTTGATCCAATGTTAAGCTCGAGTACTATCATGTACTTTCGATCCAATGTATTATGCACAAGGATGATCCTCCTACTTTTTACTCTGGCAGGTCCGTGCACCAATAATTATGCAGCTCAGCGAGACGCGCGAATCCCTTGTTACACCAGACACGGCTGTATGTGTCAGAAGCAACCAAGTGTGTTATGCGCGTATAAATCACCAGATTAAGCTCAAGGTTGTTGGATCAAATATGACATGGATAATAGGCCAGAAACGAGAGTGATCCTGGAAACAAGCTTATGTGGAAAAACACGGGATCTTGTCAATGTTGTTGGGTCAAGAGTGGTGTGATTGTGCTCTCCCTTATTGTTAAGGTGGTATTAGATAGCGCTTTTAATGAGTCAAACTTTTACATAAAGGTTCTTTTGGATGCATTGGTCATTGTCATTCTTACACAAAGATACCATATGCATGATTGTGCAATGACGAGTGATAATCAACTACTCTTATTGGTACTTTACATAGAATAAACTAAACTGCATGCTGTGTAATCATAATGTCTACTTCTGTTGTCTAGTCCTTCTGAGATACAATCTCGCCATTCTTAAAGGTGATAGTGTCAATCATGTCGTCAACATGAATAGTAACTTTTACAATCAATGCTTTGACAGTGTCATTCATCGTAGTATTGTGTAGCACTTCCTTGACCTGCTCAGCTTTGATGCCGTAATCCATTCTAACGTATAAATACTCCAAGTTTGGCAAGCACACCAGATCTCCAAGAGTACTTGGTTCATGGATAATAGGAGCATCAAGCGTTAGTTTCCTCAATGGTAGCTGTGGATGGAAAGATCGTAACTCCTTAGCAAACCGGGACACTATCCGCTGCTGATCGTTATTATTGTCAGGGTCGAAAGAGAGATTAAGTTCGATGATGGAAGGCAATTGTGCAATCACATGTAATAGCTCATACTGGATGATGCTAACGGCTTGTTCCTCCTCGAAAGGAATCTCATCAACCAAACTTAGCTTTTTCAGCTCATACATTTTGCTTAAACATCTTTCGAGTCCTTGGGACGTGACATTGCTATTTTCGATAGAGAGATCCAGTGATGTGAGCGCCGAAGGTAAGCTTTCAAGGACACTGTCATCAATTGGTAGGCCATGTAATGTCACGTTTTTGAGTCTTGTCATGGAGCAACCTTCAATAACAGCACGAACTAACTCATTACAATGTACTTGATCTATTGTATCCTTCCGTGCTGTATGACATAATGTCAACTTCAAGTCTTCCAGTTTGGGTGCCTTGACTTCGGCAAGTGCCTTCAAGATCATCTGAGTATGGGACGTTATGTCAAGTCTCAGATATTGAATATGGGGTGCAATACGCATGGTTAACGCTGCCAAATTTTGACCATAGTCATCACAGAGACCATTTTGCTGCAAGAACGTGGTGCTTATTGCCAATACTGATAAAGGAGGAAAAGGTTCACTAAAAGCATCTGCATTCAGGTCTAATCCTTTCAAATTTGGACAGTAAGCATTAAGAGCATCAATGACGCTATCTAAACATTGTGTCATACTACCACGAACAACAAGATTGCTTAATTCGTGACAGTGTGGGAGTAAAGTAGATAAAAGGTGCGCAAAGGTAAATACTCCTTCCTTATTACGCTGAAAGATGTTTGTTGTCAATTTCAGCTTCTGCAGAGCCAATGGTGCTCTTGGTCGCCATTCAGAAGATGGAATGACTTTTTCAGAGACATAGTCGACGTCTGGTGCTTTAACTCTGGCATCCACATGCTCGTGTAAATTGAAAACCAAGCTCGTGATACCAGGACATAAATCAAGCACTTGATGGATGACTGGATATAGCTGTTGTGCCACTTTGATTAGAGCCAAAGACTTGATTGTCTTGATGTTCATGCGCAAAAGGCGTATGATCCACTGAGTTGTTTTGACATTGCAATTCCCAACACCTAAGTAATGATGTGAGTACTTGATCTAAGAAGCAATCATGACAGATATTTACTTAATGCTTCAAGATTGCGACATTTGAGACCTAAAACGAGATGTTCGAGAATTCGAGGAGCCAAATCAAAGTCTTCCCATTTTGCTGCTATTGTACATGTTTTCACTTGGTCACCATGATTCTTCATTTGCATGAATAAACTGTCGAGACATTGGGATGATATGCCACTTGTGAATCGGAGATGACGCCACATGCCTTCCCAAGAAAAGAGATATGTCCTCCATGTGTGACATGTTGCAGCACATACTACACGATCACGTAATGGAAGAAGTGAAAATATGTGATTGACGATACGCTTGTCTAAACGCTGCATTAGATGACCATTGATCGGCAGAATAACATTATGGTATAAATGCTGTAGGTATTCTTCCAAACTGTGATATCTGGGATGTTCCTTGCTTGCATTTGCTACCCCATTACGATAAATCTGCAACGCCTTCTCCTTGTTGCCCATAATAACATGTATGTCACCAGCACATAGATAGCCATCAGCCGATGCTGGTGTGATTTCTCTCACTTTGCATGCATCAGCAAGAGCACGATCATGTTGTCCATCATTGGTATATGCAAGAGCACGGCTTAGCAATAGTGTCGATAGTGAATTGGTAGCTTCGTCTATGGCTGCTGTAAAATGATGTGATGATGCTTGATACTGCTTGTTGTTAAGCTCCACTTGTCCTTGATCAAAATGTTGAAGCAAGGCATCTGGTGATATGTGTGCGCTTGTAATGGAATTGACAAGATTAGGATGCATAGTGTGAATAGGGGAAAAGAGCAATATGTCGGCTTGTTTATATTGCCAACAATGAGCTGTACCACTGTTGCTGAGCACAAAGCTTACTGCGAGAGGTGGCACCGCTTGTGAAACCTGGTATCAACAAGCACTGCAAGAAAAATGGTAATGTTGTCTACAATAGAAGTATCAAATTACATCCAGAAAGCAGGTCATTGTGTATATAGCTTGTATCAAGTACGCATAAAGCCTTCATTTTAGTAGTCATTATATGTATAAAGAGCACATAATATCAAATTGCAGATATACAATAGAGATGATGACTGCTTTCAGCTGGTAAAAGGAGTTGTAATGGTGAGTAAGGTTATGCAATCAAGCGGTATCTTGAATTTCACCTATATGCTTTCATGCACTGCTTTTGTACCTAGATGTGTACCATCCACAAGCGAATGGCTGTGTGGATTACTCATTTTGTATACAGAAAAAGAATATTGTGGGAAGAAAATGTAGTTACACAAGAGCAGAGCAATGATGGATGATGTATGGTTTGCATAGTAGCACCAGTTTCTTGTATTCCACAACGCTGATGATGGTGTCGGCTATACATGATGCTGTGTGAGCCTTCTACTAACGTGATTAGTGGATTCTGCTCTTACATAACATCAAGCAACTGTAATAGGATTAATGATAGTGTCCTTATGTCCAAGATCTTTGTTCATCGCCACATGAACGCATTGACCTTGAAGCAATGTGACACAGTCATCAGAGCTTGGATTGATCATTGCCAAAATGGAACTCACGCGACAGTCATCCATACCGGGTATTTCTTCTTAATATGCACAGTACACACGATGTCACGATGTATGTTCATCATCACTCTGCATATCAAGTCGAAACATGCCATCACTTGTTCATTATTCTCAAAATATACCCGTGCTTTCCAAATAGGGCAAACCGGAAGGAATTTTGCTTTAGTAAGGTTTCTATTCTCCTTCCCTGCATATGTCATACATTTGATGTTAGACCAAAGCTCTGCATCTTCATATTGTTGTCATAGATCAGCATGATGATGATCCAAGGTAATATTATGTCATCTACTCTGTGTAGCATGCTTGATGAATAAGGTATCGATAACTACATGTATTCACATAGTGAAAGCCATCCAATAGGATGGCATTCCAGCATTATGGCACAAGGAAAGAGCAATATGCTTTTTAGAAAGCAATGTATATAAGCAAGTATTGTTTTCAAGAGAGTTGTTCTACAGTGTCACAGCAGGTGGATGACTTGACACACGTCAGTGATCCGTGACAGAATGTCAGGTCTTGGGCGTGATATGGGAATAAAGAAAAAGACTCAGAAGCCCGTGCGCGGTATGTGTTGCCAAATAAAATAGTAGGAGTCTTATCCAAAAAAGGGACTGATCAGATTTGCAACATGTACATTGTCATGATGTTTCAAATGAGCTAAACATGTTTGTGTCACACGCACGTGCATCCGCATGACATGGCGGGGAAAATGAAGGAAGGAAAAGACAATGGTATATATATATGCTAAAGTTATATAGTGACCCAAGTATAAGATAGCATGCATATCAAGTGCTTTGTGAATAGTAATGGCTGGTGTTATGTTTGGCAAGAAATGTCAAAACATTAGGATCAATGTCATGCTGGTGATCGACCCTATGCCACATATGGATCAGGTATATGCGTCATTAAGTGACAAAGCAGATACAGCTGCCAGATCTTTGTTCGTCATAACAAGCAAGTGCATGACGACAATCAAAGGGCCTTTAGCTTATCGGCTGATCTCAGCTGATGATTGGATGCAATGACAATGAAGAAACTTTATTCATCGCTTGACATATCAGGGGAGATGTACCGTGATCACGCATCTTCTGCTTGCCTAATGCGGCGATTATAGTCTAAATTTGCTCATGCCTCTGTGTGACATAAGGGTTTGCTTAACTTTTTGACGTAAATTCCACCCATAATCCCAACTATGTTTGATCCACACCAACTATGAAGCTTATGTTTGTTCTTTGTGATGATAAATGATGTAGTTAGATGCTAAGCTGTGTAACAAGAGAATGGGGATGATAGAAGAATATAGAATATTCCCAAGCTCAACTGAAAGCAAAAAAAAAGGGAGGACGGACCAGGTGGTAGGAGGCGGATGCAGTGCACATTTATTCGATCGACTTCCTTTTCTTCTTTGTTCTTCTCTTTCACAATGGAATACAATTTTGCTACTTCCAGCTCCACAAGCTCCTCACCATCATCGTCCGCAATGGCAACAGTAGCAAGTACATCAATTCCCTTAACACCACCTTCTCCTGGAAAGATGATCCCTGCCAAACATCCAACTACTGCATTCATCACCAAACTATGGGAGTATGTATTGCATATCAAGATGCGGATACATGTTTTGCTAATACAATGAATTGGCAAAACAGTATTGTTAATGATCCTACAAATGATTCTCTTATACGATGGTCTGGAGATGATGTTGTTGATGTGTTGGATGTGGCAGCTTTTTCGCATCAGATCCTACCACAATACTTTTCACATAACAACTGGCCTAGTTTTGTTCGACAGCTCAATAGTAAGTATTTCTTGCGGTACCAGAAAGTCGTTTCTCTCGATCACTAACAGCTGCATGTCTCCCCCTTTGTATTACTATCCTCCTGCTTCCTAATCTATCTCCTTTTTCCCCAGTGTATGGATTTCGTCGAGTCAAAGAATCAGTTCTTATGAGCACCAACAACAGCAAAGCTGGATCCAATGATACCTACCAATTTATGCATGACTACTTTCGCAAAAATCAACGACATTTGCTTCATCGTATCCGACGTAAACCACAAAACAGTGCAGTCCACAACTTGACATCATCCACCAGCAGCAATCATCATAGCCACTCCCATAGGCGTTCCAGTGTCACTCATGAAGCCATGGAAAGGCGATTAGATCTGCTCCATGAACAGCTAAGAGCTGTTGAATCAAAGTATGCCGCCATGCTCAATGAAACACAAGAGCTTCACAACTTGCATTCTCAGCAGCTTAAGGTAAAAATGAAATAGCAAAATGACATTGGCAACTTGTAGCTGATGTATTTGGATCGTAGTTGCTTTCCTCTGTGTTGAATACGATTGCTGATACCCATGAAAACAATCCAGGTGTGTATTGTGCTCATTTTATCTGCTGACTATTCAACTGATTGTTTCCTTTTTGCAGTCATTGTGCAATTATATGAAAAGTTGGAAAGTATCATCGGTCGTGCTGAAGCAACATTATCAAGTCCACGCACAATCCAACTGCCACCCCTTGCTGAAGCTGTACAAAACGCACCAACCACGCCAACCACTCCCTTACTTCCTCCACTCCAGGACCATGAAATAAAACAAGCATGACTTTTTGTACACATGATCTTTTAGTACTATTACTTTTGTACACGTTCTAAATAAGCCTTCCATCCAGCATCACGATATCGCTTGGCTTGATATTCGATTTGATCAGGGTTGCCATAGATACCACGTCCAACAATGATCACATCACAGCCACTTTCCTTGATCACTTGTTCGGGAGTACGATATTGTTGACCAAGACCATCACCCTTTACGTCCAAACCAACACCAGGTGCCATAACGACAAAGTCTTCATCATCGTGTTCGTTCATTTGATGTTGAGCAATAAAGCCAAATACAAAGTCTTGGTTACGACGAGCCATGGCTACTGATTCAGAAGTGTAAGCACCTTGTGTCAATGCGCCCTTGGAAGACATTTCAGCCAACAATAACAATCCTCGTCCCAAAGGAAGACCAACATCTCTCAAGCCATGGATAATGCCTTCACCGGGAACAGTGTGTGCATTGGTGATATGTGACCATGATGCAATCTTGTAAACGCCCTTGCCATATTGATGCTTCACAGTGTTGCCTATAGAGATACATGAGTTAGGTCTACAGTCTTGTTTTCCCTTCATAGCAGATATACTTGCCAATATCAGCAAACTTGCGATCCTCGAAAATCATAAAGTCGTGCTTCTTGGAAAGCTGCGTCAACTGATCCACTAGATCTTGGTCAAAGTCTTCAACGATATCAATGTGCGTCTATCCAATGGCTATTGAGCAATGGAACACGTTTGAACGCGACGATCGGCTTACCTTGAGGACACAAATGAAAGGACCAACACCATCGGCAATAGCAATAAGTTCTTTCTTGGTGGTGACATCAGCAGCAACAGAAAGGTTGGTTTGTTTTCTCTCCATAAGCTCAAAAAGAGCACGAGCACAAGCGTTTGGGTGTCGAGCAGCACGTTCACTGTATGTCTTGAAGGTGTTCATAGTGGCAAATCCAAGAGGAAGAGTGAAAAAGGCAAAAATCTGAATCCGATCCGCTATCAACACAACGGCAAATAGGATGCTGCTATACTGCATTGATGAGATACATGCATTGTTGTCAATTATATGCTATTAAGAACACTTGTGTAATAAAGTTTGGATGATTCAAAAGCACATACATTAGTAGCTTACCTTGTCATGATCATATAACACAGAGAATGGGACATAACGTGGTATACATGTAGTCAGTAAACAATACTTGACTTGATCATCCTTTATTTGGGACACCCTTCTTCAAGGAATAGAAGCAACAGATATACAAGACAACTTAACAATGATCATGTATTATACTATAGAAAGAGCTATTCACTATTGATACAAAGTCTACTGTCTTGATTTCAACCTTGGGAGATGTACCTAGAGAAGATGCTCATAAAAGTATCTGTTACTAAGCCAACATCAATCAAAGCAAATGATACAAAGATACTTATCTTGAAAAAAGGGCACAGAAGTAACGCCACTGTGCCCATTGACGGATATCAGCATAACGTCGCAATATCAACACGAGTAACCAACATGCGCCGCAGTTACCAAGGCGGTGGACTACCAGCATAACGTCGCTATATCAGTACGAGCTAACCTTGACACTGAAGCAGCCATAGTGGATAAAGCATCACGTCGCAATACCAGAACGAGTGCCACTATCTCGTTGTAGCACCAATCACGGAAAGCCAGCATATCGTCGCAGCATTCAAGACGGGCTGACCTTGACGCTGAAGCAGCCATAGCTCAATCACCACTATATACGAGCCTAATTTGCAACAAAGAAACCATGTGAGCTTAACTTACCTAATCCAGCAAGTGTGGGGTATTAGTTGAAACGTCAACCAATGAAGCAACGACTTGGATCGACAATTTGTGTACGCGGCGACTAAAAACGCGTGCAACAAAGAGTCAAGATGAAATAAACATGTAACAGGATTAATACCACATGTTTTACCAAAACAAGATGATCAACTTTACTATACTTGGTTGATGAATGACTTGGATTAGGCTTGTTCGTGCAGAAACCAGGAAAGAAAGGTGTTTGAGGAAAGGAGGAATCAGCTGGCGGTAAATAAACAACAAAAAAATTTTTCAAGGCGTGACGGGGAATTTGATTGGCTACTGGTGCTCTTGATATTCTGCCCAGCTTGTGTCTATTGTCAAAGCTGCTCTTGGTATCGATACCACACTACACTTTTACACTTTGTATCAGCACCAACTATCTTGTATGACAATTAAGTACATATACCAATGTCTTCATGCTGTTGATAGCCTAAAAATACTGCTTTAGGAGCTATCAGCCTTTCAGGTAGTTTAGCAAACAATCCCAGCGCGTTACTATAGTGGGTCCGTGCGCTGTATCCAGCACAATGTTGCATGACAATCAACTCCAGTATACTTTCTTCATATACGACGTATAGCATAGATCATTTGAAATGAATGCTCAGCTTTGAATGAGCCTTTTGTCTCTTTACTAGTGGCATCTTCACTGGTTCAAGGTAGATGGCTTTATGCTAATATACAAGTTGTTCTCCCAGCATACAAAGAAATGAATTCCTCATATTGGTAGCTCATGTATTACAAGTGCTGTATCAATACCTTTATGTTTAAAGAGCATGTATTTGGCAAAGTTGTCTAATCGAGCTACGTATGATATATGGGTAAAGACACATCATCAATAGGGATGGGGGATGCACTAGAAAGGCAGTCATTTTGGATTAACTGAAAGGGCGATTGTGTTGTATGCTTGATCGAGCCATGTTGTTTTCCCGCCGCTTTTTCTCCACGTGCCGTGTTCTTGCTCATGAGAACCCTTTGGTAAGCCAATGGACAATCGAGTGGTTCTTGTTGCACTAACAATCTTGTCAGGGCTTACCAGGACACAAAAAAGGACCTCCTCCCACTATTCCTCGTGCACAACGTGGATTGCCAAAAAAGATGCCCATTGCTGGTGTCAAGAACGTCATTGCAGTTGCTTCTGGTAAAGGAGGTGTTGGCAAATCGACTACTGCTGGTACGTACAAACTGAATGGGATGGTGGCTATTGCATAGTGATATTGATTAGGTGTTGTCTAGTGAATATTGCTCTTGCTGCTGCTGGCATGAAGAAGCGTGTCGGTATCTTGGATGCTGACATTTTTGGTCCTTCTATACCATCATTGATGAATCTTCGTGGAGAACCTGATATCACTGAGAAAGGTAATGTATCAAGGAAGAAGAGGATAAGGATGCCTGGATACTAAAGACGCATTAGGTGATCGCCTTGTGCCATTGACGAATTATGGTGTCAAGTGCATGTCGATGGGATTTCTAGTGGACAAGGAAGCACCTGTGGTGTGGCGTGGTTTGATGGTAAAAAAGGATGGATGAATGATACCATAGGAGTATGGATAGCTGATTATGATTTGACAGGTCATGAAAGCATTACAACAACTGTTACACCAAGTGGAATGGGGACATCTTGACCTATTGGTGATTGATATGCCACCAGGCACTGGCGATGTGCAATTGACTATTAGTCAACAAGTAGAATTGGATGGTATTGTATTCATCCTTTCTGTCCATTGTGCTATTGATTCACTTTTCTGTATTAGGTGCTGTCATTATCTCTACTCCACAAGACATTGCATTGATTGACGTTGTAAAGGGTACCAACATGTTTAAGAAAGTCAATGTGCCAGTAAGTGTAAAAGGAAGCTGTATATTATTGAAGGAAACTATGCTAAAGAGGAATAATACAACTAGATTCTGGGGTTGGTACAAAACATGTCACTCTTTGTGTGTCCCAATTGCAATCACGAGTCGCATATCTTTGGTCATGATGGTGCTGCAAAGATGGCACAAAAGATGGATATTCCATTATTAGGTGAAGTTCCACTCCATGCAAGTATCTGCGAGCTTTCTGATTCTGGTAAACCCGTGGTGGTATCACAGCCTGATAGTCCCTTTGCTGGTCATTATCGTGACATTGCATCCAACATCCTGAGCCAATTGAAATAGTATTCCCCCAATAAACGCCATATGTATTCATCGCCTTTCATCCAAACTTTCTGTCATATCATGCTCCAATGCATTGGCTATGTTTCCAAATGATCCAGTCGCTGTCGTCTGTTGTTCTTCTGTAGGCATGTTCTTCTTTTCAATCAAGGTGACTTGCTGGCAAATGATGGTTTTGTAGGTATCATCCATGTATTTGGTTGACAAGCGTGGTTGCCTTTCTTCTGTTTCATCTTGTGTTGCTCGCATAGTAGATAACAATGGTAACAGACCACCCGTCTCTCGTTTACGCTCATCGATTTCAAAGAGTAGATTCGTTGTGATAGAGTCGTCCAATGTGCCACGAAACAAGTGATTATCTACCTTGATGTATGGCTCGCCTGATTCAAGATCCTATTATTCATATCAGTATTAGACGCGTGAAACAATAAAGAGTTACTACTACTTACCAGTATGGATATCTCGGCCTGTTCAGAAGCAAGCCGTTCAATGGTCTCTGGTGCCATTTCTGGTCCTAGATCGAGAATGACATGCATGGTCTATTGTTCTACATGAGCCACTGGATAGCTCTATTGCTCTTTGGTAGATCGGTTGAATACCTCTTCTTCATATTCGTCGTCTGGTTCCTTCATGTGCACGTCTTCACTCATTGTAGGAAAAGGAAAAATGTGGTATAAGTTAAAGAGCGAGATGCATCCAACACATGCCGATCCAGCCTATGGTTTTTGCCTATTTCCCCTTTCCCCTATACACGAGAACATCACCATTTGGTATCCATCCCCCAAGACATGTTAGTTCTATATCATCTTCTTTTGTATTAAATGATCAATGCTACTTGAAAAAGTCCTTTATGGATGATATTGTTGTTACTACTACAATGGGACAGGTTTGGAACAAGAAAACAAGCTCTCGACAACAATGAGCCATAGTACAAACAGATGCGCGTGGACCATTTTGATATGGATGACTATCATCGACGTTGTCATGGCCACCACTGGCCACTACTTTTTGTCCACCCTTTGCTTTAAAAAGGAGCCTGTATCAATGTCTTGGTAACAGACAACGTTGCCAATATTATTGGTGCAATCAATGTGGTCAATACATCACTACTACTGAAGCTATACTTATATGTGTTCATTGTGTATGTAGCAAGAAAAGGGATATAGAGCAAGAACTATAAACATGAAGCTATTTGTGTAATGAATACGTGTTGGAGGATGGTGTCATTTATCCACTGCTTTGATCAGCTTTTCCAAAAGTTGACAGCTGAAGCATAGTTGATTCCATGCCAAATTCTGGATGATGAAAGTAAAAGTGAATGGGTGGCAAACGAGCTGTGCCTGGTGCAGGCAATACTCTACCAGCACCACCACTTGGAGCTGTACTAGTAGTAGCAGGATATTGTTGTTGTTGTTGTTGTTGATTGATACTAGTGGGAGTAAATGCCGAAAAGTAACTGCCAGTGGATGATGTTGTCCTGGGTGGCACAGATGATGATGGCACAGGGGAAGATGCTGTATGCGTTTGGTCATGAACAAAGGATGAAAAAGGTGGCAAACGTGCTGCATGTGTTGGACCTTGTAATGAAGCGTATGTCTGATTTGAATAAGAAAAAGCTTGTTGTTGGCTTGAATGTACTGCCATATGACTTGAAGATGATGATGGTTCAAACACGCTTGGATAACTGGAAGATGATACTGGTGGTGGGATTTGAGTACGTTGCTCTGGAACAGGATCAATCGTAGCTGTAGATGCTAACGTAGTAGTAATAGTAGTTGTAGTAGTAGCAGTAGTCATGCTTGTGTCATGCTCAATAGAAGAAGATGGCTCATCTTGCTGTTGTTGTTGTCGTCGTCGTCCCTGTGCAGTACGCATACTTTGTCTGTGATTCTGAAACCTTGGGGAAAAGAAAAGAATGTGGAAAGAGAGAGAGGAAAATCAAATAAGAACCTGTTGATCACTTTTTCACTGCATTGCATGATTACCAGAAATGAACGCTTTCCTCAGTAAACCCAACCAATTGAGCCAACTGTTGCTTTTGCTTCTTGTCAGGATATGCTGTTTGTTCACTGAAAAATCTCTCCAAGATTTGAAACTGACGACGAGTTGTTCGTGCTCGACGTCGCGCAGGTGTTGACAAGGCCACATTAGCAGGAGGTGAATAAACTGATTCCATGTGAAAGGATAAGAAGAGAAAAGGAAATCACTTTGGCAAACAAGATACATGATATATGTATGCTTTTTCATTCTCTTTTAATGCATAATCACGCGATAATGATAAACTGGATTGTACCATGCCCATAGTTTGAGACAAACAATGAATAATGATTGCATCACAATGGGCTAGGCAAAGATCTCCCTCTTGGGTTACAATGATAGAGCTATCAGTGCACGGGATTTCGAACCGTAGCCACAATACTATGCCCGTATTAATGAGTAAAGAATCTTTTGCCGCCGCTCCGCCACGCGATCCTTGTTTCGATCTCATCTTGTCGGGGACTTGTGGGAGAAGCAGATAGCAACAACACGATCATCATTATCCATCCCATCCTTCAGTCCATGACATAACTATGAACACTACATATCACGCCATTGCGCGGAGATAAAGTCCTTTTATATCCATGCCAGTTCTCATTTGTAATACGCTTCACATATGAAACAATCAAGCTTGTATTTGATGTCATCAATTGAATTCTGTATGCTATGGATGTATCCTGTATCACTACTTTCGCTGCTGCTGATGTTGTTCATAGATCTTTTGTTCACATCTTCGATTGTAGTCCATCTTGTTCATCGTTTCAGAATCATGTACGATATCACTGCATGCTATTGATCATTTGTCAGCCATCATACACATATAAACATTCCCTTTTATTCAAAGTACCCACCCTGCAGGTATGCATCCTTGAACAGCAATAATCGAATAGCAATGCACGTATCAAAAGCTCCTTCGTCAAAATATCCCACAGATCTGTAACAACAAGGTTAGATCATGATCCATCCATTACACTGAAAATGACGTACCAAGCATAAAATGACATGTTTTTTCCTCTCCTGATTACGAATGTAGCACACGATGCACCAAAAGGAGTCTTGTCATCACATAAGCTACCAGCGACATTGGACGTCATATGCATCACATAAGCTTGTCAACTTTGACACTTTCAGGAGGATGGGATTGACGTCATGTTGACCAAGATCCACAATCATACTGGAAATGAGCTCACTTGGCAAGAGCTTCATCTTCGGCAGGTATCTTTCCACATGTGACTGTACCAGCAATTGAAAATGGATTCAATAACGCAAGTGTTGATATACGTCGAAAGGATATAATGCTGTCTTGAAAGAGAGATCAATAGGTGGTTGTGGTACTTGTGGTATGCGTGGATCATTCAACAAGCTCATTGTGCACTCCACTTCTTCTGCTGCTTTCATGTATTCTCGCTTGATTCCTTCAGCATCCTTCACATCACTGCGGAAATGGGAAACAACCAATGCCAAGTATCGTACTCGATCAAAGATCACCAAAGTGTCGCAAAGCATAAAGATGGCATCTGGGATACCAATAGGATCAGGTAAGTCGCCTTGGATACTTGGTTCAAAGTATTGGTAATAATCAAAGCCAATGTAACCCACTTCACCACCTATAATCATTATCATTAGTATACATCCTATTCCACTCTTAAGACAATGGTGCTTACCAGTAAATGAAAGGGTTCTTCACACAAGTGATAAGCTCAAATTCACGTTCCACAGCTGTCAAAAGGATCGCCTTGTAAGAACACGAGTCCAAAGAGAACTATGATGTATAGACAAGCTTATTAGTGCCATCTATTCAATAAAGCAATGCAGTTCTTGTACATACATGTGGTAGTGTAAGGAAGCTTGAAGTCGTTTATGCTATTCTCTTGGAATCGTACAAGGAAAAGGTGTCGCCATCGATCCCCAAGCTCCATTCCATGGATAGTCTGACGTGCTTCAGTCTCCTCTCTTATTGCCATTGAAGCCATTCACTGGTGAAATGTCTTTAGTTGTTATTGTGTTGTAGCTTGTAAGAGGAGTTGTGGTGTGTGAAAGAGCAAGAGTCTACTCCGTCTCCACTTTGATTACCCCGCCCCTTTGATGCGAACCTATCCCCAAAAATTGACGTTTACTTGACTGATATCAATGCAACTGCTACTTACTATGCTTTGATATGTAGAGATATAGGAATACCAGTGTGAAAAATATGACAATAGTAGGTCCCCGTAGTAGTAAGAATGGTCTTATAGAAAGTGATGCACGACTGATGTATACTGTGATGGCATATTGATGTCATTGCTTCGTTATTAGGTATTGTCGTTTACCAGCTATGTTCATTGATGATACTGGACTCTTTGACTAAAAGAAACAGGCTTGAACTTTGTCACTTTACAAGCTTATGCAGCAGTTCAATAGCTTTTATATATGCTTTAATTCATGCATCGTCTCCAATTTACCAGGCCTTTCCTCTTTAGGAATTCACATGCCCAACACACAAATAAAAGAAGCCATGCATTCTCATATTCCCACACATTTCTTTCTTCACTCTTGATGATTGCTTTACACTGACAAGAACCAAGTTTACGTGTGTATCATGGTGTTGTGCCTTCTTTGCAATCATGTTAATGAAAGCTGGTCTTTGTTTCCACAGCTTTTTCATGGCTGAAAGTGACTTGTGCATTTGACATGATGCCTGTTTTCCATCTGCTTTTTGACCCAAACAGCATCCAAAAAGCTCCACCAAAGCAGCATATATGCGCGAGATATAATGGTTTCCTGAAAATAGGGTTCAATCACCAAGTGATATGGCCATTGCTTTTAGTTGTTGCTTCATGCATTGACAACGCCGAATTCATCGTAGGAGAGACACCATTGAAAATGCGATACATGGAAATGAAAGCTTTGCTGGAGCCACCTATTACAAGGCCGACGGAGTGATGGCTCTCAAGGATGACTTTGAGCTGTTACTCTAGAGACTTCCGGGAGCTATGGCAATGATGACAAGCCAAGACGTGGATTACGCCATGTGAAGGGTGTGTTTGGTGCTCGTATGATGTTACGTTCGATTATCATGAAGTATTACTATGGTGGTAATGATGCTCATGCTCGAGGTATGTCTTCAACAACATGCTACGCTGCTAGATGTTATGAATATGGCTAATGTGTATATCAATCATATTCAGGATCCAAACTGCATGTGTGGAGTTTATCAATGTGAACAAAGAACGGAGAGCAAGTACTGGATAACATCATGACAATGAGGATACTCAGCACTTGTCGCAATTCCTTATGGGATATTAAGGCAGTTCTTGGGTGATATATCATTACATCCTCTTCAAGACTACAACCAGAGTCAAGATAATGAGTCGCTACAACAATAAACGGCTATGTCACGTTGCATTGTATGCGGGTGGACCTATCCAGAGTCGTATTCGATGTTTAAGCTCGCGTCACAAGAAATCTCTGAAGCACCAGCAATTCACCCCAAGCAGTGCAACGAACTGTCAAGATTATGAGAAAGGTGCAAGATAAGCATACTTGTATGATGGAATGACTTGCACTTGATGATAGCGATATGTATCACACATTTAAACATAAGACGTGTTATAGTTGTAGCCCATAATGGCAGTCAAATGACATCCATATGATTCTCAATATACTTCTATCTTGTTGTTCTTCTATATCTACCACATTTGTCCCATATACTATGTCCAAAATGAAAATGATCTTCCATCACATTTGGCTCCCATACACACTAAACATCTTTTTCCAGCAATCAAACTATCCCATGAGTGAAGTTGCATCCCATATCTTACAATAAAATCTGTTCTCATTCACTACGCTTCGACATGTACAACAATTGGCTTGTATTGAACTATAGTATGGATATATCCTATCACTGCTTTTGTTGCTGTTGCTGCTCATAAATCTTTCGTTCACATTGTTCAATTGTTGCCAAGTTGGATCCCATTTTGTTCATCGTTTCCATGTACTCGTCTTCCTCTACTGAATCATGCACGATACCACCACCCGCTATTGATCATATATCAGTCATCATGCACATGTAAACATCCCATTTGCCATAAAACACTCACCCTGCAGGTATGCTACACCATCCTTGAACAACATTGTGCGAATAGCAATGCAGGTATCGAGATCTCCTGAATAATCAAAATGTCCCACAGATCTGTAACAACAAGGATTAGATCCTTGTTCATCCAACACAATGATAATCACTACTTACCCAGCATAAATGCCACGCTTTTCCTTTTCCAAACCACGAATAAGCTCTACAGCACGAATCTTGGGTGCACCAGACACTGTGCCAGCAGGGAAAATAGCACGGAATGCATCAAAGGGAGTCTTGTCATCACGTAAAGTACCAGAGACATTGGATACAATGTGCATCACATGAGAATAGTATTCAATCTGCATAAGCTTGTCCACCTTGACACTTTCAGGTTTGCAGATGCGATTGACATCATTACGACCAAGATCCACAAGCATCACATGTTCAGCACGTTCCTTGATATCAGAAAGAAGATCCTTGGCAAGAGCTTCATCTTCAGCAGGTGTCTTTCCACGTTTACGAGTACCAGCAATTGGATGTGTGTATGCAACTCGATCTTGCACCTTGGTCAACATTTCTGGTGATGCTCCCACCACAGTAAAGTCCTTCATATTGACGTAAAACATGTATGGCGATGGATTCAGAGAACGCAAGTGTCGATATACGTTGAAAGGATGCAATGAAGTAGGTCGCTTAAGACGTTGTGAAGGAACAGCTTGGAAAATATCACCTTCCTTGATGTGATGCTTCAATTGTGTGACAAATCCTTCATAACCATCCTTGCCAACATTGGATTCTGACTTGAAAGAGAGATCAATAGGTGGTTGTGGTACTTGTGGTATGCGTGGATCATTCAACAAGCTCATTGTGCACTCCACTTCTTCTGCTGCTTTCATGTATTCTCGCTTGATTCCTTCAGCATCCTTTACATCACTGCGGAAATGAGAAACAACCAATGCCACGTTTCGTACTCGATCAAAGATCACCAAAGTGTCGCAAAGCATAAAGATGGCATCTGGGATACCAATAGGATCAGGTAAGTCGCCTTGAATACTTGGTTCAAAGTATTGGTAACAATCAAAGCCAATGTAACCCACTGCACCACCTGTTATCATCATATAGGATTAACAATACAATTCCACATCTAAATACACTGATGCTTACCAGTAAATGAAGGTAATCCAGGGATCTTGACATATTTGATAGGTTCAAGTTCACGTTCCACAGCCGTCAAAGGATCGCCTTGTACTGCTTCACCAGCTCCCACTCGAATTAACTTGTAAGGATCTATCAAAACATCTCTTTTAGTCTCTTGAACAAGGTATCGTTGACAAGTCCTGTTTACCTGCACCAATAAAAGAGTAACGACCAATGTTCTCTCCACCAGCAACAGATTCAAGCAAGAAAGAGTAATCGCAACGGTCGGCGACTTTAAGATAAGCTGACACAGGTGTCAAGAGATCGGCTTCAAACTCTGCATAAATAGGAATGGTGTTTCCTTTGCCCGATTGGACAAGTTCTTGTACTTCTTCGAGTGTTGGTTTCAATGTAAGAGACATGGTTGAAAGAGAAAGAGCGTGTCAAAATGGGTAACTCGGACCTTGGAATAGGAGCAAGTGCATCAATCAGGGGCCGATGTGGCGGCTTAGACTTAAATGACTCAATACACGTTGCATCTCTGACACATTCTTTGTTATACAAAGCTGGCTCATTGTTCACACACAATACAGCATGTTTCCACACATACCATGTCCTTGCTAGTTATTCTGCTTACTTTCAATGAAACCTTAAAGTTAACCAAGTTGATAAATGTGATATGTGCTTGATGCCATTGGGGACTTTGTAAATGGATGGTCATCCGGATTTATGCCCGACATGAATTGTTACACACACAAGATATTAGCGAATGACAATTGACTACAACTACTTTGTTGCCAGCTACTTTTAACAATGACAGGATTCATGAATGATGACATGGACATGTGATTACTTTATCAATATGTAGAGAACATTAAGATGTACTTAGAACAAAGAGCCATATAACAAGGCAACAATAAACACCATGGCAGATGGATAATGGAAAGATGCAGTCAATCCTGCTGCTGCAGCGGATGACTTATTTTCAGCAACGTCTTCTTCATGAGCGCCACTACCAGCATTTTGTTTCTTTGGCAACAAGTTTGATCCATTGTCGCTGCTGGTGCTGCTGCCATCATTTTGTCCTACTGCTGGCTCCATGTTTTCTTCTTGCATGTTGGATTGACAACCCCATACAGTGCCCTTGACAACACTACCATACTTGAGCGTCTTTTCAGCATCCATGCACGAAAAGTTTTCATTGGTTGTCTGAATACGCATGCCACCACGCACATCTTGTAGGGCTGGGAGCTCATATTTATCAAATCCACCTGCGAGATCAACAGTGCCATGCACAGCTGACAAGCTTGGATAGCCCTTGATGGTGGTAAGCTGAGAGTTGTTGGCAATGGAAAGAGCACCACCAACAAGTTCAAGCTTCTTGAATGACATATCTGTAATATGGTTATTGTTGGCAATGACCATGGTGCCACCAACACGTTCCAAATTGTCGAGATGCAATGATGTCATATCGCTATCATGGAAAGATAAATCACCTTCGACATGAGACACTGAAGGCATATTGATACTGCCAACTTGTCGGAATTCAGCAGCTTGCAATTCAATCAATTGGGGTGCCTAAAAGAAAGAAGGGTTCGTTGGCCATGTTATGCATTCCATTCATGATATATTTACCTCGAAATCCAATTCATTGCTATTACCGACCACGAGAAGACTTTCTGACACACGTGATGCAGGCAACTCGAATCGTTTCATAAGGGTGTTTTGCGAAAGTGTCAATTTGCTCACAGTGTCAAAAGTAAGACCATTGACAGTAGCAACAGGAGTATCATCAATGGTGACTTGATTGACTTTGGCTAAGCCTGCTGGGAAATCAATGGCTTCTACTTCTGGTAGCACTCGTAATGTAAGTTGTTGTACTTCACTAAGAGCTGGCAACTCGAGCTTGACTAGTCCCAAATGTTGTGTAATCTTAAGTTCTCCGGATACGCTCTTGAGATTGGGTGCACTAAAGCGTGAGAGCGCACTTGTATCCGTGATAATCACGCTTCCAGTCACTGTTTCAACACCTTCCAACACAAGTTCACTTCCAGCAGCATTGGATACTGTGATTGTTCCTTGATATTGCTTGCATCCTTTGATAGCATCCAAATCACCTTGTCCAGTACCAGTAATGTCTTGGCTACAGACTGATGGTTGTTTCTGTGCTGCTATAGAATCATTACATCAATACACGTGCTGGGTAGATGACACAAACAATAAATCACACTTACCCTGAACCACCAAAGCTGCTGTGGATAACGCCAATACTGTCGTCGACACAAACTTCATAATTGCTATACTGTTATTTGATCCTGATACATCCTGGCATCCAAGGTGTATATATATGTGTGATATGATGATGTTTGTTGTAACTTGTCGAAAAGCATCCGACAAATGGGACTCATGTGACATCAGGAAATATAAGGTGCTCTTGTTTGTTACAAGTGGCTTTCTACTCTTTTTTCTTTCCTGTTTGCTTTCTACTTACCATGACAAGTTTCCTAACGCTGACATCGACAACATACCACGAGGAGGAGGATTCTGCAGTACACTATTATCTTCCCCATGGTTCGACCCATGAGAATCTATTGATACTCTATGATGATGTTGGTCCACATTCAACAGCTGAGCTGATACATGCACACGATCCTAATGCATTTGTGCGTCTCACTCCTGACGATTTGGTTCCTCAAGACTTATGGCCACTTCCAGCATCTCTGGATCCTAGTCCCTCGACTCATGAGCCTTTAAAGTCTATTTTACACAATGATAATAGCACTAGCACTTTTGTGTTTCATCAAGAACCCAATAGCATTTGATTATGCTAATAATAAACAAGTCCACTTTGGTTCCTTGATGGTGTCCAATTCTTCATTTGTTTATTGTGCATGTATACATATTGCTTATTCTGTGCCATATGAAGAAATCAGATGTGGATAGACTTTACATCAGGCACATGCATCTGCTGAGTTATCACATTCATGCAATACATAGCATAGGAAGAGTGTCTGTAGTCATTTCAACATGTGCTTGACATCAATGACGCAAAAAGTCTATATGTTTGTATCCTAGTCCTTAACTATGTCGAAAACGACCAAAAGTAATAACAAACTCGGGGAATGGCCCGGGTCCATGGCTCCCACCCAAAGAGATGGAGGTTTATTTATGGTCATTGAGTAATGTCATTATCATAAAGACATGATGTAAGCTCTAGTTATCATTATATTGAATGCTGTTTACATACGTGTCTTGGAAATACACACATTGGCATTACGATAAACATTGACAATGGTAAATGGTGTGGGGCTGACTTCGGCGGAATTTGGGGCTGATAATAGCTCAAAGGGGACACAACCCTTCAAGTCAGCTTTTCTTTCTTCGTCTTGGACAGGAATTCAGCCATGGCAGCAACTCCCGTTGAAAAACACCCATTGCATATATAACAAACACAGAAAGGTCTTGGCATGGAGCTTGGAAAAGCTGTGTCGACTTGGCTTTGTTCTTGAAAGTCATATTCGCCTGATTGTCTACGCAAGACCTGCTTATTTTCCACCTGACGAATGTCGACAGGTCCAATCCAGTTTATGCATCAGCCAGAAGACGCTTGTAAGGTACTGTTAAACGCTTGATTTACTGGTTGTATCAGGTATATAGGAATATCGTGTTTAGTTAGTCTTCTCCACTATTCGATCCCCTTTCTTCTTTACTGCAATACATTCTTATTGACAAATCAAAACGAGTACTATGAGCTGGACATGTCTTATGATTTGTTGGTGTCTTGGCTACCAAGAACGTGTGTCTTCTATGTGGAATGATTGATACGCTATGATCACTATTTCAGGAGGGATGATGCTACCTGTCAGCTATGCCAATTTCCGATTCATGCATTACATCAAGATTCGTTGATCCTGATATACGCACTTCACCCCCTTGATCAGCTCAGACACTGTTATATCAGCTTATGCAGCATTCACAATCACTTCTTTCTCTTCTTTGTTCGACACAGATATTCACACGGCCAGATACAGGTAAAAACATGTTGTTGTCCATCATTTCACTCTCACACATCTCTTTCTTCCAACTTCTCTTTGATTGCTGATATAGTCAAGTGACCAGGTTTATGTAAGTATTACTTTCAATTGTCTTTTTCATGAGCTAAACATGGACTAATCGCCATGCTAATTCATAGTGCTTTATTGTTATCCTATTTTCATTGTCGTGGTCGTCATTATGATATGGACTCTTGTGACGAGGTACAGTCCAATCATCTCCTAATGAGTATCACATTCTCATATTATTGAAGATAGATTTCTATCAAGTATCTACAAGGTTTTGGATTGATGACATGGTGTAATGCTTTTTGGCTGTTTCAAACGTGCACACAGGATTCTGTTGTAAGTGGTGAGCAAGGAGGATTTGTTTTGCTAAAAGCTCCTAATATCGTTGACTGTGTCATTATGGCTGAAGCACCTGAAGGATTCGAGGAAAGATGGCAATCAATCAAATCACATCCAGCAGTACAACAATACAAACCAATGGTCTTGTTCATGTATCAGATGACTTGCTACAAGGAACTGGTATGTTTGGAATGATTAGAGGAAGCGTATAGCACACATGTACGGATATATTCGCTTGTGAAGATATCTCGTTATATCCTCGTCCTTGTGATTTCCGCACTTTCAGCACTGCAGCATGATCAGCTCAACATATGCGCACCTGGTTCATCCTGATATATGCTCGTCAATTACATCCATGTTTCTTGGCAACTTTGGTAAGATGTGTGCATAATTGATCATCCATTTATCATGAATCATAACTTTATGATATTTTAGGGAGTTGAACTTACAAGGTCGCCTTTATTCAATACAACAACAGCAGGAGACACTGTGGGAGATCCTTTGGGTGAACCATGTTCAACAACATCGTTGGCGTCAGGACTGGATATGGATCGGATACACCATATTCGGATTGGATGGATGAATACTACCAATCAGCTATTGAATGAGCTAGCAGTAACATGTGGAGGATCATTCCAGTAGTTGATGCAACATCAGCCCGTCATGAGGATAATGGCAGCAATGGTGACTCTGGCGTTACAAGAAACTGAGCTCCTTGTTCAATCACTTCGACAGCTGGATCTTCACTTGATTCGCAAACAGAGACTACACACTGTGAACTAGAAGACACTGTAACTTATCAGCGTGCAGCTTTTCCTTTAGATCATAGAATACATCACTCTGAACCCATTCCCTTATACTCCTTCATCCATCTATGAAATAACATGCTTTACTATATCAAATCTTAAGCTGTTGTGAATGTGTTGATTGTATAAGCATTGTAATTGGAAAAGAAAGCACAACATGGGCTGTAGTCACCTGAAAGTTCCATGTTCTCTTTAATCAAAATCGCTACAACGTGATATATGGAAGCACGATGTATGTCAACATGAAGAATAGCCAAGCTTTGGTGTAACCCAACAAAGCTGTAACTTTACACAAATGGCACCATTTGATACCTCTTGCTAGTACACAGACTGACCAATATTATGTATCCCAATAATAGGCCGATTCGAGACAAATTACTTATGACAAGCGAACCAATCTCCAAAACGCTAGGCCGAAAGTTTATTCATCCGCATTTGCTCTTTGCTGGTACAACGTCGTGTCTTTGTAAGGAACATGCTTTAGCATCTAATGATCACAGGCATTCGAATGATAGTGTCGCCAGTAGGAATAAATAGGTATGTGAAGCAGCTGGTACATGTCGAGCGTAAAGTGGCTTTAACCATCTTTGATGAGTACCAGTACAAGCGTGGTCATAGTACAATTCTTACTTTACTTACACAGTTACTGGATGTATGATTTTCTTTATAGAAATGGTTAGCGGAATTAGTTGGGATACTGTCATTATCTTGTCTACCTGATCCACAGAGATAACAAAAAGGGGATGGTTTGGGATCGCTCATGCATAAAGTGTTTCCAGTAGTATCCAAAGTGTTCTCAAGGAGAATTAGCTTTTTATAACATATATCTTTCTCAATAGACTCCGCACAATCATCATTGCTCAGCAAATGTTCTCGACAACAAATCACCAGGTTACATGTTATCCCAACGTAACGCGTTTGTTATGCTAAAAAAAGACTCTGTAATCCCAGAACCCGGAAGTTTACAATCAAGAATGAATAACAATATGCTTTACTTGGGAACAAAGAACAAATACAAGGGAACTATTTTTTCTTGCGTCCACCTTTACCACCCTTCTTCTTCTTGTTGGATCCTTTTTCATTGCCAACTGCAACATAATCATCGTCTCCTTCATCATCAGCCACAGATGTCTCTTCAGGCTCCTTTTCCTCCACAGGTTCTTGTTCATTTGATTCTTTTGCTTCTTCCTTCTTCTTTTCCTTTGCATCCTTATCCTTTTCTTCTTCCTCTTCTTCAGTAGTGTATGCAAACAAGTCCTTCAATTCACCACGAATAGCAGCAGTGATCAATGCCGAAAGAATGCATGCAGGTGACAAGTACAAGAGAGCAGGTTGAGCAGCATGGAACACGTGCATAACAGCCATGGTAGTAGCAAGACCAAGGATATAAGCTACAAGACATGACTTGAAATAAGGCTTGGGGAATGCTGTAGATCGAAATTCACCGGTAGGATTACGGTTCCATGACATGTGTCTATCAAATCGAAGGCAAAGGGCCACAAAGATACCTATATCCCATCCTATGAGTCTCTTGTACATGCATATCATCTCCTAATGTACCTGGAATAACGATATCTCCAAGACCAAGCATCGTGAAATTGTGTTCTTCATTGGCAGCACCCAATACGAAACCAATGATATTTCTTGGCCAGATGACCTTGATAGGTGCATCAAAGTTCTTGGCAACACTGACCATGACTTCAGTACCAAACACCCAGAAAATGTCATAAAAGAATAAACCACTGAGCATAATCATGCCAGTCTTGAAAGAATCCAAGGAAAGGAGCTGAATGGCATTGATTGAAAAGCATAAACCAAAGATATTGGATGCAATCCAGTTCTTGGTAAGACTGTAATAGGCTGTAAGCACTGCTGATGCACCCAAGAGAATGAAATGAATCACAGTGAAACTGACATGCGTCATTCCTAATATATCACACAATTAGATATCCACATGCATTCATACCATCCCAACTACTACTTACGTTTGCCTTGTTTGCTCAAGATCAACTTGTACTTGTCTACATTGCCCTTCAAAAGACTGACAGGCATCACCTTCTTTGTCACCAATAAACCGGTCTTGGCTACAGCCATGCATCCCATAAGAGAAAAGTAGCCTGTGATCAAGTAGTTGATATAGTCGGTGTTAAGGTAACGGAACATGAGATACAAGGAGAAGAGCACAGCCGATCCCATGACAGGAAACATCCACGCATCACTAGACGACAAGCTTTCGGATACGGATTCGTCTTCGTCATCTGAGTCTTCGAGGGGCGATTCACTTGGTTTCCTCTTTGGCGCGTTGGCAGGTCGTTTCATTCCTTGAAGCGAAGCGATCGATCCGCTATAGATTGGCACAGTCGCCATAGTCATAAGAGCACCATAGGCGATGTAGAGCCCTGTTTCTTCTTCTGATAGGCTCATTGGATGAATAAAAGAAAGGACAAGTGTGTGTTTATATGTGAAAGAAAAGGACAAGTGAAAGGATGATGCAGCAGTAAAGCTGTCGACTTTTGGATCGTGGCGCCATGTCAGACTTTAGCCTATATGATTGGCCCACGTCTCACATAGGCTATGATTTCCCCTTACTTTGAACCCCTTTATACCAGGCACCACGTTGTCAACACTTTTATCTAGTGCATCCATGGTTTCAATGTACGAGATTTTAATCAATGAATTGCATATGCTATAAGAATGTGTGTTTTGATTGAGAATGGGGGGGCGTGCAATAAGAATAAAGTTCAAGGGAAAATGCTACACATGATATATCTAGTTACTATAGTAGTGATGAGAAGCAAAAGGAAACGCTAGATGATGATGATGTAGTAAAGAAAAAAAAGAGAATGTTTCCTGCATCGAGCAAAGAAAGAGAGATGTGATGATAAAAGTGATACATGAAAAAAGATGGGAAAATGTACATTTCAATCAGTTGATAACAAAGTCTCCCGCAAGGTGCCATTGGTGCTTGTTGTCTTGTTTGGCTTGATGAAGAGTGGATTTTTGCTAAACGAGAGACGAATACCTCCTTTGATCGAATTGGACAAGCAATGACCTTGAAGTTCATTCATGGCTTGTGTTGCATATTGTACATCCTCGAATTCAACAAAACACATGGGTCCCTGAGCCTTGTTACGGAATGACATACGCTTGAAAGCCTGACATTTTGAAAACAAAGATCGCAACTCATCCTCACTCGTGTTGGCTGGCAAGTTGCCTACATACAATGTGTTGCAAGGTGGATTTTGATCTGCTGGATTGATGGGTCGATTATTAATGGTGTTGTTGTTGTTGTTGGCGGTAGTAGTAGTCGTGGTGTTGGTTGTTGTAGTGCTGCTATTGTAGCTAGGAGATGATAAGCTGGGTGAGCGAAAATCTGTAGGAAAATTGCCACCTGTTTGAATAGAAAGTGAACCAAGACGACGAGAGATGATGCTTGGACCATTATCAGTCATGTTGGTATTACTGTTGCCAAGAAGTGATGAAGGTGGTGAAGATGTACTGAATGCACGTTCTGTTGGCACAGGAGATGACTTTGAAAGATAATCAAAAGGATCAATATGATTGTTGGTAGTCGTGGTTGGAGTAGCATTGTTGGTAGTAGTCGTAGTCATGTTGGTACTTTCTTGCATAGCTTGTGTCATTCTGCTGGGAGGGATCAAACCAAATCCACGTGGTGGTGACATCAAATCAATGCTACGTGCATCAAAAGATTGTGATCGAAGACCAAAAAATGGATCATTGAATAGAGGTGTAGCAGGAACAGAGCCATTCTGAAAAGGATCTTTGGCGAAAGGATCAGTTTTGTAATAATCGATTGGCGAGAGGAGATCGCTTGGTAACGGAGAGAACGAATCATATGATGGCGGTAAATGCATTTTCTTGGATAGGATACTCAATGGTGACACCACGGATTCATTTGCACCACCACCACCATTTGCTGTAGTCGCTGTGGTTCCAGTAGTGCCACCACCACCACCACCAGTTGCATTACCATTACTACCATTAGCAGCAACAGAAGCAGCAACAGCAGCAGCAGCAGTAGCAGCAGCTTGAGTAGGTACAACTGATGGTCGTTTGATATGCAAATTCTTCTTGGCCATCTCTGCCTTGAGTAGTGTGCCGCGTTCCTGATCGACTCGTTTGCCGTTAAGGACTTCAACAGCTTCCATTGCCTCCAATCTTGTATGAAACCTAGCAAATCCAATCTATTCATTTCATTAGCCAGTCATAAAGGTGCATGTATATAACAACATACCATCTGCTTCTTATTATTGTTACTGCCACTACCAAGGTTTTCATCTTCTTGATCCTTGCTATGCCACTTGAGTGATGCAGCTTCAAAACCCGGCGAGAATGTAAACATGTTTTGAAACTCTCGTTCTGTCATATCGTCGGGAAAGCCAACAACAAAGATCGTAGTGACACTTTCCAACTGAGCTGCAATGCCGCCATTACAAGTTGTTGTACTCGAAAGAAAACCAGATGACGGAGAGGAGGAAAGAGGATGGATGCGTGAGTCGAATGTGGAAGGAAATGGCAGCGTCCCGGTAGGTTCACTCGCCATGGTGAGATCGACAATGGTGAGAAAAAAGAGAAAAAAGAGAGTTGCCGAAATAGAAAGACCGAACGTCGTCGTCGTTCACAAGCAGCAAGTGTTTTTACTCTTTTTGTTTCACCAACCATGTCCATTGATGCCACACGTTACAACGATCCAAGGTCAATGTCAAGAACTATATGCTTCCATCGCGAGACTAATACTACCTTGTAGCTATTTCAAAGTGTCCTTGCAAAGTCCTATGGTCGTAGGTGTTGCTGGTGGTGCTGACGCAGGAAAGGTATATAAAAGTAACCTATTCAAGCCCCACGTGCACGTGGCTCACTATAAACTATTTAGCGCGATGTTTGTCAATTGGTGATGGATCACTTGAGCCAAAAGTACTCTACAAAGACTGCTCTTATTAGTCTGACAGACTTTTATCGAGAGCTCACTGATCAAGAACGTTTACAATATCAAGCTGGCAAATACAACCTGGATCATCCAAGTAAGTCCCTTGTAGCATGATCTGTATTCAGTTTTCTCTTATACATCTATCATAGCTGCCTTTGATCTCGATCTCTTGCATGATACCATCACATCTTTATTATCTGGAAAACCTACAACTATCCCTGTATGGGATTCAATTCATCACACAAAGTATGTTCATATCAATGTACATGTCCATTGTGCTGACCTGGATTCAAAAGAGTTGGGACACGTTTAGTTGAGCCGGTGGATGTCATCTTGGTGGAAGGAACTCTCATATTATACTCAAAACCACTTCGGGAGCTCATGTTCTCCAAGATCTTTATTGATGTCGATAGTGACCAAAGATTGACCAATAGAGGTAGATTATGGATTGATATGGGCATGTCATGATGCTAATCTTTTTGCAGTATCCAAGACAAATGTCAGGAATGGTCGAGAAATGTCAATCAAGGAGGTACTTACTGAATATGTCGACTTTGTCAAGCCCATGTTTGAAGACTTTATTTGGCCAGTAAGTATATCATTTGTTACACTTGGTTCCAACACTAAATCCTTTCTACTAGACCAAGAAGTTTGCTGACATTATCATACCAAGAGGTGCAGAGAACAAAGCTGCTCTTCAAGTTCTTGGCAATCATTTAGAAGATCATCTCAAGAAACGATCAAATGCAAAGGACAACAATGTACAACAACCACCTACTTGGTCGCGTGGTCATCATCCAGAAGAAGAAAGTGTAGATGTGTTTGCAACCACTGCAGCTAGCTCATACAAACAGATTCCCGAATAAACAACATCTTGCATATATTTCATCCATCATGCAGCCTAATGTAGCAAGGTTTTTTAAGGGGGGAAAGTATAACCTGTGTAACAATACAAGATTTGACATGGATGCATTCAATCGACACTATCCTTTTGCTAGCTGGATCACCAATACATAACTACCAGTATACAAAGTCAAGCTACAATATCCAGCAACCTGTCATTGCTTTCGCTTAGGCTTCATGCTGTGTGCAGGATACCCAAAACTATCAATCCATGCCTTATCCCCAAAACACATCTTCATGCGCAGAGAAATTCACACGCCCATATATGCACAAACAATAAAAGGTGATGTTGTCGCCACCTTCTTCTATTCATCTCTCTTTTTCTATCGTACTTTGATTACTTACACTGTCAAATACCAAAAGTGTATGTGCGCATGCCTGTGAAAGGTCCTTTTTACAACCCCTGTGAAAATAGATCCATAGTAGCATGTGCTGCTGATCTCCGTCGGCATTTATAGCTTTCTCCTTGCCCATAACAAGCTGAAGCGTGAGTACATCATTTGTGATCTTGGTTTGCCTTTCTTCTAACGTTGTATGACTAGATAACTGTGTCATATGCTCTCCTTGCCCCCATAACACGCTGAAGACTAATATATCATTGTGATCTTGGTTTACCTTTCTTCTAACGTTGTATGATTAGATAACTGTGACATCTGCTCTATTGTCTTACTCTCCTTATCATGCATGTCATTGTGATATTTGACTCTTATAATGAGGCGAGAAACCCATCATATCTTTCTACTGGCTGAATGAATCACATACGCTTGTACAGTCTGTCATCAACTGTGATGCCTTTTGTGAGAGATTATCTGACGACATTATTGACAATCATCTAAGGCAGCAACTGATCACGGTGCATTGGAACTATTGGTCAACTAAAATCACATGCACGTATCCTGTCTGTTGCTTGAATGACATATGGCACAGCAACCAGTCCGAAAAGATCTTTCAACAACAATGCATCAAACAAGCAGGCGATCTTGGTTGCAACAGCTGGTCATCCTAGAAGGAAATAGTCTTTGGCAAAGCATATTCGGCCCCATATCAATTTGATGAATCTAGAAGTCGCCAAGAAGTATTTGATGTACAAGAGGAGACCATAGTCTTTATGAATAGTGAAGGGGACAACACATTCGGCATCAACATATTGGTACTTTCAATCATTGGCGGACAAGCGAAAAGCTGCTCTACAAGAACATAAAACAAAACGCCATGGGATGGGAGGCGCTAGGCATGATGTGTCTTGTACACCACAGCAAACATGCTTGTTCCAAATCCAAAATGTGTTCAATAAAAAAATGTTGCTTTATTATTGAAGTCATCATGTCTATCTTTGGTATTGATGCATAAAGGATGTACGAGTCTGGCGGGAATCACATGTTGTATTCTATTGTGGAGCCACTTTACCTCTTTACCTCTTTCTCTTCTCAGCTGTTATGGCTGCAAGCCAACCATCTTCCAATTCCAGCTCTCCCATTCAGCCAAAAACCCAACTCGTCAACAAGGATGACCCACTCGGTGCTGATGTGGAAGCCAACAAATCCCGTGTCAAGGTGAGTGGTGGTAGTGGTGCTGCAGTTACCTTGTCGAAAAAGGAGCACACGTCTCATTGTACTCCACAGTCGCCAACACGAAGTCCTTCACAACGTCGAACCATAGCTACTCATGACCTAGAGAAAGCAAACTTCCAACTGAGCGAACAGGTAACAGCATATAAACATGTTTTGGATAAAAAGACGTGCCTTAACCAGGAGAACAAATAGGTCAAGGATCTTAAGTATCAGCTGACCGACAAGACAAATGAGATCAGTAGACTGCAAGATAACATGGCTGCTCGCACTTGTAAGCAAAAGATCCTCATCCGATGTATCAACACTGATATAAGCTCGCTTTAGCAGAACATGATGAAAAGATGAAAAAGATGAGAGGTAAAACATTGGATACACCATGTTAAAATGGGAACTTGATCACTCAATGTCTTTTAGAGATCTTTGCACAAGCTACCAAGAATCTGGATGGATACAGGGCATCGATTGCAGCCAAGGATGCAGAGCTCCAACGTCTAAAGGATGAGATTAGCCAAGCTCAAGTCCGTGAGCAGGAGCTTCGTGCCAACACTGAAGCACAAGATCGTAAGTGATGGTAAAGAGTACACAAGACGTTATTCTTACAAGCTCTCATCAGGTGATGCTGAAAAGCTTGGATCAGAGCTGAATAGTCAGAAAGCTTTGTATGGATCACAAATCAAGCAACTGGTAAGTGAGATGCACGTGTGGATGTAGTGTGATATGTGGATACTGAGTAATTCATGATAGGAAACCAAAGTACGACAATTGACATCTCAGCTGCAAGAAACACGTACCGACTATGAACAGTACAAGAAACGAGCATCACAACTACTACAAAAGAATGCTGGCAGCCAAAGTGATTCCACACGTATCAATGAATTGGAAAGCACTGTACGACGGCTACAAATGGAGAAATCGTAAGTAGAAGGATGTTGCAAAAGTGACAAGAGATTAAGCAAATGGATCTATTTAGTGAGTGGGAAGCTGAGAAGGCTGAAAACTCGAGGAAAATGGAGCTTTTGGAGCATGACATACAACGTGCATTAGCCAGGATACGTGATCTTGAAGCGGACAATGAAGCACTGTCAAAAGTACGCGAGGATAATGCGCATAAGCAAGCACAAATCACTCGATTGCAAGAGCACTTGGCATCAGATAGGGAAGCACATGAAAAAGGTATGCATGTATAATAGAAAGGGGACAACATGATAATAACCTGCTGGATTATAGCCATGGAAAGCATACAACATACCCATTGTGAGACAATGCAGCAGCTACAGGAGCTTTTGGATGCGAAGGAACAAAGCAAGTCTTCAGACGACACTACATTGCCATCTGTTCAAGTACCAAACACACGACAAGAAGAGCAGGAAGAGATGCATCGCATTACTGAGCAGCTTTATGATGAAAATGCGTCACTTCGTCGGCAAATTATGGAAAAGGACAATGAATTACAAGAATTCAAGAAAAAGTTACTCAGTTTACCAGCGTCAACAACATCATCACAAGAACAATCACAGCCAGCTCCACAGAATCAGTCGATCAGTAACAAGGAACAAGATGAAGCGGATGGCATTGACGTTTATGGTGAGTTATTTGTAACGAGCATGGCAAGTGAATTGACAATGATATCGCTACAGCATCCATGAGCCATTTGCTATCACCTTTGGTTGGAGGATCAGAAAACAAGGTTGACTTGGAGAAGAAGGTACAACATCTCAGTATAATGCTTCAAGAGAGTGAGGATCGTGTATCGGCATTAAGAGCTCAAGAGAAGGTAATGCAGAAAAATCATCATCTTTATTGATTGCTGACATTGTACTATGACACATAGGTCTTGAAAGATGAAATAAGGTAAGCTTAGCACAAGGCATCATACCATGAGTGACTATTCGATCCTGATACAGCTCTGATAGGAAATTGGATTCATTTGATCGAAGGCAGAATCTGAGTATCGAATACCTAAAGAATGTGCTCCTCAAGTTCATGCAAACAGAAAACAAAGAGGTACAGATATATATACTAGCGACATCACAGTCATCATCCTAATGAAACTTGTAGTTTATGGTACCAGTACTCGCCAGATTACTGCTCCTTGATGCGAATGAAACTGAAACTTTACGACAATCCGTCATCCATTAATGCCACCTTGACAACTGCTAGTGCCATAGATATTCATCACAGTGTAATATATCAATATCTCCTTTGACTTTTGCGTGCAAGATCATTCTATTTGACAAAAGTAGTGATGTACATAAGGAAATGATGCTTACATGTGTAATAAAGACTGTCATGACATTGCACTGGTCACACAGGCTGTGTTAGTCTAAGATGATAGAGTTACGCTTACTTGATGCTCCGAGATGACCATGACACGACTTCCGGATGACCTTTTACCCAATGAGCTTATATGTATATACCCAAGTCTCGACATCAACCCTGTGCTATTCGCCTTTGTACATGTCATGGTGTGCAATAAACATATGCATTCAATGAACATTGTTTTGACAGATGATGGGACCAAGATATCATATGACGCAAGGAGTAGCAGAGTACCATTGAGAAAGGCATATGTCATCATGTGCTGAACTGTGTGTACAGTGAGATGGGATGCTTGATTTTGCTATTTGCACCATGCTTGCCAAAGCGTGTTGATTTCGGCTATATGTAGTTGTATCCTTTGCTGTTTGCAGTATTAGGAGAATACACAAACGCCCAGGCATGTTATTATGACAAGCTTACAATGAAAGTGTCTTTTGTGTTGGGGGGGGGACATCAAGTGAAAATACCGGATCGATGTCATTGTTGAATGATGGGATTGCTAGTTATTACTTCAATATGGCTATTCCACTATATGCATAGATGATCTTTACACCTTGGCTCATTGTTGAATAACTATACTTGTTGATCCTGTAAATAGAGCTCCTTTATGTCTGTTTCCTCCATCATATCTCTTTGGTTCATTGTGTATTATGGTGAAGAGCAATGCTGACTTTTGACGCTATTCTTTATTGTCATAACTCATAATAGACTTTCATTGTTGCTCTATTCTAGTCATCATCTTGGTCCGGTTGTGGTGTTTGACTTGATAAAACCTATTTCATATTGCTTCAATGACACTTCCTCTTGACGTAGATACTTACTGATTGGATCCGGTGACATGTTTTACCATCTGAGGATGAAACTGGACGTAGTGCATATTTTTCTGACATGATGGAAATACTCGGTGACACCAGTGTACCCCAGATTCCTTAAAAACCCGCATCCAGGAACCTGTAGCTGACTAACGGCTTCTTCTTGTATACTCGACACACAATGTCGCTTCGTTTCTTGACTCGATCCTTATCAGCTCCACATGCAGGTCCTGTTCGTATCAGTAATTTATCCAGCACTCGTGTCTTGCCAGCCATGACTACCCACTGGCACCAGCAAATGAAACGAAGTGTCAATACAGCGACTCAACCAAGCAATACCAATGAAACAGCACCTATTGTCTCGACTCGTATCGATGCTGATAGTTTGCATGTCAAGTGGCAGCCTATGGCAACGGTGAACGAGAGCGACTTTAGTTATGTATGGCTGCGCGACAATTGCCAATGTGGACAATGTGTGCACCCAAGCAACCGACAAAAGCTCCATTCCACTGCTGATGTGCCATTGGATATTCAACCAGTGTCAGTGACAGTAAAGGATTCTGTTGCTCAAGTTGTGTGGAACATGCCTTTGAGACATCAACAACAAGGGGAACAGCACGTGAGCCAGTATCCGATCGAGTGGTTACAACGCTATGCTTCACGTGAAAACAGTGAGCTTTATCGGTTCAATCATCTCCAGCATCGTACCTGGGAAGCCCAAGATTACAAGCTCAAGTGGATTAACTATGATGACTACATGAATACAGACCAAGGTTTACACCAAGTTGTTCAGCGTCTTTACAATTCGGGACTCGTGTTTCTCGAGAATGTGCCGCTAAAGGATGAAAGTGTTACCAAGGTTGCAGAGCGCATTGGGCCGGTGCAGGAAACTTTTTATGGTCGAGATTTTGATGTCAAGAGTATGGCCAATTCAAACAACATTGCTTATACAAGCCTTTATTTGGGATTCCACATGGATCTCATGTAAGCAGGAAATGAATAGCAAGGAAATAGCATGTGATGATTGATCCATCTTTTTAGGTACTTGGATTGTCCACCAGGCATTCAACTTTTGCATAGTTTGAAGAATTCAGTCACTGGTGGATCCAGTATCTTTGTGGATTCGTATCATGCTGCCAAACTACTCAAGGAACGCTATCCTGAAGATTATGACATTTTGACAAAGACACCAGTGACTTTCCATTATGTGAATGATGGTCATCATATGTATTATCGTCGTCCTACTATTGTGGTTGGTGAAGATCAAAGCAGTGGTCCAGCATGGAACATGCATGTGAACTATGCCCCTCCTTTCCAAGGTCCAATGGATCATCTTTCACCCAAGGAGACAAAGCGTTTCTATCAAGCATTTCAACGCTTTGCTGATGTTGTCGAAGATCCTAAATTGCGCTATGAATTGACTTTACAACCTGGTCAATTAGGTAAGCAGTGTAATGCATGTGGAGAAAAAGACTAGTGCTAAATTGTTATGGGTAGTCTTATTTGCCAACCGACGTGTCCTCCATGGAAGAACAGCATTTGATGCAACTAGTGGAGATCGCCATCTTAAAGGAACCTATCTTACACTGGATTCTCTAAAGGATAAGCTTCGCGTTTTGTCTGAAAAGTATGGCTTTGATTCATCCATCTAGTTTTATATATATTGTAAGATATGCAATGTACTTCTAGTCTATATCACAATGACAACTTTTGGTATTGAATAAAAAGATGTATCGAATCTACAATGGCTTTTGAAACTTGGCTTGCACAAAGATACGATCCACATTCATCTCCAGCCTTCGGTTGGTGGTTTCACGGTAGATGTAGTCGTTCTTGATAGTCTGAAATCCAACTGACTCGAATCGTGTTGCCAGATCTTCCACTGAAAAGAAATAACTCATGGTGCCTAGTAATCATGATATACTATCAGCAAACATGATCTTTGTTTCAAGAAGTATCTATACTTTACCATCCTGTCGCACATAAAGATTCTCATCCAACTTTTTGTCTGATGCCACACTAAACTTGATTTGTGCTTCATCGTAAAGACCATAATCGCGGAAAAGGACACATCCACCAGGTTTCAATACTTGATATATGTTCTTGATGGCTGCTTCCATTTTCTCTGATGGGATGGCTGAAAATACAAACAATGCTGATACCAAATCCAAGCTAGCAGCAGGAATGTTATCAGTCAATGGATCTGCAGTCAAATCGCAAGTAAATGCTTTGCATCGGCCTTCTTGATATTGTTCATTGCTCTATGCATGTATACATCAGTCTACTGGTTTTCGTAATGTAAAGAACACCTTACTACCTTGACCAGATCAACAGCTCGTTTGGAGAAATCACATGCATAAATAAAGAGATTTGGGTTCTCTGCCAAAGCTGGATAGATAAAACTGCCAGTACCACAGCCAACTTCAAGACATTTGAGCTATGTTTCATCCATTAGTATCGAGTGGAAGAGATCACGTGACGCCTATCACTTTACCTGCTCTTGTTGATCAGGCTTGTAAGCAAGTTCCTCAAACTCTCGGTCAGTCCAATGCCGGTCTATACAAAGATAGCATGAATAAAACAAGCCCTTCTTTGATGGATCCACCCAACTCACCTTTAAAAAACTTGTTGGTGTTACGCTTGTAAAAGAGGTCCCAGTTTTTGGCTGCTTCTCGTTTATACTTGTTGACCCAGAATTCGGGCACTTCCTTCTTGTCACTGGCAATCGCTTCTTGAGCCCGTTTGATATGTTGGTCTAAACGCTCTGGATCCATGTTGACTCGAGCAGCATCGTTGCGTGTTATGGGATTGGCAGGTTGATCTGACATTGGTCAAAGACAAAGCAAGCGTCGGAGCGGTTCCAGACTTGTCCTTCCTTCTTTTGATCCCAATCGTTGTCTCCTTCTCCCACCAACCACCATGGATTTCCTCAACGACGCTATCAAAGCTGAAATCTCAAAGAAAAGAAAGACTTTGGAGACTGCCAAGAGTAGCAATGCCAAGAAGAAGTACGTCAGTCGAGCTGAATTGGAGCGAATGCGTGAAGAGGAGTATCTTCGACAAGAAGCTGAGCAACGAGCCAAAGAGTTAGAGGTATGTCAGTATCCTTTTTTCTTTACTAGCAACACTAGCTTTAACGCAGCATGTGTAATATAGAAAAAGAGGAAACGACAGGAAGAAGAAGAGGTAAGAAAAGCAACTGTAGAACACAAACAAGAAGCTAACATTGAATATAGGCCAAGAGACGTGAACTAGAAAAGGCCCAAGCAAAGAACACTGGTGAACAAAACAAGACAGATGGAGAGGTAGTGTTAATCCTATGTCATATTGGAAATCACTCATAGTAACATGGTATAATAGGTTGAAGTGGAGACATTCAACATCACTCGTGAAGAAGTCATTCGAAGATTACGAGCCAAGGGACAACCTATCCGCCTTTTCGGTGAGACAGACAAGCAGTGCAAGATTCGTTTACGTGCACTTGAATTGATGGAAGAACAATCAGAAGAGGTACAACAGGGATTGGATGATGATGATGAATATATAACTAACACTTGTTTACAACAGCAAGGACAACGTAATGACTATATGCGCAAATTGGAAGAAATGGAAGAAGGCATGCGTTTGGAAGCTTTGAAGCAGAAGGCTGGTGTACCCGATGAGAAAAAGATCAACAAGAAGCTCAAAAAGGCAGAGTTGATCGTGGAGCCAATTGATCTTGGACTATTGCAAAGTGATTTGGATCGACTATTTGCACAAATCTATTCTTATCTGGTGGTAAGTTGGGGGAAACAAGGATTACCGAAAAGATGGAATCTCATTGTTCTCTTTTTGTAGCACACAATGGATGAATGGGAAGAATTTATGGATGCACGGCCCGAAGAAGAGAAGCAAAGTGGACAAGGAAAACGAGCAGCTGTGTTGCAGAAACAAACCGCTGATTATATGAAGCCATTGTTACGACAACTCAAGAAACGGGTATGTCATGGAGTCATTGTCATCACAAGAAGATATTAACAGCGTGGATGTATCTCATAGACACTGGAACCAGATATCTTGGCACGAGTAGCAGAAATTACTCATCATATGCAACATCGTCGATATCGTGATGCTCAAGATTCTTACCTTCAATTATCTATCGGTAATGCACCATGGCCCATTGGTGTCACCATGGTTGGGTAAGTCAGCGAAATCCAGGAATACTAAAAGGATATTGATTGACGAGTATTTCTATTGTAGTATTCACGAGCGTTCTGCACGTGAAAAGATTTTCGCATCCCAAGTTGCCCACGTGTTAAACGACGAGACTTCGCGTAAATGGATCCAATCTGTCAAGCGTTTAATGACTTTTGCACAATCCAAATATCCCCCTGATACTTTAAGTCAAATGTCTTAATAAATCTTTTTAGCATTGTGAATTGTATATATAAGTAATTATGGCCAGCCAGTGACCTACAATTGTATATGACAAGTAAGGAGGTAGTGAAAGAGTATTGTGCTATAGCGTGTGTAAGGGATGGATGAATTGGTAAAGGAGATCTATTCTTCTACAACTACGTTATCATATTTTGACTTGAAGATCCAAGAATTGCCCATTAGACCACGACCTTGTTCAGCAGCCATTCGATAGTACTTTGCAGCTAGGTATTGATCCTTTTTAGTGCCAAAGCCATGATAATAGCAATGACCAACTTCATTTTGTGCATCGGCATCACCCAGCTGTGCTGCAATCTTGAAATAGTAGAATGCTGTCTCCCGACTACGAGATACACCCCAGCCTTGTTGAAATGATACTCCCAGCTCATAGATAGCTATCACTAGTTCACCTTTCTTTGACGCGAATAAAGCATCGTACTCGTTCTTTTTACCATCACAACTCTTTTGTAATCCGCTGACTGCATATTCTGCTGCTTTCTGAAGATATTGAAAAGCAAGAGCGCTGTTTGCTTTGCATCCCTAATGCAACATTTCTATGTCAGTTACATATACATTGCATAAAGATTTAACAGCTTACCCATCCGTGGCGTAAAGAGATGCCATATAGAAACATGCCGATAGGTGATCCTTCTTTGGCACATTGACGAAAATGATGTGTGGCCTTTTCTAGTTCACCAAGCTCATGAAACTCGATTCCTTTTTGGACATGCTTGTCAATGTCAGCTGGTTTGATTCTACTGCTTGTACTGATATTGCTACTTGTACTTGGCGTCACACAAGGCTCAATGCCGATCTTGTTGGGTCTATCGAGTAATGGTTCTTTGACATAGCTTGTGCTGCTATTAATTCATCAATACATGTCAAATCATATCTTTTCAGCATGCATACCAGCTATGAGGAAGCTTCACATTGCCGCTGTTAGCTCGATGATGATGCGATCTTTCATCCTTGACAAACAATGACTGGAAACGTTTAAGCATTAGCTTAATATAAAGAGACAAAGGAAGAAAAGGAAAAGAAAGCGAAAAAAGGGGTAATGCATGTATGTTCATAGTCATCTTCTTGTTCACTTGCTGCTGCATCCTTCTAGGAGAAAGAAAGAGGGGTCAAAAACAATTAGGGATATGGATCACACTGGCATCATTCTCTCATCATCACATCCATACACATCATCATCCACCATGCCCAAGTTTATGTGTAGGCGTAGTGTCAATAAACATAGCAGAATGACAGGTCAAGCAATGATACCATGGTTACACCATATACTTGTTGAATTATATTGCATTGGGACGTATAGAATCATGCTTTTGTTGTTATATCATTCCAATGTTTATTGCAAACATCGTAAACTTCCTTAAGGGGAGTACTTGTATTGCTATACTATGGACAAGGTAGACTGAAACACAATGGGTGACATGCTGGTGACTCATGGCAAGGCGATTGGCGTGGTAGGGTTGCAATGGAGTTGAAGGGAGTGAAAAAAGTGTACGAGAATGAGCTGGTGACACCCTATTATGAGAGGTGGGGTGGTGCGGATCATTTACTGCACGCGGCGTGAGCTTCCAGACGTTCTATTTTGCTTGACTCGAAATTCCTTCCTTTCTCTTCAAGTGGATCATTCATTTGTTTGCTAAACATGGAACCAGTGGGTTCATTGGGAGCGTCCGTCTCTTCTTTTACATCGATACACCAACAATATATTTATACCACATCTTTTCTTCTACTTTCTCTTTCTCTCTCTGCCCTTGCACTACCACATGGCTCTTTGAGATGCAATGTCTTTTCATTTCATTGTTCTTTCATCCTTCATCTCCATCTTTCTACTTCAACCCCAAATAGCATTAACAGCACCAACAACACAGCATCAATGCGCATGGCCATGTCCTCGTGTCAATGATGTTTGCATATTCAATCCTAATACACGTTCATCCAATTGCCAACCACTTGTCAATGCACAGTATGTAGCTTGAAACAAGATGCTCTATTTGTTTGCTACCATTTAATCTTTTGTTTATGATTACTGACGATAGTCCCTTTTATGGATAGGTGGATCATCATGAGCCCTGACAGTCCTCCTGTGTTTTATGACAATAAGATTACTACATCATCATTTGCTACACTTGGCGAAGAATGTCAACTATATCCACCTTCCTCCACATCTTCATCACACAGTCAATCCAGCAGTCTTTCAGAACATTCGAAAAGGGTCTGTGCACCAGGTCTTGAATGCTTTATACACTCCAATGGTTCATCAACATGTGAGCTATCATCATCATCCCATTATCAGCAACGAAAGCGTTATAAACGTGAAGATGGAAATGCCTTCAGCAAAACAACACATCACACAACAGCATTCAATGTAGTTCATGTCATTGCTGCTGTGCTTGGCATTGCAGGAGCTGCACTCGTGAGCATCACGACCTTTATCATGTGTCGTCGTCGTCAAAGAAGACTTGCACGTGAAAGACGACAAACAGCTAGCACCACACTTAGCAATAATGACATTCAGGAAACATCCATGCATCGTTTCAATCAGTTCGCACAAGATTATCACCATGATGAAGAAGATTATAACAATCAACCCCAATTACCACCGAAAACCCATCAACCAACAACCGACAAAGAACCACTGGTCAGCCCTTCTATGCAACAAATCCATCTTCATCGCCAACTTTTGGAGCGCCATCAACAATCCCCTTTGCCACCACCACCTTATTACCCATAATGACTTTCTTGGTCTTATGTATATCCCATCCTGCACCATTTGTACATATCGTAGCATTTTGTTTATGTCATAATAGTCTTGTTCAAACCACTTATCTCTAGCTTGCAGTAGTGAAACAGTCGTCCATTTTGCACTTTGTTCTCAATTGCTAACAACATGTTGTTCTTTTAAAGTCACTCTTTATGACAATATCTTTGATATCCAATCATTGATCTTTTCTACTAAAGTATCCTCCATTCCAAACCAAAAGTGATCCGCTTCAGGTACAAGAGTTGCTTCCAGTTGCTTATTGTTTTGTCGCTTCTTGCTGATCCATGCTTGATACGATCCCAAACCAGTGAATTGATCGTGCCCACCATAAATAACATGTACTTGTTGTGATGCTAATAACTCGTCCACTTTGGATGTGAAAAAGGATGACTTGATAGTTGCAAGAGCCCATTGCACATTCAGTGGATAGCTGATGAGCAGATATGAACAATGAACATCTTCTGGTGGTGCCATCGATGCTGCTACCATGCTGCCAAAAGAATATCCCTAAACGATATCAATCAGATCTTACGTGTCCAATAGTCATTCAAGATCACTTACACTGATGATCAAGTGAGATGGTTTGGGGTATTTGTCTGCTTTCAAGAGATGATCAATGACAGCCTGGTAATCGCCACGCTCTGGCATCCCTGTCCAACTTGTTCGTCCTTTGGATCGTCCACAACCCCTAAAAAAACACCTCCATGTGTCAGTAGCGATAGTGTCGTATCCATCACAACCAATGCCTCCTTCTTGCATACTTGCCTAAAATTGATACTGGCCGTAATAAACCCCTTTGAAGCAAAGTACCCGTGAAGTGCCATTATGACATTGTTGCGATTGTTGCCTCCTTAAAACAACAATAAGCTTGAAATGTTGGTTGTCAATGGGCAGCGAGTGAATAAGACAGTTTCCATACCAAGTGGACCATAGGGATGTGCTAGTACAATGGCAGGTACAATGGTGCTATTGTCGTGAGAGTTGTACGTGATGCGTGCTTCAACAAGTGTCTTATCGTGGCAAGATTCCAAGAGTACTGTATCTGAAGTCATGGTGGCGGAAAGAGAGCTGCATAAAGATAACACAGCCCAACCATTCTTGAAGAAATGCTTCACGTCATCCTACCTATATCATCTATGACTCCATCTATATCTCTTCTTGTCAATGCTGTAAATAATAGCTAGTGAAGGGTGAATACCTTAGTCATCTTCTTTAAGGAAAATGGTACCTGATCACATACATACATCATACATGCCTCCCTTCTCCTACTAGGTAACAACACAACACCTTTGCCAAAACCTTATTTGAAAGGCGCAAAGCTGGGGATCTTGATAGTGCAATCCAACTTTTGGTGCGGATAAGATAAGTGATGCATCGCGTCGATCAGAAAAGAAGCTTTGTACTGCCTAAATCGATCTCCTTTAGATCTTGGAATAATATTCTAAAGTCCCCCTTTTTTGGCACAAAGCTAAACACAGAATTGCCTCTTCCATCATCATGCTTTCCATCAAGCAAACATACTACGGTACCCGATCCCAGGTTGAACCAGCGATCATGCATCAACATGTCAATAGTCTCCTTTAATCACATCTTATTTGTCACTACTGCCATCCCTTCTTTGAACATTAGACAACAATTGATACAACATGATGCAAATATATATAATATACAACTCCAATAATCTTACCTTCATGCTCATTGTATGTGTTGGGATCATTCATCGTGATTCGGGATGGGTTGTATGTAATGCAAACAAGTTAGGAGAAGGAGTGATGACTGAAGAACCCAGGAATATCCTTCCATTGCTGCGCGTTATAGTAGTTGTCCCCTAGTTTTGGATTCGATTGTTTCTGCTAATATGTGCATAAAGGTGATATCATGTAGTTTCTCCTGAATTAGCTACCAGTGACGTTGCTAATCACACATGTGCAGTTATGTATGATCATGGGGACATCGCAACAGAACGTTGATCCAGCATCTTGATCTATGCTTTCAAAGGTATCCTTCTTATGTCATTGTCATAAGAAATGTCAATCATATATGGGTTATAGATGTGTATCTGATACTTGCTTTCGTGGATATATTAGTAGACCACCTTGCATTGCATCCTGCCTTTTTAGCATAACATTTGGTACAACTTTGGCTCTCCTGTGTGGACAATGCACATGGCGTACTCCTTTATTATGATCCTGGATGTGTATATTCTCACCTGGCGTAGTCTATAAAACCCATTCGCCGGTAAATGATGTCTTCTATCATCTCAGTAATCACTTTATTTATCAGTCATGGATCAACGTTACCAAAGCAATAACAATAACTATTCTTCCAACGACCAATATAATTCTTCATCAGGATCTTCTTCAAGTAACAATAGCTACTACAACAATGGCAGCAGCAATAGTGGCAATAGCAATAATGGTAGCAGCAATAGTGGTAGCAACAACAGCAGCAGCAGCAACAGTGGTAATAGCAATAATGGCAGCAGCAACAGTAGCAGCAACAACGATGGAAGCAATAACAATGGAAACAACAACAATGGCAGCAACTATAATGGAAACAACAACAATGATCACCAAAGCAGCAGCAATAGCAGCAGCAACAGTGGCAATAGCAATAATGGCAGCAACAATAATGATCATCAGAGTAGCAGCAATGACAATAGCAACAACAATCACCAAAGCAGCAACAATGACAATAACAATAACAATCAACATGATCATGACTATGGACATGGTAGCAACCAGTGGGATAACAACAACAATGGCAATAACCAAGATCATCAAAGGGGAGGATATGATAACAATCAAAATGATCAATGGCACCATCATAATAGTGAAGCAACACCATCTGTGCCTCCTGGTGTGCCATCCCATATGCCTTCTTCCTTCACGCGTCCAAGAAATGAAGGTGGTGTATCGCCTACAGTCTTTATTGCACTTGGTATTGTAGGCGCTATTGCTTTAATTGCAGGGATCGCTATCTTTATTGGGTGTCGAAAGCGTAAGGAGAGAAAGAAAGAAGTCATGGCCAATGCATATCTTGAATTCAGTCAATCCCAAGCATCCCATGTCTTCACCAGGAACAAGAGCAATGTCCCTGCAAAAGCAACTGAGGAGAAATATACCTATTAGAAATAGGCTTTCCATCTTAATGCAGATTCCCATCCATTCATCCCCATATGATTCCCCTTCTTGTATAAGCTCCTTCCAATCCCACTTTTCATATGTTGAATCGGTTAGTAATAGTATATCCATGGCTTTATGCGCTCATACAAGTAATAACACAAACAATGCTAAAAGTACATGATAAGAACCAAATGACGCTAATAATCGTGATGCTGGTCCCTGATGTTGTTGTTGCTCTTCAGGTTGATATGGTCCCAAGGGAGGCAAATCATCTTCATCAGTAATACTAAGCTGTTGGCAGATTGCTGATGATCTTTCTTGTATCCACTGTTTAAGACCAAGCACTTGGCCATCTTGATGATCGATATTGTTCTCGTAATTCCACATAGTCCATGTCGTGTTGATAGTAGAATTGGGTGAATGGGGTGGCAATGCCAAGTTCCAAGCCATGTCTTCTCTAATCATTTCACGCCATGCATCAATACGTGGATTTAGTGTGCTTGGTTTGAAAAATCGCTTCACTAGAGTGGTCAATACATCATTGAATGCTTGTTCATCTTCAAGTATGGGTTCAATTAAGGGCCTTGGACGACCAGGGGGAGTGAAATTTTGCCATGGAGTTGTCATCATGTAATGATATTCAGGTAAAGACAATCCCATCACTTCATCATAGTCATAGCTGATGACAATCCAGCGATTCTCTTCTTGCATGTGCATAAAGTAGTTGCTTGCTTGATACCACATACCATCCCAAGCACCAGTCAACATATTGATGGCAAGATGCAACATGGTATGTCGCACATCCACCAATGATTGTATACCGGTATTGGTGTCATTAAGCTGACGCATAAACTGAACAAGTGGCACCAGCTCATCACTTTTGTTGGGGAATTCATGAGTGCCTTCATCTTCAAGCTCGTACAGCGATTCTGGATATGACAATACATTATCACCTTGATACACAAGATTGCCTTGCTGTGTAACATTCAAAGAATTCATCTTGTATGTAGGGCCTATAAGGCAAGATGTCATTATTACACCTTGTTCACATTGTCCTTGATTCAACATACCAGTATTGGTGCGAGCATGATCACCTGCATAAATGGCATTTTCGATAAAGTGAGTAGTAGCTTCATCTGTCATCAGAAACAAGCCAAATGGCTGGCCATTGACAAATAATCTTATCCATTGTGAGCTTAATGTCGTAGCACCTGCAGCATGAAGCATATCCAATGCAAGTTTCTCTCGCCTAGTAGATAAACATGAGCGATCTGTCAATAAACAAAGATGCAATGACACTTACATCATGGTAGGATCACCAGGCTCGCTACGTAGTTTGATGGTTGTTCTGCCATATAACAGCTGGTCTTCTTCATTGGCAGTCTTGTATTCATTCAGCTTGACTTTGAAAGATTGCCGCGTGAAATCCTTGCTTGATTGACCACTATTACGAAATCCAGCACCAGTAAAAGTGAAGATTTCCTTGTTGCTTATGTAAGTCATTCGATCTACACGAGCATATTCATGATTTCCTTTGGGATTATCCAGTATTGCCTTCACTGCTGTCGCATTCGCTTCAAGCAATACAGTTGCAATTTCATTGGATTGGTTCATATTGGTAAAAGTAGCTAAAGAGATGTGTGTGTCAAGATAATCTTATAGAGCATTACATGTCATGTGCATACTACTTACGAGGATAAATGGGATGGTAGGCTTGTGGCAAGGATGGTACATCATAGATGGATCTTGATCGATTGAAGAATTCGTTTCCTGTTGAAGTGGCACCACTGATCCAAGCACGTTGATGTGCTTCGGCAGCAATCGCTTGGCCTTGATCACCAAGAATGATGTATTGATAATGTTGGCTAGGTGATGGTGCTGTTCCAGTATACAGCTGTGGAGATTCTTGACTGACACTTAATGGATGTGGATTTCCACCATCAATAGATACGCCTATGGATTGTGCTCCTGGAGGAAGAAATGCTACCACAGCATACTGGACATCTTGAGCAATAACTTTGGTAATGGCTGATATAGCAAAAAGCAGTAAAACGTGAATGGATTGCATCTTGATAATCATCGAGTGCTCTTGTTTGCTGATACCTTTACAAAAACAAAAACAATGTTGCTGTTGGTCTTTATACCCATGAAATAGTGGTGCTTGCCAAGTCTTGAGTCAATAGAAGGGAAGGAAACTTGGCTATTACAACTTTCTGGTAGATCTGGCTGACGATCCAAAGCATGCAGTGCCATGCAAACAACTTGTGTAACCCACCTGACATCAAGGTATCTTTTTATTGACACCATGTCTCGCGTTTGGCGCACTGACATCTGCTACATCACGATATCATCTACACATGGATTCTCATCTTTTTCATGTCATGCTCAACTACATGTGTAGCTTGTATGCTTGATGCATATCTAAAATGAATGATCGATTAGGAAAGTTGTAGAAGAGAGAAGCAGGCTTTGTAATTGTCGACTGCATGCGCCAATCAATGAAGAGAAAGAAAGTCTACCCTTTCCACAGTTTCCATCAACATGAAAATTAAAAACAGATACTTTTACGCCGCTACTCGCGTCGTTTCTATGCATATACAGGCAAAAATACATATAGGCAAGATTCATTCAACATCCATTATTGGTAATCGTGATACATGGATTGGCGTGTCACTAAACCCGGATCGCCAACCATGTTACTCCTTGGCATACTGAAACATCTAAGCACTTAAGTGCCCAATAGACTCTTAATGAGGTCCCAAGCCATTACTGCACTAGCGAGAAGGAATGTACAATGTACATTAATAGGAGCATCATGCTATTAGAATCTTACAAAGAAGGAGAATCTTTTTTTATTTCAAAGATTCTTCACTTTCCTACAGTGGCAAATCCAACGTGATATCATGCACAATGAATCTATCGGGCTAATAAATGAACCGGTGGCTGCATAATGGGTTACAAGGTCCATTTCCCAAATAAAGCTGCAGCAAACATCCTTGGCAAAACCAGCCATACCTTCAAACTTCATAGATAACGCATCAGCATCAGAAATCAGGTCTTGTATTATGAAATGAATGCTCTTGGCTATTGATTGTATTCGTGCAAAGGTTCAAAAGAAGATTATAAGGAGGAGGAAAGGGGGTATCAATTAATATTGGTGATAGTAAACTATGAATGTAAACAAAAGGCATGGCAAATACGACGACATGGTAATAGCGAAAGATACTGCATCACTGGTGACACCTTGTTCAGCACTTAATGCGCGTACATTTGCATCATCTCCATCATTTTGATTGTTATCCTTGTTGGCTGAAGACATGGATGAATCTGCTGCTGGAGTGATTGCTGCACGATCTGTGACATGACCTGCACCATCCATTTGACGTCCTCCATGATAGGGACCAAGAGGTGGAAGATCATCTGTATCAGTGATACCCAATTGCTTGCAAAGTGCTTTTGAACGTGTATCCACCCATTCTGAAATACTGACAGAGAGATCTGATTCGCCTTTGACACCGTCACCAGTACCCAATGCACTTGATTCAACATCCTTTGCAGTCCATTCGACCTTATCACCTGGTGACTGTGGCTCCAAAGATCGATCCCATGCAATATCCTTGGCCAACATTTGCATCCACACTTTAAGTCTTGGTACTATCACACTGGATTTGAAATAACGCTTGACAATCGTTGTCAGGATACGTTCAAATTCGGCACGATAATAAGGTGAATCAAGGATGATGTCCACCAATACACGTTTACTGTCACGTGGGCCATATTCTTCATAAGGCACTGTAGCCAAATTCTCTTGCTCGACACCATTGCCCAACGTCTCATCAAAGTCATACGTGATCGCAGTCCACTGGCCATTCTGCAAGTCTTGTGTCAAGTAGTAATTGCTTGCTTGATACCATAATCCATCCCAACTTCCAGTCAAAAAGGATAAAGCCAAATGATACATGGTATGCTTAGGATCAATCAACTTGGATAACTCCTTGCTGCTCTCTTCGTCAGTAATCTTGGCTGGGTCAATGGCGTTCAACTTGCGAATCAAGTCAACCAGTGGTAGCGATGCATTCTCCTTGGCCAACTTGTCTTTGGCTTCTCCCTTGTCCTTGAGCTTGTAAATGTCGTTTGGATACTTTGTCAAGTCATCTCCCAAATAAGCAAGATTGGCACCATGCTTGTCATCAATGCTGTTGCCTTTGTATAACCAAGCTGAGAAAGAAACAAAATGTCAGCAATGGGGGACTATTGTGTGTTTTACTACAAGTACCTGAATAGGGATAAGACCAATCACCGCCATGCAATAGATTGTCCACCATGTGTGTGGATGCATCATCAGTCAGTACAAAGAGACCTAATGGCTCACCATTGACAAAGACACGCACCCAACTGGCAGACAATGCTGCAGCTCCTGTAGCAGCCAACATGTCAAGTACTAGTTTTTCACGCCTAATTAGGGATATATCAATAAATCAACATCTTCTTTACAACCACATTTGTGTATGAATACTTGCATAAAGGAGGGATCAGTCTGCTCTGCACGCAGCTTAAAGTCCCTTCGGCCAAACAAGAGCTGGGGCTTGTCCAGTTTGATTTCGAATGATTGTCGATTGAAATTTTTGGTGGATTGTCCACTGTTATCCAACTTTACATTGGTAAATGTATGGATTTCACTATTGCTAATATAAGTCATCTTGTGCACGTGGGCATCTTTATGCTTTGCATGTGGATTGGCAAGAATGGTGTCCAATTCAGCTTGTTCCAAATCCAGTAAAATGGTCGCAACTTGATTGGACTGATTCATGTTGGTGAATAATGCTATTGTGCAATGCACACCATGTTAATAACATTGGTTGATGCTTGTATGTAATGGATCTTACGTGGATATACTGGATGAAATGCTTGTGGGAGCTCAGGTATACTGTATACGGTAGGTGCTCGGCCAAAAAACTCATTGCCTGTAGATGATGCCCCTTGTGATAAGGATCGTTTTTCTGATTCAAGTTCTACTACAGATCCTGAAGATGCATCTGTCAAAGCATATTGATATACTTGACTAAATGGAGCCATGCCGCTATAGAGATGTGGATACTGCTCACTTGGACTAAGAGCATACACCTTGCCATTATCATCACTGCCGCTGTGTTCAATCATCACGCCTACGGATTGGCCATTATCAGGGAAAGCTACCACCGAGTAATGCACTTGATTGTCATCTGCCATTATGCTTTTTGGTGCCATTGTTGCTATCAACACCAGCACAAGAAGAATGAAGCGATGCATGATTGTTACTGAATGAGTAATAGCTAGCTGTCAAAAGAGAAACAAAAAGGAAAGGATGAATTTAATGAGAGAAGAGAAAGATTTAAGAGAGGAGATGCTAAACAAGGAGAGTATGTGATAGCTGTATATAAGCAAAGGTGTGTGGAGGAATAAAATTCTTTAAGGATGTCAATGTACAATCTCTAATAGCCGAGAAAGAAACGTGCGGGATGTACCCATTTACTGCATGCTCGCGTGACGGCAGGTGATGCCAGAAGATATCTTGTATTTGGAAGGTCCCCTATTCCTAACCTATTTTGAGAAAGAAAGGGATCAAAAAGGGTGGCATGAAACATGCAGTTGAAATGATAGTTGTGCCGATTACTTTGGAATCCGGGAATCAACAGTAGTACTCCTTTGTAGAATGGTGGTGAATAATGCAACGCCTCGTGTTTGCTAATTACAACAATGATAGGAGGAAAAAGTGACTCCTTGCACTTTATGGGATTGTGAATGATTGACACAAAGAGAATCTCTCCAAAAAAGACTATTGCATTGTAAGTATGTATATACACATGAAAGCTGTTGCCAGTTTATTACTATGTATAGGAATGGGTTGTGGAGGATGAAGAACTAGCTGTAGGCGTTTGTTTGTCGTGTGTCAAGATTGCATGATAAAAGCTTGCATACATGTTGACTCGGTCAATGGATTCACCAGGTTTGCGAATAGCCAAGGGTTGAACAGTGAAACCATGCTTTTCAAAGAGACGATTGTACCAAGGATGAGTACCAGCACTTCGCCAAAAGACTCGACCACCTTGTTTTAGAGTACGAGCCATCTCTTGAATTTCCATTTCAAGTTCACCGGTAGCATCTTCAGGATCGAACCAGTCCATATGATCCATGACTACTAAACGAGTAAGATAATTGGAAGGAAGTTCTTGCAATGTGCTGAGAATCGAGTTGGTGTGAAGTCGGAATGCATCCAATGCATTGGTTGACTAGTATCCATGTCAATATTCCTATTGCAATATCACCCATTGTTCTTGTTCTTTACCTTTAATATATCAAATCCTTCTCGTGTCAAATAGGTTGGACATGATTGGCGTGTGTAGCTTTGCATCATGCACAAGTAATAAAAGTATTGGTCATTGCGGAAAAGTGATCGGGAAGCAATAGGATCCAGCGTATTCTCAATATATTCTTGTGTGGTACATTCTTGCAGGAACATCTTCATTTGATTCATTGGCACTATCATGAAACCATCAATATCAACCCCCTTCTTTTTCTTTTCAAAACCTTACCACCAAGTGCATTCCACATGAACATTGGGTTGTCCATCACCTTGCGAATGAGTGGGGATAACAGCACAGGACGTACATGTTGCTGCCAGATACGTTCTTGTTCTTCCAACGAGTCAGCATGACACAAAGCCTCCACATGTTGGGTGATGCCGTGAGCTCGTGTCCACCATTCGAACAAACCAAGCGCCAAACCAGAATAGCCTGTCTTGTAGAACTTGTGTGCAAAGCGATTGCTATGGGTAGACCAGTACTGGAAAGCAAAGGAGCTCAAATGCGGAGAGACTTTATCATGCAACAAGCCAGCAAACTGAGGATGATATCCATCACCAAACATACGCCAAAAGTCATGATAGGGCAATGACACAATACTTGCCAACTTTAGCTCTAAAAGGTGATTCTACTCGTTTCCCTTTGTTAGCACATGTATCTTTTTATCCAACTACTTGAACTGTACCTGACATGGATTCATATCTACGCAATGGATACGTTTAGGTTGAGCAGCAATAGCGTATTCAAGAGCATTATCTCCAGCTGAAGTGATCACCAACATGACATCATCCTTGCTAAGGTTCATATATTCCAAATCGACACGTGGATCTTCCCAAGTGAAGGCGTAGATGTATGAGCGGAATTGTGTATGACATGGCAGTGTTGGATCATAGTCGAGACGCCATTGACGAAGAGGACGACGCGTTGTTGACAAAGGCATTGTATGATCACTCTTGACTGAAGTGGGAGAAGGTGGAGTTATCAATCCACTTGACATATCATTTGACAATCGTGTTGCTAGGATACCACCATCATCATCAGTACGCGCATTTGTACAGCCAATCCACACATAGAAAGGGATCTGAATCAAGTATGGGATGATAAAGTGATTACGACGATTGACACTCTTGATGGTACCAAACTTGTATTCAAGGTAATCACGACGACCTGGCTCAAGATGAATATGATCAAATTCAAACCATAGCTTCCAAAACACGCGTGTGAACCAGTTGCATTGACGATTGTATTGTGGCGTCCATTTTTCAGCAGGTGCAGCAGTCTTGTCAGATACATAGAAATCCACTACACCAAAGATTCCATCAGGTGCCAAGAGAGATTGCACTCGATCCACCACAGGATAATAATGATCCATCATGGATACTTGTTCATCATGAGTCTTTGGGTATAGTATAGGTTTGCATGTGTACCTTACAGGAGTATGACATGGTGACTAATCCGACATGACCATCTGCAGGAAAAGGAGTCTCAAAAGTAGCGGCGTCTTGACACAACACAATGACATTGTCCCATCCACGTCGTTTGAATCGTTCTTCAGCCACTTTACACAATGATGGTGTCAAATCCACAAGAATCACCTTGTCAAAGTTTTCAATTGGAAAGGATTCATTCATTTGTTCAATATTCCAGCCTATGCATTGCTCAGCATCAGTAACACGCTCTCCTTGTTCCATGGTTCCACACACAAGCAAACAATGTCACTTTCTTACCTGTTCCACCTCCCAGATCAATCCAAATGGGTTTGGTTGATGTTACACCATTGGCAATTTGCTCCTTGAGTTGTGCAGCGCATAATTGTAACATGGATTTCCTTCCTCTTAGCAGCTTGCCTCTTGAATCATCATAGACTATGACATGTGTTAGCTTAGATATGCATATGCAATTGAATAAATGACATACTATGTGCTTGCCCTTGATAGAAGGATTCGAGACGACTTTGGATATCACCATAAGATCCGAGTGGTTTGAAGAAACAGGAATACATAAACATCAATGGTGTCTTGACATGATCCCATCCAAGGAATAGTGATACGATAGATCCAATCAGGCTTAACATCACTGCATGGGCCCATTTGTATTGTGCATAGAATGGCTCCAGTAGCTTAATTTCACTCAGGGCCAAGTTGGCCATACCCATACACAATGGGACCAGTGCATATCGATATCGATGTAAATGATGTTGTTGTGTCTGCTGCTGCTTGATGGACATTGTGTTAAAGAGAAAAAGAAAAAGAGAAAGAGAAAGAAAGAAAAAGTCGTGTCCTTTTTTTGTATGTCAAATCAAGTAACAACGAACAACGTCGATCTGTTGGTCTTACGCGTTTTTCTCCTCGGCACCCCTTTTTGTATCCATGCTATCCCTTCCACACGTAAAGTCTACATGACCCCCTTTCCGATTCACGTATTGTACACATACTACCAGTAGTCGTACACTACTGCTATTCATTTGTCAATGATGAGCATGTGTGAGTACAATGTTTTTATCTTTAGCCAATCAATATGTATTTCAGTTGGGTGTGTATCATATCTTTTTCATGCGAACAAGAGATGGATCAAGAAAAGGAACGAATAACATCCCGACGTTGCCACAGCGTGGACGTGTTGGTCTTGATTTTTACATCACGTGGATAAGATTTTTGTGGCATGCCATGATGCCACAGTCTTATTGGACTTTATCATGGTAAGCATATGAATATGTGATGATAGTGATGCCTGATACATACACCATGCCTTTTGAGCAAGAAAAGAACCCCATCCCATTATCGTCAATCCATGTTTCACTATGATGACTACTACCTTGTTGTTGCTCGGAGGTACCAAGCTCATGGTTTAAGCAAGTTGGTGTCGTCAATGCTCAGCATTTCTACCTTAAGCATTGGTCACCGGTTAAAGCATGTACACATATATGCGCGCGTGCACTAATGAACCTGAGAAAAGGAGGTATTAAGCAGTAACAGTCATGGCAACACAACACCACCCCTTCCTTCTATCATCATCCTCAATATCCCTGTCAGGAACATAAACTTCATATCAGATAAGCTACTTACTTTATTTTATTTTGTCATATGCAATGTGTAAAGAAGCAAAAAAGAACAAATGGGGACTACTACTACTATACTATTGGGTTTTCAAGTCATCATCATCAGTAGGATGTTCATTGTTACAAGAGGTACAAGGAGGAGAATCATGAATAGGAGAACAAGGGGAACAAGGGGATGATGTTGTTGTTGTAGGTTTATTGTCATCATCGTCATCATCACCAGCAGCAGTCATTGTCTGATCCAATTCATGATCCAATACTTCTTCAGGCAACTTGTGTTCACGACGCCACGCCAAAAAGTCATCATACGTCTTGACTTTGCCATTACTTTCACGCACTGTGCGCTTAAAGACCTTGAGTGATGTTTGGAACCGACGTTTATGGTTGGAGAACCAATAAGTGATATTGCGTGGTTTAAGTCCTGTATGAAGCTGTACTTGACGTCTTTGATCCTTGGTAAGCTTGTCTCGTTTGCTGTAAATGCTAAAGAACACACTCTTGAGATAATGAGTGGTTTCAGCATCATACGAAGTAGCTGTGCGTCGTGGATAGGATCGGGTATCACTGGCAGTCTTTGTTGTGGATGATGAGCGACGTCGATTGGCTAAAGCTGTTCCTTGTTCTTGAATGATTTCATTATCTTCTTCACCGTCTTGGTCACTCATCTCTTGATTGTGTTGGCGAGTTGAACGACGACGTGTTGAACGACGACGTGGCAAAGGCTCAATGTACTCGTCGTCGTCATCCGATTCCTCTGGCTGTTCATATTCAGTGTCGTCGCCATCGTCATCGATATCCATAGCACTCAAGGTTGAAATGGTGTCTTCGATACCGTCACTGGTAGTGACAGCTTGTGTATCTTGGTCCACTGGATGATCCACGGATTCTGGTTTCTTGGTGACAGAAGCAGAAGCAATAGTAGCAGTGGTAGCAATATCAGCATCAGCATCCTTGACAGCAGCAGTACCAGTGAATGTGGAATATGGCTCAATGGTCAAACCAGCACTTGATACTTGATCCTGGGGAGAAGAAGCAGACAAGGCAGCAGGATGGATATACGACATGTCTTCCGATACAGTAGTAACAGCAGCAGCAACATCACAAGTACTACTACCAGCATCACTACTACTACTACTACCACCCATTGACATGGCATGAACCTGTTGTTGCTGGTGGTATTGCTCTTGGCGTTCCTTGATCACAGCTTGGAGAATAGGCATCACAGCTTGTTTTGGATCTTGATTAAACCAGACACGTCCATTTTCAATGATTTGTAGTACTTGTTGCATGACTTCCACGCGTTCTTTCAATCGGCATAATGCAGTCAACAATAAAGTCGTATCTGATTCAGGATCGTTGAATGTTTGGGCACCTTGATGATGCTGCCAATAAAACACTTGTTGCAATATCCCTTCGGCTTGTACTGTCAAATGCTGTAGGTTTTCTTGTACTGCTGGTCTGAAAGCTGGTTCCTTGGCTAATGCGATATCTTGTTGAAACTGGTACCAAAGACGCACAAAGCATGGGAATTGTGGATGAGACAAGAATTTTGGGAGATCAGGGAAATGTTCCAATAGCAAGGATAAGGAAACAGGTGGACGTGGAGATGACAAGGAAGATGGATCAACATGATGGGATACATCAGGTGGTGGATAATTCAAAGAGAAATCACTAGGTGATGAAAGATGGGTGGAAGGTGTTGGCAAGGAAAAGGATGGGTGATGATGATGATGATGGATCATCATGGCATTGGATTCATCCACAGGTGTCACGGGCCATGAGCTGTCACCATAAGGGATCGTCACCGCCATATTAGACATTGATTCCTCTAACTTGATAGAATGGACTTCCTCGTATGTGGAAAAGGTTGAATGGGCTGTAGGTGGATACATTTCTTCAAGCAATGATGATGTTTCTCTAGAAAAGAAGATTGTGTGTGAATATATGCTTTCTTGATCTTATAAATAACAAGGATTTGAATGTTGGGGAGATGCATGGACACATACTCGTATATACACACACGTACACAAATCTGCACATGTACATAATGTATATAGAGCGGCGCGCATATCCAAGAAAGACAGAGACAAAGTCTGTTTCCAGTAACATCTCCTTGTCGAATAGGAATAAAACTCTAAATGAACAACCCCCCTCTTTCAAAACTTGATACGAACCTGTTGTGTGTATGTCGTAATAGAAAAGCTGTAGAATGAATGATTTTGCCATGAAGCCTTCCTTTTCCGCCACTTTTTATCATTTGTCTTTGACATGATTGCCATTTCAGTCGAACAAAAGGTTGGGAATAATGTCGATCTTAGGAATCAGAAAGAGTAGAAAGAAGGAAAGAATAAGACCATAGTGACTAATAATGAAGCATGCAAGTTTTTCAAACAATGGACCCGCTTTTATCTGCGAGCGGACCTTTACTATAAATGATTGTTTATGCAATGCCACGGGACCCTGCACCATGCACAACGAGTCGGCATAAATGATGATAATCAGCACTGCCACGTGCAAAGCAATAACTGTCTCTTTCATTACTGATACTTTCATTCAAAGAGAAGGAATGCGTTTATTATCACAAAAAGGATGTATACAGACACGATGAGGAATAATACAAAGAGGAGGAATGGGATGATGAAAAAATGGGGGATATGATTTACTTGGGTTCAGTCATGGCTGATCGATAGTAATAAGGAGCATCTACCGATTTGGGATCAAGAAGTCCACCATGGAAACGATGCTTGTTTTGATGTCGTAATCTCTTGAACAACTTGAAAATGACACCTAACAAGACAGCCAAGGTACCACCAATCGTAAGACAATTCCACATGGAATGACCAGTATTAGTGTCAATAGTAGTCATGAATGAATCTTGAGAAGTGGTCTTTTGTGTTGCAATACGATCAATCAAACCAGTGTTGGGCGGTGACACATAAATGGGAGATCGATAGCGTGATCCAGGTCGTTCAATCAGAGCTTGAACTTGAGGAAGGGACCATGCATCGAGATTGGTAGGTTTGGCGTAGGATCCTGAAAGCAAGATGGAGTTGGCAATAGCACGATGAGCACCACCAGTCATATGAGTACGATCCCACCAAAGATAATCATCAATCTTGTTGTCACATTCATGCTGACAAGCATCCAAGTAAGCATGTGATGCATCTGTAAAGCTGAACATGGAAGGACTCTTGACAATATCTGAAAGTAAGCTGTGAATATCCACCAAATCCAATCTCAAAGCATGATGATTTCGATTGAGAATAGCAATGTCTTTTTCTAGCATGCGATTCAATTGCTTAGCAGCAGCTCCCCACTTGGATCGATCCAATGCATTATCATCGTCATCAAAGAATGGCATGTATTCCAAAGGAGGTACATTGAACACCATGATACGATCAGCCTTGAATGCTCTGCGAATGTTACGTACTTGTTGTCCAATACACTTTGCAATGTTGCCAAAGTCTGGTTGTGTATCTTCTGTGCCTATCATAGCAAGAGTGAGATTCATGCATGTTGTCTTGTGAGTGATTTCATACCAAGACTTTGTTGATACGCCTTTTGAATGTCAGTGATGCCCACCCAGATGGCAAATACAGTCTTGTTTGCATCCAATCCAAGGTCAAGGTTGTAGTATAATTCAATCTGGTCGCGGATACTAGGCATGCGATCTGTTGTTGGTACATCGGGATAAAGTTCATTGTCACATGCAGAGCCAGTATATGCAAAGCTATACAAGGATGCATTCCATGCAACTGCTACATTCTCACTCCATACTGGGCCATTGGTCCATCGATGAAAGTTTCCTAAATCTTTATAAGGTATCAATACATGGTTCATATACATTTGTCCGTTAAACACGTTACCAGAGTAGGAATCGCCAAACACGACGAGATTGTCAACAGGGAGCTTGGGAACAGCAGCATGCGACAAATGAGGGAAACATGCGAGTGTCAAGAAAGAAAGAACGGCAATGAGGGTGACGCAATGACCCATTTCTGAAGGAAAGGAAGGGGAAAGTAGTGGAGTCGGTATTGGAGAAAGAAGAGAAAAGAAGGAAAAGTATTTATTGCATGCTAGTATATGGTGCTCCACTTTTTTTCAATCCTTCTCTTGATTCGGCTCATTGGTTATAGAATGACTATAGACATACCTATCACTGCTTTGCCATCGTTCCAAGTACTTATTCTTTACTTTCCATCAAGATTATGACCATGTCGTACATATATGGCTTTGACGTAGTACAATGGGTGAGCAAGAAAAGATGCTGTATGTAGACAAGAATCTCCAGGTACACTTTTCACTTTAGCATTGTTGTCGATCATTACAAGTTGAGAGGAATAAAGCATGAAGTTATCTGACATTGGTCATGCTACATGTGTTATTTAGTCTTTATTGACATGTTTCATGTATCTATGTGGGTTTCTAAGTCTTATGCATTGTAAATTTCACGAAACGATCTTCAATAAGCACCATGGAAGCACTGGATGGATCACGCTTTCTCCAAAGAATGTCAATCTACTTTTGGAAGATGAATAGCCAATAACTAAAAACAACATATATAGTAATCCAAGCCTCGTCCACTTGCTGAGCAATCTCCATCTCATTGTGTCCCTTTGGTTTTGGAAACTTGTTACAAGGATTGGATGCATTCATTGAATTGTTGTCTTGCCTTGTGCATTGCAATGCGTAGCGGTGTTGAAATATCGGAGCGAGGTGACACATGGCAACACTTTGCTTGGCAATTGCATGATGATTGGTCACTGGGGACTACTAGCGATAATTAAAGCATTCGTCAATATATGGGCTTGCTTGAAGCCAGCCTTTCAATAGATTTGTCATGTATTGATATCTTTTTTCATGAATCTGATTAGCATGTGGCAATTACACACTAAACTAACGCCAATAATCCATACGCCTATCATTTTCTCTCCTCTCGATGAAAGTGATCGGAGAACATTGATTCATTACTTGCATACACATACATCCAGCATCATTCATCCTTCTTTGAAGAGTCATATAGCCATAAGTGTTTATTGATATGTATTATCTTTAGCTGGAATCATTGACAAAGGTGAAGGAAGTGGTAGAGCAAGAAAAGAGCGGAAACTTTGATGTCTGTTTTGTTTAGCGTGGATGCCGATTTGCCGCATAGACCAATTATTTTGTGTCAAACGAGACAATGCCCAAGGTACCAGCTGCTTCTGTTAAACGGCATCTACGTCTCTCTTACTCTCTCTCTGTTTTGTCCATTATTGGCATGGGGCTCCGTCCTCTACATCCCTTTCTTGTTTGTATTTTGCCTTATATGTGTATATTCCACTGAAGGAGAACAACCAGCGAGAGAGCCAAAACATGACCAACACTTTGCCATTACACAATGCCAATGCCATGGCAGATCAGCAACCAGATCCTGAAAGCAGCCATAGTACAACTGTCACCCATGAAAAGCAACTACAGCCACCACCAACAACACCACCACCAACAACAACAACTGATATCGACTCGATCCATGCCGATCTATTTGATATGACAGCATCATCCGGAGATCCGGGTTCAGCTTTTTATAGCAAGGCTACAGGAACATCCACATCTAAAAGCGTTGAAGAGAGTGAATTTGTCAAAGCAACATGGCGTCTCAAGTTGACCATTGTCATGTGCATGTTGGCACTTCCTATTGGATGTCATTACCTTGAAGCAACTGTAGGCACGCTCAAGACTGCACTAAAGCATGTAAGTCAACGATGATGATCCCTTTAGATCATGTGACTGATTCCATCTTTAGAATATGAACATCAACAATACCCAATTCAGTATTCTTGTCTCTGCTGTCAATCTTGTCAATACCATCCTCCCCATGTTGGCTGGCTTCTTTATTGACGACTTGAGAAGTCTGGGATCCATTCGTGGTACATCCTTGGTGAGCATCATCATTTTCCTTGGCAGCGTACTTGTCTCCATTGGTAGCACAAAGAACAGCTATCCCATCATGGTGGTAGGCCAAGTCGTCTATGGACTAGCAAGTGGTATGATTGTCACCATGCAAGAAGGTAAGTGTCAAGTCTTGAATCAGCTACTTGTAGTAGTCATTAACATGAATAGCATAGGTATCTTATCACGTTGGTTCAGAGATAGACAAATTGCCATCATCATTGGTGTTCATTTATGCGTTGCTCGGCTTACAAAGTTTATTGCCAAACTGGTCTGTTATCCAATTGTCAACTCTTCAGGATCCAGTTCAACGCCACTCTATGTTGCCATGCTACTATGTGCCATGGGTGTTATCACCAATGGGATCTATTGGATTGTTATGGTGCGAAACGGGTGGGCTACTAGCAATGGCAAGGAAATTGCACAACCCAAGCAAAAGTATGAGAATCGCTCAGTCATGGCAAGTATGGCTGTTGTCAATAGTCAGCATCAACCCTACAATTCGGATGTGATATCCCAGATTACTGGTACCAGAGCATCCAACAGTCATGCCAAATCAAAGTACTCGCTCAAGCTACTTCTTTTTCTTCCAAGTACATTTTGGATGGTGCCTTGGATGCAACTTATCTTTTCCAGTGTGCTTAGCAGCTTTGAAGATGTCGCAACGTATGTGTGTTATAAGATGACATGTGATTATAGCATCATTGACATGTTGGATTCTATTAGGGAGTTTGTTGAGTTTCGATATAGCACAACCAGTGTCATGGCAGGAGTAAGTCTTGAACATTGGGATATCATGATCATGTTTATATTCATCATATGCTTTTATTATGTAGTACCAAAGTAGTTTGACACAAGTGGTCCCTATCGTAGCTGCTCCCTTAATGGGCATTGTTGTACATCGATTTGGCAGACGTCTTACCAACTGTAAGTGACATGTGTGATATCCATCATGGTATAAGCTAAATGTATATCGTTTGATAGTGTTTGCTGCTACCATTGTATTGGTGGTATCGATGGTGCTTCTTGCATACACATGGGTTGTTCCTGCAGTCGGCATGGTGTTGATATCACTTTCTCTGGCATTAGGCCCAGTATCGATTCTTACATCTACTTCCATGCTTCTTCCACATGAATTATCCGGCACAGGCATGGCACTGCACAAATGCGCCAACAATATTGGAACAACTATTGTCTCTGTGATTGTTGGTTATGTTCAAGACTTGACGTACCATGACGGCAACAGTGCAGATAATGAAAGAGATCTTCAAAGCGAATACGATGGCGTATTGGTGTGCTATTTGGTTTTGGCAGGATGTGCAACGCTGGTCGTTGTCATCTTTTGGTTGATGGATCGCAAAATTCTGGATGGATGGCTTCAAGCTGATAAATTTGAACGTGATCGTCGTCTCAAGGTTGCCAAGCATGAACAAGAAGAAGAAGAACGTGCTTATCGATATCCTTATTATGCAGTTGCACCAGCTGAACAAGAGGAACGTCGTAACAAGGCATTGCAACGCATTGGCAGTTTGCTGCGAAAGAACAAGAGCTATGTCTATATCGGCTTTTATCTCTTTTGGTTCCTTGTATCATGGGTTGTATTCTTTACTTTTGCATTGATGCCACTGTACCAAAACTACCAGAGCAAGTTTGCCTAGTATAGACTCTCTCTCTCTCTATTTATATCCTTCTTTAATACATGACATTATTACATATTATACGTTATATCATTCTCTTAGTGACATGAAGCAGTGTATGGGTGAAGGACTCTTTTTAACTGTGAATGACAATGACAAGCAATGCAGTCAAGATACAATGAATATGCATCAAGGGGAGATAATGTTGACATGCTCCTAATGCATGATGCACTGCACCGCTATCGGGGTCATCGATCCGACATATGTTGCACAAAGGGGAGGCTGACAATGATCTCATAGCATGGTGAATACAATTTGATAGGTGCATTACTGAGTACGAGGGGTGATAGGTCACATGAATCCTATTAGACAGTGATAATGAGCATGTAATCTTGCCCCTTATTTACCAAGCAGCAGTAATGGTGATAAATGATATTTTATTCACATGACAAAAGACTACTTGATCATGTCAAGAAGTATATGTTTCAGCAAAAGACAAATTTCCGACTTGTTACAGACATGATGGGGAAAAAGCTATGATTTGCCAAGAGACTAAAATATTGTTGGGCGTGGAAAAAACAATCAAGGAGTGGAGTACAAGGTCGAGAGCCGAGTTGACAGGGCGAATGAATGAATGGATCCGGTATTCGGAGAACGGGCTTTATAAAGAAACACGCATCACACAGCAGCAGTAGTGAATCCACTCGAGACTCTTTACTTTCACCCGACACCTTTTTCTTTTCTTACATCATGTCTTCACCTTTGCCTGTCAATGCCAAAGGTCTTTCCGATCGGAATGGTGCACTTGACGATGAAAACAACACCCATTACTTGTCTACTTCATTTGACCGAGCTTCTTCTACAGCACGTTTGAGCTCTTCGCCTATTCCTCCACATGTTTACAGCTCTTCACCAACACGTAGTACATCAGGATCGATTTATGGAAGTACAGGAGTACCACAACACAATGCTTTGGAACGTGTAGCCAGTACAGCAGCAAGTAGTATTGGTGGAGCCAGTAGTAATACAGGCGAGTTACCCGACAGTGAAGTTGCCAAGGCAGTCAAACGACATCTTGTGGATACAGCTACATCTTCACCAGCAGGATCTGTTCATCACTATAGTAGTCCTGGTAGTGTGGGAGATTATGATACCGATGATGATGCAGATGCAGTAACAAGTGTACACCAACTTCCTGGTGGATCGATCACACATGGCATTTACAAGTGGGCTGAAGATGTCGAGAATAATCAACTACAACGCAAACGTACACGATCCATGATGGTTCCACCTGCTGAACATGAGGATCCTAGTCTGGCCCATTTACGTGCACCCGGTGGATTCCGTCGCCACTTTGTTGCTCAACGTGCAGCCAAAAAAGGAAAAACTCCCTCTCCTTGGATAACTCGATCCTTTGTTGAATTCCTGGCTCTTTATGGTCACTTTGGTGGTGAGGATTTGAGTGATGATGAAGGAGAAGAAGATGAAGAAGAGGAGGAAGGTGGTGATGAAGAATCTCCCTTGTTGCCACGTGAAGCACAAGCTCCTCAAGGAACAGCTACTCCAACCAAAGCTGTATTTTTATTACTCAAATCTTTTATTGGCACTGGTAAGTTAAGAAAAGTATATACAAGTCAATGACTCAATGGTATATCATTGTCTTTTTAGGTGTGATGTTCTTGCCGAAAGCGTAAGTGGTTACACTTGGAACGAGAGAAAACATCCATATTGATTGATTGACTGACATTGATTTCATGCAGATTTGCAAATGGTGGTCTGATCTTTTCCACGACGCTATTGACTGTTATCTCCATCATCTCGTTATACTGCTTCTTGTTATTGGTCGAGACACGTAACAAGGTTCCCATGTCTTTTGGTGATATTGGTGGTGTATTATTTGGTGCCAAGATGCGAATGGCTGTATTGATTGCAATCACTATATCACAGGTAAGGATAATTGGAGTTGGGATAAGAGTAAAGGTTTAACCCTTGCATGTTTCAGGTTGGTTTTGTATGTGCCTATATGGTATTTGTTGCCCAGAATTTGCAGGCTTTGGTGGAATCGGTGTTCCAGTGTAAAGTCAATATCCCACTTGCATTCCTGATTCTCGGTCAAGTTTTCGTGTTTGTGCCACTGGCCATGATCCGCAAGATTCAAAAGTTGTCAGCATTTGCCTTGATTGCAGATCTATTTATTCTTATTGGTCTTGTGTATTTATACTACTATGACTTTTTGGTGTTGGCTACGCGTGGTGTAGGAGATGGTCTTATCTGGTCCATCAATCCCGCGTCTTTCCCAATGTTCATTGGCACTGCAGTATTCACCTATGAAGGTGTTGGATTGGTTATTCCTATCACTGAATCGATGAAGGATCCAAAAAAGTTCCCTGCTGTGTTATCAGGCACCATGGTATTTATCACATTACTCTTTTTGTCAGTGGGCTTCATCTCGTATTTGGCATTTGGTAAAGAAGTCCAGACTGTGATCTTGCTCAATCTTCCACCTGGTGGTCTGGTTGACAGTATTCAAGGTCTATATGCATTGGCCATTTGCTTATCCATCCCATTGCAATTGTTCCCTGCTATTCGTATCATGGAAACTGGTCTTTTTACTCGTTCTGGAAAACATAATCCTATTGTCAAGTGGCAAAAGAATGCTTTCCGTTTTGTCACAGTGCTCGTATGTGCAGGTGTTGCTATTGCTGGTTCTGCTGATCTTGACAAGTTTGTCTCACTCGTTGGTTCTGTATGCTGTGTTCCTCTGTGTTTCCTTTTCCCACCACTTTTCCACCTTAAAGCTGTTGCTCATACATTCCGCCAGAAAGCAATTGATATCACCATCATTGTATTTGGTCTCGTGTGCATGGCATACACCACTTTTATCACTGTAAGCCTTTGGTCATCTACTAGTGAAGCTCCTCCCCTATCACGCTGTCAATAGATTATGTATACCATTCCTTTCTTTTCAATATAACACTTTTCAAATGTTAGTTTACAGAGTGATTGTGTTGACATGGGATGGGTTGAAGAGCTATATATATCATCATGTGATCCAAATCATGTTGTCAATGACATTGATACTTTATAAAATGGTATGATATCTAAGTCTAAGCTTCTATGTACAAGTGGATGATGTAATATGCGATAATGTAAATGTTATACTGATTCTTCAGTGGACAAGGGTGGTAATTCTCGACCAGCAGCTTCCCATTGCTTGAGCACATCTCCAGGTTCACCAAGGACATCAATAGCGCGTACACGTCGATGATAGTCATGTTCACACTTGACACCAGTTTTGCCGATAACGATACGATCTTGTTCAGGAGATTCACCTTGTTTGATAAATGCACGTACACCATCAATGATCACTGGTCCTTCTGGATTGAAATAATGAGAAGTCTGTGACTTGAAATCATGAACGACGTCGTAGCATTGCAAGCGTCCACATGTGTTGAGGAAACGGGAAGCGCATTTCGAGCAGCAAAGCATAAGCAGATTGCATGATGCATGGGAGCAGTTTTGATATCGATTGCATGGTTCTCCACAAATATGACACTTGCCAAGTACTTGATCAGTGATAGGTTCACCCATACGCTTGTCAAAAGTAAAGTTGCGACCCTTGAAGAGAGATTTGTGCTTGTCCTGTTGTTCCTTGATCCATCGACCATAAGCTGTAATTCCACCTTCTACAAGATGAACTTGCTTGAATCCAGATGCTGACTGAAGAATGGCACCAGCTTTACTGCATCGAATACCACCTATATTTACATATCAGTATATGATCAATCATGATTTACATCGTTCTAATATTACCTGTACAGTACATGAATACTTCCTGATCCCGAGGAACATCCTTACAAATCTCATTCATTGACTTGACACTTCCACGAAATGAATCCACATTGGGTCGGATGGCACCTTCAAAATAGCCAATCTCACTATAATCACCAGTTAGGATACTGTGAGCACATCACAGTTCCATTTTTGACTTGCCTTTCATAATGATTTCTCATATCAATCAAGATAGGATCCTTGCCATGCTTTTCCTTGTACTTGGAGAGTTTCTCATGCCATGCAGCAGGAGACAAGTGGGATGGTTGATTGGTCAAATCATAACTCTTGGGATCCAAGCCATCAGCTACCAACTGTTGTGTGTTAGCTTGAAGCCATTCCCATTGTAAAAGAACATACTTTACCTGTTTACGAATACGAACATGAAGAGCACGGAATGCTGCTGGTCCTGCAGAATCCTCAGTACCAAAATTCAAATCCATCAACTGGCCACCCAGCTTTGGCTTAAGTACATGGTTGCAATACGTTCTCAATTCTTGAATACGCCACTCTGGACATGATAGTTGTGCATTGATACCTTCGTTGGCAATATAGATACGTCCTACAATGTCCATTTGACCGAGATCGCCCAAGAGTTGTTGTCGGAATTGAGCTAGATCTACCTTAGACAAGTCGTGGAACTTGTAGAATGCCAAGGTACGATACTGTAAGGGTGCTGGTGTTGTTTCTGTAGCAGTGGCAGTTGCTGTTGCAGTGGCTGTAGTCGTCTTTGTACATGTGGCAGTGGCAATGTAGGATCGCCCCATGCTGATCGATAGTGCAGGACCAAGACTAAGACGACTTGTTACCCCTGGAAGAAGAAGGGCTCTTTTGGTGACTAGACGACATGTTGGTGTACGAGGTACATTGCGCGCTACCAAGTGACCAAGTCGATGGAGCATATTGCTGGTACACAGTGGAAAAAGAGAAAGAAAGAAACAAAGGAGTCTGAGCTTGTCAAAATACAAGTGCCGGCCTGAATTAGTGTGGCGTGATTATCTCCAGTGTCACTGCTGCTGGCACTCATATCCTGAATCTCGGTTTTCTTTTGATAGATGTCTTGTCGATCCTTCTTGTCAATACATTAGTGCATCCCATTCTCATAAATAAATGACTTCATTCAATCCCATTGTCTATGACGCATCAACATGACCAACAAGCAATCCTACATGAAACAAGCCAACATGGTAGTAGTTGATAATAATGATTCAGCTGGATAGCTTTTGACAGTGTGTGTCAGTCGACCAAAACAAACATAGCTGCATTCAATTGCTGTAATGTTGATGTGTACCACATTACAAGTATCTTTGCTCCAATCTCAGTCTTTACTTTGTACTCAATAGCTTGAATCAGGATATGGAAAAGTAGGTATCATGGTGAGGAGAGCATATCTGAAACAGCGGAGCACAAGAGTCCGCTGTGTAATGCCGGTGATGATGCACGTGCATTATACTTTGCAGGATGAAATAGTAGCAGTTATCATGACATGACTTTTACAACACATGATATAGTAGACTCTAGTTATGCAAAGGAGTAGTAGTAGAACAAGATGTGTGTAAAAAAAAGGGGTGGGGGAGGAGTTGGGTGAGAACTTGGTGTTGTACTTTTGCCTGGGAACCCTTTCTCTACCACCATGGTTCGTTGTCATGTCTTGTAAAGGATAATGTTCACTGCCCGTTCCCTGACCAAAGCAAACAAGTATGTTACGCACATAGACACACATGAAAAACCAGGTGATAGGTAAAAAGAGTGGAGTGCGTATTGGTATTTTTCCTGCGATAAGCATTCATTCCCTCCTCTCTCTCTCTCTCTCTCTCCATTTTTCATATCCCTCTTTTCTCTTTTATACTGCTTTAATACTACACTATTACTACTACAGTCCTAATGGCACAACACGAAGAGCGCATTGCTTACTATTCAACCTTATGCGAGCGATTGTACAACCCAAAGTCATCGACTGAACGAGACCAAGTGCAAAAGATGCTCGAATACAGCTTTCCTACATTTGCAGGCACTGGTGGCATGATAACTCAACAACAACCTCCTGGCATGGAGAACAGCCCAACGTTTGCCATTGTCACTCCAACAGACACTGCTTCTGCTTTACGAGTCCTTTTGGAACACTCTCCTAGTCCTTATGTTCAGACCTTTTGCTTGTCCCGCTTTAAGCAGCTTATTCAAGCGCAGTTTACTCTCTTTTCTGATGAAACTAAAGTACAACTACGTAAGTCTATCGTCATATTCATTGCAGCGGTATGAAACTTGACACGGGAATAGGATCTTTTTTATTGGAGTATTGCTTTATGCATACGGATCTTGAACCCTTTGTGATCACTCAGCTAGCAGGCGTCTTGGCATTGTTGACACGATTAGGATGGCTTGATGTAGAAGAGTATCGAAATGTACAAAAGGATATTCATCAGTTTCTTCAGGCAAGTCTTCTCGACAATATGCATGTCGGATCATAATATGCGTGGTACAAGGAGCTGATTCAGGGACAATTCTTTTCTAGGCGTCAGTGGATCATCGTATTGTTGGCATGCACATCCTTGCTGTTTTAATTCAAGACATCCATGATTCTCCAACTGCACCATGCAACACTGCAAAGTTTAGAAAAGCAGGCAAGTGATGTTGATCAGCAGCAACGAAAGCGGAGGAAGGGCTAATATGTGTTGCTGGATAGCTGCTTCATTCCGAGATACCCAGCTTTATGCAATCTTTGAAACAACATTCAAGACATTAGACAATCTATTGCGACATACTATCCCATTTGATAAACGTAAGCCATTCATTCCAATCATCTTGTTCTCGACTAACTTGTACTACTCAGCTGGGCAAGAAGACAGGATGCGACATGTCACAATTAATGTCCTTCTCAAATGTCTATCATACGATTTTGCTGGCACAAGTTTAGATGAAGCTGGAGAAGATATTGGTACTGTGCAGGTAAATCATCTCTTTCATGACATGAACATGACTATGGGATTAACTCGTGTTTTCATGGCAGATCCCTTCTTCTTGGCGATACCTCTTTGAAGATGACAATTTCATCCCAACTCTCTTTGGTGCTTATCGAGAATTCCCTCCTCCATTATCAGCAAAGGTATGTATATATATACACTGTGGGATAACAATCATTGACAATGAGCAATGGCTAGGTCATGGAATGTCTTGTTTTGGTGGCATCAGTTCGAAAAGGACTATTTGAGACAGACAATCAGCGATCCAAGTTTGTGATCAGTATCATGAAAGGCATCAGGGACGTTATTCTTACATCACAAGGCATGAACAATGTGGACAACTACAATGAATTTTGTCGGCTGCTTTTCCGATTCCGATCTTCAGCACCATTGAACGAGATGGCGGAGAAACCTGACTATGGAGAATGGATCGAATTGATTGCAGATTTCACACTAAAAGCTGTACAATCTTGGAAGGTAAGTAGAAAGAATCAACTCTATGAACAAGGCAACTAAGCGCATTCTGAATCATAGTGGGCTCCAAATACAGCAACTTACTTATTGGGATTCTGGTCTCGTATTATACAAAGCATGACTTACTATCAAAAGTTGGGCGAAGTCACTGCAGAAAAGATGGGAAACATCAGCGTCGAGGTAAATTGCAACAAAGGGGATAAAGATGATCAAGCTTCTCATGATTGGATGTGATTTTGCAGCTCACACGAATCTACGCCACCACCAATGTCGAATCAGTTGCTGCAAGAATTGAAGAAATGTTGGATGGTATGTACTACTGTTTTTTATATATCTTTCAAATGGAAGAGCAAGTTGACTGATTCAACTGTATTGAAGATCCATTGGACAGCGAAGAAGATCTTGTGGAAAACTTGGTGATGCTCGGCCAAATTGCACGTTGCAAGTACGAAGGGTCCACTGATGTCTTGATTGCCGTGTTTGATCCAATTGCTATACAGTATCAGGTATGTAGTCTGGAAATAGAAAAAGGGATTCGTGATTGATTCTCGCTTTAGGAGCTGGTTACACAAATCACAGCAGGTGTAGCGATTCCAGATGCTTTTCGGGAGACAATGGAAGTGGTTCAGCTCAAGATTGCATGGTTGGCATATATACTGGGTGCATTTATTGGCAGTCGTCCTGTAAGTATAAATGAGGATGAAGCATAATGATGACAAGCAATACTTATATGATTCCAGTCTTATATGAGCAGAATTGAGACCGATGCAATTGATGGCCGACTGATAGCCAAGGTGTTACAGCTGATGGAAGTCAACCAAGCATTACAAAGTCATCTTGGCGAAGCTTCCCTGAACCAAAAGCTTGAAATGGCAATCCTTTTCTTCTTGATGCAATTCCGCAAGTCCTATATCAGTGAAACCAATGTAGTAAGTAAACAATCCAACGCATATCTTGACACAATCACTAATCCAAAAACAATCATAGCTATATCCTGATCTAGCAGAAGCTTTTGGTATTACCGATCCCAAGATGATATTGAATGTGATGATGACCAAGATGTAAGTGTGTACGTGTATTGTTCATTGTACATTGCATTATTGACAGTCATTGTACTTAGAATCAAGAATCTGCAAATATGGCGACACAATGAACATGTGATCCGAAAGACGCTGCAACTCTTTAATGAGCTTGCCAGTGGGTGAGTGATACAGCACATGATGATCTAAGAGTGATGTTAACCTTGATATTCTTCTAGATTCAGTGCAGTGAGGAATTTACGCAAGACTGAAGCAATGCAGATCATGTTACAGAATCACATGTCGAGTGAATTTGCCTTTTTCGAAAACGAGCATCATCAGCAGAATCGAATGTTGTATTATCAAGTGTTATGCAAGGTGTTATTTGCAGACGATCATTGTGAATCAGATTTCTACGCATTCATGCGACCTTTTGAAGAACGTCTAGAACCGCTAGAAGCATTGGATTCAGTGGATGCATTTCGACAACCTGCAGTTCGGGCAAGTAGTAATGCATGATAATGATGATGATGTACTTGCATTAACACAAACACTGTATACTATTATACTTTAGCTTATGCTGCAAGACATCTTTCGAGATCTAAGAGGATTTATCCAACCTATCCAAAACCGACGCGACTATACGTTATTCTTCAACTGGTTTTATCCCGAATACATGCCGATCTTGTTACGTGCCTTGGAAGTTTGGGTTCCTGATCCATCCGTGGCAAATGTGTTGCTCAAGTTTTTTGCCGAGTTGGTCCACAACAAAAGTCAGAGACTCAATTTTGATGTGTCGTCCCCCAACAGCTTATTACTCTTCCGTGATACAAGCCGTCTTATTACAATCTATGGCCGACATGCATTGGATATTGCCGAGACGAATGAAAAGTATGCTTGCAAGTAAGTGTTTTCTTCTTGACTATTGACAATCATGACTTATCATGGATAGATACAAGGGCATTTCTATATGCTTCAAGATGTTATCACGGTGTCTGAGTGGCCGATATATCAATTTTGGCGTGTTTTGGCTGTATCAGGACAAGGCGATCGACGAAGCATTTCACATGATGTTTCAGCTGATGTTGAGCATACCGCATCATGATCTTATGGTAATCGAGAACATGGTTGAATTGAGAAGCAAGGACATGAACTGATCGAGATATCTAGGGATTCCCAAAGTTGGCTTCGGCATTTGCAGCTCTGTTGGATGATTTTAGCAAGGAACAACTTGTTACTTTACCGACCCTGGAGCCCAATACGTTTCTTTACATCATCAAAGTATGTGAGCAAGGCATCGAATCGAATGAGCGTTATGTCAGATCACATGCATGTTCAGCTATCGACCATATCTGCACATTTGTTGCCCATCAAAGTGATCAGCATCATCGACAACGACATCAGCAACAAGCACCTGCTACCCATTGGCTTGTGAGCTACTTTGGCCAATTCCCTAGCGTACTTCCATCCTTGCTTGTCACTGTATTCAATTTGGTACTGTTTGATGACAATAGCGATCATTGGGCGTTATCAAGGCCATTGTATGTTTTGATGTTATTACAAAAGAACGCAAGTATTCAAGCTATATTTCATGATAGGTATGGAGACTAACATTGTATTTGATCATAGTATGCTATGGAATATACAAATCTGGTGATCCAACAACAATTACCTGAACGACAATCCTTTGTGTCCAAGGTCTGTGTAGGGTGGTACAAGATTTGGGGGTGTATGTGGACGGGCAGTGGAGCATGACATGTTGTGTAACCATGCTATCTTTTTTTCTGCTGAATTCTTCATCTAACCTATTTTGGAATATAAACACTATTTAGGCTTTGGGCGATTTGACGGAAGCTATCGGATGGGACATGTCCAACAAGGACCGTGAACGATTTTCCCGAAATGTATCAGCCTTTCGACGTGAATTAACTTTGCACAATGTATCCTTGGTTCCAGTTTCACCACACGATCTTGCCAATACCACGACTACGACTGTCACTCTTTCTTCCATGGTATCCAATACATCCACCACTGTCGTCAATAACAACAATGGACCCAACAACAACAATAACAATAATACAAGTGCTACCGTAGCTGCCTATTAAATAGTATTCCCCCTTATACAAGTCAAAAGAGCAAAAGATGGTTTTAATACAATTGGAGCAATGTACAAATAAGCGAGTTTCTTTCCACATCCCAAAAGTTCAAATGCTGATAACTAAAGCTTTTACAAGAAGGGGGAAGGGAATAAATGAATCATGGGTGGTGATAATGTTGCCTTTTTTTTTAACTGGATGCCTTTGTCTCCACAGTATGATGCTGCTGTTGCTGCTGTGCATGTGGTTTAACAGGTGAATAAGGACGAGCTGTTGTAGGTGATTGACCAGGTGGTGGTGGTGGAACACTACTGTTGCTGCTACTATGACTACTTGCACTTGTACTAGTACTTGCAGTGCTTTGTTGATGATGATGATGGGATGGTGGATGATGTTGTTGGAAAGCATCATGATGTTGTCGTGCAAAAGGGGGTGATCTTGGTTCACTTGGTGAAGCTGATGACGATTCGTAATCCATCATCATACGTGTAGGCATGGCATGACTATTTCCAGATGATGAAGTTGTTGGTGGTGGTGGTAGTGAAGGATGATGTGATGGTGGTGATTGAATACGAGGACGTTTTTCAGTGGAATGTTGTTGTTCATCATAGGATGGTCTTTTTTGAGCAGCAAAACTAATCAACGTTCCTGCAGCACTTTCATCAGTAGTAGCTGGTGTACGTCTTTCTTCCATGGCAGATGGTGGTCGATGATCATAATAATTTGAACGAGAGGAAGCTGATGGTGGTGCAGGAGGAGGATGCATAGTGCGTGGTGATGATGTTGCTGGTTGTTGTTGAAGATGACTACCTGTAGTGGAAGTAGGTGATGGTGGAACAGCTGCAACAGGTGGCAACATGGGTTGTTGTTGATGATGATGTTGTGATTGGGGTGGTCTTGGTGATGGCAATGGTGAACGATCAGCTGGTTTACCAGGAGCAGAATCACGTAAAGGTGAAATAAGTGGATTAGGAGCTGTTGGTGGTGGTGATGATGTATGTCGATGTTGCATGGGTGATCGTCTGCTTGGCATTGGAAGATCTCGTGACCATGCATTTTCCTGCACAACAACATTCATGTTAAAAAAACAACGTTCCAAGATAAAGGTTCCTTTTTACTTACCATGCCATGAGGAGGATGTCCCATTGGTGGTGGAGCTGGAGCTGAACCATTACTACGATGATGATTTGCAGATGATGTTGGAGCAAGTGGTGGTCTAGCCATGGCATTTGTGCCTGCAGGTTGTTGTTGAACACTTCCCATGAGTGAATGAGGAGGAGGTGGTGGACCAGAAGGTGGTAATGTTTCTGAAGGATAAGGTCCAGCATTGTTAGCTGCAGCGTGTGCTGGCATCCCATTCTGTGAATACTGATAAGGATTGTTCACGTCTTGTGGTACAGGTGTTGTTGCCACTGCAGGTGTATTGCCATTTGCGCCAGAGCTATCATAAGCAATCAGCATGCATAATTCTTCCATCATAAAGTTTTGATTGTTTACCTTGGAATACCATGTGTTTTACGCAAAAGCTCAAGTCGTTGTCGAATGTGTGGATTGTTTGGATCAAGTTCACTGGCTCGCTGATAAGCATCAAGAGCATCTTGAATCTGGTTGTTGCATGATTCATAAAGAGTACCAAGATCATACCAGACTTCGCTAATGTAAGGATTCAATCGAATGGCACGACTGTAAGCATCCAATGCATCACGATACTGGTTGATTTGATAGTACAGCACACCAATGGAGCACCAGAATGTAGGATTCCTTGCATCACGATAGACAGCTTGTTGATAAGCTTCATAGGCTTTGTTGTAGTTTTGCTCTGCCATGTAACATCGACCAAGCAAGTACCATGATTGAGCATCATTGCCATCTGCTTTGAGTGATCGAGTGAGATAATTGACGGCTTGATTCTGATTGGAAAATGATGTATTTTGCTGATGATAAAGCCAACCAAGTTGTTGCAACACCTTGGCATGATCAGGATTCTCAGTCAATACACGTTCATAAGCTTCTTTTGCAAGATCATATTCCTTTTGTTGCTCATAAACATGTCCAGTCTGGAACCAAATGTCGACTTCGGTCAATGGTTGGGGTGGATTGTGCAGGATATAGCGGAAACACTAGAAGAAATAGGAAAATGTGTCATCAGTAATGATGAATGATGGGGGTAAATTAAGTCATTTGGCTCTGTTTTTTACCTGTAAACTCAGATCGTACTTTTGCTGCTGCTTGTAAATGATGCCAAGCCGAAAGTAGATCTCATTGGCCTTTTCAAACCCAGGGTCCATCTTCATTACAGCCGAAAATGCCTCCTCGGCATGCTCAATTGAGCCATATCGGTCGTACAAAATGCCAATCCCATACCAAAGTTTCGGGTCCTATGCAGCTACCATGTTTAGCTCCTTTTTCCTCTTCCTTCACATGGTGTTTACCTTTGGATTTGGCAAATGATATAAAGCTTGTTGATAAGCATGATACGCTTCTTGAAGATTGTCCATCATAAGATAACAATGTCCCAATGCACTCCATGTTTCTCCATTGTTCTCTTGTATAGCCAGAATACGCTTGAAATAGTCGACAGCCTATCCAATACTATGAGTACACAAGGAAAAGATAAACAAGATGATACATACTTTAGCGAATTGTTCTCTACCACGACACAATGAAGCGATATGTGACAATGCGTTGATTGAATAAGGATTATGTCGCAATGCATATTCGTAAGAAGCCATGGCACGTTCCCAGTCAGACATCAGCTCCGCAAGGTTACCTAAAATATAACGTGTCCAAACCAAAATAAGTGTGGCGTCCCTTACACAAATCCAAAGAAACACTAGCCCAGAAAGGAGGTACACAAGATTAAAGTCGGTGGATAGGGCGGGCAAGTTACACATGCACCAAACTCAAAAAAGTGTCCAGCATATGTTGTTGCTTGCTGTTCATCATCATCCTTCTTGGTAGCATAGATCCAACATCCCTCTTTCATCACTCACCCCTGGCAATCATGATCCTTCTAGTACAATATGACAAACACCCCCAATCTTTTCTCCCCATTGATCCTCCCTTTCTGCCTTTTTTTTCTCACATTCAACCCCCACTGAACACATCCCATCCAGTGTAAAAAGAACAAGAGATTCAATGTATACGCACCTAATGTCAACCATGCTTGCTCATTCACTGCAGCCAATTTCTGTACAATAGGTGGTTGCTGTTGTTGTTGTTGATGATGATGATGAACAGGTGTTGGTGGTGCTTGAGAAGGAGGAGGAGCTGTAGTGGATGGTGGCATCGGTACTGACATATTCGTCCGAGATGAGAGAAAGCTGCAATGGACCGATTTGCAATTGGTGTCAATTGAGTGAAGAGAACTGTAAAGAACAACGAAAAGAGTGTGTGTAAAGTGTGTTTGTGTATGTAAAAGCAAAAGAGAAAGGAAAAGAAAGAAAGGGGAATGCGAAAAGGGAAAAAGAACCAACAAATCTTCTGGATGAATAAATGACACTAAGCGTGTGTATGTTGCTGAAAGCAGCAGAAGCAGCAGCAATATCAACAATCCCTTTTGCCCGCGCGAGTGTGTATATAATTGTTGCTGGTTAATGATGGCTGTGTGGCTCTTGTTCTCCGGTAGCTGTTGCTGAAGATACTTGCGCACTGCTGATGACCGACTGATTGGCTTGGTACATCTTTTTGTTCTTTCGGGGGGACCGTCAACAAGATACTTGATTCTTTTTGTATTCGATATCCAATATGACGGATGAATGATGATGAATATGATAATATACAAGTACTTTACTGCTCTATAATCCACTTTGTACAATGAGTATATACCATACTTATGGCTCATCTTATATCACACATAGTATCAAGATATCGCTTTCTTTTTCCACCCAACTTTTTCTCCCCCCATGTGCTCCTTGTCGTGTACCCCTTTTGTGTTAGTTCTCCTTCTGCCGCCCTTGCACTCCCCCCGAAACTTCCTTTGGTGCATAGTCCCCCAATATTTACTGGTATCACTTGCTAAATGTAGTTGGTGCACTTTTATTTATGCGGCTCACTGTAAAATATAAAGTTCATAGTGGGTGCACCAGCTGCACGTGAGGTAGGATCGGGCATCGTGTCACATTGAACAACTTGTTGCATTTCATGTGCATATCCACGTCATACAGCACATCCACCAATCCATGTTGATATGTCGGGATGACGGAACAAGATGCTATATCATCAATTCATGTTTCACTATACACTTCTCCCACTGTAAATTGCTTGACACATGTAGTAATCTATCACATTACTATGACCAATGTCAAGAAAAAGGAAAAAATGATCTACCCCCTTTTGTGTCTGAAAGGAAAACAAGACTTTTTTTTCGCCCCCATGGTGCCATGCATTATTGTGCAGACCTTCCCCCAACTAGGCGGTGCAAAGATTTCTAATTATGGTTGTACCGGCATGGGATGTTGCTGCATAGGACTCTCTTCACCATTTCCGCCCACATATTCATGTACATGTGCGTGTTTGTATGCATATGTGTGTGCTGCCAAAGCCACTGCAGCTTAAGGGGAGCTTAAAGTGGGGGTACATAAGGCGTCTTATGACATGCGTCTTCATGCAATTGAGGAGAAGGGGGGTTTATTCGAACTTGATCGCATTTCTTCTTGTTCTGCAATGAAAAAAGTACAGTCTTCCAAATGGATGATACAATGACAACATTACAGAACAAGGAGAAAACCTGTCATGATCCACCTGTTCGATAATCATCATGTCTTGTTTACAGTTTGCCTTATGATGATTCATTCTTCATGTTATTGACAAACATGTTGTTGTTGTGGATCATCACATCATTACTTGTTCCTTTTTATATAAGATCCAGTCTTGTTGTGCTTATATATATGTGCGCATGTATGTGTATTTGGTAGTTGCTATGCTTCTTGGTGTTACATGAACATCGTCATCCATGGTGCCACGCATTGGCTGCATCCACGCTGTTCAAGTTTAAGTGTCACCACTTGTTTCACCAACAATCCCACGGCAAAAGCAACTTATTTGATCCCAGTTTCTTACTTTGATCTACAATCAGATCTCAATTTTGTCATACAAACGCACCCCATACACTCCTTGCCTATATAGTTTATGCACGCCGATATACACATAAACTTTCTTTTGTTCCCAACACACCGGGGGTTTCAACTGTCGTACAGCAGCTTGATACATTGCATCACAATATAACTCACGGGAACCAAATGCAACAATCATCAAAGCCATTCATATCATATGATGACTATGGCTGTTTTTAATCATCTTGTCATGATGTGCATCAATGTATTTGGTTGTCAGATGGCATTCTTCATTCATCTATGCTGATAGCTGATTGTCGGTGACATCAATTAGGCAATTTCATTGCAATGATGAACCAAACATAGCCATGAAAAGGTGATAAAGTGCCCTATATCTCTATTTGATGATCAATCTCTATAGCAATTCATCGTGCATCTGCTTTAAACTTCTGTATACATCATGCAAGGGGTCACTGCCGCTATGAATTATGTTGCAAATGCATCAGATATAGATGCATATTTGTCTATATTGGTGTGATGTACATCATGCCGTCTTTTGACTGACAACAAGGTCAGAAAGATGGATGAAAATACTACTTGTGCCCAATGCTATAACAATGCCAAGTCCACAGATGTATGCATATACACAAGTATAGGGTATATAACATACCAGCAGGGTGATCATGCGAAAAGGAGTCGCAAAGAAGGTGTGGTAAACCCTTTGACGCAGGTAGATGGCTAACTATGGGGTGGATGTACATACCAGGCTGCTGCATATCGATTTGCCAAAGAAAGGGGAAGATGATCTTCTAACATACATTTGCTCCTGATAAAGAGATGGGGATTGTTCTCAACTGTAGTGCTTCTTTCACACTATATCCATGTAGTTCTTTCCAAAATAAATGGCTAGAGCGATCACAGGGAGAAGGTGTTTTTGCATCTCCACAATGCACTATTTTCATTCATTACCCCCAAATATCAGGACAAGTGTGGATGAGTAGTTGATTCTTGCGTACCATGGTTGTAAGAGTGCCATGACACAACTAGCGTGTGATCATCTTTAGTGTCATGGATGATATACTCCCACATGAAGACAAGTGGTCTAAACATTGTCTATGGCTAAAAAGGTAGTGATGATCACCCGTTATAAGCAACACCGATTCTCGGGATTACTACAGCGCTTAGGAGATATATATGCAATGCTCTTATGCACACACACATGGATCCAACCTGGATTATGGATGACTAACCACACGAGGACAGGCGCTTTATTAGATTGACGGATGATGAATAATGATCTGCAGGGAATGCACCACCACGCGCTCTAAACATTTGAAGGTTCTGGACACTTGATCGATCGCTTTTGCCTTTTTACTACTACCACATGACAAAAACGCTTATATGATGTTACATTTCACCCATGTTTGGCTCAAGCAAGACCTACATCATTCCTACGTGATGAGCAAAAGAGAGGGAGATGGTAGGTAACACCAAACTATGGCTCGCTTTGATGTTTCATAAATGCGCTCCATCGGGCATTAGATCCATTCCAAATGTCAATGTGTCACCATGGATGTCTTATTTATCTTGAAGCATCTTTTTGTATTCATTCCCCAAAAGGATTAGTGTCTGTATCACTTGTTTCTCATCCAGGACCAACATTTTCCTCCTTTTGCTTGGTCCGATCCCAGTGACACCCCCCATCAGAAAACTTGTTACGTTTACTCTTGTACCACTGCCATTCAGGTCCGTGATGTTGATTAAGCTCTGTACTAGCTCTTTTTTTCTCAACATATCCATCGAGCCTGTGTTACCTATTGTATTATGTCTTATCCTGCATCATTCGCGTACATGATCCGGTTTGCAATGAATTGGCCAAGTTTCCCAATACAAGTCCTTCTATCATCCGCTATTTTGACACACAAGGCATTGTAATACAAAAATGGATGGATAATCAATGCCGGTCTTTAAGGTGCAGAAAAATTTTCCCGAAGAATGGCACCATGTCATTCGCTTGACGTATTGTCGGGTCCCATGCATTTCCAAACAATGGCTTGCCAAGTTGCACATGTTGTTGTTTCGACACAAACAATATATAGATCATTCTAAGCAATCCCTCCTTTTTGGGGCATGCCATGTTGAGAGGCGTTATTACACAAACAAAGGGGGCTGTATCTGTGTTACCATACTAGAACATTGCTCTGGAATAATTGAAATCTGCTGTAACCGGTAATGCGTTCCATATTGGCTTGGTTACTCAAATCAGCCTGACATTGTCCACATCCACGTCAGCTTATGGTAGGTTACTCAGGACTAAAGATACCACTCGATGTTGTTTTGCCTTGTCATTGTTGCCTAATTATAAACCCAGCTGAAAAAGGACATTATGATAACTTCCTCTATCACATAATCAAGGGTATATAAGGATTCACGTGCGTCTTGATCATACATGATGCTAAACTTAAAGACAAAGATCAAACTGCCCTTGGGAAACACACATGTTGGTGATCACTGGTGCGAATGCAATTACAATCGAAGTCATTCCAGTAGCTTAATACAATCGCTTTTGCTTCATAAGTTATACAGCATATATATGTCGTGTATGCAATGGCGATTGTCTTTAATTAGGATGCATATATATAAAAGTGTTGTAGTAGACCAGCTATTACAATGTATATGATACAAGTTGTATGCGACAAGAATTAAAAGAAGATGCATCTAGCAAACAGTGACGACATAACCTTGTGCCTTGCACATGTAGGTGGAAGTATGATCATCATAGGCATAAGAGTAAGCGTCAGGACAAGCGTCTTTAACAGCCTTGGAAAAGTAGTTGGGCGAGCAAGTGTCAGGAGTGCTATGAGCGCCAGCGCAGCAATATTCATCAGTGCCAAACTTGGAGCAAGCCGATTGGCAACCAACAACTTGGCCCTCGTCATTCTTGACTTGAAGATCACCAGGACATGATGGAAGGTTGTTACATGTAGGGGCACCACAGCGATATTGATCGCCACCATTCTCCTTTTTGGGATGAATAGGCTTGATGGTCATGGGAAGATTGAAACCATCAACAAAGCTCAAATCATAATAGTCATAGCCACCATGACCCTTAAAAGTGAATCTACAATCATTATCATCATGTCAATAACAGCACTCTTTGGCACATGAATAAAGATACATACTCGGCTAATGAAGCAGGGTCAGCAGCACCAGCAATAGCATTGCATTCTTCACCATTGCACTGGTCACGAGCCCAGAAACGACCTTGCCAATTGCTTGGAAGGGCATAAGTGGTTTGACTACCCTTGGCGACAACTTGGGTAGAAGCTTTACTTTCGCCATTGGTCAATTTGCCGATATGAAGATCAGAACCACATTGATTCTTGACGACAATATGAACATCACCAGAAGGAGCAGCAGCAGCAGCACCAAACAAAGCAGCAAGGGAAAGCAATTTGACAAAGTACATGATGAGAATAGAGTAAAATGATGATGACTGGTCATCATTGATCACCCCATTTTATACCTTGATCAAAAAAGAGACTTCTTGGTTACCCTGATCATCATGGTCACCTTGCGCGGTAGAAATAAGGGCAAGGTACCATGGTGATTGGATGTAGAATCTTTTGTTTCATCTTCAGTTGTCTTGGATTGACAATAATGTGTCAGTTATATGTTTCGCATACGCGATGACAAAAAGAGCATCAGATTGTTTAGTACATAACATTGACATGTGTAGTATTAAGCACGGATCAACATGATTGTGAGCTAAATGTCAATCATGCTTTTCCTAGGTTGTACGATCATGCAAACTATTGAAGCTAATAGTAGCTTGCACAACTTGAAGTAGTGTCGGAGGTAGCAGTGCGATCGCTTATCTGAAACCAGTACTTATATTAATGGCAATTGGTTGTTGCTGTGCCAATTATCTTTCATTGCTGACTACTTTGTTCCTGAAATCCTTCATATTCGTCATTGTCTTTTTGTTTCTCATGAAGCGGCGGTCAAAACACCATGATTCCCAAATACCGGGACATTCATCAGCAGCCAGTGGCCACTTTTGAAAAGCGTAGTCAAGATGTATTCAATGCTATTGCTATATCATGGCATTTATTGACCATGTGATCTCAAAACAGCGTACACTTTCTATTCTATGACAACAGCTGCTTACTGCTTGCAATTGATGACTTGTTGCATAAAGAGAGTTGGATTATCTGAAACGTGGCAGAAAATAGAAACTCAGGAACTCAGTCTCTTCTAGTAACCCAGATCCAGATTATTAGTGACCCGAGTCAATATGGGACCCATACTGTTATTGGCTAATCATAAGGAGAATTGACAAATTGACAAGTGTTGTTGATAAGCAAGGGAGTCATTGTACAGGTCCCTGAGTGATGCTGTTACTAGTTGCAAGACATTGACAATAACAAATGTTTGTCGTACAAGGTTGATGCATAAAAACCCAAATGCAAAGACGATGCACCCCGCATCATTAGGACATTCTTCCGATTCAACATATGTTATACAAGTAATGATTTGGTATTGATTCATGAACAACATAATACAGCTATAGCTTGGTAAAAGGTGCATCATCGCTAGGTTGAAGCCTAGTATACATATCATAGTGAATAACGAGCCATTGACTCCTGATCTTCCTTTAAGCATTGGCTTACCAGTTATCCTTTGGATATTCAGCTTCACCTTCAATGACGTGGAAAGTATAAATGTAGCGTGACTTTTTGGAATAGTTTGGTGCTGACTTGTGAACAACACTACCATGGATCAACACCAAGGTACCAGCTTCCACTTCTCCTTTGACATATCTTGATTCATCCACATGGACTGTCTCTTCACCAATAAACGTGGTGCCACTGCCATTGGGATCACGCACAAATCGTCTTTCAATAGGTTTCTCTACCAATTGTGTGAATACACCTTTTGGTTTTGGTCTTGCATCCATAATCGTCTTGTCTTACCCTTATGTGATCCAGGAATAAACCACAAACACCCATTCTCCTCTGTGCAATCTTCCAATGCAAACCAGAAACCAGTGGCTGATAAAGGATCCGTGTAAAGGAAGGATGAATCTTGATGAGATGGCACTATAACCAAAGATGTTATTATCAGAGTAGTCGTATACACTGGATCAATACGTGCCTGGTCCACCAATGTAAGGTTGCTATTTGGATTGCATTGATCAATCAAGTGAGATTTGAGTGATTCTATACTCTTACCTTGAAAATGACCATGGATTGCAGCAATCGCGGATCTTTGAACTTTAGATCTCGTACCATTTCGGACATTGTTTCATTGAGAGAAAGAGACCTAAAGTGGGGATCCAATTCGTGGATACCTGATCCATCACTGTTAGACATGCTGCAGTATCCTCTTTTTTTTTTCCACTTCTTACCATGTCCAATCTTGTTGATAGCACGCTCCTTGGGGATCTTCAATTGGCCATTATCATCAAAAGCACCTTCTTCAAAGAAGAAATGGATCTTGTTTCCCGAGTTCAAAAAGTAGTCGTCACCAACATGCTTCTTGTCAGTACCAGTGCCAGTTGAAAATCGCGTCAAAGGATGTCCTTCCAAGCTAAATTCTTCAAGTAGTTGAGCAGCACGGTCTTTGAGTTCCTTGGCTTTGTCTTTGGAGAAGAAGTTGGGGATAATGAGGAAGCTACAGAGTCGTGTCGGTCAATGAGCATATAGCTGAGAATGGTGTGTCCTGCAATGCAATACCCGTCTCGGTCAAACTATGACATTGTAGACTTGAGTCAGATGGGTACACTTGTTGGAGTCAAGCCATTTACCTGTTCCAGTTGTTCTTGAGTGAGTACCATGGTCGTTCTTGAGTAAAACAAGTGCAAAAGAGCCGGAAGTTGACCGTGGGATAACGCCTTGAAATCATTCCGTATTCGGTAGTACCCGACAAGTGCTTATCATTGTAAGCTGCATTAATGATACCAATCTTCAACCATAGAGCTCAATATACCTTTTGATACTTGATAATAAAGTGTACATTCATCCTTTGACACATTGCCGCCTACTTTCTGCATCATGTGCTTGCAAGTGGTAGCTATAACCTTAATAGGATGGTCGCACAGACAGTGCAACATGCATATCGGTTTATCTTGGAAAGAGCAACATACGTGGCTGCAAGTAGTGTACACAAACCAGCAAGAATTTCCCTATCCCCACGCTGTATACGTGTTTCATGTCCAAAAGTAGCTCTTAATCTTGGCATGTGTGAGTAAAACCTTGATTTATAAGGGTGATGAGAAAACTGGATTAAAGTGCTATTGATGACGAGGACATGTACCACTTGTAACTTTCTTGTTCTTGTCGTCTCCATTGTTACTGTTAGTGCTGAATTGTATCTGTTACCTAAAACAATGATGACAAAGAACAAGTTTTCTCAGGCACCAACAGGTGCAAGTAGTTACACAAAGAGCTACCCATGACATGCTGCCATCTGGCTCATTAATATACATGCAGCACAGGGTCAAATTCTACATGTATCACATTCAAATAGACATTGTAAAAGATACATTGTACATACTAAATGCGTGAAACACGGCATTGCAAAGACCATTTAGTTTGAGAATGTAAGCAAGAGAAATTTTAGACTGTGTGTGTGAAGAAGATGCGTGTGAAACAGAGAAATAAGCTATGTACATTGGGAAGAGTGGGGAAATGGGATGGGTGGCACAGCATAGGCATGTTTGTAATGAGGGATGGGGTTGGATGTGCGCCGATCAATTATATCACTTTCCCGAAAACTCCCGTTTTTGTAAAGGAATACTCTTTAATGTCGTTGTTTGCGACTCGATGTTGGTTTACGTGATGACGATGATGATGATGTGCTTCGACTTTTGCCACTTCGAGATCGATTACGCTTCTTGATGACATCTGTTTTAAGACTTAAAGGTCGTACCATGCCGTGAAGTTTAAAAAAGAGACCACATGCATTGCATAATGGCTCTCCTTTGGGATTACGACGCCAAAGTGGTGTGTTGGTAGTTTCACAATTGGTGCAACAAATGATTCCATCCGGATGGTTTGGCAGCAAGGGTGGAGCAGGGGTCACTTTTCTGCTTCCGGTTGATGTTCTTTTTGTATTCTTCTTTTGGTTTGATGATGACAATGTGGAGCGCACGTGTCTTTTAGTATGCTGTGTAGTAAGCAGCCAATCAGGATCATTGTCCTTGTCATCCTCCTCTTCATCCTCTTCTTCTTCGCTCGTTTCATCCTCTTGTTTTTCATCCACGATGACATGTTGCTCCATAGAATTGTCACCAAATGCTATCTCGGTTGAAGTAGAAGCCGTTGTATTTGTCATGGATGGCGGTGTTGATGGCGGAAAATCTTCTTCAGTGCTGATGAGTTGACTAATGAATGTATCATCATTCGACAAGTCTTCTTGTGATTCTTGTTGTAATGTACTAGTCGGTAGAATATGAGATGGATGAATGTCTACATACTGAGAAAAGCTGTTGTCGTGCAAAGAGTTATTGTTGTTGTCAACTTGGCAGCTGTTATTGCCACCAGACATGATCACGGGCTCACCAAGGAGTAGTGTATCATTTGGATTGTTGTTCTGATGATGCATCCAAGCTGTAGTTGTATCAACATCTTGCTTGGTGCTTGTATTCCACTCCTGGTTAAAAGGTGTGCTTGTTTGCAGTGTCAAGTATTCTGGACTGGTAGGTGTCATTGGCAATGGTATACCAGTCATGCCATCCGAGAATGAGTGATAGTGATGATTGTACCCAAAAGTAAAGTCGCTTGCTGTTCCAGACACAAGTCCACTTAAAAAGAGCTGCTCAACATCTGTCATGGGATCGTCAGAAGTGGATGCAGCACCAGGAAACAAGGCTGGGTGTGATTGTTGCTGAAAAGGATTGTGGACCTGAGAATGCATGGTTGCAACAGAAGAAAAGGGGAAAAAGAGAAAATTGATGCGAAAAAGAGAAGAGACGGGGCTTTTAATGCATCAACTGACGACCGGGATCGTTGACATGGCTATACAATTCCTTGTGTCACAAAGCACCACCACTCGTCATTATATATATATATACTTGATATGCGAGACAACTATCGGGTACACAGTATAAAAGGGAATCATTCAACCATGGTACTTGCATCGTTGTAACAGCATGTGCTTTATATGCCATGCATCTTTGGGTAGAAATCAAGTAACATGATGAAGCATTCTCTATCTTTTATATCAACTACAATGCACTACCAATAGGTTGATCACTGCCTTTATCGTGCCATCTTTATGCCTTACATTTCATCAGATACCAGACTACTTTCCCATAAACTTGCTTTGTTGTTTTGTCCTTATTCTTTCTCTTCCTTTTTGATATTTGGACGAGTTGCACAAAGCATTACACAGTCTTTACATCAATAACTCTTTTGCTCAGCCGTCATTGCAAGACGCGAGGTGGCTATTCCCGCTTACATTGACATCCAATCAAGCAAAGGACAGCTTTGGCATCTATTTATGAAAGCTAAAAAAGGAAAACGCTTTTACTCTCCAAAGATGACTATTTATCACTCATTCTCGGCAGATATCTCTCAAACGCGTCCTTAATGACTCTAACTTGCTCATCCATGTCAAAACCAAGAAAAAAGTAGTGAAGATTGTTATGAAGAAAGTAGCGAGTGATACAGTAAAATGGTCGAGACAACAACATCTGTGTGGATGGTGTTCTAGGCCTGCTGATGCTTAAAAAGTGGCGTAATTTAGTTTTGGTCTTTGGTTATTGCATGTGTGCTAAGACAAATAGATTGTTACTAATATGGAGAGACCCGTTCTTCAGTTCATGCAACAAATACTTGATGCACAAATAATGCCGATGGCTACACATATTAACCAACATGGTTGCATGATGACTTGACCGGCTAACCTTGATTGTCGATCTTCATCTTGCTTACTTTAACAAAGACATGATTCCTGCTTAGTGTCAAAGTTGTTGAAAGGCACGTGGTTCTTCTTAACACTCATTCATCATCCCCATCACCTTTTACACATACACATGCACTATAACGACTTTACATCTATTAAACGAGACATTGTTTATATATATATTGTCATGTAAATGAACAAGTGTTTTCTACTCGATATATGCTACAGGGTGCTGTCAATGAAGCTGGTGATGCTTTAAAGAGGAAAGGCTGATTGTACTCCGCCTTTATTGCACATCGTTTTCCTGCAACCACTACGTGTTTTTGGCATCCATGGCATCCGAGGCAGTTCGTCAAGCCATCATTGACAGCCTATTCTCTCCTGAAGCTGGAGGTACATTGCTCAAGTAGTCATCAACCACGTTGTCTCATTGTCTCTTTTGTTTCCTTAGGTGCCGCCGAGAAGTTGCTTATCCATCTCAAGGTGTTTGAAGATGTAAAACATACCGATTCGGGAGGACGAGGCAATGGCACACCACAAATCGTTGGCAAACCACGATATCTCTGTTTAACACGCAAGTAGTGTGAAGGTGTAAAGAAGATATGCTTATTGACACTACTTGAATACAGAAAAACGCAACAAGATCCGATTATACAAGACCAAACGCAACCAGAATGGAGCATTTACCATTGGGAAAACATGGACTCTAGAGGATATCAAGCAGATTGAATCAATGGATGTAAGTATAGGGTACATATGGAGACGTCAAGGAAAGGTATTAATGCACTATTAGGCCAACCAATTTTCGATGACATTGAACAAGCAATATGTATGGGCAGTTGAATGGCCACGAGAGAAACTTGTCTTTTTGGCACATGTGGTGGATGTAAGTAAATGAAGGAATAGATTGATATGCATATCTCATGTTACAATGGCTAGTCATGTCAACGTTTCCTTGGGAAGGTGCCTCGTCTGGTCAATCTTGATGAGAGTTATTTATTACGCTGTAAGTATTGATCATTGGAATATAGATGTGGATAACATGCTGATCATTCATTCAATGGTAGATCTGGCAGGATCTGTTTCAGCAGTACCATCCAAGCCTACAACACCTTCATCACCTTCATCCAACAATGTTGCTCCTTCCAATATCCCACCACCAAGCTCACCACCTACCACCAATCATCATGAAAACGACACACGATCCTATTCGTCATCTTCTCAAAAGTATCCATCAGCTGAACGTTCTTATCCACCACCTTCTTCGCCATCATCCAATCGATCTCCTCCACTACAACCACCACCTGCTCTTGATCAACAAAGAAGTAGCAATCACAACATTACAATTGGATCTCCACCAGGTGCAAGAACTGTGGAACCTAATATAAACACCAGTGAAGAAACAGCAGCAGTAACAAGATACCCAGATCCTTCACAATCATCCATCAATGGCGAGACCAAAGAAAAGGAGCGACGTGAACAAGAACGTCTTCAACGTGAGATGCGTCGAGAACGTGAAAAGAGAGATAAACAAGCACAACAGGAACAAGGTAAGCTAAACCATGTCGATCCAATATCCAAAATGTTGACATTATCTTGATAGAGAAACAGCGCAAAATGGCAGAGATGCAAGACAAGATGGCTGAGCAAGCGTCATTGATGAATGTGGAAGAGCTTTTAGCAGATTTCAATTGGAAAACAAGTGGTAATGCTGCAGCATTGGAAAAACGACTTTTGGGTGAATTGCATGCGCTGGAAGCAGTAAGTGTCACGTGATCATTTGGAGTGATGGATGGCATTTATATGATTATTTTAGGCCAATGTGCATGCCATTATTCAATCGGATGAGCGTGTTCGATCGGTGGTGGATCAAATTGATGAAGCATTACAGGAATTGGATACCATGGACAATTGGCTATTACTGTATAGTGCAGAGTTGAATGTAAGTCTTATGTGGATGGTCATGTATGGGTTGTTAATCTCTTTATTTGCAGAGCATGGGTGATGATATTCGTGAGATTGAATCCCAGAATCGTGGTCTACAGATCCTTGCACAGAATCAGCAAAAGCTTAGTCGTGATTTGGATTACTTGCTGGTAAGTGATGCTATCTGGAAATATGTAGTGAAACAGCCAGCTCAATTATGACTATAGAATGCCATCACTATTCCTCGTTCTTGCTTGGATAGTCTGAAATATGATCCGATGGATACTGCTGAGAATGTGGGTCAAATCCAAGCAGCAGCAGAAAAGTTGCAACAAGTTCTCAAGATCAAGTTGGATGATGGGATGCAAAACATGCGAGCAGTACAAGAGCGTATGGAAGTATACAATGCACACAGCAACAAATTCAGCACTCGTATCTATGATCACATGAAACAAGAATTTGAAAAGCATGTATGTTGAGAGCGATTCATATGCCAAGATGATAGAAATTCACCCTAGCTACTTGTAATTGGCAGGCCCAACAATATGCAGATATGAGAAATCGCTCACCAGCCAATTCATCACGCAAGAATCAACCCATTGTTGCTGTTCCACACAAGTCAATTGAAGACAGCCTTATCCGCTATCAAGGATTTTCATTATGGGAGAAAGAAATGGAGCCACGCATGTACAGTGAATTACAACGACATTATGCACAAGCCATGGCACCCTTATATGAACAAGATATACGTGAGCTGCTTGATGCTACTCGACCATCATATACAATCTTACGCAACCGTGGAGCGGATGACTTGGATTACAGTATGTCAATGATATCGAACATGGATGTTCAGCAGCTTAATGATGTGTCTTTTAGTCTTCAAGCCTGAAGAATCACGCCCTGTACGTGCACTGGCTTATGGTGCCAATCTTAGAAGTGAGGATTCAAGAACACATCGATATCGTCATATGCTTCGAGGATCTGTGGAAGGTGTGATCGGCAATGGTGGTAGCCGTGGTAGTATTGACGATGATGAGCGGGCTGCAGATGATGTATGTATGGCTCTATTGATACTTCCTTGACACCGAGGCTCATTCTTCTTTATTATAGGCTTTTAGTCAACTCATTGCACAAACAACCATGCTTGTATGTCGAGAACAAAACTTTATGTGTGATCTGTTCCAATATTACCAAGGTGCACCCAAATCCTTCCTTGAACGTGGTCCAGTGTATGCTCAAGTACCCAACACAAACGAATTATGTGGTCGACGAGAAAAGCCACGTGATATCAAAATGTCCAAAAAGATACTGTAAGTGTATGACTAACCTATACAATGGATACCTGGTTCTAAAACTACATTCATAGTGACTGGATGGAGAATATATTTGAGACACTTGAACCAAGTATTGTCAGTCTTATTGAATATGGTGTCAAGAGTGATCCAACGTAAGTCATCAGCCATGGAACGTAAAAAGATATGAGACCAACGATTCGTTTTTTCAGTCAAGCGATCAGTATGCTGGCAGCTGTTGAATTCCAGAATGACAAGTGGGCAGGGTCAGATCAAAAGTTCATGTTACGCATGTGCAATTCATTGATGCAGCGATTGGTTCGGATGTTTGAGCGCTTTGTGGTAAGTCTACAATGATGAACTATGATATAGGGTGATGACTGATGTATTGCACTTGCAGGCTGATCAATTGAAAATCATTGAAGACACCAAAGTGAGCACCAAGAAACGACGTGGTATTCTGCCATTCTTTCGCACATTCCCTGTAAGTAGGTTATCTTCTTAAAGTAGCATCGCACTAACAAAGCTGATAGGTATTTGCATTACGCTTGGAAGTGGCAGGTGCCAATGTGGATCCTGATTCGCAAACGAGAAAGACTGTGAATGACGCTTATGAGAAGATCATCAACACCATGATGTCAAGTTTGGATTCGATTGCACGTGAAACTGATCAAACTGGCGATGACAAGGAACAGCTAAATGCAAACATCATGTATATTGGTAAGTGATTCTATCTCTTGTTTATCATGGTCTTTCATATTGATCAATGCTTCATAGAAAACATGCATCATTTCCATCATGAGCTGCGCTCCAACAAGTTACATGTGCTAGAGAAATGGATGAAGTATGCCAAGAATCAGTACGAGACGAGCTTGAACTCTTACATCAAGGTTGTCATCCGACGACCCTTGGGCAAGCTACTTGTAAGTAGTACCAACAAGACCATAGTAAAGCAATGATAACTGAGACATGATTGATTAGGAATTCTTTGAAGGAGTGGAGAATCTTATGCATACAAGTACTCCAGAAGAAGTGCAATTCCACATGAACTACAACAAGACACAACTTCGAAAAGTGATAAGCATGTATCCTGCCAAGGAGGTAAATGTCATCAGGAAGGTAGTGTCGATATCATTCTAACCAATGATAACATGATCAGATCAAGAAGTCTTTGGAACAGTTATACAAGCGAGTTGACAAGCACTTTTCTGAAGAGGAAGGACTATTACAAGTGGTTTGGCGTGGAATTCAAGAAGAGTTTATTCGACAACATGAAAAGATGGAAGACTTGATTCAAAAGTGTTATCCAGATGCACGTGTCCACTTGGAATTCAGCATACAAGATCTTTTAGGCATGATGAGCGAGTTGGCACGCAAAGTGCATGTGTAATGAATGTCTCATAGTATATCCTCCTTATAATACAATCCCTCATTTCTCCCTTTTTATATATATATCATTGAATGCTATCTAAGAGAGAGAGTGTGTGGTCATGTGCTATTGAGTCGGACATCCAAGAGTGTGTTTGTCAAAGCGTAAAAGGCGGATTACAGTTCCAGTGGCTGGAGCTCCTTTAGCTTACACTCGTACACGACATTCAAAGTGTGCTTGACATGGTTTGGATGAAGGCTTTTGGCTATTATCAAGTAACCTGTCTTGCCACTGCGATAGTTGTGATAAGGTTTCCCCAGCCAAAGATGTTATGCGAAAGAGAAACTTGCTAATGTCTTGCCAGCTGAGAAGGATCTATTCATTCAGTCGGAAACCAAGAACAAACCCCAAGGACCTCGGTAGACCTGGTGCTCGGGAGTCAAAGGCACAGGGACAGATACGGGTTCTACATTATATCATCCTTAGTACTAGTATTAGTATGCTTTCAAATATATCTTTGACTACTTTTCAAACACTTGTGATGTTGTGCTGTAGTGAGCAGATGCCACGTAGTTTAGGATGTGGATATAGAATCAAAAAAGTGAAGTGATGGAACAATATGGTGCATGCATTTTACCAAGTGAATAGTGGGGAGGAAGGAAGTTTTAATACCAGACATAGCACTTCTTTCTGATATCTCATCAATCTGGTTCAGTTATTGATGCTGGAGCACCTTTGACCTAGCCTTCTAAGGTACTGGATGACCACTTTATCAGTTCAATCAATCACATATCTCCTTTTCTTGCGCAAACAACACTTCTCACGCCACATCCACCCACATAAAGCAAGATTGCTGTCATCACACATCATCATCGCACATCTCTTTGGTCTATTTGATTGCATCCATCATCAGAAGAAAGAATTGCGCTACGCGTTCGATTCTTAGCATCTTTTCCAGTGACTTTAGCAAAGATTGCTGGTTTCAATACATATGTTGAAGCTATTTTTGAGCGAGTATATGGCTTCTAATCGAACATTTCATACCAAGCACTAAGGTGAAACAGCAACTTCCGGTAAGTGTCAAAGATAGATTGCGAGATCTTGGATACTCATCCAACTTGATACCGATGATATCATAGAGGAAGTCATCAAAAGCCCAGTTTAAATTGTTGGGCGTAGACAATGGGGAGAAGGAGATATTCAGTGCAGCCAATGGAATGGAACATTCAAATTGTCATCGTCCGTGAAGTGTTCATTATCTCTTGGATGACATTTCTGTCATATTCCTTGATGGATTCACTGCTGGTACGATTCTCATTTCGCACCTTGACTCTGGCTAATAAGTGGTGTGATTCTCCTATAGGCTATACAGTGATACATATACCCTGATCTCTTTCGCCAGATTCGCAATCTCGACAATCATATTGGCTCTGGAGAATAACATCACTTACATAAAGGATCTTGCAAGCCATCAACCATGAAACAAGCCTTTAAGCACACTGCATCTTTCGCAAGCTGTCAAATCATTCGAGCCATCAACAGCGATTTGCTGGTTCGCAATCATATGAAATGTATGGCAGCATCTGATCAATTTAGCTTCAACATCGGCTATCCAGATCACAGAATCACTGGCAACAATTGTACAAAGAGTATCAGATGTTACCAAGTAGAACCACATTCGTTACAAACCAAATTGGATTATCATCAATACATGAAGAATCATCGAGACAATGGATCTTACAAAGTGAAACTCATTCAGAAAACCACTATCACCGCATGATCCCAGAACTTTATTTTTCAAATGTACAAAGCCATTCTATTAAGTGCAAAAAGTTGTAGGCTGTGTCATGGCCCGGGGGGGGGTAGTTGCATGATGAGTTTCCATATCGTTCTGTCAACAGAGCACATGCTTTCCTTTTTTGTCATTAAAGATGTCTGATATTTGTTGAAAGCATAAGCTGTCGATACTAGTGATGCATGTCAACAACCAAACAATAGTTAGTGTTAGAAAGGAATCATGGGTTGATATGTCCACAGAGTCATTCGCCAATGCACGTGGTGTTGAATGAGGAGGGATGAAAGCCCGACATAATTTTGGCGTGCAATGCACACACACACGTTTCTTCTACTGTACTACACCAGACCTTCTCCTCACTTGAAATGCAATCGTCAACAGGCAAGAACACTTTACACTTTTCTCGACCAATGCAGCTAAATAGCAATGTAGCATCTTGGGAGACTTTACTCGATCCACAAGAAAAGACATCCTATGTCGAATTGTTTCGAACAGCTGACACTGAGAACAAAGGTGTCCTTCTCAAAGATGAAGCCATGGACTTCTTTAAAAAGTCCAATGTACCCAACAACATTTTGGGCGAGGCAAGTATTGAACAACCTTTATTGTTGTAGGATAAGCATTACTTATATATGTCTCTAGATATGGGAAGCAGCTGACCGAGACAACAAGGGTTTCCTTACCGACCAAGAGTTCTGTATTGCAATGAAGTTGATTGCTTGTGCTCAGCATGGTATTCTTCCTGCTAGTCCTGTATTGACAACAACTGGTAGGTGGGTATAGTGTGTGTGTATGTGTACAAGTGAAATGGATGTGCAGCCGTGACTAAAGCCAAATTGATAGTGCCATTGCCACAACTTGAAGGAGTTCATGTTAGACCAGCCATACCGACTACAAACCGGCCTTCAACACCACGATCCAATCCTCCGCCTTCAGCAAGTCCCAATCTACAAGCAGCTTCACCAGGAAGTGATGTTTTATTACCTGATGAACGTGCACATTATATCAATCTCTTTCAATCCTCTGGTCCTGTGGATGGTATCTTGATTGGTAAGTTTACCCTAGAAACTAAGAAAAGGGATAGGTTGACTGATAGGCAACATGTCAAATAGGGGAAAAGGCCAAGGAGATATTTCTACGATCCAACTTGCAACCTTCCACGTTACACCAGATTTGGTCACTTGCTGATACTCGTAAATCAGGCACTTTGAATCAAACCGAATTCATCATTGCTATGCATTACATTACACGTGTACTCGCTGGCCATCCTTTACCACCATCTCTACCAGCATCTATTTATGCAGCAGCTGCAACAGGTCGAATGAAGTCTCCCGTCATGTCGCATCAATCACCTACAATTCGACGTCAAGACACTATGCCTTTCACAGGGGGTCAATCCCATCATCCTGGCCGTGGAGATCTTGACATTTCAAGTGATGAATTCAACAAGTACAAAAAGTTCTTTGAGCAATTGGATACCAATCACTCTGGATTCATTTCTGGTATGTTTAAATTGTTGGATCATGTATTTTAGACTCACGCCACTACTTTAGGTGGTGATGCTGTTGTTTTCTTTCGTCACTCCAAGCTATCAGAATCTGATCTTGCACGTATCTGGGATCTTGCTGATACGAATCAAACAGGTCAATTGAACTTGCAACAATTTGCAGTTGCTATGCACTTGATCAATCGACGCATGTCTGGTGGTCAGATTCCTACCACATTATCAGGTAAAACACTATTTTCAAGACATGTCAATCATATTTAACTGTAGTTGTAATAGATAATGGTCTTGCACGACATCCATCCTTTATGAATACTCAGACACAGTCAACTGCTCCTCCTACCACTCAAACTACTACCAATCAATCGTTTGATCTTCTCGGTTTATCCACCAATGAGCCAACAGCACCTCCAGCCACTCAATCATCATCCCAGCCTATTGCAGCAACTGAATCTGTCAGTAACATTGGATCACAGCGGAATGAGCTCGAGTCAACACTTGCATCCATCCGCAGTGAAACACAGAGTCAGATTGCACGTAATGATCAGCTTCGTTCACAAGTGGATACTGAAGCACAAGCCATTCGTCAATTACAGGAGACAATTACCCGTGAGAAAGAATCTTTAGAAGCACTGAAACGAGCAGCTACAGATGCAGAGAGAGAATTGGAACAACACAAGAACAAAAAGAATGAACTGACACAAGAATTACGAGTATTGAAACAAGAACACAATCATTACAATCAGCGTCTTGAACATGCCCAAAACGAATTACAAAAGACATCCATCAGCTCACCAGTCTCTGCAAAGGAACAACCAACAAGTGCATCTTCTCCCAATAACATGTTCTCCTTATCCACTGCACCACCTGGTGAATTGTTCAGCTCTGTGAATCAGCATTCGACAGGATCTCCATCTTTATCACCTGCAGCAAAGAAAGGATTTGACCCATTTGAAGGATTTAAAAAGGGAACGTCATCTGCAACCTCCTCTCCTATCGCTACATTGAATCGATTGAAAGAAGAATCTGACAACAAACAACAATCAAGATCAGGAACACCTAATGTGGATATCAGTGACATTGAAGCCAAATTCCCTGACTTGTCAACAATGGAGCATAACTTTCAACCTTCTTCACCTGCCAATGCTGCTGCTCATCCTGCTCCTCCAGTATCTTCATCATCCAAAACATCTACACCTGCTGCTACTCCTAAACAATCATCAGCATCAATTCCTCAGCAGCAGCAACAACAACCTACTTCACCATTCCTTCATCATAATCAATCCATTTCACAGCAACAACAACAACAACCATTGACTCGTCAAGCAACTTTATCCCCTTCACAAGCTAAATCTGTTGCCAAGTACGGCTTTGATCTATCAGCTTTCGAGGACGATGAACCATCTACTACAACTACCACGAACACTGCTCCTCCTCCTTCAGGATCACTCAAAGATGATTTGCATTCATTGATCAGTAGTCCTGCCACTACAGGATCCACTCCCCAACAACAACAACAACAACAACAACAACAACAACCTACCAACACCAGTTTTGATGATATTTTCAGTGTCAATCCCAACCAGAACAAACCTGCTCCAGAGAAGAAACCCACATTTGATGAAATGTTCTTTTCTTAAATAAAAGCTCTCTCTATACCTCTAATGCATCTATCTATGTACATGTCATTTATCTAGCTAGTAAACAATCGTTGAATAAACTCGGTCATGCCGATTTCATTGGTATTGAATTCATATGCGCCCCACATGACAAGAGCTGTTGTAGATGCTAGTGACCAATTGGCTACCTTGTGCATGCGTGGATATTCACGTTTAGGGATATAATCGACAATACATGACTCGAATCCAAGGTAAATATGATATGGCAATACGACACCAAGCAAACCATCGGTGATTGGATGAGCACCATAGACAAATTGTGAACTGATTAAAGGAACCAAGGCAAGTGATGATGCACGTTCCATGGACCATAAATAAGCTCCATGTGCATATCCTTGTTCATTCGACTTGGTGTCATTCGATACAGCTTTGGATGGTTCTTCTATACAAACATGGTCAGCCTTGATCTGGATAGCATGCATCTTTGGACTTGCCCTTTTTATCAGCAGGCGTAACAGTTGTTGTGACAGCAGTAGCAGTTGAAGTGGATGAAGTAGCAGTAGTAGTTGAAGTGGATGAAGTAGCAGTTGTTGAAGCAGTAGCAGCAGTGCTTGCTTTTAGCGTCAAAAGAGAACGATCGCTAAAGAGTCAGTGATCGATTGGCAATAGTCAATGTCCAACTTACAAGGTCTGGTCAACAAGAGAGGTTGAGATTGTAATAAGCGTGGTCGACAGTGACGAAGTAACATACGAGAAGCCATATTGAACAAAGAAAAAGACAACTTGAGCTTAATCTTTACTGCCCTGGCAACCAAAATACATCGGATTGTGAAACATGGACAACATTGCTGCCACCACCCTACTGGAGATGGATGCAACAGTGAATACTGATTCTGATAGGTACAATTCTCACAATCAATAGCAAGAGGATGTAGTAGACAATGAACATGGTTCTATATTCAGTAGTGATTGGTGATATAAATAAAGACCAACTACTTGATTGTCTTATGACATAATGAATACTAGACATGAATCAAAGGATGAAAGCCTGGAATGGTATCTATCTGCATGCAACATGCACATTGATGATTGTATACACACAAAGAGTTGTTTTGTTATGATTGGATTTGATTCTTTCAAATGTCAAAGGAGAATAGTGGCTTCGCGTGTCAGATTTAATTTCCTAACTTTCTAAACGCGTGGAACAAATCTTCTTTCTTTCACATGGATCATCCACGCGGCACTTCGCCACCACCACCTACTACACAGGCTATGGCTTCTTATCCAAGTGAATATAACCATCGTTCAACACCACCACCACCTCCACCTCCACCAGGTTTTGGTTATCGTTCAGCAGGAAGATCTTATTCACGTCCTTCATCTCGATCGCCACCTCCACCTCCACCACCAGCAGCTCGACGATCTACCAACGACCGATATTATGAAAGAGACTATTACTATCGTACCAGATCACCTGTAGCACAACAACCAAGATATTCGTCTCCACCTCCACCTCCACCTCCACCAAGATATGCATCTCCACCTAGACGACGTGGTGATAATGATGCTAGATCAAGATCACCTTCACCTGATAGACGAAGCAGATATCGTGATGAATATCCACCTTCTCGTTATGATCGTCGTTACTATGATCGATATGATGATGCTCGTCGTTATGATGATAGACGTTATCCTCGTTCATCCTTTTCAAGAAGACCAAGAAGAATGGATCGGTAAGAAGTAATACACATCATGAAACAATGTCATATTCATCTCCATTCTATAGTGGTTCATCCAAGGATCGTGAAGACTCCACTACCTTGTTTGTTGGTAATCTTCCTTACGAATACATGGAACGAGAAGTATGTTGTATTACATTGGGTTTGTCATACACGAATTGCTCATCTGGTGATGAATAGGTGGCTTCCATGTTTGAACGATATGGCAAAGTGAACAAGGTCACAGTCCCAGTGGATTCAGCTACTCAGAGAAACAAGGGATTTGCATTTGTTGAATTCGATCAAAGACGTGAAGCTGAAGATGCTTTTGAGAGATTGGACAAGTTTAGTGTTGAAGGCAGGCGACTCAAGTTGGATTGGTAAAATGTTTGATATTCATTCTCTTGTCAAGTGTATACTGATTTGGTTTTAGGGATATTGGATTGAAAAAGAAGGATGAATACCGTGGACGTCGTTTTCAGGATCGAGAAAGGTAATTGTGCTTTTCTTTGTCAATAATAATCAACTCACTTCTTATTAGATTGCCACCACCACCACCACATCGCTCTCCAGAACGATGTAAGTAAAAAGTGTCTTTTATATACATTGATCCTAATGTTGGTTCTACTAGTTGTTACTCCACCACCACCTCCCCCTCCTTTATCACCACCAAGATCACGTGAATACAGACGAGACTCCCGAGATCTTTATCGTCGATGAAAAAGAATATCATTTACAGCTACAGCACACACACATACACAACCAAAATACAACACTCGCAACACATGTTTGAAGCAGTTTCTATATGGAACGGCTATCTGAATTTAGTCAGTTATATTGTGGATTATGTATTATGGCAGAGGATAAAAGAGGATGATCATGTCAGCAGCCTGTCACTGGATACCGAGACGATGGAATGATTTGAAATGGAAAGACAAAGACAATCACATCCACTAGCAGAGACACGAATTGCAAAATGAGGAAGGAAAACTGATTGATTACAAAAGGAGGAGAGTGGAAAAAGAGAGAGGAGATAAAGAGTGAGATGATATGATCAAACAGGTACGTGTAATCCCATACAGCTATAGATAAAGACTAGGATAGGTATACAGAACGATAATAAAACAAATTATGGCTGTTGCTGCAATGTTTCCATGTAATTGCCAGGGATCAAAGCACGTGTTCTTCTTGAAGGATCAAGTAATTCTGCTTCCCACCATCCATCCGGTTGTTTGTGAATCACTGCGAATTGGTCACCCGCTTTGAATGACATTTCAGTATCAATCTTGGCTTCATAACTCCATAATGCACGCACTAGTCAAAGAAATCAGTTAGCTCATTGCTTGTCCTTTCAAAATAAAGACATTACCATAGCCAAGGATAGGCATTCCATCAGATAATCGGTTATCACGCATCGAAGATTGATTCTCTTGGGGAGGTGGCAATGGTGATTGTTGTGGCTGTCTCCTTTCACCTTGGGGCATGGTAGACATCTTTGGCATCTCTGGGATGATTTCTTCTTCTTTTCCACGCTTCTTACCGAAAAGTGCCAATGAGAAACGACCACCACTCTTTTCTTTGGTGTTTTGACTATGTGATGGTTTTGGTTGAGGAGCCTGTTGTTGTTGTTGTTGTTGAGAATAAGATGCAGTTGATGGTGGTGCAACAGCATATGGCTGTGGTTGGGGTGGTTGTTGTTGTTGCATTGAAGATGTTGGTATCATATAATCATCACCTGGAACAGGAGTTAAATGTTGTCTGCTTTCAGGACGTGGTCCATTGACACTATTTTGACGACCAAGACCACCTGTAGAATAATAATCAGATCGTGGTTCTGGAGGAGCCATGGATAAATGTTGTTGCTGTTGTTGTTGTTGCTGCCATGGTGCTGCACGAATTCCTGCTGGTAGCTCTGAAGCTGACATACCAGAGGGTGAAGGTGATGATGCATGACGTTGAAGTTGAGCACGTACAGTTTCTAGTGCTTGACGAGCTGCACCAGCTGCTGCTGAAGGTTGAGGAGGATTTCCCATTGATGTATCAATCTTCAATTCAGGTGGTGTGATATTCATGCCACCAGTAGTTGGAATAGTGCTTTGACGATCATAAATACGTGCGTTTTGTGTTCGTACTGGTAACTGTTGGGGTCGACGTATCGATGAAATCATCCACTTTTCTTCTCTTGGTTTGGGTCGAACCAATGGTGGAAATTCATCCTCACTTTCCTCTTCATCTTCTCCTGGTGTTGGCACATTTTGTAGCTTGGGTGGCATTTTCACTGGTGAAGTTGCATGCGTAACATTATTATCAGGTGATCTTGCAGTAGCTGATTCAGTAGAAGAAGGTCGTTTGGGTCCATCATAGGATGGATTGGGTATAGGCTTGAAACGAAGATTGTTGCTATTGCTGCTCCTATCTGAAATGTCGCTGCCATTACGTGTTGGCTTTGATATGGATCCTGTAGGTGTTGTTGCAGCAGCAAATTGTGATGGTGATATAGCACGTTCCACAGATGATGAAGGACGAGAATTGATATCTCCCATCATGTCTTTGGGTTGTTGTTGGGGTGAAGACACTACAGGTTCACGAGGAGGAGTCTCTGTCGGTGGTGTTGACATTGAAGTTGTCATGGCAGGTACATTTTGCAGAGGCGATGTAGTAGGTGAAGTATTGTTGTGTACTATAGGTGGTGGTGACATTGTACGTGCTACGATAGGTGCTTCAGTAGGTGCTGCAGATGATGCTGTCGGCTTTTCTTTTATGCATAATGAATCCACATCCACGTCATGTCCTACTCCATCAAGCATACTTTCAATCTCTTTGAAGGCATATGACATTGTATCTGGTTGTTGATGTTGCTGATCATGTGATTGATTGCTTGCTCGTTTTCCAGAATGATGATCCTCCTCCAAAGGTTGTGCATATTCAACAAATTCAAATCCATGGAGCGAGTCAAGAGCAGATTCACGATTGTGTGCATAAGATGATAATGATGTTGAACCACGTTTGCTTTCATCCTGATGCATGCTTATTGTAGGAATACTGCCATATGTTTGCTGTGCTGAACCTTGTACTGGCGGATCTGATAATGGGCGACCAAAAGACTTGTGCTCATTCTGTTCACGTGATACTGGATCATCTGAATATGCTCTGGTAGGTGGTGGTTTGCTTGTATCAACAAAAGTAGCTTGTTGTTGAGCGATAGTAGTGTTTGTTGGTGGACTAGGCAAATCTGTAGGTACAGGTGGTAGAGACATAGTTGGTGGCGGTGGCTGTTCTCCTCGATCAGTAATGCCATTAGCCATCATCATTGGATCCTCATAAGACATCAAATCTAATTCGCTAGTTAAGAGATATGACTCAAGATCACACTGTAGCATAATACTTTACCTGTGACCTTTGATCCTGTACCATACTTGTCAATAAAGCTTCTGATATCTTTATCCACGTCTGTCAATTCCAATGCCGAGCGCATTCTTTCACAGCACTATTATGATCACTATAAATGACTCATTCTGCTGTAACATGCCATAGTGTCTTACCTGATCATCCACGATATAAACACTTGACATCATATTTGCAAATCTACAACAAGAACACACATTAATATCATCCCATCTATCCCTTGATGCCTCCATTTACTCACGCCCATAAGCTGCTTCGAATAAAGTTGATCCGAGATTCTTCCAACTCCTGATACACATCGCAAGTGCTTTTCCAATCTGATATCCATTTCTTGGTGACGTCGTTAAGAACATCGACTGATCGCTTGTACTCGTTTTCTAGAAATAACTCAGTCTCATGACATGTCATGTGGACAAGGGATGTGTGGCATTACCTGCGGTAACTACAAGCTTCTTTTGGTCCTCAATCTCTTCCTCAATCTATGATTGTTGATATAAGACAGCATGTCTTGATCCTAAACTTGCTACTTACCTGGTGCACTTCATCCGGTGATAGTTCATGATGACGCTCAGTGATATACTTTTCAATGCCTGTCAGCTTAGTGGATTCGGCCATGTATTGATCTCTTGTCTATGGATGTGGATCAATTAGTCAGGTAAAGCAAATGAATACCATCTTGTCATCTTACCCGCATCACATTTGCATAATGCATCGATCTCAGTTGTTTAGAGTTCTCCACTTGTTGTGATTGCTATAGAGAAAAACCCATCAGCTTCTCTTGTACATTGTTCTTTCATGTTGCTACTTACTGCTTTACGCTTTTCACCCTGGTCATTGGTAAAAGCATCTAATGGTGCCTGAAGATGTTGGCGTAACTGGTTGGCTAAATCCATATGGGCTCTGGCTGTAATTTCAATGGCACTCGGTATATGCGAAACAGACTCGGCCAATGTGCCTTGTTCAGCACGACCCACTTCCATTTGAGATAACTTGAGGAGCCGTTCACCATAATCTTCTTCTATCTCTGCCCTGGATAGATACATTGATGAGTTAAGCTAGTTTAACACGTATGTTATGGACCACGTTACCTGATCTCATATAGTTTTCTGATCTCGTCGCATGTTTGCTTGGAAAGCTCCAACTTGTCGGCAACAATGTCCACCCCCCGGTCATCGTCATCCTATTTTCAGGGCAAGGTTCTCCATGAGCCACTGGATGGACTTGTTGAAAAGCAACTTACCCAGAATGAATCGGCAAACCGTGTACCCGTCATTGTAAACGGTTATATCAAGACGAAAAGAGGAAGAAGAGCCAAGATCCAAATAGAGCCACACGCACGGTAGAGCAAGAAAGGCCAACATCTAAAAATAGGTTACGTCGATCCTCCAGAAAACTGAGTTTGATGGCTCATTTAATAAAACTTGTCTTCTTATCAACAACAATCTATGCACACGTACATGATGTTGATAGCATAAGCTTGATAGATCACTGCATCTCTTGAAGACTGACAATGTTTGAATACGGTGTAGGTGGCAGGAAACAGAGTGATTCAACGTCAGACGGAATAGATCAGGATATGACTTTTAGTGCCAAGCAACTCATCTAATACAATTAACCTTCTTTTGTCGGACCATAGGCAGTGACGGCCTTTATTATCGGATTCCTTCAAGAAGATCTACATCATTTCTGGTCTCTTGCATAGTCAAAGTAAGTACCTGGTTCACTGGTTGAGCCCTTTCGCTTTTACAAAACAATGAAACAGTGGATGTTGATGCATGATCCAAAACTAATGATTTTGAAACAGGCCCAATGATCTTCAGCCAGGTTCCTGAGCTCTGTAGTCAATGTTGGTTTACAAGTTATCCCACAATGCTGTTATCCAGATTGTTTACAATTGACATGCAACGTGGTCAACATCTTTTTTGTATGTGGCGTCATTCAGTGTTACACGCATAATATGCTTATTTCCCTATCTTCATCCTATTAGGTTAACGCGTCCAGCCAAATCTATGCTAGTGGATGATCATTTCCATGCTCTTTCATGCTTTTATCGAATCAGCCAGTATTGTCACTTATCTTTTGCATCAGGAAGCATATTACATCTACTTGCTACTGGCACACAAAGCTTACATCTCCTGTCAACATCCTCACGTGACTTTGGTCTTTCATCCTCTTCTTGTATATGTATTTATCTTGATCCCCATTATTGATCACACCATCAGAAGAGAAACATAAACAAGCAACCAGCATTGTATATATATATACAGCTCATTATACGCCATTCCATACATACCAAAAGTAAGATTCTGGTTCTCAAACTTGCGTTTTAGTAAGATTATGCATCAATGTAATACAATTAAAGTGTCCTCTTGTATCATCGAAACAAAGAGATCATTGTCACTGGGTGATGGAAAAAGCAAAAGTGCACAAGAATGCAGTGTCCTTTAAGAACATAAGGATGTAATCATGCTCAAAATGCAATGCTATCAGTGATGTTTGTACGCCATTGATGCATCCAACAATGGCAGGGCATTCGTTTCATACATCGCGAAGACAATGCTTAATGTCAACACCGTAGGAATTCACTATTGCTATCCATCGACTCATTTACATATGCTACATCCAATTCTAAGCCTGTTGCTGTGACTCAAGAGAAAGTACATGTCATCACCAAATGAATAATAGGCTAAGAGTGAAGAAAGCAAACCAAAATGATCCACGCCTTGTGTCACAGCAGCCACTCTTTGTGCATGGTTACACCACGAAACAACACGGGAGCTTAGTATGTTCTATACAAGTCTTGGCTAGTCATTGTTCACTATTGGAAAAAGCAAAATTTATACACGGGGAGTAATGGGGCTTAGGCATTACAAAGGGCGGGGGAAGAAAGGATTAGTTGCTGAACAAAAACAATGGCAACATCAAAATGGCCATGACTATATGTTGAGATTTCAGGTGCATAGATGTAGCATCGCTAGTTGTTGTGGATCCACCACCAGGTGCTGTTGTTGTGTTACCCTGTTGATGATCTGAAATTTGGCCACTAGCATCCATATAACGACCTTGTGTATATGCTGGTAATGGTGGGAGATCATCATTGTCTTGGAATTGAAGCTGTTGACATGTTGCTGCCGATCTAGCCTTGATGAATTCCAATATGCCTGTTTGGCCATTAGTAGTCGTGTTCATGTTGTTCTCAAAGTCTTGGACAGTGAAGTTTGATTTTGCTCCAGGTGATCTTGGTTGTAACTGACGATCCCAAGCAATATCTTCACGTAGCATCATAGTCCATGCTTGTAATCTTGGTTCCATGACTGATGGCTTAAAGAATCGCTTGATAACAGTCTTCAAGATTGTCTCGAATTCATTCTTCCAGTGTGGTGATGCAAGAAGCTTGTCGACAAGTGGACGTGTTGAATTGGGTCGTGCATATTGCTGGTATGGTACAGTCATCAGCTTCTCATCAGGTGAGTTGTTGCCAAATGTCTCATCAAAATCATAAGTAATGACGGTCCATTGCTTTGTTTGGAGATCTTGATTCATATAACTATTGCTTGCTTGATACCATAGACCATCCCATGACGCACCAAGGAAACTGAAGGCAAGATGGATAAGAGTATGTTGTGGATTCATAAGCTTGTTCCAAGCATCGTCACTGGAATTGCCATCAATGGCAGCCAAATCACGCATAAAAGCAATCAAAGGACCAAGTGAATTGTTCTTTTGGATTGTTTTATCCTCGCCCTTATCTTCAAGCTTGTATAAATCTTCAGGATATAATGACGCATCATCACCAAGGTATTGTAAGTTTCCTTCTTGCTGCACACTAAGACTGTTAAGCTTGATTGTTTCCCCTACAAGTGATTATGTCAGCTACATATGTATAAACATTGGCATTGACTTACCGGTAGAAGTGCTCTTCCAGTCACCAGCATGCAAAACATTGTCAATAAAGTGGGTTGAAGCGTCATCAATCATGACATATAAGCCAAATGGCTGATCATTAATATACAAGCGGACCCAACTTGCTGACAAGGTTGCACCACCAGCTGCTGCGAGACAATCCATAAACAGCTTCTCCCTCCTAGAAGCACAAATCAAGAAATTTCACTATAATTAGTACTTGAACACAAGTGAAGACCATTCTAACGATGCTTGTACTCACGCCATAGTCATGTCGGTTTCTTCGGCACGAAGTTTCACCACTGTACGACCATAAAGCAAATCCTTGGAAGTCTTGTTTGGGTCAGCAAACTTGTCAAACTCGAGCTTGTAGCTTTGCTTGGCAAAATCCTTTGTAGATTGACCACTTGTAGAAAATCCTGCACCTCCAGTAAAGACATGCACTTCATTACTTGCAATGTAATGCACTTCATCCACCTTGATGTCTTTGACTTCTGATTTGGGATTGGCAAGCATGTCATTCAATCCGGTGGTATTGGTAATCTTGAGCACAAAAGTTGCCACTTCATTGGATCGGTTCATTCCCGTGAAAAGTGCTATTACACAGAAGAATCATTAGCACTTTTGGCATATGTAAATGTTGTTGATTTTGCCAAGCAACACAACATAAACAAAATATTCCCTGCGCCATCATCACCACAAACATATTACAAAGCTTTTTCTGTCACACAAACACATCCACAGCATCCACTTGTCTGCTCAATTGGGTAAAAAGATCTTACTTGGATATATCGGATTGAAGGCTTGTGGCAGATCGGGAACGTCGTACACGGTTTGAGATCGACCAAAGAATTCATTCCCTGTCGATTGAACACCTTGCTTAAGCTTTCGTTGAGTGGGTTCTGGTTGATTGTTTTGGCCATCCACCAGCACATATTGATAAGTATCACTTGATGGTGCAGTGCCAGTGTAGAGATATGAAGATTGTTGACTACGAGCAAGTGCATGATTTTGGCCACCAACTGACACAGCCACAGTCTGTGAGCCTTGTGGAAAAGCAACAACAGAGTATTGGACATCGGCAGCACCTATAGTGGTAATGGCACATCCACCCAGTGCTAGCAATAATGGTGCAATCAACATGTATGCAAAGTTCAACCAGATATGTAAGTAAGCAAAAGAGAAAAACGATTGAAGAAGAAGAGAAGGAAAGAGATGTTAAGGTAAAAAGTAGCTCTTGGAAAAAGACAGCCTGCTCTTGGCTAATTTATACTCGCACACACGACATCTTTCGTTGAAGTGATCGTTTATGACCGCGCGTGAGGTGGCGTGCCAAAACGGGTAGTGAAATAATGGTGCAGCTTCAATAAGCATGCTATGATTGACTGGATAAGGTTCCTTGAGAAAGGTCTTTCTTCAGGCTGGTGATGATGCATTGTCCAAAACAAGTATATTTTCCCTCCTTTACTCTGTATACTACTCCTTGGATGATAGAGAAGCATGTCTCTTCCTAATTTTCCTTTTTGTCTTCTTCAATTGGTGCAGATATATCCCAAACATGACGCTGCTTATCATGTAACCCCAAGAGTATATGCCGATCACTCAATACAATGATCACTTTGGATAGATACAGATTATTGCACCCATGTAGCGGATGAAGGTGTCGATCATGGAAACGGCTGAGTCGCGTTCCATCTCAGCGTGCGTTTCGGATCCTAGGGACTACAGCTCCTGCAGTAATCGTGCAGTACAATCATGCAGTAAGGAAGCCGTGTGTCGCATGTTGAAAACAGGTTTCCTTCACCAGTTGAAAAGATTACAAGCAGTAGCAATCACGCGCGTTTCTCTATAAGTTTTGACGGGGTGTAGTGATAGTAATTAAAGCAGTACATAGTATTTATAGCAGATGAATAAGCAGTAGTCAAGTTATATTGCATATTTGGATCGATCCTAAACAAACACTGAATTGACTGCTTCATTATCAACATGTGGAATCACTAGGATACCAGGCATTCTTGTTATCACAAATACGATTTTGATGATTCAAAACAGTCGTCTATACTATCATATGTGATATAAACATGCAATGTTTGTACTTCTTGAGGAGGTGTTCAAGATGCCTGGATAAGACCAATTTCAGGAGTCAAGAAGTGCTGCTGCATCTTATAATAACAGCACCACCAAATCCTTTTTCATCTAAATCAAAGGAGTAACACTGTGCTCACCAAATACGTTGCTATAAGCCAATCAATACCTCTTTCATTTAAAAAAGAGTGGATCATCTTGTAGTTGGACAATCCGAAGCTAGTGTAACGACATAGACTCGGAGAAACTCTATTGACGGGATGGAACGAAGATCCATAAACAAAGAAGATCTCACATGATCTGCATATTCCACAGCCCCTTTTGTGTCCCCACTGTGTAAAAAAAGACTCACATCGCAAGCATCTGGATGCCCAATGCAATGCTGTTAGCTCCCGATATACTGCTTTTTGCCCAGGGATTGCTGCACGCCCACTCTAATGCATATATCATTCTTTATGTTTTCTCCCCATGAGCACATAACGCTTATTAGCTCTGTAATGTTATAAGGATTTTGTCACAAATAAGTGCTATAGCTTGCTAAACAAGGCTAAAATGATATGTAGCAATTGGACTTGGTGTAAGATTGGGATTGACTGGCTGCTTAGTGATCGTCGTCCAAGTGTTGTGGATACATTGCAAGATACATCATATTAATAGGAGCAATTAACAGCCCTGGTTCTCCCAAGCCCCGTTTTTCTTTTGCCCCTAACTGCATCCTCCCTTTCCAAACTTACCATGTTATCGATAGCATGGTAGTTAGTAGCATGTTGGTCACACAGGCCATCTTTGTGTGTCAAATAGGTCATGGCGTTTTTGTCAACATGTTCTGATAATACTTTCTCCAGATTCCAAGCTATGATAACATGCTTCTTAGCGTGTTGAACCTTTTCTAATGATTGGCGCTTCTTGCTTAGTCATTTGGCATGACGCCAACTCTACTTTGCGCTGGGGAGTAATATATTGCCAGTAAACAACGAGCGCATATCTTAATGAATCCTTTCAAGTGAAGATGGCGCGATTGCTCGATTTATTTATGAATAGAAACTGAGGAAATGTCGGAAGGTGACTTGTGGATGTATCTAGGAGAAGACATGCAGGTCGTTTGAATAAACTGCCTGTCAAAAGGAGATTCAACCTTGGAAACCAGCAGGTGCAGCTCCGCGGCTTGACACAAGTACTTCTCTTCAAGCTCTCTCACACACAAACGCGACTCCCATTCACGCCATGCAGTCAAGGTATGTGTTATAAAGAAGCTCATGTTGGTTGTTGTATTCATACAGCTGGGTACATTCATAGGCAACAAGTGTTCAAGCGGACTGGGTGGTTGTTGTAGCCAGACGTGTCGCTCTTACTGTTTCGTTGTTATGCCGCTTCAAGTTTGGTGCCTACAGGTACAGTCAAGGAGCTCAATGCTATAGCAGAACGTGTTGCATTAACCGTTTAAGCTTTGTGTAGACTTCAAGAACAAACGCAACAAGACTTTAGCTTCTCCCTTTGGCTGTTTCTTTTGGCTTTGGCTTTGGCTTTGGGCATTTGACTACTACACTATGGCTTTCTGCTTCGACACAAACAAGGTCTCTTTACGTTGTACACGTTACCATGGTGCTGTTATATATGAAGAAGGCAAGTAGAATGACAAAAGCTCTTTATTTTGTATGAGTACACTAATACAAAGTGATCAGGTTTCTTTGGTCAGGCAGCATGCAACTTTGGGCATCATCATCTTCTTGGGTTCGACTCCCAGCCTGTACCTACAACGTGATTATATAACTGTCTGGCGAGGATGGATGAGAGCGATCTGGATGCTATGAAAGTGATATCCTTGCTTGTCATGGATTGAAGTTGTGTTGGATGATTCTTTGCTTTCTTTATTCTTGCTGTCTTAGCATTCAAAGGTGTATGCTTTTCCGCTTTTACCATATACGACTCTCTTCCAGTAAATCGCTTTTTGTATTTGTCAATAGCTAGTTACTCTACTCATCCCTACCTAGTGATCCGGTTTCCAATAAAGGATTTAGATAGTATCCTGTCAAACATTATGTAGCTTTATTACATGTTGTCATCCTACATAAGCCGTGTATCTAATAATAAAAGTGCCACTGGTGCAAGCCAACATGTTCGGTCTGATAAAAAGAATTGACATCTCAAGCCTACAGAGGCAGACTTGCACCTCATTCAAGTGAAACATTTGCCTATTATACGTCATCAATGCACAAAGAAGCATCGATATGGCTTACTGAAGAAAATCAAACAGCTCGAAACACTACCATTGATACTGCCTACACTTATCGTGGTCATGATACAAATCCATCATAGTTGTCAGTGGAAGAAGCTATTGCTACACTATCACTGACTAGTAGCATTGGTGAATAATGCAGTGGTAACATCCTTCTTTTCCATTGTTTGCTCAAAAGTGATCGATAGTGTAGTATCTGGATGGATGAATGATGATGGTGTCTATAGTATATGTCCAAAGATACTTGAAAGGATGGACTGTTGTTGGCATTGAATAGGCAGATAATGAATGACCAAGATGGAGCATATAAGAACCATGTCCTCTTTAACGAGCTTTACATATCCAATCCCTTCTATCCCATATGCCAAAGTAATATCAAAGAGTCATGACTATAGTAATTGGTGTGTATTGAAGCAAGTTGCTACACTAAATAAAGCCATCTCTATATACAAGCTATCCGCTGTTGACCGAAGAAACGCTGTTGAAAACAAGTTGGCGCAATTGAACAACGCTGGTTGAGTCTGGAAAGTGTTGGAGTAAACGCTGTTATGTTTAGTTGTGGTGTGCTTGCAGGAGGATGATTGAAGAGATCTTCAGAAGAACGCGTTTATCCTTGTCCATTTCATGTGATAACAGCAGCATCGTTTGTGTGTGAATCTGGCAAAGGCTACATCAGTAAATTGTAAGTCAAATAGCTTTTGTCATCTCCATAACCTTAGCTTACCTTAAAATGTAGTAGATCAGCAAACCATTGTTCAGCGTTCTCAGCAAATTGAAGTGGTAATTTGGGTATTGTCAATGATGCCAACCTTGTTGCAACGTATAAGCCATTATCCACCAGTTTCAGCTTGATGGTATGTACATCATTGCCTACAAACATATACAAGATAAGTTTGCAGTATAGTACTGATGTCTGTATTTATTCACATGAGATTTGTAAGGAATAGATTGTGACAAGCTTGTGATTGGTGATTGGGCATTGCAGCACAAAGTCATTCAATACAATCTTTGATTCAACTAGGAGCTTGGCTTGATCGCTGATGATCTTGGTAGGGAGCATATCGCTTGGGAAGCCATTCTATCCCACCATATAGCTGGACCAGTATCATTTCCAAGAAAGACGATGGTAGCCAAATCCACCTTGGCAGATGCATACAGGAAGCTACATCAAAAGAATGAGTATGTTGTCCACCGATTGCTTATAGGAAGATGATCAGACTTACTTTATTACAAGGGTCAAATAGCATGATAAACAACAAAGAGATTGGATGGAAAGAGATGTGTGGAAGATGATGAAGCGTGACAACATCCTTTTCTTTGTGAATGGTGGCGTGGGGGCATTTCTGTGATAAAGTATTTGTTTGGGATGATGCATTGGTAGAAGGTATAAACAGATAAATTCCCTGTACTGTTGGCGACATGATGCACTATCTGGCTCCAATGGTGGGGATATAACGGCTTCCATGAAAGACACATGTCAGAAGATAGTGTTTAAGAGATAGAAATAGTACATACCTGTCCTGCCGCATGATTCTTTAAAAGGCAATACAAAGCAATACAATGACAATCTTGATGTGTTGAAATGATGATGTGATAGCTGTAAAGTTGCTGGACCCTGCCATATGCTGTATGGTATCTTGTATAAGTGCACTGCATGTAACAATCTCAGAGTGAATACTTTACCTTGGATGATTGCTCAATTGTATTCTGGCTTCCAGCAACTGCTTCTTCATGTACCATCCGGTGTTGTCCTGCTTCTGTTTCCTTGTAAGACTTGTTAGCTATACTTGCTTTGTTCTCCCAATGTCATCCATACCAGTGAAACACTATGCCATTTCTTGCTCAAAACGAATGTCTTGTCGCTACCATGAATGAATGCCATCCAACATGCTCAACTATAGTAGATGCAACATGAGATACAAGCAAGCTATACATGTTTCAAGTCAAACATACCTGGAGATACCAATTCCTTGATAACTAAATCCATGCCATGATCGAAACAACCAGATGCCATCTAAAGCCAGCTCCATAATGCAACAGAGTCCTTCCAAAGAAGCGAATGTTGGAAATCTTCCTTCAATGCAGAAAAGCAATACATACCTACATTGAAACCCACAAGATAATTGAATAATCCTGGTGCCACTTAAAGCCAGATCCCCTGACACAGAGATTGCTACTATCGAAACACGTGTTGGTATGCTTTAGAGCAAAAGAACACTACTTACATAGTGAAATCCAAAAGCTGATCGAATAATCATGATGATGCCCAAAACGCCAAATCAAACTAGCATCCTTGACGTACACATGTCCTCCTAACGGAACGGCTGTTGGCAGTCTGTCATAAATGCAAAAGAGTACTACTTACAAAAGCCAAATCCAAGAGATGATCGCATAACCCTGATGTCATCCAAAAGCAGATCCCACTATATCAAGGTGTCCTTCTGATAAGACAAGTGTTGGATTCCTGTTGTGAATACGAAGGAACTGTACTTACAGCCAATGCATACACCACTGATTGAATAATCGCGACCTAGCGTCAGCTCCCATGATACAGACGAGAGCTGCTGATGTAGCGAGTGTTAGTCTCCTGTTCTTGGTGAAAAGAACAACACTTACCACGTCTAAAGTTGCTCTACTACCCTTGTGATTCTCCAAAGTGCAATCTTGCTTCAAACAACTACGTCTTCCTGCCATGGATTGTAAGATCCATTGATTAATGGTACTAGTCTTGTACTCCCAATACTCTACATACCAATGAGACAATGGATTACTTCTTGCCTTAGACCATGCCTTGCTGCTGCCATGATTACCATATAGCATGCTCATCTAAAATGCACACGATATGAGATAGCATCCAAACCATACGCTTCCTTGTCAACATACCCATAATAGCAGTGATGCCTTGATAATCCAACGAGATAAAAACAAGATCTTGATGCAAAACGAAAGCCAAAAACTGGAAGGACCTTTGTGCATCCAGGAAGCTGCTTCATCTTTGTGTCATTGGATATTGTGTTGCTGCTGTTTCATCATAAGACTTGTTAGTTTATGGTGCTTGTCTGGTATATCCAATGCTATACATACCAGTGAAACAATGTGCCACTTCATGCTGTAGATCATGTCTTACTGTCAGGAATGTCATCATCCAACATGCTCGACCTACAATAAAAGTAATATAAGGCAGTAAGCACACCATTCCATACGCTTTTCTGATCAACGTACCTAAATGATACAGAGTAAAGTCGCAGTGGCATCGCTTTTTGTGGACAGGTGGGAAGAATACACGTGACACCCCTTGAAACGTGTATGCACGGCAGAACAGCAAGCTACAAAAGATCCAAAGTGTTACAACTTTAAATGCAAACAATAAAGCGAGTGCAATGCTTGGACGTACTTGTTGTATTGAAATGAAGGTCGAGTCGTGGGTAGGTCGCTCGTACTTGTTTGCCAGATGCAACTGGAAAGAAGCGCCATTGTAAACCCAACCATCGCATGACATGTCCACCCTTGACACCGTGCATTGAAGGCAATGGCAACCGTAATGCTCTTTAGACTGTAGCTGGAGTTATTGCATGCTCTGTAGAGTAAATAGAGTTGGTCTTACCTTTGTCAAATGTAGAAGAAGAGCAAGGAGCACTTTTCTTTGTTTCCTCTCGTCCCCACAATGTATTCCACACCTACACCAGCCGCCTACTACAACTGCACCTGTTCAATGTATACATAGTCTATGTAGTTGCTTCAATAAAGTAAACCATCACTTGCTATTATAAAGGGTGAATTGCTCTCATACTTAAAGCTATCCATGATCGTACTGTGGCGGAAGTGGTATCTGACAGGTCTGTGCGTGTCGGATCAGTTTGATATGCAGATCAACTCCTGGAATTCGTACAACCTATGTTTACCGCCATGCCAAATTTGGATGTGCACTTAACAATTCTTGTCATCAAGTGTTCCATCATTGAATGCTTGTTTATAATGAGCCCAAGACAACCAACATCATCCATTTGTGCATCATGTCAATAATGTAAGCAAACACCACTAGCATGCTCATTCTTTATGGCTTTCCTTCACATAAAAGGGCACTGAAAGAAATCAACAGCTGTATGTAGAAAGGAAATGACCATCAAAAAAGGACCATGACAGATCTTATAGCCATCAATAATGCATTCAACAAACTCCTTTACTTCCTACTATTCTCATTTGATAAAGAGTTGCCTTTCCAAAACAAAGTACATATATAGATCCAGAAGCTTACTGCACTATGAGAAAGTAAAAGCACTGCTTATCATTGCGCGATATGAACACTGCAATGCTCCAAAAAGTACATCAATTACGAAGTATGATAGTGTTCGGCATATCACTGGAGATAGATTCATGCACTCGTTATGCATATCATCGCAGTCATGTCGCTTAAGGGATGATACACATCATCGGTCAAGGTGATAGGGATATATGAGCAATGTAAACAAATCAATGTATCCAATCATGCATACTAGTATGGAAGAAAAAGGGAGGAACAAAAAGGTAAAGAGATAACGAGTGATTCAGGAGCAGCCCGTTGTGTAACATGGATATCATTATCGGAAGGTGGCGTTAGCAAGATAACGAGTCAATGGCAGATAAGGTCTCATTTCATGATGATGTTTGCATATATGGGAAACAAATGATAGGAAATATCAGGATATGCTAAAAATATACACTATGACTTATTACCTGTCAACAACTTGACATGATTGCTGGCATAATATAAAAGGAAGAGACACTCTGCCGCTGAAGTTTAGTATCATCACAAGTCAAACATCCTTTATAACACCCTTCTATACAAGCATGGATCCCGGTATCTCTCTTCTGGAACACATCAAGACCATCCCCAATCTCATCAACGAAGATCCTAGCATTGTCACTCCAAAGTGCGTCTCATTTTCACATCGACCCTGGACAGAGCATTCAATTCCTCCAGAAATGGCAGTGTCAAGTAGCGGCAACAAATCATGTGATAGCAGCGATAAAGTCATATCGGAAACATCATGCTTAGGAAACTGGGATGGCATGACTACCTTTCAGGACTTCACTGCAAGCAAGCAATAGAATATACCATAGTAGCATAGCAATCATATCATCCTATAGTAGTACTCTGCTATTTGTGTGCAAACCAACATCATTAAATATCATTTGTTTTCACGACTTACAAGTCTTCTTAAATGACAATCATCATCGTATTTGGTCGGCTGATTGATACATATACATGTTGCTGTTGACAATGACATGATAGTGGATGACAATAGTGATATGTACCTTTATATCATGCAGCATTGTTTATCTGTGCGCACAGGTAGACGCATATAGTGGTCTTGTTCAAGGTTGCACAAAGCTGCAACCATGTTTTGCCTTTTCTCGACCATTTGCTCGCTTTGCTTACGATAATTGGCTATGTAAGATATAGCTTTTATCTACAGCAGCTGCATGAAATGCAACGTGGCTTGCATAAAGGAACATGCAACATGAATACTGTAATACCAGCCCATGTCACTAACAAGTTATGTTATCACTGACAGACATGTTGAAGGTGAGTGAATTGTTGGCTATATCTAGCTTTTTGTTCCCATGGCACAAGTTTGTGTTTTTTTCACAATAGCAGCTCTGTGGCAGCTCTTGTACTTGATACCGAGCTCCGGGCTGCAAGTTGCCTTATTTCATCCCCAAGTGTTGTGTCACTGTTGAACTGGCTTTTTCGTTCCAGAGAAGAAATAAATACAAATACAATGTGCATGTTTGGCCAGGCCTACAAAAGGGCAAATAGACATCACATGAAATATAGACAACAACAAAGAAGATCGTCATAGCCTGCCACAAGTTTCTTGCCAGCTGACTTAAGTGTACTTTTTCACAGAGGAACATCATTGCTATGAAAGAGTAAAGCCTAAAAGAAGAGCCTGGCCAACATGGGGGAGAAAAGAAGAAGAATATTGATCCGATCATCTCTTTTTACCTCCGAAAAACCAAACGCAATATGGCTTGGACTATTTTCTGGCTTATGCATGATCCGTACTAATAGTAACGCGTCAGGGAATCTGCAACAGTATGACAGCTATCGCTTCTTATCACAGGATAAAGGAACTGGTCATCATGCTCAGCCAAACAGCATTCATGTTTGCGTGGTTTTTGCTATCGATGTTATTGGATTTGCTATTTGACCCCTAAATAGTGCTGTGTATACAACTACTTTAAGGCGGAGGAGGAAGAAGCAATGCTTGCATCGGCTTATTCCCACCGATTGGCTAACCGATGCCTTGTTTGTCAGCAACACATCCCGCAGCAAAGTCAAATCCATAGCTTTGGATATAGATAGATGAGACACTATTGCTACTGATGGGCAAAACGGGTTATGCATATTCATATTCGGGATCTATATTGACCATTCATCATGACCATGAGCTTCAGAAATCACAGAAACGCCAAGAAGCCAGCTGAGCTGGATTCTTTTCTTGTTGGCATCCCAACCAACATCCCCCCCGGTACAAATGATGCACGTGCCACACACACATACCCATCACATTCAATCCCGGTCGTGTGCAACTGTGGCTACAAAAACAAAAATAACATACAGTGTGGCGGAAGGCAGATATAGTGAATAATGAAACAAGTGATTGTATTTTTCAATTGTGTGGTGTGCAAGTGATAACAGCAAGTATATACATAGGTGAAAGTGAGTGAAAGAGCATGTGAAAAGCATACTATAGGTGAATATGGATTGGGTATCTTGAACACAGAAATGGTTACTTTGCAATAGCTTTTGAAGGAATAGTGTGTTGGTGACGATTGTTGTTGGCATCAATGCCATGATGGCATACAGGGATAGATTGAACCCATGGGTCAAGAAGGAAGTCGTTACTGGTGATACGCGTGTTTGGACTTGGATCAAGCATCTTGTAAAGCATACGTCTAGCATCAGGATTGGTAAAGTGCTGTGCAAAAGGATCGAAAGTTTGTGTGGGATGCATGCGTGTATAGATCTGGAACGCTTTATCACAGCTCTTTTTGGCTCTACGCCAAACTAGACCACCGGTCCATAGGCAATAGAACACAATACCAGCAGACCAGACATCAGCAATATCGCCCCAATATTCCTTGTTTTCAAATGCTTCAGGTGCAATATAGGGTTCTGATCCAACAATACCACGGCTCTTATGACCTTGACGTTCCCAAGCAAATCGGAAGACATCAGAAACACCAAAATCAGTGATCTTGAGCACACCATCAGCTGTTAATAGCATGTTCTCTGGCTTAATGTCACGATGTGCCACACCACATTCGTGCAAGTAGGCCAGACCTTGCATCATTTGCTTCAAGCAACACAGCTTTTCACGCTCCGTTATGCGATCAGTCATGATACACGAGAACAAGTCGCCGCCAGGACACTATTCTTAGCATAATAAGTATACAACGGGTATTTACACAGCAAAGGAAATCAATAAGCCAACTTACGTATTCCATGACTGTGCAATATCGTTTTTGCTCATTCAATACAAGATCAATAGTCTCGACAATGTTGTTATGATGAAAAGTGGATGAAATGCAGAATTCACCAGTCAACTTCTTCATGTACTCTTTCTCGGTCTCATTTTTAGATCGTTTGCGGAATTGTTTGATTGCATATAGCTTTTCAGTGCGTCCAGCCTTGTTCAACTTGCGAAAGACCATCACAATAGCAGAAGTACCTTCACCAAGACGACGATAGCATTCACCATATTGCTTCAAGCTAGATGTTGTTGATCCAGTAGGTGTTGGTGCTCGTGTTTGACGTGGTTTTTCTTCTTCAGGAATACAACATTTACGAGATGCAGCTGATGAAAGGCGACGATTATGGATAGCACTATCGATTGTTGAGCTAGGACTGTTGTAGGCAGAATCCACTAGGCTACCAGCAGAAGATGGATGTTGTTGTTGTTTTGATATTAAGTCAGGAACCATGTTGTGTTGTTGTGGAAAAGAAATGTCGTCGATTGTGTTTGGAAGATGCATGCAAGAGATAAATAGGGGTTGCTGTTGACAAGAAGATGATAATGGGATAAAGCAGATGGGCTAAACCGTTATAACCACAAGGGCATGTCGGTAAAGGTATGCAGATGATAGAATTACAAGGAAGATGGGTTTATATACTGATGATGTGATTTGAAAGAGATAAATGCATTTGCCCAAAAGGTGGGTTTATATAATGATCAGCCAGCCTAGTAAATTTTTTTCACTCCCATCATAATTACAGAGTACACAGAGCTCTAGTTCTCCCCCCAGAAGGACTTTTTTTGCACTTTTTTGGTCGATTTCTCTTACTCGGGTTGCTGTTTTGAATAAATGCCGCAGTTGCTGTCCAATCGCCAAAACAGCTCCGGCAGCTGAGAGAATATGACGCGGGTTTCATTTTGTGATACAGATCACAGCTTGGCATTTCTCATTCCCCCCTTCTCTCACTTCCAGTGAAAGATGCGCTGTGTCATCATTCGCTTTGCAAAATAAACTTTCTACTTGTTTGACACTGCATCGTCATTCATCGGATGAAATGATCCATGATGAGATTGAATGACTTGATTCCGCTTTCCCATAGTCATTTGCCGATGTCCCTGAGCTGCAAGGGGGTAAAAGAGAGAGCAATGGAAAAGACGGGCCGATAGTAAAGAACATTCATCTCCTTCCTAACATGAGCTATATTCTTGATAGTCATAAATTAGACTTAATGACACACACACACATCTCTGATAATGAGCATGTTGGTCATTTTTGCAAGTCTCACGTGTAGCAGCTTATCCCATGATCTATCATACACCCCCTTCTCCCTTATTCTTTATCCCCCGGTAATCATTGTAATAAGGAACCAACGTAATACTTGCCACGGGATTGACAATGACGCTCTTTATAACTGTTCAGCATGATCAAAACATACAATCTCACACACACGCCTCTTTTTACAGCTGGTAGTCGGTGAAACCTTGCCTTTGATAGTGGCTTGTGCTTGTTGGACCGATAGTAATTGAACTTCTCACACACTCCCACCATAACAAAGACGCATAATGACAGAATAGATAGCAATTATCTAGCAACTCTTCTTTTGTCAATCCAATAAGGCCACTATGCCATGCCAAATGACTTGGCATCGTCATTCATGGTATTCGACATTTGTCGCTGACAGATGCCGTAACTTGTTTTGTGTGACATTGTGCCTATGTTGCATTTCACACAAACACTTCTTCCTCCGCCTGAAAGAAAAAAGATCGACAAAATCTTCCACAAAAAGAATAGCTTATTCAACCTTTGACTATGGTTGTGCAAACCAACATGCATTATAAAGAGCTTATCAAGTATACATGATCTTCTTCCAATCTACACTATCTTAATAGCTTCATTATTGGTAGTGATCCGATTGGGACTTTGTAGACTTTCTCATCATTTGCTGTAAGACATACGCTAAGCCAAGTTTGAATAGCAATCTCAATCAGGTTGTTATCGATTCTCACCCCAATTTGTATTCTTAAACCCATGATATGGTATCCAAACAACTAGTCCTTGTATCCCTTGTTGCATCATAACCAACACGTGCCCGTTCCTGATGTCTCACTTTCCTCTCCCACTGTCAACATCAATCATCCAAGATAGATTTAAGGATGCTGCAACAATAAAACTGTTATTTGATATGTACATGGTAACTGATGAAATGTTTGCTAGCGTGTGTAGGTGATGTAGTGCGTATGATGATATTGCTAATGTCGTCTATAGTCTCTTTACTGGGGTTGACCAAGTGTTGTACCAGGACCGGCAGCTGCAGCAGCAAGTACATGATCAGGAACTTCAACAACGACTCTTTGTAACTTGGGATTGCTTGATACAACAAGGTCTAAATCAAGGATATGCACTGTAAGCCTTTCATCCATTATGCAAAAGCATATTGATCTAACCTGACATTTCCTCCTCAGGAGCAGCGACCAATCCCTTGGATGCAAGCCATTTTTGGGTCTAGAAAAGTAACATAAGCTTCATGTTTGACTTGGGCTAGTATCAATACAACTTACGTTCTTGATGGCACGATCGTGTTGCTTTTGCTTCTTCTTGGTAATGACTCGACCTTGAAATACAGGCTTGTTCTTGCCAATGGTACGAGAAGTTTCTGATTGTACTTGTAAGAAATAGAATATCAAGATATAAGCTTTGACTTACTGTTTCTGCTGCCCATGGTCAATTGGAGTAGAGATCTAGAAAGGAAGGTGTTTAAAGAGTGACAAAATTCTCGACTTTGACCCGCCAACAACCAAGCCATCCATTCATGCCGTTGCTTGGTTCTCGTGCTCAAACTACACACTCCGATCAGCATTTTGGCTGAAAGCTGCAATCATCCACCTACACATACAACTTTCTCTTTTTTTCCCTCTTTGTTTACTCAAATGATTGCACGTCGCGTTTGGATGGCTGCTTCCACAGCAGTACGTGGTCGTCGTAACGCATCTACTGTTGCTATTCAAGACTTAAAGACACGTTGGCCTTCCATGTCCACCACTGAACAAAACACTATTGCAAAAGAGTTGGAAGAGGTCCAAAAACAGGATTGGAAAGTCATGTCAACTGAAGACAAGAAGGCTGCATGTAAGTCTTTATATGAAATGATCTTTTTCTTGATTGCTAATGATCTCCCTTTTAGATTATATCGCTTTTGGTGAACATGGTCCACGTACACCTGTCGTTCAGCCTGGTGAACATACAAAGGTGGCAGGTGGTGTTCTTGCTGTCTTGACTACAGCAGCTACTCTTTTTTACATCCTTGACTCAAATGGTATGTCTTTTTGCTATAAAGTGGCACGTCATTAATTCATCACACTCTTTCTATAGGTTCAGAGAAGCCTATTACTAGAACACGAGAATGGGAAGAAGCTACAAACGAGCTTTTCAAGAGAGACAAGATCAATCCCATCACTGGTATCGCTTCAGAAGGTTACAAGGGCAAAGGATATGTCACTCACAAGTAACTCTAATAAAAAAAGTTCCCAATCTTCATGTTCTTTAATCACAATGAGCCTTATAAGAGACAAAGGATGACACATTTCGGGACATTTTGTGATGTGAAGGATGAACAACGGGGGTGAAAGTATCTAGAGGAAAAAAGTGACCGACCACGCGTCTTTGTTTGTTGATGACTTTCCTAATGTTGCAATCTTGGCGTCAGGTTAGCGATTACAGGGGATAAAGGCACGCAAAACTGGTTTCTTCACACTTGTTCAAAGTTATAAAACAACCACACTTGATGCTTTTATATATTATCTTGATCTATCCACAAGGAGCACTATGAAATGCAATACATGTGATATGATGAAATGGGCAATGCTATAACTGAACAATCTTTTCCAAAACGACAGCGACGCCATCCTCCTCATTTGTTTCCGTGGTGAGATCTATATAACAGTGAGACATGGAACAATTCAATCACTCGTCCATGCTGATCCTGTTTCTCCCTGATATCCAATTTACCTGCAATAGCCTTTACACTTTCATGTGCATTCCCCATGGCAACAGCGATACCTGAAATACGCGTAATTAGCTTTCTTGTGTTCCTGATTCTCCAACTTTTTCCCCTACCTGCAAACTTGAGCATTTCAATATCATTGGGCATATCACCAAATGCAATAAGGTTAATAGGATCCACATCCAACTTGTTACAAAGGTACGCCAATGCAGATGCCTTGGAAACACCTGCAGCACATATCTCGACAAAGTGTGAGCTTGAAAACGTCAAGTGGATCATGGATTTCCATTTTGGATCAGCAAAGACTTGTGTCTGAAGGAACTCGTACAGCTGACTAGCAGGCCACGTGCGATGCGTCAACAACAAGTTCTCCACTGTATCTTCCTCTTCACTACCAGGTTTCTTCAAGAAGCCTTCAATAGGGTCATTGTCCACCAAAACGGGCTTGCCTTGCATAACCTTGCCACATTGCTCGTCGAATCCACTCTCGCTCTTGTAATGGACATCGCTTTCAGCTGCCAAGAGGACATGAGGACCTAATGCAGTCTTGACCTGCTTGATAATAGCACGCACATGGTCTGGTGGAATGGAGAACTTTTTGATAATGGTTCTTGTATGGCTATCCAAGATCTGAGCACCGTTACAGCAAATACAAAGAAGATGTTCAAGTCCTTCCGCTTGATCAACAGCGTGAATCATGGTTCTTGTAGGTCGACCTGATGCAAAGATGATACGTAACCCCTTCTTCTCGATTGCATGCAGTGCTGATACGGTGCGTGGTGATATCTTGCCACTAAGGATAAAAGGAGTAGATTAGATGAGTGAGCGGGATTTTCTTTATAGATTCACTTACGCATTAAAACCACCAACAATCAATGTACCATCTAAATCAGAAGCAATAAGCTGTACTCGGCTTAAATCTAATGTCCTTGTGGGTGCCATGGAGAATAATGGATGGGAGAAAGAGAGAGAGAGGAAGAGAAAGAAGAAAGAGAACGCCGTATGCGTGTGTGTGTGTTCCAGATAACTCTTTTCTCATCGTTGTACAGTGCATTCATCATGTAGTATTTTATTCCCTTTCTCCCTTTTCTTGTCGGGCCGTAACAATCCAAGAACTTGTAAGGAGAGATGTATTGGTTTTATGACTCTCATGAGCCACTTTCCCATCAACTTTGTTTTTCTTAGATAGCCATCATATTGTTAAGAGCATTATTCTTATCCATTGCTTCTGATTACATGTTGTCGTATGCACGATTTCAGAAGCCACTCTTTCATCCCTTCTTTTTAGTGTTGTCATTTACTTTATTGAGCAAGTGACACCATGCACAACCACGCATATACGCATCATCATATCATACCCATCCCGCCATTGCGCGCCAATACTTAGCAGTAACGTCACGCGTGGTATCCATATCAAATAGTGATCCCGCCTTTACTTTTGACACCTTATGTACACATTAGCTATCAAATACTACAACTCATTCTCTTTCTCTTGACCTTTATCAAAAGTGATTCACAAGTGGTATCATTCAAGTGGGATCGGGATTATGGCTGGTTTGGTAAGGGTACTTTTTTCCTTCTGGCGGACAATCATCATCCAGTGTAACCACTCCTAGGCGTGTGCGTTCGTTCACCATCTGAGAAGATAAAAAGACAGGTCAAATACACTTGTAAACTAACCAAATTGTGCCACAGATTGGGATCAAACAATCAAATACACTAAAAATGTAAGCCTTAGTCTACTTGTATAAGATATCAGGCAGGTACGGCATACCATAAACATCGTGGGAGGACATTTGACGCCATTCCGAATGATGTTACCCAGCCATAGTGTCCTTCACACATCACTCTGATGCCATTCAAGGAGTTGTTGGGGATCAATTTCATGATGGGCAGTCAAATATGATTGACGTGTCACACCTAGATCCAGTAATAGGGTGCCTATACTATAGAGATCGACATTGGCTTTAAAGAAGATTAAGATGACAGCGGGGAATACACACTGGTTTCACCATCAAGATCATGGAAAGATTTTATGGACAAGTACTGTCGTACAATTAATAGTTCTCGAACCCGATAGACTGGTGTGTAGATGATGATGGCAACAAGAAGAACCATACATGACCACGTCGTCATTTGGCGTAAGGTACTTCTCAAATGAGAATAGATTGTATTTGCAAAAGGGGTGGAATCCTACATGATGTTCTGGATCATGTGGATTTTGTGATCCATAAAGCACATAAATACAAGCAATGATGGGAAAACATGCATATGAATCTTCCATTTTTGACATGAATGACATAAAGGATGGTTGTTTATGTAGCAATCCAAGAATCAGAAGGGAAGTACTTTTGAAACATATGGGAGGAGTATCTTTCCAGTAGGATAAAGTCAACCAAGACTGTCTCCCATGGATGTAGTAAGCGCATTGTATCATTCAACATGGGTCAAAAGTGAGCATTTGTCTGGTCAAGCTGGTCGATATAACGATTAGAGACTTTGAAGCTGCATGTTGGACTTAAGGGATATTCAGTTCATGAAAGCTTAAAGCTGGTCAGCCTGGTTTATGAATGCTTTCAATGTCAAGAAGCAGTATCATGTCATTTGAAGAATGCAAGATTGGATTCATGTAATGTGATTGCTATAAGATACAATGGAAAAGGTAAAGGGACAAGTAAACAAGATGGTCTGACCACCAGCCTGGACACACAAAGAAACTACATGCGCATAAACCGGCTGCTGAAACTGATTGAGCACGGGTATTCGGAACCGAATTCCTTAGTTTGTTAATCACACCCGTTTTCGCGACACGGCTTCTTTCCCCTACAACTTTTATTATTCCCTCTCTCCTTTCAATGGACTCCATGGAGAAAGAACATGACACATCGCAACAGCATGATACACCTTCAGACAAAGTAGAGTCTTCTAAACAATCGACAACAACAACAACTGCAAACAGTACAGTCCCATTACCAGCCGACGACCCTGACACTTTGTTGACAGTGGGCGCATTTCCTACTCGACCATCAGACATTGTATCATGGCTAGACCCTACACTCTCCAGTTTATCGTCAGCTTTATCAGGACATGATGAAAAGAACAATATCAGCTTGCAGGATATGCTTGAAGACAAGTTGCCAAAGGCATTGTATGGCCAATGGTATCACAATGTTGCAGTACTCTTTATTACTGCTCTTGTGGCATTTATTTTGGGCAAACTCAGGGTGGAAATGGGTGCTGTTATCATTGGATGCTTTGTCATTGGTAAGTTGAGCTATTCATAAGATAAAAAGAGTGCTCATCATGGTATCATCCATAGCGGTGTACTATCAAACCAGTATGCAGCAATATCGTTACAACAAACGCAATGACTTGCAACGTGTACTTGCCAAGACACAAAACGAGGCGGATGAGGAACCTGTAGAGTGGATGAATGGCTTTCTACAAAAGTTTTGGCTTGTCTTTGAACCTGCTCTTTGTACGCTTATTCTCGAGAATCTTGACACTGTCATTGGTGAATACTTGCCCAGCTTTGTCGAATCTGTACGCCTGACAACTCTCACCTTGGGAACAAAGCCATTTCGAATTGAAAGTGTAAAGACTTACCTCAATCAAGATCCTGATACTGTGGTAAGTGGATATTTTTGTACCTTGTCTTATGATATCTAAATGATGATGGTATAGTGTATGGATTGGCGAGTCTCCTTTATTCCCAATGACTTGTATGATCTTACAACCAACGAGCGAGAACATTTGGTGAATCCCAAGATTGTTATCAACATTCATCTTATCAAGGGAATTGTGATTCCTGTACAATTGGAGGATGTCTCTTTCAAAGGCAAGATGCGTGTCAAGATCAGATTCATGAACAAGTTCCCCTATGCCAAAGTATTTGACGCCAGCTTCCTTGATAAACCTGATTTTGACTACAATCTACGTCCACTTGGTACAGACTCGCTTGGTTTTGATGTCAATGTGGTATGTTCATGTTACATGTTTATCAAGATTTTGTGTATAACAATGTCTGTATAGATTCCAGGCTTATCGGATTTTGTTCGTGATCAAGCTCACGCCATCTTGGGTCCTATGATGTATGCGCCAAATTCATTTACATTTGATGTGGAGCAATTCTTTGCAGGAGAAATGGATATATGTGAGTAGATATGCTATGTAGTGGAACCTGTACTCACATTGCATCAATAGCACAAGCCAATGGTATCCTTGCTGTCAAGATCCTATCCGCTTCAGCACTCGACAAGGTGAATGCAAATGGTGGACCTTTTGTCAGCAGACCCAAGTCAACTTTGAATCCATATATGCGTTTCTTTGTGGATAACACCATGGAATTGGGTCGTTCGAGTGTCCAAAACAACACTTTCCAGCCAGAATGGAATGAGACGCACTTTTTATTGCTCAACAATTTGAATGGTCAGCTGTGCTTGGAAATGAACAACAAGGGTGCCAAAGAGAATGGTGATGATGATGAGCGTGTTGCCACTGCCTATTTTGATTTACGTGAATTGGATGATGAGGACCGAAATGAACAAGAAGGACTGTAAGTGTGCTGGTGTCAATGCATCCAATGGATAAGCAAACTAATGGCATTTCATGCTAGTGATCTTGCATTGTTACACAAAGGCAACATGATCGGTGATATCAAGGTGGATATGCGTTACTTTGCTGTCTCCAAACCTGTCAAACATGAAGATGGCACTGTGGATCCTGCTCCAGAATCAAGTACGTGGAAATGTTTATATATGTCAATGCTTTAGCTGACCAAATCATCATCTAGATTCTGCAGTCTTACGATTGACAGTGCATGAGTGCCAAGGTCTTGTGGGATCATCAAGAAGATTGAATCCATTTGTTCGTGTCATGGTCAATGGAAAGCAAATTCTCAGAACATCAGTAGCATGGCACAACACTAGTCCACATTATGAATCATCAGGCGAGACTGTTGTTCTTGACAAGAGTGAGGTGTTTGTTCGAGTGGAAGTCAAAGATTGGCGCAAGGTGCATGATGACACATTGCTTGGTGTTTGGACAGCATCTTTGAACGAGATTCTAGAACAACAAGAAGCCAATGAAGGATGGTGGACCATGACAATGGATGATAAGCCTATTGGCAACTTGCGTTTCAGTGCACAGTGGAAACCAGTCATCATGCGAGGATTGACGCAAGAAAGTGGACACAGTTATGATAGTAAGTGAATCTATATTTGATTTGGATGAAGCTAATGACTTTTATATAGCACCTGCCATTGGTGTCATGCGATTCACGTTTTGGCAAGCTCGTGATTTACGCAACGTGGAGAATGTTGGCAAATCAGATCCCTATGTGCGTGTACTTTCTGGATTTCAAGTGCGAGAGAGGACTTCAGTCATTGACAACAATCTGGATCCTGAATGGGGAGAGACGCTTTATGTACCAGTTCATTCTACAAAAGAGGATTTGGTGCTTGAAGTCATGGATTGGAATGCCAAATCACGCGACAAGTCTCTGGGTATGATCGAATTCAGCACCAAGGACATGGTTCAACTTTGCGTGGGTGATCAAAGTGAAAATCCAGATCGATGGTATGAATCCACAGGCAAAAAGATTGACCAGTAAGTCTTGGATGAAGGGACAACAGTGATGTCAATCAATACTGACTTTTGTGATATAGATGGGAGCAATTACGGACCACTGATCGTCGTGGTGGCAAGGGTGAACTTCGATATACAGCTGAATTCCTTCCAACATTGGCATTACCAAAGCCAAGACCTGTTTCACCTTCTTCTGAACCAACCCAAGAACAAATTGATACCCAAGCATCATCTGATGATCCAGACAACAAGCAGCATGTTGAGGAAGAGTTATCTATTTTGGATTTACATGGATCACCAATCAAGTATACACCAGATGGCATGGTTGATATGGCGTCTTATTCAAGTGGTGTGCTACGCGTCAAGATACATGAAGTAGAGCTTCCACAAAGGGGTTATGCCTATTGTCAGCTTGTTGCCGATGCTTTGTTACCACAATGGAAGTCATCCAAGCTCAAAGGAAGGAAGCTTCAATTCAACGAGACAGCCGACGTGTTTATCAAGGAAGCAGACATTTCACGTATTGCTATTGAAGTCAGGCCTGCTATAGCCGATGAGAAAGATGATCGTAAACTTGGTTATTGGGTGGATAATGTCAAGGGTATTATTCGCCATATCCAAAACAAGCGACGTTCTACTGGAAATGAAAAGACACTTGATGATGGCATATGGTACAGTCTATATGGAGACGTTGGTGGACGTATCAAGCTGGGCTTTGATTATATCCCCATGAGCTCATTTATCCTTAATCCTGACGAAAGCATTGATAGTAAGTATATCTTTGTGTAAATCAAATCAGTACACTGGATTGACACTTTTCTCCTTCTTTTAGATCAAGGCAATCTTACTGTAACCTTGTTGCGTGCCAAGGATCTCAAAGCTGCTGATAAATCAGGTACCAAATTGCAGGAGAGAAATGAAAGAATCCAACAACTGAACATCATGTTATAGGCACAAGTGATCCTTATGTGGTGTTTACAGTGAATGGTGAGCGAGTACACAAGAGTTCAGTCGTCAAAAAGACCCTTAATCCTGTGTGGAAGAATGAGCAATTCTCTGTACCTATTGTAAGTATCAGTTTATGATTGAAATGACATTCAAGCTGATATGATATATATAGCAATCTCGCGTGACAGCAAGTTTCCGTATTGAAGTCTTTGACTGGAACCAGATTCAAGGAGATGAACCAATTGGTGAGTACTGTCAATTCTTTATTTACAACTTGATTGTCTGACAATATGTAAAAATAGGATCTGGTGGGATTACATTACGTGGTGACATGGTTGAAAGCTTTATGGCCAAGACTGTCAGTATACCTTTAGATGGTGTTGCAGGTGTTACTGGTGATGTGATTGTGCGATTTTTATGGCAACCCCAACTGCTTGTGAAACGAAGAACACAAACATCTGTGCTCGGGACTACCAGAATTGGCACCAATCTTAGCATGTCATCAACATCCAGTGGTGAAGTTATACCAACAGCATCAAGATCCAGGACAAGTCTCTTTAGTGAGAGCGGACATAGCCGAGCGGACTCTGATCATGGTTCATTGTCCACAATGAATGACTCTATGGAGCTGAGCGATGCAAATGGCATTCCTGCCATGATTTCTGTGCAACTTGTTGAAGCAAGAGGATTACGAGCAGTGGATAAAAATGGTACCAGTGATCCATATGTACGCGTACGAGTTGGCAATCGGATTGTACACAAGTCCAAGACTATCACAAAGACATTGGCACCTACATGGTAAATTCTCAGCCACGCGAACAAAACATGTATGCATCAAGTTGATATTGATTTTTCATTCAGGAACGAAACATTTGCATTCAATGTACCTGCAGAGCCAACAGCATTGTCTTTCAAGCTTAAAGACTACAATCGATTCAGTCGAGCTGTGGATTTAGGTGAATGCCGATGGAATATTTGGGATCTTGTGTCGCCAGAACACAGGCGGGCTGATCAATGGTTACCACTGAGCCCAATGGGTAGCGGCGAGCTGCATGTAATACTTGAACTTTCTCCCCAATGAAAAGTGACCCCCAAGTGTTTTGGTCTAAATAAAGCATAGCTCAACATCTAAAGAGACCGTTCCCGATCTTTTTTTATTCTTTTCTTCTTCCCAAGTCTTTTCTTATCCATAATGATGTTCAGAGGTATGCTTCATACGTTGACTATATATACTTTACTCATCATTAAAGCAGATGAACGACCCATTAATACAAGCGCTGTAATGCCTGCTACACCTTTAATACGATGTCCAGCTTGTTGTGCCGATGCTGTAGTGATCAAACGAGCACAGTCACCACGACCACGACGATTTGGATGGTTCAAGGCCTTGTTTACGTGCTGTTATCATAGTCGACACCATGAATCATCTTACGACAAACACGGTCATATGCGAACAGGCGAATGCCAAGCTTGTGAATTTGCTTTTCATTTCCCAGCTACCGGAATGGATGAACGAGTTTCTATATCATCTCTTTCACGACGTGGATCTGATATTCTCGAAAGCGATAAACGACATCATTCGATTCATCCTTTACGACCACCTTCAGCTGCATGGGTTGTACGTACCGGTTGGACTCCTCAGCCTGACTTTTTGGAGTTGATGCAACGTGTCTGGTGCGGGGAATGTGGCGTTTTTGTTGATAAGAGAGATGCCACGCCTAATGGATGCTGTGTTCAATGCGGATCATCACTTCGTGCATGAAGTCAAGGGTGGTTTTAATCATTGTGCATTAATAACTTTTTTCCATTTCATTCTCTATACGATTATCATCTTATGTATTATACCCAACCATCATCCTACTCCCATGGAAACCAATTTAGAACCACACATTTATAGTCATAGACACAGTTAAAGTCATTCTTTACATGTATTAAAGATCATCATCAATAGTCTAAAGATGGCAATGGCATTCATTTGTTTGGAAAAGGGGGTTGCATGATGAAATATGACATGAATTCATTGTTGGAGCATCACCAAGGATGTTTACTGGAATCCGTTTTAGCGTGGTTACAACAAAGAATACAGTCTATGTTTGGATCACGATCATGGTACACTATAAGGGGAATTTGGGACCAGACAATTAAAAGAAGCCATCCTAGAGATGTTGCCATAGTAGTGTTCTTTCTTGACAAAGCCTAAAGATGATTGGTGCCTGGGAAACAATGAAGAAGATATCTCATGCACTTGACAACCTACGCATAATGAAATGACCCAAAGTAGTTTCCTTATTTCATTCATGTGATCAAACAAGTCTTTATAGACAATGTACCATGCTCTATTTGGCGGGACACTGCGCAGTTTATTGTGTAGGTGAAAGCGCGTTCAAGCAGCGCTTGTACTTTTTTCACTTGTCTCTTTCACCTCATTTACAATGGCAGACGACTCTTGCTCATCGATACCCAACACCAGTGAACCAGAGATTGAGATCTTGTCCAAGTTTCGTTTAAAGTGAGTGGAAACGACGATCAATAAGAACGACGTATTTATCTATACTATCCAACAGACAACGACGAGTCGACCAAACCGACATTGAAAAGAAGTTACTGCTCTACAGCTATGTACCCATTGAGAAACTTGCAGAGCATGTGGCACAATGGCGATCCATCTATGTGACAAAGAAGCCAAGCGATCAGTGGGCAACAGTGGGGATAGTCGATCGATGTATTGTACGCAAGCAGTATATGGTTGTACGACTGACAGATATGCGTGGCATGCATGCACACCTCTTTATGACTGGCAAAGCATTTGATGCGTTACATGACAAGATCAACAAAGCAACAATACTTGGCATCTTTGAACCTTGCATCGTTTGGTCATCAGAAATGCGTGCAGATGTGGCAATCCAAGCTTCTCGAACAGATCAGCTGCTGCTCATTGGGACAAGTTATGATCTCGTTCAATGCATACAATACGTTACTCAAGAGAAACAATGTGAAAACATGGTTGATGGGTATGTATTACTTGAAGTGCATTTATGGATAATGACTTATTTCCATATGATAGCCGATCAGGCAACTATTGTGATCGACATCTTGAACGACTTTGTAAACGATCCAAAAACACACGTATGGAATTGGCATCAGGGTAAGATGATGATCCTCCCTAGAGAAACTGGATGACTGACTCTTGGATAAGGGATAGTGCATTGGAGATTCGATGGGCTCGCGTATCAAAGACACCACAAGGCGATGTATATGAATCAACATCACGAATGCAGAGCAATACCACGACCAGGAAGAAGGAATTCACATACACAATCAAAGGACTTGGATCAATCACATCAGATGGTGTTCATTTGCAAACCAGAAACACAACATCCAAAGAGGATAAGGCAACAAAAAAGAAGGAATTGACGTAAGTGTTTGTGTGATATTACGGACAACACATAGCTAATTGTAACACAGTGAGTTTCTGCGAGGACGCACGGACCCAGGGGCTGAAATGTTACGATTGGTCAATGGGATACAAGATGATCGACCCAAATGTAAGTACACAACTACAAACAGAGAGTGTGGATGTCTTATTATATACATGTAGCTCCTGCTTTATCCAAGGATGCTATGATGAAGATGGGACTGAGCACACGTCAGGTTTTGACAAAAGAGGAAGCAGCTGCAAAGGTAAACTTGTTGTGTGACACATGTCCATCGCATTGCTTTTTTACTCACATGGCATGATACAACTATCTGCAGAAACGATCCATTGATGCGTTATTGAAGACTACTGCTAACAAGGAGGAAGAGACACAAAAGAAGCAACGCTATGTATACCTCTAGTCAATAAACCAATTTCCGCAAATTCCTGAGCATATAAGACTTGAAAACGCGCGTTCTTGAGAGCGGGGAAAAGGTTGATGCCTTCTCTTTTTCTCATTACTCCTTTATCATCACTTCCTCTCCTTCCATTCGTTCCACAGTGTCGTCTATTTCATTGATTTTCACGCAACAGCATACATGATGGCACATCGATCTTTCTCAGTACCCCAGGTGATGAATGCGATAGCCGATCACCATCATCACCATCACCATCAGGGACCTGTCACTATTAATGCTCCACCTTTGTCGGGATCATTGGCACACGAGATTCAAACAGCAATTCCCAGATTGGAGAAGATTTTGGCGGATGAATTGTCCTCTCAAACACTTCCACTTTGCATTCAACTATTACAGTCATGGGTAGCATCATCCAACATTGACAAACAACAACATCAGCATCATCATCAATTCACTTCAGGTGGTCGAAAGCACATTCAAACTCTGACACGATCACGCGTGTCACGTTGGCTTTTATCATCACTTTCCAGAAAGAAACATATTGCACCTGCCAAGGATATTTCCGAATCTCACCATACAAATCACAGCACTCTTACTCTCGATCTTTCAGCCACCACTACTATTACCAGCAATGATGATGATGATGATGATGATGATGATGACAATGATAGCACTGATCGTAGCATAGCCAGTGTTGATGATGATGACAATTACAACACATCCAAAATCCTATTTCAACATGATTTTGATCAACGACTAAGCAGCAACAACAGCAGCAGCAAGGCATCTTCTTTGGTATCTACACCTATCATGAGATCAGCTGGTATGGTCCAAACACCTCCTCATCATCCTGCAGCACCACCTATCACCAATCGATATCAATATACATCCATTTCACCCTATGATTCATCTTCATCTTCAACTCCTATCCTCCGACCAACAGCTCCCTTTCGATCACGCTATTCAGCTGCATCCACTTCATCTTCACCAAGTACTACACAAAATCAACACAATCAATCTTTATCTACAACAAACAATGATGAAACGAGAACAACAGCTTTGGCTATGCAATCTTCTAGTCGAACAGCTATTACAGTTGCAGCAGCAGCAGCAGCTACCAAACTTCCGCGAGCCAAGACTACAATATCAGGATTTCTCAACAAATTAGGCATGTCAGTCAAGAAAGCTATGGGGAATAGACAACATCGACGTGCTCATCCTGCTGCTACGACTACTCTTGATGATGACAAGCACTTGGATTCTTTTCCTTCACCACATAGCCATGCAAGTGACAAAGATGGAAATTTGGATCATCAGCAACAACATGAATGGGACAAGGAAGAAATATGGCGACCACGTATTGAGCCCAATACTCGTGAACCAGCTTCAGTCAAAAGTCCACAATTACGCTCATCACAGACATTTTCAACTTGTTCAGATCATGAATCCAAACGCACCATTCCTCGAAAACCTGTCCAGTTTACAGCAGCAGCCATTACCAATTGTGCAGCTATTCCACCTACATTGAAGCACAGCAAGACTGATATGGATATTTTAAGAGAACAATCAGTGCCATTCATCAAGATGGGCATGGGAAGAGGACTAGGTGAAGAAGAAGAGGATGAACAAGATGACAGTGTTAGTGTGGAAGCCAAATTCCCTTCAGGCATTCATGAATTACAACAATGGCATCATCGATTTCATGAACAACAACAACATCCTGACAAGCTGGAAGCCAATTTGCAAAGGTACGTAGGTCAAGAACATGCTTCATTATCATATCACTCAATTGAATGGCAATAGAGTTACTGCAGCTGTGTACAAGATCATTGAAAACAATCATGCTACTGGATATTTTGACTATGATGAAAAGGGATTTCGTGGAACGCCTCTTGGTCATATGCAAGATCGACTTTTCTCATCTGAACCTTTGACATCTCCTGAAGATATATATGATCAAATGGCTTATATTGTAGAATGTGGTCAGGTATGTGTATATACATACATCGATGGGATAAGAAGACTTATACTTTCTTAGTTGACATCAGAGCACGTTATCCTTGCATATGTTTATTTGGAACGCATGGTGGATCGCTCAGATCAATCGCTTTGCGACATTAGTTGGCGGTTCATGTTATTAGCTGCCATGATTGTAGCAGTCAAGGTTTGGGATGACTGTGCTGTTTACAATAGTGACTTTGTCCAGATCTTTCCTGAGCTCAACATTGCCCTTGTGTAAGTACCCAGCTTCATTACTTTCTCAGAAAACTTATATCTTTTCAGGAACAAGATTGAACGTCATTTCCTCAAAGCCATCAAGTATGAAGTTGGTTGCACCCCTGCACGTTTTGTTTCGACATACTTTGACCTTCGCGATGGATACCACTTTTGAATCTTATCCACTTTGTATATACCACCATCATGTGATTGTAGTTTGTTCTTTTATACTACAAAATATAATACCATTTCTCAGAAAACTCAAGTTTCCCACGGTAGTGCATGAATTTATTGATTGTTGATCCCTAACACAATGTTCTATTGTTATGCACGTGGATAGTATAACTGGAATACACCAAAATGTGTCGGCGTTCTCTTTATTAAGGCCACTTTAAGATTTCTGGTATAACTTGTTCATCCCATCCATGACACAACTCGTCACTTGGATCAGTACACAAACTATCGACCGTATCTCTGGACCACTTGTCTAAAGTATGCATGGTGTTGGTGGCCATGACATTGATATATGCTGCTACACTAGGGTCCTTGAGAAGAGAGCCGGCTCCATAACGTCGGATAGTGCCTCGTACTTGTTCTTTGATGGCTGGTGCAATGTTCTTGAAAAGATTTCCGCTGCCAAACAAGGTTTCATCTTTAAGTCGAGCACGAATGTAATCCACAATGCGGCCCTTGATCTGTATAGAACATGAGTAATTTTCCTTGATACACATCCACCACACCGCCCATGCATGTACCTGATCCAAATGATGACATATCGATGGTGGGTTACCACAAATATAGTCCATTTTGACACCTATATATAGTAACATTCATTGGCAACGTTGTTCCACGAGTTGAAAGGAGCGGTATAGTAATGCAATGATGGAATGTCACACACAACACTACTTACATTCATCCCTTGTCCAAGATTCACCAGATGGTGGCATTTTGCGTGTTAATCGAGGAGGATTATTACAATCACCCTTGAATGGCTGATCACCAGAAAATATGGTTTGGTAAATGCCTTCCTCAAGTGTCAATGCAACAGTAGTATCATCTTGATGGGTTGGCGTAGTCAACTGAGCCATGAATGCCTCCAAGCCTTCTTCAATAGTTGTTTGGATACCATCCTGGACTTCTTTGGCAGGAATCAAATCGGATAGCTGTTCTGGCACAGGTACTGAACCGAGACTATCACTCAACATGTCTTGTAGCTCATTCATGGTCGAGTCAATGACAGACAAGTAGCGATCCGCAAGTGTTTGTGAGATGGCGTGGCGACATTCTGGTTCACAGGCCATAGCAGTCCATGCTGTTGTCAATAATAGGGTAGCTGCACTAAGAAACGTCCACCGCGGTTTCAACATGATATACAAGAGAATGATATAAAGAGTAAGGAGGAAAAGAAGTAGCTCAGTTTTTCCTTTTTGCCCATTTTCAACCCTTTTAAGGTACAAAAGAAGCTACTTTCTATTGGTGGAACATGCATGCTCATCGGATGAATATGAAAAAGAATCATGGTAGTTTACTATGTTGGTATCAAGAGACAATTGCTACTATCTATCTACTATTTACTTCCCACTTGTATCATCCATGAAGCGTCGTATACATGGCAACCAAGGAAATAATGCTGTATCCTGGTAATATCACACTTTGCTGAAAGTTGATTTTTCCCCTAAACGGAAGTTCTCTGTGCCACCACCTAAATGCTAAACTTGATCGTTTTCTAATAGGCCTTTCCAAATACTGGCGTTCCAGATTGCTGTCATAGACATTCATCATCATCAAGAACTGCTGCTCTTCTTCTTTCCCATCTCTAGATATTCTCGTTTCTTGATAGCGACGTGCTGTTCTAGATAGGATTTCATTTCTAGTCAAAAGTAAATATAGGTTGTCTCTCTAAACATGATTGTACAAATTACCTTCCAAATTCATCTCTGAAGTGAGCACCAAGATCCCTTTGGTACTATCAGGTGATAAGGATGCTGTGGCTGGAATGACGAGTACTGGCAATTGTCCCCACCATTTCTCCGGATGCAATTCATCCAGCCATTGTGCTAATCTTGATGCCATAAGTTGTTTATTCACTGATGGTGCAAACATCAAATGTCGATTGTTGTATATCTCTTGTGTTGTCCAATGCTTGACTTTGGATGGTTGTTGTTGTTGCTGATGTTGCTGATACAAGGCACGTACAAATTGTTCACGTAAGCTTTTATAGGAAGAGGATTGTTGTGTGTTGGAAGATGCCATCGCTTTGGAGATCATTTGTTGTACAGCTTGTTCATCGGATGTTGCCACCTTGATATCAAGTTGTCTGCACAAGTCTAATACAGATGCTGCTGTATGCCATACTGACATGGGTCGTGAATCAAACGCGATACTGACTCGAGACGCTGCTTTCTTGTCATGCTTTGGATAAAAGGTGACAGGTATGCTGGTATCGTCATGGCATGCTTCACTGGTAGGCTTTGACTTGTGACGATCGTCTTGCTTTAGAATAGGGTTCAGAATGGTATAGAGTTGTTGCAATGAAGCTGCATTGTGCTTTGCTTTGATAGGATCTCGTTGAAAAAAGTCTGGATGTGTTTGCAGAACAAGTTTTCTCAAGTAAGGTTTGATAAGTGAAGCGGCACGTGTGGATGATGAATTCATGGTTTGTAGAAGAAAGAAATGGAGTGGCTGACCTGGACTAAACCGAAAGAGGCAATGCCATGATCAGTACCAGAAGAAACACACCTGATTGTAATCTCATCTCTCTTATGCATCATTGATTACATGATCCTTTTTGGGGGCTGGGAAGAGAACACGTTGTACCCATGCATTGGGAAAACTGATGGATTGTCATGATTGGACGATGGCGTGGGGAGAGTTGCACTGAATGTGTAACTTTGTCCCAAAGCGCGCTCACATTATATTCGCCCCATTTCTTTTCTGTACCCATTTTTTCTCTCTTTTCACCCTTTTACTTGGCCACGCACACACACACACACATATACGTCATGGATTATATCGACTTTTCACAACCTACTTTCTATTACGTTCTTGCCAATATCCTTTTCAATCCTTTGTTCTGGAACACGGTTGCTCGTGCTGGTAAATAGAACGTCTTGTAACAATAACGACGACACTGGAGCTGACTTTCACGTGAATTACAATTAGAATATCGATCTCACATCCTTACCAAGTTGGCTGGTGGCAATCGCTATTTAGGATGCTATGTGTTGGCTGTCACTATCTTTAGTATTGGTATCATTCGTGATTACTTGTAAGTAGATGACAACCTGTTGGTGTAAAAGTGATATCTAATGCATGTGTATATAGGTATACCTGGGCTCTTGACAACCAACCTACTCATCCTGCTCTCGAATCTCCTTTGGTTCAATTGGCTGCTGTTGTCTTGTTTGCTGTGGGTAGTACTCTTGTTTTGACATCCATGTATGCTTTGGGCGTCACTGGCACTTACCTTGGTAAGCAAAGCATGATAGTAATTGGATCAAAGATGATTGACATCTTGTCTTTTAGGTGACTACTTTGGCATCTTGATGGATGAGCGTGTTACTGGTTTCCCATTCAATGTATGCGAAAATCCCATGTATGTCGGCTCCAGTCTTAACTTTTTGGCTACTGCTCTTTGGTAAATATTGGATCATGCAATGAGTATAAAGGTCTACAAGTACTAATTCTGGATATAAATAGGCGCGCAAGTCCTGCTGGTATCCTTTTGACCTTGATTGTGTACATTGTGTATCAAATCGCCTTGATGTTTGAAGGGTAAGTGCTTTCATTGGGATACAAACATGAGAGTTCTCACATGGTACAACGTTTTTCCCTAGTCCTTTCACCACCATGATCTACGAGAACAAGGCCAAGAATCAAAAGAAGGCTCAATAAGCACCTTCAACCCCCATTGTGTATAAATTCGCTAGAACTTTTGGATCGACATAGATGTCGTTTCAGTGCATACAAAAACTAAAAAGCTACTGGTAACTTTACATGGATCGGAGACACTATGTGAACATGTTCAACAATGTGCATGCAATGCATCTGCATTGTGGAGATGCTGATGCATCAAAGATTACTCTTTACACTGAAACATAAAGCTGCTCGTACAAAAAAGTGTCATGGTTTTATTTATATGCGGCGTAGTGTATGCTTGTAGGCGTGTTGGATGAGTGAAAAGGGAGGAAGAATGGATTGTATTGCTTGTAAGGGGATATATGCGGATAAGGATGCATTAGAATGTTACTTGTATAGATAAACATATTTACGATGTCAAGCCGAGGAGACCCAGCTCACGATACGGCTTTTTTGGTGGTGGATAGGGGCCATGAGCCAAGATTCGCAGCATCCGTAATAACATGCGAATAATGTGCCTGTGACAATTGGTTCTTTTCTTCCTCCTATACCGATTAGTGGATGATGGTAATGGCAATGATGATGGTGGTGGTGGTAAAGAGGAAGCTTGCTGTGATCGAAGCCAAGAATCATGATTCAGATAGGATGATGATGTACCAGGAAAAAGGATTGGTTTCAGCCATGGATGAAATAATACAAGATCTAAAGATGCACGCGTTTGACGAGGAGCTAACATGCGTCTCAAAAGATCTTTTGCATCTACACATGTATGTGAGAAAAGCATGATCCCCCATATACTTCTCCTATTATCCCCTTCATTACCTTCCGATATCTGATGTGGGATGCTGAAATCGCAATGCATCATTTTGCCAAAGAGCTTGCGATGATTTGGTGCCACAAATGGATACTTGCCGACAAGCATCCGATATAAGTATATCCCCATGATCCATACCTCTGCTAATCGCTCTACATATACACCTGATGCCATTTCTGGTGGGATATACTGTGGATTGCTATTCTATTCATGAGTCATTCCATCAACATTGCGTATTAGATATATCCAACTTACCCTCTGAAACGCCAACATTCTGTTTGACTGTTTCTTCGTGTGATACAAATGACTCGTAGTGTATCATCGCTATCAAAGAACAACTCGATATCCCCAAAGTCATCCTCTTTTTCTTGTACTGTTGCAGCTTGTATCATTGTAGCTAGTTTTTGTTTGCAGTAGGATTCATCTCCCACGTATTGGTCATCATATTGATCGTCAGGTGTTGTGTCTTTGATCCATGCAAGTGGTGATCGATAGACCAAAAGGGATGATGATGATGATCCAGATGTACATATTGATAAAGAAGAAGCTCGTGGTGATGACATGGATGATGATGGTATGTTATTAGTGCTTGTACTATTAATACTGTTATGATGATATTGATAATGATTATGCTCGAGTGACTCTTCCTCGGGAATGGTATAGAGCTGGTGGCGTGCCCGATCCACCAAAGTGATATGCGAGAATTGTGGAAAGAGATCAAACTATTAAAAAAAGGATCAATAAGCATTTTGTTCCTTTTTTTCTCGGAGGAAACACTAAAACAAGTTTCACCAGTGCATACACGTGCATGATCATGTAAGCGTGTCCTCCCATTACTTACTTCGAAGTCTTCATCCTCTTCATCCTCCGCTTGTACAGGCAATGGAGGAAACACGGGTGATAAATGCCGCCAATTATCATCCACCATGCTATTATGTGCCTTCTTTTTATCACGTCCAAGTGATAATAATGAGCGTAAGCGGCACAATATCCTCGTCCCATGGCGTCGCATTCGAAACGCACAAATGGAAAGGGATGAAGGAAAAAGAGGAAAGAGAAAAAGAAGAGAGAGAGTTGAAAGAGAAGGGATGTGAAAGAGGGATTAGAATATGGATTACCTGAGATCCAAGACTTCTATACAGTCGATATGCATTACTCGTACCTAACGTCGTTCCCATTTGGCATGTGTACACATATCAGCGCATTGGTTGCACAAATGAGAGATCACCTTGGTAACAATGACACTTTTCTCCCTTTATCAATTTACTTACGGCTTTTTCTTTTTCACACATCACACGATGATTGCTCACATGTCGTTTTCTTGCCAATCAAGCTGCATCTTTATCGGCACTGAATGATAGTGGCAATCCATCATGACAATGATCGATGACCCCTGAATCCAGAACGACACAGAAAACTTGATCCCCTGCAGCTTGAATGGCAGTAGTATAGTACACTTGACACGCACGTACACGTGTAAATAACCGGATCTTCCTCTTTTCGTTTACATTCTCCGAGAATAAAAGAGAGTCTTGTAATAATGATCAGCAGTAAGCAATTGCCCAATGCACCCATTTCATCAACAAATAAACAAAAACAATGCATGAGCTTGATTTACCTTTACTGATGGTGTAAGCAAGTCATCATCACTCATGGTATTCGTTTTGACATCAACCGATGCTCCCGAGATACCTTTGCTCTTGCATAGGGTGAAATTTCATGTGCATAGTATTTTAGAGCGCTCCCTTTCCCGCCTAGGTGCTGATATCATCCCTCGTTTATATCATGGAACACATATCATGCACAAGGATGCTCATAATGCATCATGTACTTTGGCGATACTATGCCATATCACTGTATGATAGCACTTGCCCAATGGACTGCTTACACCGTTGTTATTTAGTGATGAGCACTATTACAGTCGACTACATATCCAGTAGCAAGTCATGTGAGCACATCCCAAAATTTCACTCCTTCACGGTCTTATTTACTATTGATCCAAGCAAGTTTGCATCACAGCGATGAATGCTATCATATTAGCGTCATGGGGGTTAAAAGTCCCTCCTGAAACAATTTGACAGATGCAGGTTAACTTTCTCTCCACTCCATATGAACTCCTTCCAACATCCTGAGCATAAATATGCATGTGTATGTACAAAAGTTGTCTTGTATTACTAACTTTTACCAGTTTCTTCTATCCTAATCTCCTTTGACTTTTGTAAAGCGGTCTTAGCAGCATGTCGACCTTGTTGAAATACTCGATTATCCATTGTCATTCGCTCACGTTCAGCTTCAAGTGCTAGCAAGATAGGTATCATCCGCATCTCCTCATGCTTGATCACATGTACTGCATACGCCAAATAAAAGTGCGCCTTTTTCTCTGCAAGAAAAACCTTGTGCTTGGCACGCTTGTCCTTTTTTGATTCCATCCCATCATGCAGTAACCTGTCTACATCCGCCATGGCTCGTACAGTATACATGGATGAAGATGGTGCTTCCAAGAGTCGAATCACGTCATCCACAAGTAACACAATCAATTCCTTATTGGCAGCAGTTGTTGGTTGATCTGGTTCACTCAATCGATCCATCATATCCACTAGCACATCTTCCATGCTTGATAGTTGTATCTTGCCAGAAAACAGTATGGATGTCTCTTCCAAACACTTGATGGTCGATGCCACATCTTCACGTACTTCGCCCATAAAATGACGCATCATATAGCAATAACTCATCAATATGCTGCACAAGTGCCATCCAAGATCAGGATGAATCGCCTTGACCATGGATTCGATATTGGGTAATTCATCTGGTAGTTGGGGTATGTTGGTATGCTGAATATCATCATCATTATCATCCAATGCTTGTATCCTTGGTGGGTTAGGATGACTTGAACACCACCATGGTTCATATTCGGTCAACAAGTCGTTCACATTGTCATGATTCTGTAATAGTTGTTCGAATGCTGTACGTTCTTGTGCTGATAAACGTGACCAAATCTCGGCTGGATCAGCTGTCTCAATATCCAATGTTGCCAATCGTTCAGCCAAATCATCCGCTTGATCATCATCGTCATCATCATCGTCTTCCAATATCTCATCATTCTCGGCTTCGAATCGTCTTAATAGTTCCAACATGTGTCGTTTCTCTTCAGTATCCACTCCTCCTCGTGATTGTATCTCGGCAGTAATACTCTCCTTGTAGAAAGACTCGGTGCATTCAGCATGTTGGAGATCCTTGTAACAAGCGAGTGAACAGTAACGCAAGTTGCAGCGTGGACAAACGTAATTGGAGAACTGCTTTTGACAGCTATTTGGAATAAGTCTTATTGCAGGATCAAGTAGTGTGTGGCATTGCTTACATGTTGCATAGTACTTGGTTTGTCGACGTCGATGCAGCTCGGATCGTTTCGGTATTGTCGCCTGGATCGCTGTCGTCTATTATTCGTAGGCTGGGCATAGTGGTACAAGTGGAAAAGAGGTAGGTCAAAAACTGAGAACGCTGTGGTTGGCTCTCAAATACAATCAACTTGAGCAGCTTTTACTCATACCAAGACTGGTAGACATGTCTACAATTATTTAGAGCAAGTTGCTTCATTGAAGAAGAAGGAACAAAGACAACGTAGTAGTAGTGTTTTCATTGTTTAAAAGATCTCTTTAAAGTCATTCTCCTTTTCTCTTTCGAATGATTGATGATGTTCCCTTTACTACGAAGTGCACTTGACATATATAAGCCTTGCTTCTTTTGGGATGCTCTGGTGGTAGTGGAAGCGTATCTTTGGGTACCATACCACAGTAGGTTGATATATATCGCTTATCACTGGGTTCATTATATGGTGTACAATGCTTTCTGCTCAATAAAGCTGTCCAGTACTTCCTTCACACCTCGTTTGTCTCATGTCATCTTTTTACATAACATTACCAATGTCATGTTTGATATGCATGCAGTGTATGTTATGGCTCTTTATATTGAGCATGTCGCAGAGAAGATTAGTAGTCCCCTATGATAGTTTCAAGTGATATGCTTTCAAGAGCTCTTTTGATCCATACCATAGCTGTCTTTTGATCAACACCCAAAACACGAGTACTGGGATGAAGACAATTATGTGAGCAAGTGGTTATAGTCAAGTATAATGGACTTTAAAGGTGCTTGATCCAATGGCTAAAGACATGTAGTGCTGTTTAGCAGCAGAAATCTAGTAGTGCTATTACTTGAAGTCGTTTACGTAGCAAGAAACAAGATCTTGCGCTTCAAAGAGTCATGTTGCTATTGAACTTTCTGATGTACTCTCCTCCCTTGCCACCCAGTAAGTGGCATTATGATGGTATGTAATGGCGAAATTCAAAGCTAATGATGTATGTATAAGAACCATGCAGACACCCCATCATCCCGACATAAGAATGAAATGCAGTTTATGTGTATATACAACTGATATTAAGGGCTAATGTATCAGGAATGACGACATTTGATGTGGATAATGAATTGCATTAGGATTGATAATGAAAGCTTCTTAATGGAGCTGCAGGGCCGATGATTCACCTTATGACCACTTAATGCTATGCCGAGCGGTGTTGTTACACATGGGATGTGCTGGGTTAAATTGTCGGTCCATGATCGAGACGTGAAACACGTTCTTTTTCTACAACTCCATACTACTCCCCACTTTCACTATGCCCAATCGTGTTCCCGCTGAAGGTAAGCTTGCTATTGTATAGAGAGAAAAGAGTGAGCGACAAGTACAATATACTCATGGGACTGGATCGGGTGTTTGGACATTGGGATAAATAGAACTTCCGATCTTGGAGCAGCTTGTCAGCATCAAGAACCGACTCAATGCCTTGAAGCGCGATCGTTCCAGCTATCTCAAGACGCAAGATATCATTCCACTAAAGGAGGAGACCGAGGAACAGATTGAAAAACTGAGTAGTTTTCGTGGTGGCGACCTTCTTCCCAAAGGCGTTGAAGCAACACGCACCGACCAAGTACTTGATGAAGTGTGCCAGCTATTAAGTTTATCATTCTTAAGCTTGGGAAAAACAAGAGAAAGTAAGCATGGAACGAGATGGAATGTAGATGAATAATTGCTTACGTGATACACACATAGCTCCTGCTGTATATTCACAAGTAGTCGCCATCAAGGTAAGTGATGCTTATGCAAGGATATTGTCATGCTGATTGAACTATGGAATGATGTCATTCTTCTTTAGCAATGCTTTGATCGTTTAGAAGACTTTGGTATCTATGCAGAGGAATTCCTGGAGCCTTACGAACGCAAGTTGCATGAGATACAAAATATCTTGGAGATTGACAGCCGTGAAAATGTTTTACCGGAATCGGCTTTGAAAGTTGTCACTGCCCGATTCAACCAATGCAGTAAGTTTTATTACACAATCTCCCCCAATGTTGCTTACTTATTTGCTATAGATCGTATTTACCAGAAACTACTTGACACCATCCATGAAGTATCTCCTGAATTGTAAGTGTATACAGATGGGATGGCAAAATTGGATATTGATTGGTATAATAGAGTCCCCATACGCAATCAGCTACTACGTATTCGTCGACATTTGGTGACTATTGCATGCAGACGCAAGTTTCATTCGAGTGACATTATGGCTGCTCAACGTGAGCTTCATGAGATTGATGAAAAGCGTGTGGATGGCAAGTTTCTTGACAAGGATGGAAACATTCCTGCTGGACAAGCTGTCGTTGTTGGTTTATTGGAGCAAATCTATGAGTACGCCCATGATCTGAATGTTGTGACAAGTGGATCCTTTTCTCCTGCTCTTCAAACCATTCGTGAACGTCTGGTTGAAATCAAGACACAGCTTGAACGACTTGAGCTTACACACAAGTGGACACTACGTCAGACCGATTTGTTCAGTTATCAGCATCAGCTTCAAGACATTGTATCTATGCGTTGCAGTGATGATGATGAAGATGTGAACAAGCGAGGCAAATTCTTGGATGAGAATGGGAATGCACCTGAAGGACAAACTGTGCTTTTGTTTCTCTTGCAAAAGTGCTATCGCATGATCCTTATCCTATTGAGCGAGAGCGTACCTGTATCAGAAGCCTTGACACCCATTTACAACCAATTACAAACAGTCAAACAGTGCCTTTTGGCTGTCAGGAATACTGGAGCACCTTGTTCACCCGAGGAATTATATCCATACCAGATGAAGCTCACTAGTATCGACAACTTGCGTAAAGATGGCAAATTCCATGATGATGAAGGAAATGTTCCAGAAGGTCAAGCCATGTGTGTATCAACGCTTGAAGAATGTTATGGTTTATTAGAAGAGTTACGACAACGTGATGACAATAGTGAAGATCAATCCTCCTAGACTTTATCCCCTTTCCCATTTTGCAAACACATTCACACACGTATATATATACTTTATCCCCGGCATCGTTTTAAAAATCAATGTACATGTTTAATATATATCGCTTTAGTCTTGACATGTTTTTGGGTATGGTTGTTTATTGTCATGATTGCATGGTCTACTTGTACAGGGATTTCTAGTCGCTTGGTTGATCATCTGAATCACCATCATCATCATGAGCATCATCGTCTGCGATATCAGAGTCATCCTAACAATCACAATGATCAGTATCATCATTACCATCATCCTATTCCTATTCCTATTCCTACCATTTGAAAAGCAGCAGTGCCTCGCTCTAACATTTCCTTCAACTCGGTATTCTTTGGATTCACCAAAAGGATAGGAGTGAGCTTGTTACGGTTCTCGATACTAAAGTGACATGCATAAGTGACATTTCTAAATTGAGCATACACACGTGCACTACACGCTATACCTTGGGTCAGCACCTCCTTGCAAGAGAATATCGACCATAGCAACTGCCATTGGAAGGTCCTCATCTTGGTATTGGACAGCCTTGTGCAACGGTGTGTCGCCTTCAAGTCGGTTCTTGACGTCCAGGTCAATGTCATCCAAGTTGACAAGCAACTCGAGACAGCCAATGGAACCTGCTTTGGCACTGACAAGATACCCAGTTAGTCTGATGCGTTTCTCTATGCTGCATGGTGTTATCTACTCACGCATAATGGGCGGCTGTGTTACCGGCACCATCCACAAAGTTAGGATCGCAGCTGCCGTCGTTTAGGATTTCCTCCAAAGTGTCTTCCTGGTCGTTTCTGCAAGCAGCGAGCATCAGCTCATCTTGAAGAGTGTCAATAAAGGAAATGGTAGCAATAGTGAAAGAGTTATCTATACTGACTGTTGGTTGCACCGTCTTGGTTCGTCATAAGGGGAAAAAAGGAGCTTGTTGTAGTGCTGCCATGGAAATCGCCCACTGCTTTATCTTCCTGGTACCGACAGTACGATCACCGCTGCATTAGCTCTTCCTACACTGCTTGATCAACCAACTTGCCTGTCTTTTACTTTTTTCAGATAGAGAATAGATTAGTATGCAATAAAAGAGATGTCCCTTGATACATATAGCTTAAACTTGCATCCAATGCATCTCATTTCTATTGTATTCAATCCCTTTCAAACACACTGAACTTGAAGTCTTCAAGAGATTAAGAGCGATATTGAATTGACATGACCATGATTCTGTGATTAAACATCTTAGCAAAGTACATCGTGCTGGATATATATATATATATACCAAAGATCAGTTCTTTACATAAACAAGGTACATGAGAAGAATAACGAAGACGATGTCTCTAAGTGTTCGTAAAGAAATTGCCACACTATGAAAGCGATTCTCATGTATGTATGATCCACTTTTAAGACCAACTTTCATTTATGATCAACAAGTGATGGCTGTGATATAAGGCATTGCTAATACTGATTCATCGGGGCTTCAAGCGAATTTCCAGAGCAGGTGGCAAAAGGAGTTGGTTGGTTGATAATATCGGAGACCAGCAAGATGTGTTGGACAAATGAGCGTGTGTAGGAACATCAGGATGTCTTGTGATGACCTTTATCAAAGTCTTGAATAGCAAGATCAATGATAACATGTCATAGAAGAAGAAGCAACATCATAATCATGATATCAAGTAAAGCAGTAATCGAAACCGATGAGACGAGTGATTGTACATGAATGCTTTAGACAATGAAGCTTGGCGTTACTCAAAACATTTGTCCTGAAATGACGGGAGTTGGCCTTTGTGTCAATGAAAAAGCAGTTTATCTACCGCCTTCCCCTTTCCACCAGGGTCACACAATCACCCAACATTCAATTATCCTCTTTTCTTTTTCTTTTCTTCCTTTTCTCCCCTTTTCTCCTTTTCATTTTCGTATTACTATATGGTAGAGAACGATCCATATCGTGCAGCACGACGAGGTACCGCTCAATGCCTTACAATGGCTCTTTATTATATAACACGTGGGAACCAACAACTAAGCCTTTCTATCTCTATTCTTTTACCCGTTTGCACAGATCACAATAACGCATCGCCATGTGGAACACCCAATGGACAAGAAGCTCATTCACGATCGGGTTCTGATAGTAGTACCAAAAAGTTGACAGCACGACAAAATTCCTACAACGACGACCCTTATGCTCGTAACGAACGAGCCAACAGACCCACCATTCGTGCGAATTCCTATTTGCCGTATTCCAATCATCAACGGGATCCATTAGCCCCTGTGCCACCAATTTACATTGAAGATAATGCAAGCATTCCCAATGACAGAACCATCTCTTTACAAGTCGATTCTTTCACATCCACCACTGATGATCGTAAACTACCACCTACAACCAAACTTGGAAGAGGAGTTGATACAACATCCTTATCAATACCAACCAAGAGACGACAACGACATTGTTGTATGCGTTGGCGATTAATTACCTTGATCAGCATTCTTGTTGCTGCTGTGATTGCTGTCATTTGGTACTTTGTTTGGCCACGAGTCCCCATTCTTGCATTGGATGATGCTGAAGACACATCGGATCCTTATTCATGGATTAGAGACAATAGTGATACCCCCAAAGCATACAATGCCACCTGGTCACTCAATATGACTGCCGACAATACGCAAAATTGGATACCCACTCGCATTAAAGACATGTCTGTCATTGTCGTCAATCACAACACAAGTCAACAAATCGGATCAGGCAATACAGGATCATTGATCTTGTCACCCAAGGAGACACAAGTAGTCACTGTCCCATTGTCATTCTTGTACTGGAATAGTCCCAACGATCAGACATTTGAAGATTTGCTCAGCGTGTGCTATCTTGTCAAAACAAATGATTCGCCCATGAGCCGACCACAAATGCTCATTGATTTGATTGTCACTATCCGTATTGCTGGTATTGCATGGTCTACTACACAAACAGTCTCCTCACCTGAAGGATTTACATGTCCTACATAGTCAATTCTCTCTCTTTTTGTATCCTTTCCTTTTGCATTGTAATTCATTTTACCCTACAACACATCCTCTTCATCTTTGTACACTAGTAAGCTTATAATAATACGTACATAACATACTTGACATGTCTATGATCTGATGGATGCATAAAGAAGGATTCTGGGTATGGCCTAGTGCAACGTGATCCTGTGACTCACATGTCAAGAAATACCCAACATGCATTGTCCGTGCGTTCGGGTAGCTCAAGATCAAAATCGGAGACAAGAGCCATTACTTGTTTCATACTCAAGATTGCCTTTTCCATTAAGCGGCTGTTTCAATATAGGTCGTTCTTTTCTTTATTCTATTTTACTTGTCATGGTCAATCCTATCTCTATTCATGTACTAGAAGACACTATCATATTACAAGGAAGCCAACAGGAATCAGCAGGCAAATTGCTTCAAGGCAAGCTCATTCTGGATCTCAAAGAGCCAATCAAGGTGCGATCTGTCAACTTGCGATTCTATGGCAAGATGAAGGTGTCTTGGCGAGAAGGTAAGTCTCCACGGATATACAAGTAGTCTTCATTGGCTGATCCAATCATAGGAGTCGGACATGGTCAAGACTGTCATCAGCAAGAACGTACCATCATGTCACATAAATGGCAATTTGTTCCTCAAGAAGATGAAGCATCATCATCGTCATCAACTACTACCCAGCATCATCATAGTGGGAGTACTGTTGGTGTTCGAAGACCCAATTACGCTTTACGTGCTGGAAAACATGAGTGGACTTTTGCATTACCGTTATCTGGTGATTTGCCACAATCAGTAGAAGCTACCAATGGCAGGGTGATTTATCAGCTCAAGGCTACGGTGGAACGTCCATTCTATCTGCAGAACTTTTCACTCAAAAGACCCATTACTATTGTAAGGACAATGCAATTGGATGATTTTCCTGCAGTGGATACATGGGAAGTACATCATACATGGGAGGACAAGATTGAATACGACATCAACATGCCTACAAGGATCTATTCATTGGGAGAGCATATTCCAATCACATTTGATATCAAGCCATTGGATCATAATCTACGAGTACAACGCTTGGTGGCTACATTGAAGGAATATCGTGCTTACAGAGCCAAGGAACATTCGACTCGACATACTTGGGAATGTGCAGCCAATGTTGTTGTCAATCCAAACCCACTGGAGAGATGGAATCACGTGTTGGATTTGAAGATACCCAAGGAACCACCTCATGTTCACTGCGATTCCGACAATGATATGATGAAGATTCAGCATAGAATCAAATTCAGTATCTATTTACAAAATGCTGATGGACAAAAGTCTGAAGTACGCTGTGCTGCAGTGATTATGATTGTCCCTTCTCTTGTTCAACAAGCAGCACATAATACCTTACCACCATACCAACCTACGACTTCATCATCATTGTATCGTACAGCTTCCAATGCTGTTAGTATTCGAGGTGCTACTTCACGTACTACTGTCACTTCCACTGGGGATCAACAAGAACCTTTAGCAAGATCTTATGGCTCATCAGCTGGTATTTGGTGGCATGGCATGGATCTTTCTCGTGTTCCTTCTTATAATACTGCTGCTCAACAAGAACCTGCTTCCCTTTCATCCTCTTTACCACCTTATGAAACCATCATTCCTCCTCGATAGTTTGATTGTTTTATATAGACTACTTTTTACTCTAATACTAATACAAAGCTATTCTAATGCTGACAAACACCGGCAGAACATTTGAGCGGATAGGGAAAGGTGGAACTTATTATTAAGCCTTAATATACCGTGTGATCTCCCCCACATTTCATCTATTCCTCTTTTCTTTTCATGCCTCGACTCCTTCCAGAAGCTACCCATTATATCCCTGTTCACCCTGCTACAGAAGGCTGGAATGACCAACGACTGGTTGTGGAACGCCATTACTTTCCAGCACCTGAGAAAAGCAATCGCTGTATTGCCTTGCTATGGTCCCATTCCAATGGCTTCAACAAGGAATCGTTGCATCCTCTCATGCGTCACTTTATCCAATACATGAGACAGTATCGTCCTCAATACAATGATACCAGCTTTACCTTTGTTGCCTGGGAAGCTCGTAATCATGGTGACTCGGCACGCTTGAATCAAGGCACTTTCCGTGACACATGTAGGCATATTCTATATCCTGACCACGTGATAAGATACTGATGTGTGATATGTAGATGTCTGGTTTGATAATGTCATGGATACAAAGCAAGTCATTGATGTGATGGGTCTTAAGAAGGATCATGACAAGTTGTTTGGTATTGGTCACAGTTTTGGTGCTACATCCATGTAAGTGAACATTGACAACATCAATGACAGATTGCTCATGCATGTTATGATTAGGTTGCTGTGTGAATTCTTTTATCCACGTACATTTGATGGATTGTGCTTGATTGAGCCTGTCATTGGTGACAATATCGATGATGTTGTTGTGCGAGAACAATACCCAACCATGGCATCAGCTAAACGTCGCGATACTTGGGATAGCTTGTAAGTAGCATTAGTACATATAGGATGGTTGAGATATTGACTCTTTGTATCAGTGAAGATGCATTGAATCTATTGCAGCAGAGACGTTTTTGGAAGCGATTCGATCCTGAAGTCCTTGATCTCTATGTTGTAAGTAATGGCTTGATCAGCTACCTTTACCATGACTAAGAATCCATTTGATAGCGTTATGGCATGTACAAAAGGGAGGATGGAAAAGTGTCACTTAAATGTCCAAAGGAGCAGGAAACAGTAAGTATACAAAATAGCATGCGATACATGATATCTTATATTCTATACAGCACAATTTCCGCATGCAAACTTACGCACGAACCACTGGATTTCGCTCAATACCCACCTTGAAGATCCCTACTGATTTCATCTATGCCAAAGAATCAAACTTGTAAGTGTCTATTATCACAGTATAGGCTAAAACAGTCATCTGATCTATCCAACAGCTTGTTGCCAGGACATGAAGGTGATATTACTTCCAAGTCGAAATATGCCAAGGTTGTTTGGGCTGAAGGATCACACATGGCACCTAATGAGCGACCCAAGGATTTTGGTAAGTGTTATATAAAGAATCGTTTTCATGGTCTAACCATGTGTCATGCATATAGCACCCATCATTACAGCAGCATTCGACCGAGCCATGGCTGAAGCAGCTCCTTCTTCTAGACTTTAGATTACATCATGATAGATTTCTCTTAAGAGTTGAATGCGAATATAGTATTTCCTTTGTATATGACAGTTTCTTTATGTCTCCAGTTGATCCATTCTATCACTATTTACAACAGCTTTCTAATGTACACTAAAACAAGCGACTTGGAAGATCAATAATGCGGATCCTTGTGTAGAGCCATTGTCACACTGCTTGATTTACCGATACAGTACTGCGCTCCGAAGCTAGCACCAAATTTTTACTCCTCTTACCTTTCCACCCATCGATCCCACATGAGACAACTCAAGCACCACGAACAAAAGCTTCTAAAGAAGGTCGACTTTCTGCAATGGAAGAAGGAAGACAATATTCGAGAGATCAAAATTATTCGACGATATGGCTTGCAACAGCGAGAAGATTACCACAAGTAGGTCTCTCTTTGGGGGACCCAAGATCTGCTTCTTTTTGCTTACACTATATGATAGATACAATCGACTTGCAGGTAGCATCAAGCAACTTGCCAATCGTATTTCTCTTTTGGACTCTCGTGATCCTTTCCGTGCCAAGCAAGAAAAGGCACTTCTCGACAAACTTTATGCTATGGGCATCATCACATCTACCAGCAAATTCAGCGACTGTAACAAGGTGACTGTATCAGCATTTTGTCGAAGGCGATTACCGATTGTCATGTGTCGACTCAAGATGGCAGAAACTGTCAAGGAAGCTACAACATTTATTGAACAAGGTCATGTCCGTGTTGGTCCTACTACTATCAATGATCCTGCATATCTCGTCACTCGTACCATGGAAGACTTTGTCACTTGGGTGGATACTTCCAAGATCAAACGCAAGATTATGAAGTACAATGATAAGGTAAGTTATATAGATACACATGATGAGGATCAAGATGACTGACATGTTGCTATTCTAGTTGGACGACTTTGATCTTTTGTAGATAGCTTTTACATTTCATGCATATACAATAATACAACAACATCATTCTATATTGATTCCATATACGTTGAAAAGAGTTCTTCATTATCCTTGATCTCCCTTGTTGATATCAGTGCCACCACGCGAGTATTTTGTGTCATTGGATCATGTCCACTATAGTAAATGTTGGGTATATATTGTCGTAACTCCATGGGGAAACTTGGTGGAAGATCGACTTCATGATATTGGACTGGGAAAAGGTGTATTAGCATGTAGATAAGGATGTTGATGCTGGTGATTACCATTTGGAAGATGATGTTTGCTCCCATTGTTCACAATCTGCCCAATGGCCAGTGGATTACTAACAAGAAAGTATTAGACTTGAAGCATACATCAAATATTCATTGTAGCAGTACTTGTGATCATTGTCTTTCATCCATGTAGCATCACTGGTTTGAATAGCTCCTGGCCAGTTTTCTTTGTTGTACAATGATTTGTAGACTGAACCTGATAAGCCTGAATGTCGGTAGATTAGAGAATCAAGTGCATATAATCATCATCACGCCACAACTGTAACAACTTGCCTGTATTCTTGCCATCCACGAATATACCATCCAAACACTTTAGAATGTAACTATTGGCAATACTGACAAACAAGAGCGGCTCAAATGGCATATACACTGTTCCTGGATAGAGACATACCACCTGCCCTGCATGACATTGTCCACGAAGAAAGACACCTTGCCCTAATCCTCCTATTTTAGTATCCTTGTTCTCTTTCTTTCTCTCCTTTAAAATCCCACACCCTTTGTTGTTGTTGTACCTGCTCCTGTGATGGTTGAAGCACTTTTATAAACTGAAAAGCCTAGTTTTCTTTCCAAAGTTTCACTGGGATGGGCATGCAATGGTGTTGTGTGAATGACAGACAAGAGACGAGTGATTTGGTTGACACTATCGACTGCGTTGGGTAAAGGAGCAGTTGGTGTTGGAGGAGAACGAATAGTCTTTGCCAGTAGTTTAATAGACTGTAAAGGATATCTAAAGCATTGTCATTTATTGACACTATATTGAAAGTGGATCATGTTGCGTACAGTCGATAAAGGTAGTTTCTGAGTTTGGTGGACATGCGTCAAGTGCAACGAGAGAACCCCACACAAAAAAGCAATCAAATATCACGCACACGATCGTGTGCCACATAATCCACGCTCACTTTGGACCCAGAGAGAAAAAAAAACTTTTCTTCAAGTTTCCTTTGGCTAGTCCCAAACCTTAAACAGCCTTCATGTAATTAATCACAAATGCGATTCTAGAAGAACAAGTTGCAAAGTTACCATGGCTGTTATCAAAAGTGGATCCATGATGTGTATATGTGTGTTGCCAAGTGATAGCATGCACGGCCTAGCCGACGGGGTTTCATGTCAGGGGAAGAGGAGAGAAACTTTGTATGTTTAGCCATCAGCTGCCTTGTGTGTGTACGTGTACATGCGTTTGTTGTCGGCTTCTCTTTTTCCAGCCCAGTGACTCATGGTGCCATTTGACCCTGCAGCTCCGGCTGACTTTGGATGAAACACAACCCGTGTGTTGCTAACAACACTTACCCTTCTCATTTATTCATACCCATGCCACTTTTTCCTTCTACTGGTTTTGTGCGAGACAAAAGGGATCTAATCCCCAAACTACTCTGTGCAACTGTTATCAAAAGAAAGAAAGAAAGAGCATGTCTCCTTGTTTCAATATGCAGCAAAAAGCAGCAGATGTGAATATGCGTTATGTGTGAATGCGTATGTGCTTTCTTTTACAAAGAATGTCAGCAATCACCTCCTTCTCTCTCTCTCACTCTTACACCTGCATGCATTCAATCCACTATGAATCGTAGCATTTTGCTTCGTCCAGTTTTTCCCTTACCGCTGCATCTTTCTCCTTTATTTCATTCCCACGCACTATTGCTTTACAACAAAGTAGAGTTTATTGTTGTTGTTGATGATGAATGATGGTCATGTTAAGGATGGTTGTATCAAGCAAAGCTTTGTGCATCGTATTCAGAATGCTCTACCATACTAGGCAACGCAAGAAGATATCTATTTGTGGTAAAGAGAGCGACTTGTGTAACCAAACGAAAAGCAGCAGCAGCAGGCAATCATCCTCACAGTCACCGTTGCTCGGGCGCTCCTGGTTACCAAAGAGAAACAGAGCCAATTTCATCCTTTTTCTCTCTTTCTTTTTTTTTTTTCTTTTAGAGCTCTTTCTCTCTCTCTCCTGTCTCACTTGTTTCTTTCCTTTTCTCCCTTTCTCGATACATGTACGAGTTTCAACGTCCTGCCAACTTTCCCGCCATCCGATATACCATCGTTCGTCGAATTAATGAACAACGGCAAAAGCAAAAGGACACAGAACGCTTTCTCTCTTCCTCTTATCCAAGTAACGGCCTTCCATCACCTCCAGTAGACCACGACGACATGTTCAAGCAAGAAGAAACTACTACTACTACTACTACCTGTACTACTACTCTTCCAACTTCAACTCTTGCTGAACTATCAGGCACTCCTTCATCCGGTAACAGTTGTGCAAGCTCACCACGAGAATCCCAACATGCCATGGATGAGAAAGCGATCCGAGACAAGATTCAGGAGCTACAGAACGAGAAACATGAGCTTTTCCAACTCATGAAGAACTTGCTTGCAAAGCAACAGCAGCAACAACAACAAGAAGAGATCCAACAACAACAACAACAAATCAAGACTGAGAATCATCCACCTTCTTTACCATCATCATCACATTCATCATCATCATTATCATCATCAAAAGCAGTAACACATCCTGTTGTAAGCACAAGTAGTACAAGTAGCAGCAGAAGTTCTAGTTCTGAAAGATCACCATCACCACAAACACCACCAGTACAAGAGCAATCACAGAAGATGCCTCCTTTAACATCCTTATCATCATCATCTTCACAACATAATATTCGCTCATCATCTTTGGATCATCATCGTTCTTTCCCACCCCATCCTCCACCACCAAGATACATGCCTTATCATCGAAGACCCCCTCCATTGGCACCTCCTCGTTATTACAGCAGTAGATATGGTGGCAGTAGTGGTGGAAGACCCATGAACGGCTTTTCATCTCCTTCTTATCCAGTAAGTCGACACAAACATCTTTATTGAATCATGACTGACATTGTTTTACAGCCTCGACGCGGTCCTATGCCGTATAATCCTTCAAGGGCACCTTCTCCAGCCCTGAGAGCCACATCGTATCGTCCATCAAGGTCACTTTCTGACAGACACATTCCAAGATACTGAAATGGTGTTTCATTGTATACAGTGTTCTTTTTTAACCCCTCTCTCACTATCTATTTGATGTATCCCTTTTTCATCCTCTTTCTCTCTCTCTCGCCCTTACTCTTTCTTATGGTTGCACCAAGGTGTGACAATGTACAAATGTAATCATATTTTATCTTTGTTCTTCTGCGACCTTACTTTGTTGTTCCTTTTGTGTGAAAAAGACTCCCTTTTTGTATATACCACCCTCTTTTGTTGTTGTGGATAGACGACACACCCATCTCTTTCCCGTATAAACAGAGATCATCTAAAAAAGCCACGTACACATGCATCATATGACAACAGCATGCTGATCACTCTACGTGATTGAGAAACAACTCTAGCTGCTGCTTTATTTCCTTTTGTGATACATGGCTTCTATTGTTGTTGTCGTCCCAACAGATGTGACAAGTCAATGGGTATAGCTAGATAACATATCATCAGTACTCTTTGTTCTCGTAATCTAAAGTCTTTATACACTTACAACATCCTGTTTCTGCACCTGTGGGATAACGTCGTAACCGTTTCTCGAAAGGTGGTGGGGGTGGAAACTCTTTTTGGGAATGAAAAGTCCATTTGCCTGCTTCAGTCTGTGGTGGTTCTGGAATGTCGACATCCAGTGAGTGGAACGATGGCTGAACAGGGATCGTTGACAAGCGTAAATGGGGCGATTGCATGGTGTATAGAAGGTGTGAAAGGAATAAAAGCGTAGGGAGCTCACGTTTCCTTGGATACCTTATACAACTCAGCTTGGCATGAAATGTATTGCCGAACCCAACATTGTCTTGACCGAAACATCCTTGCTTTATTGACTTGTACAATAAACTAACCAATGATATCAAGATCGATTGATATGATGACACGTTTGTGCCAGTGAAGATACTTTTAAGATTGATGATGAGAGAGAATAAGGATTTTTGATATGCATGGATGTGTTCTTGTTAAGCTATATAGCTCTTGTGTAGTAGTAGTACTGATGAAGTGGACATTGCATCACACGACTATATGGTACTAAAAGCAGTCATTTATATGCTTCGCCTTGTTGAAATTGACATTTGCCAGTGATATGATATATTAGTATTGATAAACAGAGTCGTTATCTTTCCAGAAACAAGTGGTCAAAACTAGTGAATATGTCAACCTATACGCTTCCTATGATATGTTGTCAGAGTCATACGGCTTGGATTCAATAAGGTTTCATCCTATTTCTTTATATCTGCAGTTTTGGTATCCAAATGGGCTAGTGATGTGTATCATTTCATATAGTTGGAAGAGCATTGATGACCTAACCTAAATGAACTACTCTACTTTCAGGTATTGATTGTGCTACATTCACGAGACAAACAGATCCTAAATCCGACAAGTCTTCCAAGACACTGATATCACCAAGTGATGGAAGATTAGCTGCCAAATCTAAAGCTCCAGCAGACAAGCCATGGGATTGAATCAATCTCCTTGTTCCATACATCATCCAGAGCAAAAACGCCGGGACACTGGTGTGAGCGATAGATAAAGTAAACTGCTGCATCAGGATTCAATGACCGCCTGTTACCCTTTTCTTTCCTTTTGCAACACAACTCAACATGGACAATGTGCTCACCTGGGACGAGAACAAAGTGAGCAAATGGCTTGCATCGATTGGATACTCTGCATATGAAAAGCAGTTCAAAGGTATGCTTATATATACGTACTTGGCTTGCTTGCTCATTGGTTTTCTTCTCTTTGGCAGAACACGGCATTACAGGCGATGTGCTTGTCAATCTCGACCACGAGACGCTCAAGGACCTTTCAATGCACTCGGTTGGACAACGTATGGAGATACTCAAGCATATATATACCCTGAAAGCCCTTTGGCGTATACCTTTGAACGAGTGGGATTATGTTCCTCCAAGTAAGTATATCATGGATCATGTAGATCTGCCTGTGTACTAATTCATTCATGATAGCTGTTCTTTATGAGAATGTAAGACTAATGGGCACCTTACAACATGTTGTTTCTAATACGATGCTATCAGGATTGGCTTGGACAGAATGGAATGGCTGATTATCGTAAAATCGAAGCAGCATTTCATGAGCGAGGTATGTTGCTGACTGACAAAGAAGGAGCAAGAGGAGATCTAACACGTGCATTGATCTAGATGGCCATATGAGACAGCTTACAGAAGAACTTCATCGAGTCAGTAACGAGATGATGCGTTTGAGAGAGGAAATGGCTCAGCATTGGAAACTTCCCAAGGATAAAAAGGTAAAAAGGATGTAAGGGATGGATTACAGACAAGAATACTAACAACAACAGCCTTTACCTGTCTTTGAAATCGACAAGTCGCCATCCACGCCATCCGCTCCCAAAGCAGTAGCTCACTTTATGCAAAAGTCTGGTCAACTCTTGACGCCACCCACGTTATCTTCCAATCATGGTGGTTCCAATGGCGACTACTTTAGCAATTCATCTTATACTTCATTGGACAAGTCACTTAGTGATGAAGTAAGTGGTTCGATTATTTTTCAAAAGTGTTAGTGGACTGACTTTTTTCTCAACTAGATCAAGCCCACTAATCCCAATGTGATGGTGAATGATGGTGGCGCTATCAAAGTGTATGGAGACAAGATATCCAACAATTCCAAAGTCGAATTGGAGTCCTCCAAGAATGTCAGACTTTTATTGGATGATACGTGTTCCAAGGTCATCACATCTGCGCTCAAGAAGTACAATGTCGTCGCTGATTGGCAACAATATTCCCTTTGGATTCAATATGGTCCCTATGACAATCCACAAGGTAAAAAGAAGCAAATTTCTATAACAATGTTCCAGGTGATTGACTAATTAGCTCTATTAGAACGTCAATTGGGATATGATGAGAAGCCACTCAAGATATCACAGAAGCTCAAAGAAGCCAAGCAGAATCCAGTATTTGTGCTCAAGCATGTCAAAGACAACAAAGTATTCAATCCTGCACAACATGCATCCAACAGTTCAGACAACAACAAAATGGAAGGATCATCTAGTCGATCGAATCATTTATTGAATGCATTTACATCACCACGACCTGCACCAAAGCCAACTCCACCAATCACATATGACGATGATCATCATAGTGGCAGATCCACACCACAGAATGGGAATGGTTGGAAGAACACTTCTGAAAAACGAACATTGGAACATCCCAAAACAGCCATTACATCAGGGAGAGTTGGCTATGAAGTAGTAGTACCAGTCATGTCATCTTCTATATCAACACCTACTCCGTCCACATCTTCCGTGGGAGTCAGTGGAAATGACAACACGCCACCTTCTTCAACAACGCTTACACCATCATCAGCAAAACGTGCAGGAACAATTAGCAGAAAACCATCAGAGAACTTGTTGAGCGAGCTTGGTTTAGAAAGTGGAATGGCCAATGTGATATATACAATTATGATGGATCAGAATCAGAATGGGAACTGAAGACAAAGTTTTCATTTGTTGTGAATATACCAGTTTTTCTATCTACCTTTGTTTCCAAGTTACATTTTCTATTTCATGGGTTGTGATGGTTATCGGCGATCGATGTTTCACAGACTGAAACTTGTGGCATAAGTCATTGGGTCCTTTCAGCAACAATCCCTTCCACCAACCCCCTTGTCTTTTTCTTTTTTTTTTCTCTCTCTCTCTTTCATTGTTGTATTTTTTCTACCTATTCAATCATGTCATTTATGCCTGGTACGAGCACAGCGAGTGGAGCTGCACATGCTGCTGATGATGCCAAGCGACGATCTATTGCTGATCATATGAAGACCAAACGTGTGCGTATCGGGGATAAAGAGGCAAAGGAGGCAAAAGATCTTCTCGGGAAATTGTACGCCACTCAAGATGATGAGGAACGACGTGAGCTTGCCAAAGAAGCTGCAGGATATGCCAATGTGTATGGTGTTCGATCACTCAAGGCTTGTCACTTGTACAGTGCCATTTCGCATGAAATGTTTGCAAAGAAGATCAAGCAACCAGAAGTTCTTGCATCCATGGAATTGACATTGTACTTGTGTGATGTCAATGAAACGTTACACGGTGTATTGGATCCTCATTTGGTTAGTCTTTTGCCTCCATTGTTGGATATGCAAGGTGACAAGCAAGCCAAAGTCAAGGAATTGGCAGCCATGACAGCCAAACGTTTAGTGACAGCAGTGAATCCATCAGCGACTCGAATGATGCTTCATGTTCTTTTGACTGGTTTGGAGAATTCTCGCAAGTGGCCTACCAAGATGTTGTCTCTTTCCTTGATTGAAGAATTGGCACGCAAGAATCCCATGCAACTGTTGTCATGTATTCCAGACTTGATTCCAGTGGTATCAGATTGCATGTGGGACACCAAGGCTGAAGTCAAACGTGCATCGACTCAATGCATGAAGACCGTCACTGAATTGCTTGACAATAAGGACATTGAACGCTTTATTCCTGCTGTCATTGAATGCATCAATCATCCTGATAAAGTACCCGAAACAATTCATCAGCTGGGTGCTACAACCTTTGTGCAAGAAGTCGATGCTGGTACTTTGTCATTGATGGTGCCTTTATTGGCTCGTGGCTTACGTGAACGTCAGACTCCTATCAAGAGAAAAGCTGCTGTCATTATTGACAACATGTGTAAGCTTGTGGATGATCCCGAAGTGGCTGCTCCTTTCCTTCCTGTCTTGTTGCCAGAACTTGATCACGTGCATGATATCGTGGCTGATCCAGAATGTCGTGGAGTTGTCAACAAGGCCCTTGCTACACTTAAACGTATTGGTGCCACTGAAGAAGGTGTTCAAGTTCTCTCTGATGCTGAAAAACGAGACAAGGTCACCAAGACTTTGGATCATTTGATGCCTACCAAATTGGAAGGCTTTTGGAGTCCTGTTCGCAAGTACATGGTTGAAGTAGCTGTTGCTCTTTCTTTGGCACGTGATTTCACCAAGGCATCATGGATTAGTGCAATTAGTCCACATGCAGGCACTTGGCTCTTGGTCACTGGTCGTGAACATGGTGATTGGGGAGAAGAACAAGAACACGAGTCTGAGAAACTTGCTACAGCTGCATTGGCTCACTGTGAAGAAGCTGTTGCTTTCCATGCTCCTGAAGAAGAAGATGATGATGAAGGTGAAGAGCTTTGCAACTGTGAATTCTCTCTTGCTTATGGTGCCAAGATTTTGCTCAATCGTACCACACTTAAGCTCAAAAGGGGTCGTCGTTATGGTCTATGTGGTGCCAATGGATGTGGTAAATCTACCCTTATGCGTGCTATTGCCAATGAACAAGTCGAAGGCTTTCCTCCAAAATCAGTACTCAAGACTGTGTATGTGGAACATGACATTGATGGATCACAAGCTGATACTGGTTTGGTCGACTTTATTGCTGAATCCAAAGGTGTGGAACAATCTGACAAGGGAGAGATTGCACGTATTCTTCTTGATTATGGCTTCAGTGAAGATATGGTCAAGTTCCAAAACATTGGCTCTTTGTCTGGTGGATGGAAGATGAAGTTGGCTCTTGCACGTGCCATGTTGATGAATGCTGATATCTTGCTTTTGGATGAACCTACCAATCACTTGGATGTTGTCAATGTTGCATGGCTAGAGAACTATCTGCTTGGCTTGAAGACTGTCACTTCAATCATTGTGTCCCACGATTCTGGCTTTTTGGATCACGTGTGTTCTGATATCATTCACTATGAAGGCAATTACAAGCTCAAGCGATACAAGGGCAATCTTTCTGAATTTGTCAAGAAGGTGCCTCGTGCTGCTGCTTACTATTCATTGGATGCTGCTCAGTTGACATTCAAGTTCCCAGAGCCAGGATATCTTGAAGGTGTCAAGACAAAGGAACGTGCTATTCTCAAGATGAAGGATGTTGACTTTCAGTATCCTGGCACTTCAAGAAAGCAGCTCAAAGGCATTACCATGCAATGTTCATTAGCAAGTCGTGTGGCTGTGATTGGTCCCAATGGTGCAGGCAAGTCAACTCTGATCAAATTGTTGACTGGTGAGATGGAACCTACTTCTGGTACTGTTTGGAAGCATCCCAACTTGCGTATTGCTTATGTTGCACAACATGCTTTCCATCACATTGAGAAGCATTTGGATTCTACACCCAATGAATACATTCAATGGCGATATGCTACTGGTGAAGATCGTGAAGAACTCGACAAGGTGGATCGTCAAGTCACTGAAGAAGAAGAAAAGCAGATGAATCAAGCATTTGTTATTGATGGCGAGAAACGTGTTGTTGAAGAGATTGTTGGTCGTCGCAAGCTTAAGCAATCTTATGAGTATGAAGTATCATGGGTTGGCAAGTCTTCAGTGGACAATACATGGATCTCTCGTCAACGTCTTGAACAAATGGGCTTTGGTAAAAAGATTGCTGAAGTTGATGCTCAAGAAGCTGCCAAATCTGGTCTTACACGTCCATTGACTGCCAAGGAGATTGAAAAGCATCTATCTGAAGTGGGTCTTGAGCCTGAATTTGCTACACATTCTCGTATTCGTGGTCTCTCTGGTGGACAAAAAGTCAAATTGGTTATTGGTGCTGCCATGTGGAATCGTCCTCATATGTTGGTACTTGACGAACCTACCAATTATCTTGATCGTGAATCACTTGGTGCTCTTGCAAGTGCTATTCGTGAATATGGTGGCGGTGTTGTCATTGTTACTCACAACCGAGAATTCTCTGAAGCCCTTTGTCAAGAAGTATGGAAGGTCGATAATGGTGAACTTGTTGCTTCAGGTCATAATTGGGTGACAGGTCAAGGTACCACTGTGATCAAGGAGGAAGAACAAGAGGATATGGTGGATGCTCAAGGTAACACCATCAAGGCTGTCAAGAAGAAGGAAAAGCTTAGCTCTCGTGAATTGCGCAAGAAGAAGAAGGAGCGCATGGAACGTCGAAAGCGTGGTGAAGAAGTGTATTCTGATGAAGACGAGTGGTAGATTTATTTATTGATGTACTTTCTTGAAGAATAATATATATGTTTGTTCAGTATCATCAATATGATTGATTCAAATGCTTGTTGTTGATAAGCTTAAGCTTGTATGTGTATCCGTGCTTGACATTTTGAAGAAAGTTAGTTGTTTCCATCCCATTCCAAAGAAAGCAAACAACAACACATGTATTTGCTTACAATCTAGGAGCTTGTACAGGTACTTGCATGTCTTATAACACACATCGCATGCTGTATGTTGCATTCTGCATATGCAAGCAACAGTGATAATGAGTCTAGCCTCTTGATCGTTTATAGTGCTACATAATAAGATGCGTATCATGGATAAGATGAAATGTTATTGGGGATGAAAAAGAAGAAGGGGATATACACATTGTACCCTGAACAGGGGAAAAGACAGGCACGATGATGGATTTTCATTGTTTGGGTGATGACAGCTCCCATGATGATCCCTACTATTTATTCAAACACAAAGTAAGGTATAACCTTTTTGGTCGAGAGCCATTGTCTTTTTGTCGTGTGCTCCCTTTTTGTGTGCAGGGTCCATTAACCATATGTAACCAATTGTGATATGATCATGGGGCCAATATACCGGCGGCAATTTGACTTGTATGGGAGGAGCTGAGAACCAAGAAGCAGGGTGATGGTCCAGAAAACATGGAGACAGCACTTGACACTCCACTGGTAATAATTTTTCTCCCACATGTATCATCTTGATCCCCATCGCCCCTTTACCTCTTCTATACTCGCTGCTTGTGCACCCCTGAAAACGCTAACAAATGTGCCTTATCTAGGTCCATCCTTATTCACCAACACCACGAGAATGCCTCATGAACATACACTTTATATTTTAAACTTGCTGCATGAAAAGAGGATGAAGGCTAATCACCCTTATATAAAACAGACATACATTCCATGACATCTTGCCTAGACTTTCTCCTTGCAACACTTGCACATCAGCATCACTACCACTCACTCCTCTTGTTGCCATATGCCAATGGAGCCAAAGATAGCATCAGCAGTCTATATCAGACCTTTAAATCTCGAAGGTGGTCAATGGTAATATCAAATACTGGAATCAATGACATATCACAAGCTCACTCATGTCACCATAGTGCCTGGTGTGGCAAATATGGTCATCAACGTCGTTCTTGTCCACTTCTCAAGTAAACATCCATACAATGACTACATACTAGTTTGCACATCCACTCGTTTAGACACAAACACCATTACTTTTTATGATGATGATGACGATGAAACAGTACCCATATTTTGTCCTGTACCTTCCTTTTTTTACATACTAGTCTTATGTTGTCGTTCATGCTTTCCACTGATATTCCACTCTAATACGTTCTGATGATTTGATATACTTTATTGCGCAGTAAAATTGATACTTGGGTTTTATGCTAAGATGAGTGAAAGTGTCATGTGGATCCATTGGACGCTCGCCACGATTGTCCAGCGCGGCTTTCGAATCTTGTCGCGACTTGTCCAAAGCCGACAGGTTGGCACACAACTCTTGTCCTCTTCTCATCTTACCTCTGGGGATCACTCTTTCTTTCAAAGCTCGAGTACAACTACGGGTACGTGTCTTGAACTCCATAACAGCGTCATCTGGTTGGCATTGGCTTCAAATATAGCTCATGCGCTTTATTCTCTTGGTTGTTTTCTAGAGGTTTACATGTCCTTGCACCATGCAGATGCTTACAAAGGTAAAGGATAAAAAAGTAAAACGACGTGTCTCTAGCAACTAGCTAATGGGTTCTTGTCTCTAGTTTGAGTCAAAAAGCAACCGCGTCAAAGGAATTGCGTTCCATCCGAAACGACCTTGGATTCTTGCTTCACTGCACAATGGGTCGATTCAGCTTTGGGACTATCGTATGGGTACACTTTTAGAACGTTTTGACGAGCATGATGGTAAGGTATCTTTTTATTACAAGAGTAGATTGGATATTGATAGGGATTGAATAGGACCTGTTCGAGGCATCGCGTTCCATCCTACGCAACCACTCTTTGTCTCGGGTGGTGACGATTACAAGATCAAAGTGTGGAATCACAAGACACGTCGTTGTTTATTCACCTTAAGTGGCCATTTGGATTATGTTCGCACTGTTTATTTCCATCATGAATATCCTTGGATCATTTCAGCATCTGACGACCAAACGATTCGCATTTGGAACTGGCAATCCAGAAGTTGTATCGCTATTCTTACTGGTCACAACCATTATGTCATGTCCGCTCAATTTCATCCAAAGAATGATCTCGTTGTCTCTGCTTCCATGGATCAAACTGTTCGTGTTTGGGATATTTCAGGTACTTGCTAGTCTTTATATCTATTACCTTGTTTACTCAATTCTACTTGTATAGGTCTTCGTAAGAAGAATCAGGCACCTACAGCAATGACATTTGAAGATCCTTTTGCACGTCAAAATCCTCAAAGTGATCTCTTTGGTTCCACTGATGTTATGGTCAAATATGTATTGGAAGGCCATGATCATGGTGTCAATTGGGCTTCATTCCATCCTAATCTACCTTTGATTGTTTCGGCTGGTGATGATCGTCAAGTCAAACTCTGGAGAATGAATGGTGAATATCTCTGACATTGACTGGTCATGCTGATACTTACACATGCTGAAACAATAGAAACCAAGGCATGGGAAGTCGATAGCTGCCGTGGTCATTTCAACAATGTTTCAAGTGCTATTTTCCATCCACGTCAAGAACTTATCCTTTCTGCTGGTGAAGACAAAACTTTACGTGTTTGGGATATGACTAAGCGTACTGCCATTGCCACCTTCCGCCGGGATCATGATCGTTTTTGGGCATTGACTTGTCATCCAGAATTGAACCTGTTTGCTGCAGGTAAATCAAGTGGATAGGGAATCAGGATAAAATGGTTACTTACATGTGTTGATATTATAGGTCATGACAATGGCTTGATTGTATTCAAGCTTGAGCGTGAACGACCAGCTCATCATGTACACCAGAACCAATTGTATTATATCAAGGACAAGATCCTTCATATCCATGATTTTGCCAGCACTGCTGATCAAGAAGTTTTAAGCGTTCGCAAGCTTGGATCGCAATATGTTACACCACGTACACTTTCATACAACCCTGCAGAACGTGCTGTTTTGGTCACTTCGGTAATGATAAGAACAAGACAATGCATGTGATTAGACAACATCTGACTCTTTCCTTATAGCCACATGAAGGCGGCATTTATGAGCTTTATCCATTGCCCAAGAATTTCTCTAGTGGACTCAAGGAACCTGCTGACGATTCTAGACGTGGAGCTGGTCATTGTGCACTCTTTATTGCTCGTAATCGATTTGCTGTTCTCGACAAGATCAATCAACAAATCCAAATTCGCGACTTGTCCAACACTGTCACCAAATCTTTCAAAGCACCTGGTCACGTCAATGAGATCTTTTATGCTGGCACTGGCAGTTTATTGATGGCTACAGCTACTTCAGTCATTTTGTTTGACATCCAACAACGTCGTGTTACTGCTGAATTAGCTGTTGGCAATGTCAAGTATGTTGTCTGGTCATCTGATATGTCCACTGTAGCCCTGTTGAGCAAGCACAGTAAGTTTAAACTGGAGAATATGATACAAGGATGCTTATCTATGTTGATTCTATAGGTATCACTATTGCCGACAAGAACTTGCAGCAATTGGCACAGGTGCACGAGACTATTCGCATCAAGAGCGGTACTTGGGATGACTCTGGTGTTTTCATTTACTGCACTTTGAACCATATCAAATATGCATTGACCCAGGGGTAAGTTTGTCATCTTCACAGCGCACATATCCAGAGTCACTCATATCTTTTATTAGTGATACCGGTATCATTCGTACACTTGATCAGCCAGTATATTTGACTCGTGTCAAGGGTAGAACCTTGTATGCTTTGGATCGTGATGCCAAGGTTCAACAAATCAACATTGATCCCACTGAATACCGATTCAAGCTTGCTCTTATCAAGAAACAATATGAAGAAGTCTTGCATATCATCCGCAACTCAAACTTGGTTGGTCAAGCTATCATTGCTTATCTTCAAAAGAAGGGTTATCCCGAGGTATGTATCCTGGAAAATGGATATCATGAGCCAAATGTATTGACATGCATTTGCTTTATAGATTGCATTACACTTTGTACGTGATCCTCAGACTCGTTTCGAGTTGGCATTAGAGTGCGGTAACTTGGATGTTGCATTGGAGACTGCCAAGACTTTAGACAAGCCTGAAAGCTGGAGTAAGTTGGGTACAGAAGCTCTTAGACAGGGCAATTACAAGGTATGCAAGGAGAGATAAATAATATCCATGACACAATGTATATACTGACACAAGTATTTATTAGATTGTTGAAATGGCCTACCAACGAACCAAGAGCTATGATGCCTTGTCATTCTTGTATCTCTCTACTGGCGATGACAATAGCTTGCGACAGATGCTCAAGATTGCAGAACTTCGTGGTGACTTTAGCTCACGTTTCCAGAACACATTGTATCTTGGTGATGCGGAAGAACGTATTCGTGTCCTTAAGGATGTGGATCAACGTAAGTTGTTTATTGATGTCTTTTTGAAAGCAAGTACTAAATTTGGACTACTATGTTTAGTTCCTCTTGCTTACATGACTGCCAAGGCACATGGACTTACAGAGGAAGCTGAAGCTATTCTTGCAGCAGCTGGAAAGACTGAAGAAGAAATTCAAGCACCATCTGTTCCAGAGAATCCACTTGCACCTCCCAAGCCTGCTGTGAAATTGGAAGAACCCAACTGGCCCCAAGTTGCAGTATCCAAGAGCTTCTTTGAAGGTGCTTTTGCCAATGAGCGGAGTGGTGGTATTTCTTCAGCACCTGATTTCTCGTATGATGATCAATTTGATGTGGATGCAAACGAAGGTGATTGGGGAGCTGATGATGATGAATTACCTGGTATTGGAACCAAGCGTGGCACCAATGTGGATGAAGATCTTGTCGATGTCAATGGATTTGAAGGCGAAGAAGAGGAAGGTGGTGGATGGGATGATGATGATGATTTCAAGGCCAATTTGGATGCTACCATCAGTCATGTTGCAGCTGAAGAAACAGCAGAATTTGTTGCACCAACAGCCGGTACCAATGAAACAGCAGTTTGGTCCCAAAACTCACCACTTGCAGCCGATCACATTGCAGCTGGTGCATTTGAAAGTGCTATGCAAGCTCTTAATCGACAAGTGGGTATTGTCAACTTTGAGCCACTTAAGCCCCACTTTTTGTCCATCTATCAAGCATCTCGTATCACAATGTCACCCATGGCATCCAACCCTGCATTGACATTCTATTTGCGTCGTAACCCAGAAGAATCCAACACACGTGCCAGTTTGCCTGTCGTTGTGCACAATTTCCAGAACATCATTGACACTACTTTGCAGGCTGGCTACAAATCATTCACATCAGGTCGTTTGGCAGTGGCTGCTACTGAATTCAAGTCTACATTGCAATCACTTTTGTTCACTGTGGTGAATAGTCAAGAAGAAGTGGAACAAGTAGCAGAACTTGTTGGTATTTGTCGTGAATACATCATTGGTCTTGCACTGGAACAAAAACGACGTGCTGTGGTGAACGAAGATCCTAAATTGGCATTGGAATTGGCTGCTTATTTCACCCACTGTGAATTGATCAGCAAGCATCGTGTCTTCCCCTTGCGTCAAGCTGCTAAACAAGCATTCAAGCTCAAGAACTTTATCACTGCATCTCAGTTTACACAACGCCTACTTGAATTGCCACCACCTAGGCAAGTAGCTGATGAAGCACGTCAAATCCAATCAGTGTGCGAGCGTACTATGCGTGATGAGATCGATTTGGCTTATGATCAGTATAATCCATTCGTTGTGTGCAACATTACTTTTGAGCCTATTTACAAGGGATCGCCTAAATCAGATTGTCCATTCTGTCACGCATCTTATAAGCCAGAGTTCCAAGGCAAGCTGTGTACTGTGTGTGAAGTGGCTCAGATTGGTGCCAATGCTACAGGTCTTCGAGTGACGATATAATTCTTTTCCTCAATTCCATGAAACACACACCACACCAACACCATATCACACACATTTGCGCATATTATATATCACTCACTCTCTCTCTCACACACTCTCTCTCCTCTTTTCTTTGTCCCATCGATTTATTGTACTAGACAATCGAAAGTAAAACATCTCCAAAGCCAAATAATCATTTGTGTTCTATATTCTATTATACAAAGGGTCTTGACCCATAAGGACATACGCTGTTCATGTGAGGATCAAAGAAGCGGGGGTATCCAGGCATTTCAGCATCTCTATGTAAACCGATATGCAAAAAGGGTTCAATGAAAAGAGGGGCAGTGTAGAGTACATATAATAGTGTAAGGGTTCGTGCAAGCCATATGGGTAATCCAATAGATGATTTGTTTGAAATGAGCGTTGCCACACCTTGTAATAAGAAAAAGAGAGTCTGGAAACCAGCAATGCCTGATTGATTCATGTATTCTTGATAACCAAACATGGCCATGAGAAGATAGTCGTGTAAGAATCCCGAGATAGCAAATACAGCCATGGTGCCCAAGGCACGTCCAAGCTCAGGATAGTGTGGAAATGCTTGACGAATAGGTGTATATACAATATCTTGAAATGCCCATCTTAGGATTTGATGCCATCGTCTATAATAGAATCAATCAGTGACATGAAAGGATCATTCTATGACTGCTATGTACCTTGACCAAAGTTCATGGATGGATGTGGAGAGCCAAGGCCGATCAAACAGGGGTGAACTATGCACATAGGCGTATATCACATCATATCGATTCCTTAATGAATCTTGAGAGCCGATCCATGATCTAACAAGTAATTCAATGCTGTAGCCAAGCTGAATGAAAGATGGGACAAAGACAACATGCATAAGAAAAGCTGTGCCAGCAATGGTGTAATAAACGAGTGTCTTTAGCGGAATGTGATAGGGTGCTGTCAAGAGTAATGACATGTAAGGTATATCCAATGGCTCAATACACATGCGAAGAAAGCCATCCAAGAAAGCCATTACAGGTACTGATATAATGACAATCAATAATGCGTGTCCCAACCATCTAATTGCATCCTTCCTCATTGCTTGGATCTCCTTGTTGTGGCGTACTTTATCATCTTGTTGTCCTCCTTTCTTCCTATCATTCCATCGCCCAAGCACCTTGTAAAATGGCTCCACGTGTTGACTGTCATCCGCCATATATCGCACCATACCAAAACTTGCATAACAGGAAAAGAACGCCACCACTGCCATATCCAGCATTTCACCACCACCATTGAAAGCAAGTGGAATCAAGAGTTGAAGCACCACAATGGAAGACAGAATGACATTGCTTGGTTTGGTGTTGGGTTGTCGTGTGAGTTGATAGAATAACAAGGAGGGAATGGCACAGCTAATGAAGACGCCAAGTCGTTCCAACATTAGGTTTTCTTTTTAGGGACGTTGGTCTGTTCGTTTGGCTGGGATAGCAAATCAAGGATTGTGCGCACAAGCAAGTGGCAGATCTCTCTTATCATCCTCCTTTTAAGGTTGGGCGCGTTCTCCTATCACCATCATCTCCTTTCACCTACTTTCATTGTTTGCTATCGACTATCCATATCATCCATCGTATTGCAGCATAGAAAAGATCTTTGAATACACCCAGCCTATCATGACAGCTGCAACATCATCCATCGCACACACAGTAACTTTGTATGCATATAGCAATGCCACCTATCTTTTGTATCAACCAGTTTTATGCATTCACTCCCTTTTTTCCCCTTTAAAAACCTCCTTCAAAGAATATACTATCAATGCATCATCATCTTGTACTTACTCTTGCCATTGCTTTATGATGGGAAAATAAGAATACACAACTACTGTAACGTCGTCTCCTTCATCCAGGAGCAGCAAGAATACTCTAAATACTGGTTACAGGTTGTCATGCAACTCCTTTTGCAATTGTAGCAAGTATCATGGATATATAAATGCCATCATCTGGTTGACATTGATTTTCGACATCTTTTAACATCATGCGTTTCTCAATCACTCTTTCTATTGCTATCCTTGCTGTCTTTGCTAGTGTACAGGCTAAAAAACCTGAAGAAGGTATAATACATATCATGTTCAGCCATATATATAACAGCTAACATGTACCATTATAGCTGGTAATGATGGTGAAGCCCAAGTTCAAGGCCAAGATGATCCCCAATCCAAACTGGGCATTCTTCCAGAAGACATTCCCGAAGAGTGTCTCACTGAACACGGAGAAGTCATTCAAGAATGTGTCGATGAAATTGGTGGCAACACTGGACTTGGCGATGAGTAAAATGCTGTGTCAGACTATCAAATTAGTTATAGCTCTTCTTTTGCCCTTGTCACATTCTGTCAGCAATACACAAAGACTTTTAGGCTGTGTAAAAGGTTCTTTTCCAATGATGATGCACTTGATATGTAATAGCTGACATTGGTATATGCAGCACTGTTTTGTCTTGAAGTGACATGACATGTTTGCAACATGTTGTTTGTTGGCTTTTGTTTGTATGCCACATCGATTACGCATGAAAAAGAGAGAAATGCCGAGAATCTTTGGGGGACTAAAAAGCCTGTCATCTTTCTTCTTTCTCCCCCCAACACACAACCCAGCACGCCCAACTTTTGTCCGACAGCCGAAAACAAAGCCCATGACACATATACGCACACAAAAACCGCGAGACTCATTTGTACCCATTTCTTTTTCTCTTTTTCCTTGCATCACCCAATATCACACCCCGCTTCGCTTTGATCATGCGTTCAAATCTTTTGGCTTTGTTATGTATGACCTTGGCAGTAATGGTCCATGGACTCCCTACACCTGGTGACGACAACCAAGCTGCTGTGGAGAGTTCTGAACAACACATCAAAGACTTTAATGGTCCTCGTGTGAGAATCGGTAATGTTTCATGGTAGAAAAACAAGAAACATGTATGCTAATACAGCACATAGGCACAGTTTTTTCTCATCCAGGCAATGAAGGGGACAACCAACATATTCAACTCGCCGAGTAAATGAAAGCAGAGATGAAAGAATGCGATATGGCCTTTTGTGTGTATATATTCCATTGTCAATTTAATTAATGAACCATGTCGTCTTGCCAACCTGTGATAGCCATTTATGACAATAAATGGTCCCTTTGTACTATTCATTACTTGATATCATCATTCTCTAGCCAGCTTTATATATACACAAGTCAAAGAAGTGAAATTGGTGACATCTCCTATCTCTATTGTATTGGGTACATGCTTTGTAGTGAAAGTCCGGTAACCACGCATCACTCTTTTCTTTTTATCGGCTTGTGTATTTCCATTCTCGAGCCCCTTATACACTTTGAATAAGGAGTGCATGCAACATACACATGAGAACGAGAGAAAGGGGTTACAAAGTAGGGATATCATAAACAAAGGGAAATGCAAAACAGTGAGTTGTTCTAGCTAGAGTCCGACATTGATTATCAGGAAGGAGTATAAGGATGTAGTATGTTGTTTGCTCTACTTTTGTTGTTGCAAGAGAGCGGATTCATATTCGACATGTCCATAAACGTCAAGATAGACTTTGGTAGTGAAGTACACATCATCTGACAATCACTTGCAATCACTTACACAGCCATATGCCACCTTTGTATGTATCGATGCTAATGATCAGGGCGGATGTGGAAAAGGTAGAATGTATATACTCTGCATCTACTGCTTTTACTGCGTGGATGTTTACGAATGTCAATAACAGCAACATCCATAAATAGCTGGGCGCGGTATGAAGATCATTATATTCACTCCTCTCCTCAATTATACACTTGTATATCATTATCCGCACGTACAAATAAAAGAACAAGACACGCAATTATTGTTAAGGAGAACTAGTGCTCATTGTCTTTTCATTCTCCTTGTTGTTCGAAAGAAAAAGGGGAAGATTCAATATGGCACATGCTTGTCATTGATATCAAAGGTAGAAATAGATCGAGCTTTATTCCAACCACTCTTTTACTTCTTTCTTTTCACTTGTATAATCCATCCAACCCCATTACTCTCGTTGTCTAATTCACGATAGACTACCTATCACATTTACCCCATCCCAATCCTTTATACATCCTCATACACACTTGATTTCATCCTATTATGCGACATTTTCTATCACTTTCCATGGTAGCAGCCATTGGGCTGATTTCTATTACTCGGGGCTTGCCGTTGAACGATCCAGCTCACGATGAACCACAACAATCTTCACCTTTGAATATTGCAAACATTGATCTTCATCGCACAGTGTTTGGTGATTCTGGTAGTGGACAACTGCCAATGCAAGCTAGTACTCCTGATTCGGATGCTGCTGAGCAGCATGCAGTACTTGCTGCACTTGATTTAAATGGTGATGATAAGACCACTACTTCTTTTCAGCAACATCATTACGAAGACGATGATGATGACGACGACGATGATGATGACGACGATGATGACGATGATGATGATGATGACGATGACGATGACGATGATGATGATGATGACGATGAAGATGAAGATGAAGGTGTCAACATTGTCCATCACCGTGTATCTCATCATGGCCCATTACCAATTCTTCGATTGAAAAAACGTGGTGGCAAGTCTTCAGATATGCCTGAAGATCAACCAACAGAATTACCATCACAAGAAGCGGTTGATGCTCTTGAGCAAGAGATTCAGGCTGCATTGGGACATCCAACATCTGGCAAGAACGAAGAGCAATCATCATCTTCTGATAAGCACCATGAATCTAAAAAGAAACATCACGACAAGTCCAAGCATTCCAAGGACCATAAGAACAAGGAGGATCACAAAGACAAGAAGGAGACACACAAGGAGGATAAGAGTGAATCACATGATCAGCACAAGAAGAAAAGTGACAAGAAGAAGCACCATGACAAAGGAAAGAAACACCATGGTCACAAGAAGCCAAAGGTCAAATCAGCTGTTGCTTTGCCTGCTGCAGCTGCAGCTGGTGCAGGTGCTGCTGAAGCTGCTCATCATATTACCAAGCATGAAGATGATATTGAATCAGCCAAACAAGAAGCCAATGCTGCTATGGAAGAAGCAAAGAAAGAACAAGATAGCTCAAAGGACAAGAATGTGCATCAAGAGCACACAGAGACACATGGTCCACTTTCACTTGGTGATGATACAGGTGTTACAGTGGATGATGATACACTTGCACCTGTAAACAATCTCTTATCTGACAATGGCGCACAAAGTCTTACTGCACCTGTAAATGATCTTCTATCTGATGACAATGGCGACCAGAATCTTGCTGCACCAGTGAATGATCTCTTATCTGACAAGAATCAAGATAGCCTTGTTACACCTGTGAATGATGCTTTATCTGGACAAAGCAAACAAGAGGATCTTTCTGTACCTGATGAGCAAGATGAACCTGTTACATCCCCACCTGTTCAAGAATTCAAGTCCAAGCATCACAAACAAGATGAGGATGATGGTGATCAACACGGTGATGATGATGATGATGATTCTGATGACGATGGTGATCAACATGGTGATGAAGAAGATGATGACGATGATGAAGATGATGAAGATGACGATGATGATGAAGATGAAGAAGATGAAGAGGAAGAAGATGAAGAGGAGGAAGATGAAGATGAAGACGATGATGATGATGACGATGACGATGACGAAGATGACGAAGATGATGAAGATGATGAAGACGAAGAAAAGCCCAAGAAGCATCATACCAAGCATCATCACAAGAAGCCTGAACATAAGGAACCTGAACCCAAGCCTGAGCCAAAACCAGAGCCAAAGCCCGAGCCAGAGCCTAAGCCTGAACCAGAACCTGCACATGAAGATGCACCATCACCACCTCCACCCCAAGAAGAACCACCCAAACAAGAAGAACCAGAACAACCTCCTCAAGAAGAACCCAAACAGGATGATACCCAAGATCAAAATGGCAGCATCTTTGATGTTCCCAACAATTGGATCTAATGTGCTTCACCAGTATTAATGCAACAATAAATCTTTGGTTTCCTTTGACATTTTACTAAAGTAGCTATTACATGTAATGTGGGATTGGATAGCTTGTCATGCGATTGTGCAAGATCCGCCACTGTTTTATGATGTATGTCTTTCATTAACAACAGTACACCATGCGATAAGTGTATCAGAGCCTTATAGCGCATAACAAAACATCGTTGCATCTTTGTCTTGTCACAATAAAGGAAACAATATGTGCTTGTGCTGCTTGGTCATCCATCGTAATATGACGCAGGATTGTTGGATAATGATGATTGCAAGTGGTACATATCCCACATGCCGTAAGTAAGATTGGCTGACATCCTGACACTATGTAATGAAGATTAGTACAAGCAACTCCGCATTGTAAAGACACAAGTAGCATTTTTCGTAAGGTCAATTGCATCCATGCAAGCTGCATTCTGTGTTAAGCTGACAGAAATGGCTACTGTTGGAGTACAATGTGTCGAATGAGAGATTAGAGCGCGTCAAATGTGATGCTTTGCCTATATTGAAGGTGGATTGACAGTCTCTTGTGAAGTACATTTCATGCTGAATGCTAGATGCTTAATACATGTGCGAGTTATAGCCAGGCAAGAAGTTCTCGATGAAGATTCCAGGCACATGAAAAGATGTTTCAGCTCAGCGCTACTCCATTGACCTATATACATTGATCAATTGGCTTACTTGCTGTGTGCCAGTTGCTGTTCAAGTGTGTACCAGCCATACATATCTTCTGGATAATGACATGTTCAATCGATTGTGGCACAAAATGTAGTCTGAAGCTTTGTTGGAAGACTGGTAGCATAATAAAAATCGCATCTGGAGTGAATGGCAGTAAGATGATATATGCACATCTGCTTATGTACCCCAATTGTTGATCCGAAAACCTGGATATGATATTACTGATCCGGATTTATGGATCCATATGACGAACCCAAGCAAGCAACAACCAAACTGAATGAAAATGAAAATTAAAACAGAGCCGTGTGCTCGGTATTCTCACACACGTCCAGCTTACCTTACTTTTGATCTCATATGTGGCCTTTAAACATCCCACACAGCCACGGCTGTGTACCACTTTCACACACGACTTCCGAATAGTCCGGTGCGCCAATTGGATGCCACCCAATATGCTTGACATTCGGAAGGTAACACATTAAAGTACCAACATGCCTACTGTGATCCGTTTAAAAAATAGGGAACATGGATGTTTATTGTTGCAGTTGCACTTTGAAATGCGTCATATACCTAATTGTATTCATGTTACCAAAACTTTAGGCCATTTCCTTTTGGCATATTCGCTTTTCGCAACAAGAATCAAGACTATTACGTATACTTGAATAGCCGAAGGTGTTGTCCAATCGGCTCCAATATTGAGATCAATGTAAACCCACGGTCCCATGATATCAAATGTGCCATCTCCACTGCAAATGTTGTAATGATATGGTCTTGCTTTACTGATAGCAGGGGTGATTTTGGTATCGATATAGAGTCATTTGTCACTATCATTGATTGATAGATGTAGTCATCATCTTGCTCAAGCTATCAAAGGCCAATGAGCTCTTCTTTGTGATGTGAACTCATTTCATATTCAGCGTGATATCCGGAAAGTTGTAATCCAAATCGGGAAATGGTGTTTGTAGCAATGTGCACAAGCACGGATGATGTCCTGTCATACTTTCTCATCCTATAAGATACAAACAAAGAGCAAACAAAGAGAGATGCCATGTGGTCAATCTCGATTTTCTACAAAGAAGACAATGTCATTGTGTTCCTAAAGAAAATATCCCTATCAAACATGATTGTCTTGTTATCAAGCAACAAGAAGAAGCCTATATATTCTATCCTCTTATCGTGTTCAGCGTTATCTGGTGAGTACACAGTGAAATGATGTCACGATAATGGCTGAAATGCCAGTCTTGGCTGTAGCAAGATTAAGAAAAAAGAATAAGGTTGACCTGTCGTAACACAGTGCAGATAACAGATAAGGTCAAACGCATTAACAAAACTTATTACCTTTTACAGCGTCACTGTAGGTCACTGCAGGTACATGCACATCTAGTTTCTGGAAAAAGGTACTAATGTAACAGCTACTACATTGATATGCATCTTAGAATTGACCAAGTCTAAACATATGACACAGCGGATATGTAGATTGATTGGCATGATATGTGGAAGGACTAGGCTTTAAAGTGATGTTAGAAAGTACATGAATCAGAATCGCTGATTCGTGTACAAATCGAACCAAAAGCGTGGTTTTTCTCATATTACACAATGTATTGTGCGTGTGCATATCTTTTATCTCGAAAATGACAGGATGAAAAGTTCCCAGGGTGATAGTGGGGCAGGAACTGTGATGCAGGGAAGAAAAAAGTCATCCATCAAGCCCATATAAATACGCACATCTGGACACTGCATTGAAATCACTTACTTCTTGTTGTAACACAACGCCACGATGACTGAAACATCCATAATACAAGAGAAGAAGCAAGAAGGTGTCGAGATTTACGAGGTGTCGACATCCAATCGTGGAGATATCAGCTTCGATTCATCCATGGAACAAGGTCATACAGTCAAAGAGCGAGCACCAGAGATATCACCAGAAGAAAAAAAGCTAGTCAAGAAAATCAATCTTGCATTTGTGCCACTGGTTTGTGCTATTCTCTTTGTTCAGGTATATACATTTCATTAGGTGATGTCGATTATATCACGTGCATCTGGTTAATCTGGCTGGATCAGTTTGTAGACAAAACAACCTTATCATACGCTGCAATCTATGGCATTTACGAAGACACGGGTATCTCACAAACTGAATTTTCATGGCTTGGATCTTTATTCTATCTTGGTTATCTGGCTGTTCAGGTATAGTAATACATCACTGGTAAAGAAGATGATTCATTTTTGATACTCATGTTTGTCGATTGTTGCCAGGTACCCAATCAGTACCTTATGCAGCGTTTGCCACTATCCAAGTACCTTGGATCTATCCTTGTTATTTGGGGTGTGTGCTTGTTATGCATGGCATTCACTCATAGATTTGCTGATCTTGGTGCTTTACGCTTCTTGCTTGGCTTTTGGGAAGGCACCACATATGCATGGTACGTCGCTTATCATGATGTGCTTTATCATCATACAAATGGCTCATACCTATCATCTTTTTGCAGCATCTTCTTGTTAATTAGTACACTATATCGCCGAAGAGAGCAAGTTACTTGGTTTGGTACCATGTTTATTTGCAATGCTACCAGCATTGCTCTTGGAGCAATCATTTCGTAAGGATATCACAAGCTTTGCTTTGTAGTGCTTTATCTTATACATCTACAATAGTTATGGTATTGGGTACATGGATGGCCTTGCTGGAATGAAGCCTTGGAAATGGTACGTAAAGGTGAAAAATCATATCATGTTTATTGTCATTTATATTAATGCAATCACAGGTGCATGATCATTTGGGGTGCAGTCACCATTCTTCTTGGCATTGTCTTCTTCCTCTTCCTTCCAGATTCCCCCTACTCACGATGGTTCCGTATTAAGCCAGAAGAAGAGATTATTATTGAAGAACGAAGCAAGGATAATGCTGTTGTCCGAAACAAGGCTGTCAAGTTGTCACACATCAAAGAAGCTCTCACTGAACCACGCTTCTATTGCTATTTCATCATGTCATTGTTGATCAACTTGCAAAATGGTGCCATTACACTCTTTGCAGCACAAATCACAGTATCCATGGGCTTTGATGTAAGTCTGTTATCACAGCATTGCTAATTTTTTCTCCTTTCTCCAATACTAACATGTACGTTTGCAATATAGCGCTTAACGAGCGTGCTACTAAACATTCCTAATGGCGCCACAGTCATTCTATGCCTTGGCCTGTGCATGTATTTGAGCAAGCGACTTGACGAAGTGAATTATATTGGCACTTTAGCTGGCCTGATCACCATGGTTGGTGCCATCTTGCTCGTTAGTCTTCCTCAAGGACCAGCACAACTTATTGGATTATATCTTTGTGGTGCCACAAGTCCTCCTTATGTGATGCTGCAAACTTCCATCTCATCTAATATCTCTGGGTACACTAAGAAGATCTTTTATACAGCTGGAAACATTGTTGGCTATAGTGTTGGAAACTTTGCAGGATCGCTCATTATGGTGGAGAAGTATGCACCACGCTATGTTCCATCAATGATTGTATATGCTATCTCTGATCTCTTGGTAGCGTTATTGTTTGTGTATCTTCGTATCAGCTTTGCAAGAGAAAACAAACGACGCCAAGCACTGAAAGATGAAGGCAAAATCCCACCACCACCTCCAAATCGTGAAGAGCTGGACTTGACTGACAAGGAGGATCTCAACTTTGTATACAGGCCCTAATTAGTCTTATATTACCTTCTCCATTAACCCATTGTATCATATACGAAGTACTATATCCACCTATTCATGCAACATTGCAAGTATATAAAAGTAATCTGCTATCAACAAGCAACAAATACGACACAATCATGCAAAGAAAATTCAAAACAACTGGCAAGTGAGCATCATCAAGTAGCATGAAACATGGCATGACACCGATCTTCATTTGGCTCTGGATGATCGACATGTTGGAGACACTTTATTTCAGAATGGCTAAACAGTAAACCTATTGTCATGTATGCATCTTGGATTGAATTAAGGAAGTGTCGATGCATTAGAAGCATTGTATTGTCAAGTTGTCCCTGATTATGTCAACAAGCGATTTGGTATCAGATGAAGGCATTGATATGAAGTTTATAGGTGAAGAAATATACAATAAGAGGAATACAACATGTGTTGGGATATAAATGTATAAAGCTATTCCTGATATCTTTTTCTATCATCGTCTGCTGCCACCACCACCAGGATCATCGAGTTTTGGCCCTGTTGTGCTCTTATGCTTCGATAGACTCCTTCTTTGTCGAAATCTCTTTTACGTACTTCGTTCCACTCATCCTCATCCTTCTTTGTGTCAGCAGAAGATCCAATGGTGTTGTTGATATGGTAATTGGTGCTGCCCAGGTCACGTAAACTAAATAGAGTAATCTCTGCACGTCGTTCTCTGTGAAAGGATTTCCCACATTGCTGAAGACTAGTATATTGAAGTGGCACTTGAACTGATATCTGAATCAATTACTCTGACAAGACGTCCTTAGGCTCGTACAGTGTCTTGTTATCCATGAAAGAGAAAAGGCTGCTATATTCTCCTGAATCGTGAACCGCTTTAGATTTGAATGATGGTTGTTGCTCCTTTATTGTTGTCTTTGTGAACAACAATGTTGCTCTCGCCAATTCCATATCCTTCAACAACCGTGTGTGCAGCTGATACGTGGACCTTGACTGTGACAGATGTAATATAGGTGGAAAGGTACGCGTTGCATGCATCTTTGCGACAAAAGTGTATGTTCAACATGATATCCTTCTGATATACATTGGTCTAAGCCAAGCTGTTCTCTTCCACTGTGTAGACATACTGAAAAGGAGACCAGAAGCTGAGCTTCACTCTAGTCTGACATTGCAAAAGGACATGTTGGAGCAGTGCACTTGGTGTCACAATCGATGTTGAAAGTGTCATGCTGGTCTCGAATGTAGTCGTTGCGAAAAGTGTATGCCACTCGTATGTCCTTCAATGAGAGAATATACCTGACTTGTGTAGACATGTCGATTGACGGCAGAAAGAGAGTTGACAGCAGATGTGAGATCAAGTCGGACCTCTTATGTTTTACGCCTTGATTTCAACATGCGCTATGTCAATATCAGCATCCATATAGATCATGGTACCAAATCCAACTTTTGCAGATCCATCGCAGCAAGAAGCTACATCAAAAGAAGTGTAATATGAGTATTAAGTATGCTATTCATCAAACAATGTAATAAAGAAGTCTTACCTCTTCACAAGAGTCCATTATCACAATGAAAGCATGGAAACAATGAAATAAGAAGCGACTACATGTACTAGTCTCGATTCACGAGAATTCACAAAGGACGCCTGCATGCTACTTGTCAAAAGCTCTTAACCATCTATGCAATTACAGAGATAGGATAGCGGAAAGAGATGTGTGGGAGTGAAATGATGGGCGACAACATTCTTTTATTTGTGTCTGCTGGTCGTGCGAATCTCTGTAATCACAAAAGAAGAGAATGATAAGATGGGGATAATGCATGAAGTGGAACATTGGTCCATAAGCTGATAAAGTGGTCCATAAGCTGGTAAAGTCATAAGTTGTTTACACCAGGATCAAATCTGGTCCTTTTTATGTCAAGGGGTCCCAGTGTGAAGTCGTCTATCACTTGTCATGCCCATACATATCCAATTTCCCATGACAATGACTTGCCATAGTATGATGTCCAATCACAGTAATATCAGCAACCAAAATCATCTGGCATGATTGTTGGTAAACATGATGCGCTACCTGGATTCTAGGATATGGCGCAAGCATGCAAAACAACCCAGATGCCAATGCATCATAGATATAGTGCAAGTGACACTGCAGCTAAAAGGAATATGCCTGCATCATTATGCAAAGACCGGCATCGAATGAGGAGCACTGCAGAATCATTTTTTGCACCCCTTGTCTGAAGAGTTTTCCTTGTCTCTTGATTTTGGATTCATTCTTTTCAACCTTGTCTACACTATATCCGCTGTGCTACATCACAAAGTATAGGCATGACACATTGCCATACAACGAGTGAAGTAGGCAATAGTAACATCACCAAAACAGCTTCATGCTGTGGCAAGCAGTTACAGGATGATGACACATGTCATCTCAAGTGCGCGACTTGTTGTGTAATCAATACACAATTCACTACTACCAAGACTAAGGAGGAAAAGAAGCTTGTCAGAAAGATCAATTGGACCTTGATGCCTTTCATTTGCTTTCTCATTGGCTTACAGGTAAGACAACACTCCATGATTTCCAAAGTGTTAACTTTCTGATATAGTTTATTGATAAAACAATACTTTCTGTTACTGCTGTTCTTGGCATTTATGAAGACACTGGCATTACACATGATCAATTCGGCTGGTTGGGTTCTCTTTTTTATGGCGGATTCTTTGTAACACAGGTAAATACTGTAATAGATGCATATGCTTGATACATGAATATGGACTGTGCAAATTGACCTTATATGACATCACTTTGGTACATAGTTTTTCAATCAATACCTGCTGCAACGACTGCCAGCTTCGAAATATGTTGGAATAGTGTGCGTTGTATGGGGGACCACACTTGGATGTCATGCTTTAGCCAAGGGATTCGCTCAACTTGCAGCCTTGCGCTTCCTACTTGGTTTTTGGGAAGGCGTAACATATCCTGCAGTAAGCAACAAATAGGGGTTTCGCATGCATTTCTTTACCTTAACATCTAATATACGTTTACAATAGGTATTCCTGCTCATCAGCACACATTACAGAAGATCAGAACAGACCATTTGGTTTGGTATCATCATCATGGCTAATGCTATATCGAGCTGTGTTGGTAGTCTAATCATGTTTGGCATTGGGCTATTGGATGGCTGGTATGGGATGCGAGCTTGGAAGTGGTATGCATAATATGGTTGCTTATACCAAAAGTGTGTAAGGCAAAGCTGAATGATGTTCCATAATAGGGCGATGATTATATGGGGTAGCATCACAGCTGTTTTCGGCATACTGCTCTTTTTCTTTCTTCCAGATCAACCTAAATCAAGGTGGTTCAGGCTGTCGTTCACACAAGAAAAGATAGTGGAGGAAAGAGTACTTGACAACGCAGTAGTCCGCAATAGGAATGTGAAAAGTGATCAAATTATCGAAGCACTTAAAGAGCCACGCCTTTATGCTTGCTTCTTCATTTCGCTGTTGCTCAATATACAAAGTGGTGCGCTTCAAACATTTACATCTCAAATCATCCACAGGATGGGATTCTCGGTAATAAGAAGACATGTATTGATCACTCATCATTACTCACATTGCTTGTGTTGCCTTTTAGCCCTTGATAACTGTTGTTATGAACATTCCTATTGCCGTATCAGTGATCATGCTAATGGGCATCGTTATCCTTATAAGTCACTGGTTGAATGATATCTGCTATGTAGCTGCTACAAGCCATGCTTTGCTAGCACTGCTGGGCATTGTGCTATTGCTGGTACTACCAATTGGTCATGTGCAGATGTTGGGTTTGATTTTGGCATCAATGTGTGGATCATCATTCGCGTTTCTCCAAACAAGTATAAGCTCGAATACTACTGGCTACTCCAAAAAGATCTTTTACACTGGTACTTCAATGGTTGCATATTGTGCTGGGTGCTTCATTGGTCCATTGTTAATGCTTCAAAAAGACGCTCCAAGATATGTTGGTGCTATGGTCACCTGTGTTATAGCCGATATTGTAGTGGTACTTTTGTTTGCATACATTCGTGTCACCTTGAGTCGAGAGAACAAACGACGACAAGAGCTAAGAGACAATGGCTTGATACCACTCCCACCCCCCAATCGAGATGAGTTGGACCTAACTGATAAGGAAGATCTCAACTTTGTATATCGCCCATAGACATCAACAACATGCTTTCACATCACATAATATATTCATTCATGTACTAGTTACACTACATACAAATGCCCAAACATAATGTATTTGATTAAAAGCGTTATAATCGATAAATGAAGTTTTCATCTTCCTTGTCAGTCAAATCAAGACTTATGTCAGTCTCTTCACCACTCTTATTGGCAAGTCGTCGCTTATTAACACGAGCGCCCTGCACCCGTATACCAATATAGCAAACGAATGCAATGACAAAGCCACCAAGGAATCCACCTGAAGAGCTATTGTTAGCCAATGTATTGCATGAAAGGTTACTACTCACCAATGCCTCCAAGGTAACGTGGCGCAGTCTTTTCTGCCATCATTAAGGGTCCAATAAGGTTTCCAAGGGTATCTGGTGAGAATAGTATGAGTATTGGTGATCCAAAGCATATATATGATGTGCCAGCACTTACATGCAATCATGATGCTGGTGTTATAAAAGATCTTTTTTGTGTATCCTTTGACGTTGTTGCCTACCCAGTCACTGAATCAGAGTCTGATTCATAATATTATTCGCAAGAATGATGTATTTACCTATAAAAGTGAGGAGCAATGCATAGGAACCAGTGCTTGCCCAGCTGAGATAGTATCCCAATAGCTTGACTTCACCATCTGGAATAGCCAATAGAATAATCAATCCAACAATGCCAATCATCATCATAGCCATTGCACTGTAAATCAGCTGTTTAGAGACACGAGCAAGTAGAACTGCTACAACAACACCAAGTGCAGATGCCATGCCACTTGGGATTTGAAGCAAAAGAGAAGTTTGTGGCTAAATACATGTACTTTAGTTTGCATGTTGCATTTCTTCCACAATGGCTCTTTACTTACAGTGAATCCAAGACCAAGGACAAATGTTGTGCTGAATACAAGCATACCACCATTCTGCAAGTTGATACAAAATCCTCCAATGACAATGAACCAGTAACGCCATTCTCGGAGAGCTTCTTTGAACTGAGAGTATTTGATGTTTTGATGTTTCACAACTGCATTATCTTGTCTTCGATCTTCAATCACTTGCTTCTCTTGTTCTGTAGGTCGAAGTAATGGGTGGTCTGGGCGATCTGCAAGGAAAAAGAAACAAACCAAGCCAACAAGAATCGTCAAAGCACCATAAATAAAGCTTCCCCTATAACAATGATGCATCAATGACATTGTGATGTAACATCAGATTTGTGTAACATACCAACGCCAATTGGTAATGCCCCGTGCGTTTTTCATATGTGCGAATCCATATGCTGTGGAGGCACCAAAAGCTGCACCAACACCATTACTAAGTGTGACAAAGCCAAAAACAAGTGTTTGTTCAGATCGACGATAAAGAATGGCTGTGATCAAATAGAGCGTTGGCATAGCAGCTGCTTCAAAAAGGCCAAGCAAGAATCGACAAGCAGCCATTTGTGAAAAAGTGTTTGCCAAACCAGATAGTAACATGACCTATGATTCACAATGAGATCCTTTTGTCATTGTAATGATGTATACACATACAATGCCCCAAAGAATAAGGAGAGCTGACATGTATTTTGCGTGGTTTGGGACCCGTTGTAAGATAAATTGGTTGGGTATCTGTATGTAGTGCCAAGACATGTATAAGCATTGATGATCCCACTGTTACACGAGCTTTTGACTAGCCTGGAAAACGAAAAAGCCAGCATAAAATACTGCTCCCAGGACACTAAATTCTGTGCCAGTCAATCCCAAGTCATGATTTAAGCCAAGCACAGGACCGACGCTTAAGGCAGCTTTGTCGCAGAACTGGTTTTGGAATGTATAAGATGAGCTGCAGTAGTCATATCATGCCATACAAACACACCTGAACAAAAATGATGGCCATCATAAGAGGAAGCACTGTGATATTCAGCTTTCGTAAATATGCACGTTCCGCTGGTGATTTGATGACTTTGCCAGGCTGTTGCTTCTCCTGGTCACCGCTACTTAGAGAATGTGGACTTTGACTTGCATCTTCAGTATAGACTATATGCTTTTCTTCCGAGTCGTTTTTGTGCTGTGGAGTTGTCATGTCAGTTGTAATGTTTCCGCAGTCGTCAAAGAGAAAAACTGTTCAAATCAAAAGGATATCGAATCTCTTTTAAAGGGACGTTTTGGACATGACACATATAGGAGTCTAGTTTCCTTTTCTATCTGTGAGTAAATGCATCCGGGACTATGGGAATTCATGGAAAAGTGAAAACACACTCAAACCCGACCACAAGGATCTCACATAGTATACTCTTGGACATGCATGTTACACTCGTCTAGATTCGCATAAGCGACAGTGGGAAAGCTGCTTGCGTGAGATGATTTAAAGCGTGTCAAACTAAAACTCTTTATTGTCTATGTGGGAAAAGCCAATAAACTACTTGTAATCCAATTTACATGTGGCGCATCCTTGCTTGCTGTAATTTGTACGACTACTCCACCGTGGAATACTTTGAAACTGACAATGTCTCCCACAACCAAAACGGGCCAAAGAGCGATCGACTGGCATAAAGACAAGATCAAGATGAATCACAGGGTTTATTGTACAAGTAAACTTTAAAAACTGGGATCACTATACGCACGTCATTTGAATCTTAGTGTCACCTTTATTACATAAATATAGATGCCGGTGATATCTAATGCCATCAATCTATGCAATGCCAAGAAGCGAGCTTGAATGTTTACCTTCAAAAGACATCATCCCAGAGCTCACGAAGCTTTCTTTCTTTGTTCAACCGGTCTTGTACAGCATCACATATAGCTATCGGTTGTGGAAATTTCACATGGATTAGTACGTTCCCCCAATTCTCTTCTCCCATATTCCCGATATGATTTGTTCACATTGATCACAACATACCATCTCCATAGTGTTCCCTGAGATTGACGTCAGCTGGCAATCTCTCGTGTGCCTTTGCTTCCTCTCTGGTCATGCATACAGTGTTGTGATAGGATAAGGGTTCACTTGCCACCCAACGAGTCAAAGCCAATCGATCATTAGGTCCAGAGATGACGCTTTTGCCATGCCACATTTCTTCAAAGATATATCCCACATCATGAGCATCCAAAGCACAAGTCCTATTAGCAAAACATGTTAGCAAAGTGCTTTCTTTCCTTTCAAAAGTATAATCACCTGCTCTTGTACTTTTTGATCTCGCGTGAAAGAAGATCACGATGCATTCTGCTGTATAAACCATCTCTGAGCTTGATTGCAAGTGGATCAAAGTCTGGATAGTCTGTCAACTTGAGGATGACATAGGATGCAATGGTCATGCCAAAGATGCTTGGTAAAGTGCCCAATACAGGGAGAATCCGTGATCGAAATTCAGGTAATGCAGCATAATCATCCGCCTCTTCAACACGCTCTTCCTCTATCAGGCTTGTTACTATCACTGTTGCTGATGCATTGCTTTGTTTCGTTACTTACCTAAAGGTAATAACTTGACATGATGTGGTTTCTCAGTTGAATATACTACAGGAACACCTTGTTCAATGCCCATTTTCTTGAGCTTCTTTCGTACACTTCTTGCCAATGGCTCCTCTAATGGAATGAATATATTAGCTATACATATGCCTTGATCATGCCATTTCATCCTACTTGCCTAATGTTTGACTAATGTCAGCGATTTGTATCCGTGATGGATCAGCTTTTGCACCAGCACCCATGGAGCTTAATAGTGTAATGTTGCGATCGTAGCAGTACTTGATCAAATCCAGTTTGGTGTCAATGTTGTCAATGGCATCCACGACATAGTCAGGTGATCCTAAATCATCCAATGTCAGATCTTCACTATGGATATGCATGAAATAAGAGTCAAGTACCAGATAAAAGTGCATCTGCTGTCTCTGCATTGAAAAGATCAATGCAACTCTCCACCTGGACAAAGGGAGCAATGCGCTTAAAGTGTTTCTTGATAGCAGTGACTTTGGGTGTTCCAACATCTTCCAGCACAGCCACAGCATGTCGATTCAAACTGCTCAATGTCACCTGATCGAAATCAATAATGCGAATACGTCCCACACCAGCTCGTAATAGCATCAATGCTGCCCAAGATCCAACTCCACCAGCACCAACAATGATAACGAAAGAATTACGCAGCTTATCCATACGTTCTTGACCGAGAAAAGCGGTTGTTTCATAAAGCTGTTCTTGTATTTGTTTCTCTGAAAGTGTCAATGGTGCTGGAATACTGGCATGTAACGACGAACGACGACGACTTTGACCATGTAGTAGTGAATGCGATTGTAAACGACGTCGCGTGGCTTGATATGTAAGGATACCAGTTGCTGTAAGAGCTGAAGCTGCAACGGCTGTTAACGTAAGTCTAGTAGCTTTGTCGTGCTTTTCAATAAAGCGGGAGAGTGAATCGCCTAGTCGATCGGTCCATGTTGACATGACGGGAAAAGAAGTGAGCGGTGGCTATGTTCGGAATCTGATACTGTGATGATCCCCCATTTGATATATACTTTCCATATCTTATTGACAACATTTACATTAGGGCATTCAGTATCAATTCAATACAAACAAGATTCATTGAATGGTATAATGTTGGTGTGATTGTATGTGGAACAAGTTGTATGTGTCATTGTTCATCAGATGTGTATCGTTATGGTGGGCAGGTGGCAGGGCATCGGCTGGCGGAGGCCAATCACGTCAAGAGTGGTGGTTGAATTTGGTTTGCAACTCTCGGACCGCCCTCTCTTTCTTCCACGACAATGAGCTACGCCAAACGAGACGAAGACAGCGGTAAATGTCAACCTTTTTCAACAAGAGAGAGTGCTTGAGAAACAACAATGGAGGATCCTACTGCCATCATCAATAACGTTACGACGAAAAAGCGAGCATTGTTTGGCTTGATGGTCTTTGTTGGACCTTGTAACGCGTTTGCTGATGAGCAAGATGGAAGGGGGTGGACTACGAGATACTCTATCTACGAGAAAAGACAAGGTCACTCATGATATATCTAATATAGTGAACCGATTTGGTATACTTTATCATATCGACAAGACAGCTGTCCTGCAAGAAGCACGCGTGTTCAACGATACACCCATCAACCCAAGAAAATGCCGTGTATTGCTCACCAAAATCATCTACTTGTTGTACTTGGGAGAACCATTCAACACCAAAGAAGCCACTGATCTCTTTTTCAATGTTATCAAGCTCTTTCAATCTAAAGATGTAAGTTAAAAGAGGAATAGGATAAGAGGCATCTACTAAATGTGTATTTTAGACTTCACTTCGACAAATGATGTATCTCGTCATCAAAGAACTTTCAGGCGTTGCAGAGGATGTTATCATGGTCACCCAATCTCTCATCAAGGATATTCAGTCCAAACAAGAAACTATATACCGTGCAAATGCTATTCGTGCATTGTGTCTTATTACTGATGTAAGTAACAAGTGGATCAAGTGATTGGATCAAGCTAATCAAAGTATTGTTATAGCCATCCATGATTCAAGGCATTGAACGCATTCTCAAGGCATCGATTGTCGACAAGAATCCATCCGTGTCATCAGCTGCACTTGTATCTTCCTATCATCTTTTCAATGTTGCCAAGGATATTGTTCGTCGTTGGTCAAATGAAGTTCAGGAGGCAGCCAATCCCAAATCGTCAGGTTCTGGATTCTCTTCAGCTGCCAGCTACATGTCCAGCTTTGGTGGTGCTGCTGGCAATCAATCACAAGTTGTCATTTCCACCAGCAACTGCACACAATATCATGCTTTGGGTCTTTTGTACTTGATTCGTGAACGTGATCGTATGGCTGTAGCCAAGCTTGTTCAGACATTTGCAGGTTCACGTGGTAGTGGCATGTTTGGCGGTGGTGGAAGTCCTCTCAAGAACCCAGCTGCTGTTTGTCTCTTGATTCGTTATGCATGCAAAGTGATGGAAGATGATCCAAGGTAAGTAACAACGCATTGTGATAATATCCATCACTGACTTTGTTATAGTGCAACACAACGTATTTATGAATTGTTGGAAGGATTCTTGCGACATAAGAGTGATATGGTCAATCTCGAAGCTGCACGTGCCATTTGTGCTATGCCTGACGCATCTTCTAAGGAACTTTATCCTGCTATTTCAGGTATGACATACATGATCATCATAGAATAACTTTGTCTCATTCATTGATTGTCTAGTTCTTCAACTCTTCCTTTCATCACCCAAGCCAACATTGAGATTTGCAGCCATTCGTATCTTGAGCAACCTTGCCATGACCAAACCAGCTGCTGTTTCACCATGCAATCTCGATATGGAAAATCTTATCACCGATCAGAACCGCAGCATTGCCACATTTGCTATTACTACTCTTCTCAAGACTGGCAACGAAGCTTCTGTGGATCGTTTGATGAAGCAAATCAGTGGATTCATGAGTGAGATCTCGGATGAATTCAAGGTCATTGTTGTTGATGCTATTCGCTCCTTGTGTCTCAAGTTCCCTACCAAGCAAGCTGTCATGTTGACTTTCCTCAGCAGTGTTTTACGTGATGAAGGTGGATACGACTTTAAAAAGACAGTGGTTGAAGCCATTTTTGATATGGTCAAGTACATTTCGGATAGCAAGGATGCAGGTAAGGGAATGGATCAACACTATTTGGGATTAATGTAAGCTCATGTTTTATCTTTCTTATAGCTCTTTCACATCTCTGCGAGTTTATTGAAGACTGTGAATTCACCAAGCTTTCTGTACGTGTATTGCATGTCCTCGGTGTTGAAGGTCCCAAGACTGCTACTCCTACAAAGTACATTCGTTACATTTACAACCGAGTCATTTTGGAAAACTCCATTGTTCGTGCTGCTGCTGTCAACGCTCTCAGCAAATTTGGAACCAATGTTGATGACGAATCAGTCAAGCAAAGCATTCGCGTTCTTTTGACTAGGCAAGTAGTGGTAGTAAATGATATACAAGGTGACTAATGCTCTTTATTGATTAGATGTTTGGATGATACTGATGATGAAGTGCGTGATCGTGCTGCCATGGCACTTGCTCTTTTGGAAAATACGGGATTAGCCAAGGAGTATCTCAAGGATGGTAATGGGAGACATAAACATGCAGATCTCGGGATTAATTCTTTACTCATACTGTATATTTCATTTAGACGCCACATTTGCCCTTCCCACTTTGGAACGTCAGCTTGCTGAATATGTCAACAATCCATTGAACAATGATCAGCCTTTCGATTTGGCTTCAGTGCCAGTGATTAGCAAAGCTCAAGAGGAAGAAGAGCAACGTCGTACGTAACATATTTTAAGGATGAAGAAAGAGAGAAAAACAAACTAACGGGATGTGCACATGTTTAGGCATCCGTACACAAGATGCTTCTCCTATTCCCATGGTAAAGACGCCATCTACAAACATGCCTGGTACCCCTGGCACTCCTTCAATCCCTGCTTCTGCAGCTGCTGCTTCTCCTGTATCGACTTTCGATCAACAAGCTGTTTATGCAGAACAACTTGCAGCTATTTCCGAATTTGCTTCATTTGGCACACTCTTCAAGAGCTCTACTAAGCCTGTGGAATTGACTGAAAGCGAGACTGAATATGTGGTTCATTGCGTCAAGCACACTTTTGCCAAGCATCTTGTATTCCAATTCAACTGCACCAACACATTGAATGATCAGCTATTGGAGAATGTGTACATGATTATGCAACCTGATATCGATGACTGTGGATTGATCAAGGTGGCTGATCTTCCTGCTGAAAAGCTTGAATACAATGTTCCTGGCACCATTTATGTTGCATTTGAACGTGAAGACGAGGGTGATTTCCCAGCAGGTAAAAAAGAATTTGGATCTTATGTGCTGTTTGATACTGATGGATGGTTTATAGTGAACTTTACCAATACATTGAAGTTTGAAGTCAAGGATTGTGATCCCACCACAGGTGAAGCTGATCCTGAAGGATATGACGATGAATACCAAGTCGAAGATGTTGAAGTTATGACGAGCGATTATATTCGACCTACCTACATTTCCAATTTTACCGAAGAATGGGAACCATTGGGTGAAAGCGAAGCATTAGACACATTTGCATTGGATAAAGACCGAGCACCAAGCTTAAAGGGTAAGTTTCAAGATGAAGTTTTTGTTGTATACAATGAGATTAAATGCTGTTTTGTATAGTTGCTTGTGCATCCATCATTGATCTGCTTGGCATGCAAGCACTTGAAGATAGCGCATTGCCCAAGAGTGCTAGTGTCCACACTTTGTTGCTTTCTGGTACTTTCTTAGGTGGTATCAAGGTGCTTGCGCGATGCAGAATGACATTCAGCAATGCAACTGGTGTTGCCTTTGAACTGGCTGTGCGAAGTCAAGATCCCAATGTGGCGCAGATTGTTCTTTCTGCTATTGCTTAGAATGCTGCTCTTCTGTATTGATACACACATTTTTCCCACATCGATTAAAAAACACAACCACTCCCAACAACACAACAACAACCCATATATTCATTGTCTTCCTCTCCCTCTCTTTTTCTCACACACTTTATAATGTCATAAAGATAAACCAGTGCTTTACAAACTTATGGAAATGTTGGGGACTACAAAGCAATTCATCCCTTTATCCCCCTTCCTTTTTCGCCAACCCTGCACCCCACATATAAACCCCTTAGATTATAGTTGAAGCGCGTTTCTCTCTCTGTCTTTATATATCTCATCAGTTGTTTGCACATGTCAATAATGCATACATACGTACACAGTCTTGTTCTTTTTCCTTGATAAAGGATAACTCCGTGTGAGCCTTGTGATTCTGGAACCAACAAGAGATACAGTCGGCATCACCCCTTTTTTCTCATTTGAGATATATATAGAAACATGCACTACATTGTATTCAAACATTGCCTTGTCTTTCTTTTGTTTCATACTTGTTCTCTTTGACTCTTACTACATCTATCATGCTGCTGGCCAGTCCTCCTTCTTTTGCCACTGAAAGCTATCCCCATACATCACCATTGTTCTCTACTACTAGTCAACAATCATGGGAATCCAACAATGATACATTAGCATGTCTGCTACTTGAATCCGATGATCAAGATGATCTACTGAGAGCTATTCGTGCCATGCCAATGGTACAACAACATTCTTCATTCCAACGAGCCAAATCAACATCAGAACATCAAGATCCTTCTATAGCTTTAACACGTCCATCCCATATGCTTAGGCGTTCTTCATCATCTTCCATCACTTTAACCACTATCCAAGAAGAAGAAGAATAAATCATGCAAAACAAATATGTATGTAGGCAGGCGTGCAGTAGAATGTATTGATGAAAAAAGAGAGAGATGATATGCGTGTGTATTACACTTTGCCAGTGATAAAAGGGTGAGCAAGGGCTTCTTTGGGTGTCATACGGCGTTCTGGGCTCAAAGTCAAACACTTGTCTAAAAAGTCAATGAATGCCAATAACAAACGTCCTTCATCCTCGGTAACACCACCAGAAGAAGCAGCCATGATCCGACTCTTGATGTCGCGTACTGGTTTCACAATCGTCATTTTCTTGATAAACTCCTATAAAGATTGCATGTATGTGAGTGAAAAACATAAAATGCACAATGTGGCGAAATGCATACCTTGTTTGATAATCGGTCGATCTCCACAGAAATGAAACTGTTGTCTTCATCAAAATGCTGTTGTGAAAACTGACCTTTACGAATCATACGATTTGGAAACTTGCCCATGACTTCCATGATATGCTTGAGCATCTGATTGTTGCTTCTTCCAGGGAATAGGATCTTGCCAGTAAATAGCTCGTATAATGTACATGCTGCAGACCAAACATCAATTGCATAATCATACGGCAGTCCCATGACTAAGTTTTTGCATAACAATGAATTAGCTGTACTACAATCATGCTTGTTTCAAAGGGATATACTTACTGATCTCAGGAGCTCGATAGAAACGTGACACGAGATAAGGAGTGATTTCATTGTCGCTGGCATCAGACGCTGATCCTAGATCACATAGTTTGAGAATATTCTTGGATTCAGATACGAGTACATTGTCAGGCTTGATATCCGCATGTAAAATGTTGCATCGTTTCAAAAGAGATAAGCTCAGGAATAGTTGTTGTGCGTATACCCTAACAGCTTTGATGCTCAAACCCACATCTTTGCCATACTTTTTCAATACATCGCGTAGATTCATGCTAAAACAAGAACAAATCAGTATGTTACATCCATGTATAGCTTCATCATGCTTACCTTAAGCTCTCAAAGACTAGACAAAGGTGATTGCGATACTCAAAGTGTCGTAAAAGGCGAATACAGTGTTTCTTGTTATCAGGATCTGCTTCCATCAACTTTTTCAAAAAGCCAAGTTCCTTCATACCAGCTTTGTACCTAATAGCAAATGGATAAACAATTGAATCATTGCATTCTTGAATGTTGACTTACATTGTCTCATTGTTACGGATGATCTTGATAGCAACTTCTTCATTCGTCTGCATATCTCTAGCTTTCACGACAGCACTGAACACGCCTCGACCCAAATTGGCCAATGTCTGATATCGATTGTCCAATTGCTCTCCAATACGCACATCTATCAGAAAAGAATTTAATACAAGTCAAGCAGCATCCAATGTATACTTACTATAATATCCTTCAGCATCATCCCAATTGTCCAAAAGACTTGGATTGTGATTCATGGATGGAATGGCAGTATTAACAACCAAGGCATTCTCAGCAATCTCAGCTTGTGCAAAGATATCAAGGTCTTCAGCAAACATGTCAATCTCTTTTGGCTGTTGTTGCTGTTGTTGTTGTTCCTGCTGTGGAGGGACTTGTTCAAGCTTTTCCTTGTAATCAGTGGCTGCCATGTCATTCTGACTTGTCACACCTTCAGTAACAGATTCTTGATGATCCTTTTTCTTGAGAAGATCAGTGTCTTGTCGGTGGGACCGTAGGCGATCATCATCTGCAATGCGATCTTGGGATGGATCATAGTCTGCTGCAGACACTGCATTGGGTGAGTCACTGCTTTGTGCATTGTTCCCATCTCCTTTTCCAATATCCAGGTTCATTGACCCATCATCTTTCTTCTTTTCGCCAGCAGCTTCGGCAGCCAATCCTACCGTTATTTGATCATTCTTTTCTGCTCCAGCTGTGTCAACTAAAAAGCAATACATCAATATCAATCATGATATATACACAATAGATACATACCTTCAGACTTCTTGGCAGTATTTGCCTTGTGCTTCTCAAGAATCATCTGTCGTCTCTTACGTCGTTCTTCAATAAGGCGTTGTTCTTCCAATTCCTTCTCATGCTCATCCTTGATTTCAAACTCGACTTCTGGTTCCTCTTTAGCCGCTGTAGATGTTGTTGATGATGTTGATGGGTATGTTGCGGACTGTTGAGATGTCTCTTGTTGTCTATACAAGAGTCAGTTAGATTTCAATCACATACAAGAGGATAAAAATACATACCTTGGCTCTGGTTCTTCAATACGTGCCATCTTGGAAGGTGGTCTATCCACACTGCTTTCACGATCACTGTAATCGGATCGATGTCGACGTCGAGATGGACTACGTCGTCTAGAAGTAGAACGATAATCATGATCCCTTCTTGAATGATAATCATCTCGATGGCGTGATCGTCTATCGCGTGAAGAAGAAGAGTGTCGATAATAACGATCATCATAAGGTGACCTGCTACGTCGTTGAGATCTTGATCTAGAACGTTCTGGTGATCTATGATGACGATGATGGTGGTATCTGGAACGATCTTCTCGACTGGGTGATCGGGCATCATATCTACTTGTTCTGCTGCCATTGCTGCTACGTCGGGCTGCAAGACGTTCATATTCCTCAAAAGGATCATCATCTCCTCGTCTTTTTGTTGCTCGTGGTGATGGTGGTGTTCTACTACGCTTACGTGACATGGGGGATCGACTCTTGTCCTTGTCAACTAGTAAAACATGTTAGAAAGACAATCATATCTCTCTAGAATAAAACATACCTGCTTTTGAAGCATTATCAGAAGAATGTTTGCCGTTCAAAGAGCCTGTAGTAGAAACTTGCATAGACGACTGTACTTGCTTGACAGGCATAACAGGCTCGTCGTTGATCTCGCCTTCTTCCACATCAGAAGTATGGTTACTATGTTCGAGAGACATTCGTAAAGACAATTGGTGAGAACGCTTTTTGAAGAGCGAGATGGGTTGTATCTGAAGGTACGGTGTAATATGTATAGTCTTTCAGAGGTGGATTCTGTGTCGTAATGGGATCGTTGCAATGTGTCTTGACCACGACGACGACGACAAATAAAGAAGAAAGAATATCCAACTGCTCAACAGTGAATCCCTGCCAGGCGGGATCTATATGCCCAACACACTCACTTGAATCACCGATTGCCCATCCACTTGACATACAATAAGACATTATACAAAGGACCGAATAATGGCATTCAAGTTATCCAAGTGCACCTTGTAAATAAACCCATGAATCTATATCTATGCAGCTAGTCAAATGTATCATACTGTACTTAAGCAACGCTTTAAATTCAGTGACATCGATCACACATGTATGTAGACATAACATCATCTAGACCAATCAAGCACTCTTCATCATCACTATGACATGATCAACACGAGACAAAACGTATTATTCACATTGGGATGGGTAATTTTATCTTTAGAAACATGAATACACAATAAAAAAAAAGGGATCTTCATTTAACGTCTTCTTCTCTTGCGGCGTGGGGAGCTATAATCACTGCTGCCACTGTCAGAATCGCTGCTGTAACTATCACTACCACTGCTGCTGCTGCCACTGCTGCTATACGAATCACTGTCACTTTCTGAACCACTGCTACTATCCGAACCACTGCTGCTGCTGCTATCTGAATCACTGCTGCTGCTGCTATCGGAATCACTTGATGATCCACGACGTTTACGCATGATTTGTTGAGGAGCAGTTCGAAGCCATTCACGCAAGTCTTCTGTCAGAGCACCAAGACCAATGCTTGTCCAATAGTTGATAGCAAAACGTGTGTTCTTGGGATTGTCTTTGGGAAACATGCCTTGATAATATTCGAGCATATAAGGATCCTCCATACGTTCCTTTAGCTTTTTCAAACCAAGGAATTCGCTGATTTCTTGAAACAGGATCTTGACAAAGATACGTGATGCTGATGTAGTCTCGTCTTCTGTGAGTCGAATCACTTGAAAGCAAGTCCATGCCAATGAATCAGTGTAGAATAAATGTCCAAATAATTTGGCAATGTTGCGAAGTCGATTTGTCTCGTAACGATGGATTGTTTCATATGCTTCATTGAAAGCAAGTGTGAAGTTTTCACCCCATATCCTGTTGATCTTGCAGAATCGTTCAGCCATCAATCCATAAAATTTGAGGAAAGTGCGTTCTTGAGAACAACATTCAATGATCATATTACAGAGCTCAATCTAGTAAAAAGACATGTATGAATATACTTGTATCAATCAAATAGCTTGTATAGCTTACCTCTTGTCCTTCAGGAATATTAAGTTTCATGAGCTTGTGACAACATTCTTCAAAGTCAAGACTGGACATGACTGTCAAGTAGATCTTGCGACGCAATTCAATCGTATCAGCATTGGTCTTGTCTTGAATCTCCATCTTTTGCTCCTCTTCATCTTCCTCGCTCTCGTCGTCACTTTCAGATCCACTTTCATCTGTGCCTGATTCCTCGTCTTCAGATCCTTCACCCAAAATCTCTGCTTTCAATTCGGCATATCGCTTCTCGTTCTCCTCATAATCAGGGTCGTATTTGAAAACATTGAGTCGTTCCTCCACATCCAAATCTTCATCATCAAGACCAACATAATGTGTGATTTGATCATCCTCTTCAACAAGATCCAGTTCTTGAACAACGGGCTGATTGTCCTTAAACTTATCTTTGCGTACTTGGAAAAGGACTTCAATCATGTACTGTGTTCGCTTATCAATCTTTCCTTCGTGTAGAATGGTGCGGAAGCTTTCAAAGATGGCGTTGTTGGGCTTTGGAGATACATTGGCCAAATGAGCACCCACTTCACGCATGAAGCCGACTGCAATCTCAACTGAATCATCTGTAGGTTGTTGTAACAATAGAGCCAGAATCTGCAACGGTAAAATCTCGTGAACGACCAGCTGGTTGGCAAGGTGAGCGATAAAGGTACACACTGAAAGGCAAACAGTCTAACATGAATCACTTTAGTGTCTTATATCCAATATCCATCTCCAAAGCTTACCTTATCATTACGTCGATATGCACGTCTGAATTGAGTGACAAGGCGAGCTAACAGCAATGCGCCAACATCTGGTATCTTGGTATTCACAACAGCAGCGACAGCAGCGTAAACTGGTGTAAAGCGCAAACTGGCACTTTGTGCTCGCATCAAGCTACGACAAAATAGACCTCGTCCTCGCACCAGGTTCTCACCAAACAACTCGGGAACTATCATCTTGATATTGGAAGTGTTGATCTTGTTGATCAAGCCGTTGATGGACTTCTTCAAAGCTTCCCAAGTGATGCGTTGATATGCTTCGCCAGATTTGTCTGTTATCTGTTGTTGCATCTGTCGCAAGCGATGGGGTGGAATATAGGCACCACCTGCCCTTGTCAATGCAGCAGCACCGACAGCTCCTCGAGTGTCGACAACTACGTCTTTGCTGGCCATTCGTAACGTAAGAAAGTGATAGGAAAGGCAAGAGAATCAGCTGGATCGGAGGTGGACTTGACAATTGGCCGTGACTCTTAATGCGTGGATTAAGCTCCCTTTCTTCCTCTTACACGCTCTCTTTCTCAGACACACATACACAACACGCTTATGGAATCTCAAAGCTATTCTCAAAGGGACTGGAAAAAGACACCTGTCGATTCCTCAGAAACGCAATCCCAAAGCGATGCCAAGGTACATGTGAACACTGTAGTGCCTGAACAAGTGAACTAACGATACAAGGTGATATATAGTCACTCTTCTCACAAAGGACAGGATTAAGCCAAGGTCGTGCCTATTCCACCAGTGATCCATTTTCACCTAGTAAACTATTTCGTCAACTGGCACCACGTATGTATGATTGGATATGATAGTAAACAAGTTATGAACTTATATCTTTCTAGTTGACAATGATACAGCATCCACATCAGCATCATCCGTTTACCAATCGCAATCACAAAGATCTATCTCACATACCACTTCACGACATCAACAAGGCTTTTTAGCACATCGAACCAGTCCTGATCCAATGGCAAGACTTGAAGAATTTCGACAAAGATACCAATCTTCACTACAGCAGCATTTATCTACTACAACAAACCGTGCACCAAGACCAACTTTTGCACCTACGCATGATTTCTCATTTCGTCGTCGACGCGACTGGAGACATAATGATTTGGAGGATTTTGATGATCTATTGACAATCAAGTCATACAGCACTGATTCCAACTTTACTGCATTCAACCCCATCACACAAACCAGTTTACAGCCCCAAGCATCACAGCAACAACAACAACAACAACAGTCAAGTATTCATGATGAAGATATGGATGACATTGAATTCAGAATACCAGCACGATCAGCAAGTGATTTCAGTGTATTTGATGACGACGATGATGATGATGATGGTCCAGCACATTCATGGCGTCCTCCTCCTACAGACTTGTATGAACAATCCCTTCTCAAGCGACGAAGATTATCTCCCAACATTGATCCTGATATCACTACAACACAAAAGAACAACACAATGATACCTCCATCACTCAATATAGAAGAGCATGAAAGACGATACATGAGCCAACAATCAAAAGAGGAATTGCAACAAGAGCAACAATCAATACCGCCACCATCACCATCAACGGCACCAAGGGACGTTAAAGGAAAAGGAAAAGCTTCACAACAACAATCAACACAACCACCAACTGATGTTGAAGGAAAGAGAAAAGCTACTACTTCACAGCAACAAGCAACGCAACCACCAGCAAACGATGTTGAAGTAAAAGTTACTGCTTCACAACAACAACCAACACAACCACCAACCGATGTTGAGGAAAAAGGAAAAGCTTCACAACAATCATCAGCACCAACACCAAGTGATGTTAAAGGAAAAGGCAAAGCTACTGCTTCACAACCATCAGTATCATCTTTACAACAAAGAAAGGAACCAACATCTGTTCCTAATATGGACTTTGAGATTGACTTTGATGATATGGATTTTGGTGGAGATGATTACAATCAACAGCCTGAAGAATCACCAGCACGACGTACAAGTGATGTTGAACAGGTTGCTTCAAGTAGTCGAGATCATGAACACATTGCTTCAGGTAGTCGAGATCATGAGCCTAGTCAAGACAATACCAGTATATCAGAACAAAGACATCTGTAAGTACAATGAATTCAAAGTGGTGGATTGTTTTCACTCATTTATTCCAAAAGGAATCCTGAAACATTGATACAAGTTCGTCGAGATGGGCGTTTTGGTGATCAAATGTTGGCTATAGCCGATGAAGAAGAGAGAATAGCAGTGGAAGAAGGAAGAAAGCGAAAACATCGGTAAGTGATATTGTGGATAGATTAGATTGTATACTCATAAAACTTGTTCTCTAGTGTATCCCAAGTACGACCCATTGGCAAAATGATGTTCAGACAGGCAGCTATTCGTATGAGCAAAGATGTGGAAAACCGTCTAAGTGTGATGTAAGTGAACAAAACTTGGTCTATAGCATCCATTAAACACAATGTATAGATCCGATGCATTTTATCAGCAAGCTACGAATGACTTATTGGCATATGCCCAACATGCAAAGAGACGCACCATCAGCAAAGAGGATGTGATCACGTTGCTTCGTCGGTAAGTGTGGAATCCCATCATGCAGGAACACGTTGATTAAACAAGAGATGATAGGCAAGGGAAGATAACAAAAGACACTCCAGTGGAGCAATTGGCGCACAAGTACCTTCCAAGAGAGTTATGGGACGAGTTTTGCGTGTCTGCACTTGCATATAACGAGCTTCATCCAAAAGGCAACAACAATACGCTTTAAAAGCATGTACATAGTATCCGCATATATTAGTGTAGAGCTTCTTTTGAGATTATACATAAAATGCTCAAGTACAAAGTCATATATATAAATAGCATAATGTAATGCATCATTCACTCTACCAATGCATTCTGTGGAAAGTTCTATAAAAAGCTTGACGGATGGAGCTAGCTTGTTGCCTTTTGGGTTTACTTGGCGTCACGATACGTCTAAGGGAAGAGCGTACTTTGGTAGACTGCTTGTACCAAGCATCATTTTCATGCTGATCTTCACCGAGAAAGAATTCCATGGTAAGATAGGATTCATTCCACCACTTGTGCTCATTATGGTCTGATTGATATTTCAGTGTTGGATGGATAGTAGCAGGAGTCACTGTACAAGATGGGATTGACATGTAAAGATGTAATGATGAGAAAAAGAGTGATGAAAAGAGAAAGAGTTAAGGATAAAGAACGTAAATAAAGGGTTCTTCAAGTTGGATGCATGTCAACAACATCAATGTGAATGATTCCCGGGCTTGGCACCAAGAGACCATGAGTCGATTCTTGCATGCATTGGGAGCCTTATTGCTTATGTTGTTTCCCAAAAAAGAGATACATGCAAGCACATTACAACAGCACAATGAATATTCTTCTTCTGCAATAACAACACACGACATCACCTGAGAAAAAGTACATATCTACATGTAATGTTGTCTCCGCTTCCTTGTCAAGAAAAGGGGTATAAGGGAATGTGCACTCCTTTCATCTGTACCTGCTGCTGGTACACTTATACAGTCAATCTAGACCCAGTTTTGTTGTTTCATGTTATTTCTTTATTCTTACATGTCCTCTTTGTTTCAACAGTAAGGGGGTGGAGGCAAATTAATGTACACGGGATATGGTGGTATATTATACTACTACGATCATTTGTTGCTGCGATATGTGTTGGTTGGAAATTATCATCGACGCACCAATGCTTCATGTGCTTCAGCAAGTTGTGTCTCCAATTCATGTACGCGCTTTTCATACTTGTCTTGTTTTCGTTTGGCTGCATCACGTTCACTCTCCAGTACTGCCACTTTAAGCTGTAGTTGCTCATTCAATGCTTGTAACTCTTTGACTCGTCGTTCTAATCCTTCCATCTTTTGTACTTTACGTAATCGTGACCGACGTGCTGCATCTGTGTTGCGTTGTCGTTTCAGGGCAATTTCATCTTTAGAATCAAGACTGTTGGTGGATGAAGCACGTTTGTTATTACGCATACAAGAGGAGATTGTTTTGGTGTCGGTGATTGGTGATGATGATGTAGTAGAAAGAGATTGCATGGATGATGGTTGTTGTAAAGCTGTCAATGTAGCAAATGCTTTGAATATAGCAGTCAATGGCATAGAGGCATTGTTGTTGGATGTGGAATGAATATCCTCGGGTTCAGCCTTGACAATGATATTGCTGTTGTCACTTTTTGACGTGTTTTGTTCTTCTGATGGTTGTAACAGTCCTGATGCTACTAATTCAGTCTCCAGCCATTCATCGAGCTTATTTGGATCAAGTCGTGTATTCTTTTGACATGCTTTGTCTTGTTTGATTGAAGGTGCTGCCATGACAGTTGTAGTAGTAGTAGTGAAAAAGGAACAAAGAAAGAAAGCAGGGAAAAAAAGAAAGTGACGAAACAGTGTTTAGGTTACTCAGATATAGTGATAACGGGAAGGTGATAAGACAAGAAGCACATGGATAATCTCCGCATCAATCAATCTCTGTTTTATGTACATGGATGGGGTAACATCTAACTATTGCCTACTGGTAACCATTCTACATAGGATGTAAGGATATTGTACAATCGATCAATCATTCTAGCTCGACTATCCCCAGCAAGTGATTCTTTAGGTGGTCGATCAGCAAGATAGTTGTTGTCTGTGATCAACAAGTCTGTCGAAAGCCCAATGTTGCACCCGAGTCCATCATTCCAAAATTGCCTTTTTTGTTTGGTCAAATAGTTGGATGTTTCAACCAGCAGTGAAAGCACTTTGCATAGTCCATCGTGCCTAAAGAATGTCCCGATCATGTAAGAACAACACACACTCCTCTACATCATAATCCACTTACTGCACATCTCTGCAATCATTCCCATCAGGTATAGAGGAGACCAGTCGTAACAGATCCATCACAACAATAAGACAGGGTGGTTGATTGTCATGTTCATGCTGTATCCAGGATAACAAATCTGATCCGCTACCACTACCAGATAGATGTAATGCACAGAGCATAGCCTTCAGTTGTGGAACATTCTCAATGGTACTTGGATCATCCATTAGCAACAAACAAAATACAATGAAATGCTGTTGTAGAAGAAGAATAGCTCACCAAATGCGAATACCTTCCAACCATCTTCTATCTGCCCAACGTGATCCATCTGCTTTCATATCTTGACTCATGCTTTGCAATGCTTGCTCCAATGCAGTTTTGTTCTTGGTGAATAAAAGTGCCCATGGTCGTAATGGGAATGTAGCTTCAGGACCCAAGACTTCTTCCACTACCTGATTGGCTTGTTGTCGCTTTTGCTGTAACTGTAAAATACAGAACTCCAGAATGGTTCTTTCACCATGGGAGTACTTGTGAGTTGGTTGTCAAGATCGGAAAAGAACGGGGGGGGGACAATGTACTTTGCGTTTTGGGTGTCATTGCTTCCTAGGCGTAAAAAGTAGCGGGCTTGCATATGATGAAAGATAAAGAATAGTAGCACAGAGTGTTATCTCCTGGACTGCACCTCCTTTTCCGGGCAAAATAGGCGACAGCGCGTGATTTTCCGTCGTCATACGTTTGCCACAAGCAGTCAATGCATGACGCTGTTCCCTTGGTATATGCATTTATTGTAACACATGTGCACTTTGACTCGGGTGAATAAGGTGCTGTACATGACTAGTGTGACATGTGGTATTGATGGTGATGGATATTAGCTTCTATGCAGAAAACGATTATACTGATCGCACTTGATTATCATTATTCTCCGGAGAAAAGCATGATTGGTCCAAATGGATTATATACACACCTTGTTCATTGCCCCGTTCCTCGGAAGAGCTTTACCAGGGTGAGACAAGACTCAGTAGTATACAGAGAGCTGCTGATAAGATAACAAATCCCTATCCGGTGATACACTAAGGCATTTATCCCCCACATCACCCCGAACATATGATTTTTTAGACCCTGTGTCTAATGTCATTGATCCATCAGAAAGATCTTGATGATGATGATGATGAAAGATCAAAGATAAAGATAGCAAAGTTCTTTATCGCCTTATCTTGCATTACCCCTTCGTTTATCTCATGTATGAGCCAATAAAGCTATAGTATCAATACCTTATCAGCAATGCGTTACATTTACCCAAAGAGTAAATGATCAAAAAAACAAGTAAGCATTAACGGGTGAGCCCGGCGGGGTAACTGATCACTAAAAGGGGATGTGATCGATAGGCTGAGATACTTGTGTTATCAATGGATGGCAGCTTGTTTCTCCAAACAAATATAAATCCCTTATCTTGTTCAAGCATTTCTTCTTTCTTTTTATATTACATACATACTTCTTTTTCATCACACATCAGCATGTCCGTGACTTCCAACGCAAAACTTCTTGAGAAATACATGTCTTTGGATCAGCACAATGCTGTCCAAGTCGAGTATGTGTGGATTGATGGCTTCAATAACTTGAGAAGCAAGACCAAGACTGTCTACAAGGTTCCCCAGTCAGCAGCTGACTTGTCAGAATGGAATTATGATGGCTCTTCCACTGGTCAAGCTGAAGGACATGACTCTGATGTGTTGATTCAACCTGTTGCTCTCTTTGCTGATCCTTTCCGTGGTGGCAATAACAAGATTGTTCTTTGTGAAACTTTCAATCCTGGTATGTATAATACAATATCCATGTCATGTATCATCCAGTCACTCATTTTTCTTTCTCTTTATACTAGATGGCACTCCTCACCCAACCAACTATCGCAATGCATGCAAAAAGATCATGGATGCTCATGCTGATTCTCATCCTTGGTTTGGTCTTGAACAAGAATACATGTTCTTTGATCCTGAAACCGAAAAGCCATATGGCTGGCCTAAGCATGGTTATCCTGAGCCACAGGTAAAGCTTTAGCAATAGGATCTATATCGATGAATATTGAGATTGACTTTGTGGAATAGGGCAAATACTACTGTGGTGTTGGTGCTGGCAAGATCTTTGGTCGTGATATTGTTGAAGCTCACTATCGTGCATGCTTGTATGCTGGTATCAAGGTTTCAGGTGTCAATGCAGAAGTTGCTCCAGGTCAATTTGAGTTCCAAGTTGGACCATGCGAGGGTATTGAGGCTGGTGATCACTTGTGGATGGCTCGTTACCTTTTGGAACGTGTAGCAGAAGACTTTGGTATTGCTGTCTCCATTCATCCCAAGCCTGTTTCTGGTGACTGGAATGGTGCTGGTTGTCACACCAACTTTTCTACCCAGGAAATGCGTGAAGAAGGTGGTATCAAGGCTATTGAGAAGGCTATTGCCAACATGGCCAAGCGTCACCTTGAACACATTGCCGTTTATGGTGAAGACAATGATCAGCGTTTGACTGGTCGTCATGAAACTGGTCATATTGGCACTTTTAACTATGGTGTTGCCAATCGTGGTGCTTCTATTCGTATTCCTCGTCATGTTGGTAAAGAAGGCAAGGGATATCTTGAAGATCGTCGTCCCGCTTCCAACATTGATCCTTATCGTGTCACTGGCATCATTGTTGAATCCACTTTCCTTCCTGAAAACTAAACATCTTTATTTAAAGTCATTATCATCCACCCATTTATACACATGGCTTCCCTTTTCACATATTTATTTACCCCCAACCCATATATTGTACATAGCTTTTCCGCATAAAGAGCCATACTTTTTGATTTTGCATATCACATGCTTGTTATTTTGGGTATAGACATCCTAATCTGCTAACAAAAGGTAAATGATGTGTTTGTATGTTTATGTTGGGTGAGTGATTGATAGACCTATCAGTGACTTGGAAACAAGCTTGGCACTGCATTTGTATGGCTGTGTTGTGCCTACTGTATGTTTAGTGGGGATCGAAAGGTAACAAAGCCCTTTGTGTCACTTGAATACGCACTATAATTTTCTTGTCCTGCATGATGCTTTTGCAGTAGCTCCCCTTTTTTCCTTTCTTTCCCCTTTTCAACAACACAAAACCATGCTGCGTCGATTTTCTCGTCTCCTTTTAGGTGTCTTTTCTTTGATTGTCTTGTGTGTGGTATCAGTTACTCTATTACAAAATCGCTTTACACTTGACACTTTACGGCATGCAACATCCAATGCTGATCCCGACATGTCACAGTCAACCCAACAGACATCGTCATATGAGCAATTTCTGTCCTATCGTCGGATTGGGTGAGTACGAAGATGATGAAAAGGGAAAATGATGACTGACTTAGTGATAGGAATGACTTTTTTCAGCAATGGGATGCAATACGTGCTGGCGCAAGACTTGCATACGAATCAAATAGGACACTGCTGGTACCGCCCCTGCACCTGAGCATCGAAAATGATCCCGAATCGCAGCAATGGATCCAAATCCCCTGGTCAAAGATATATGATTTACAACGCATCAAGGATAAATATGGTATTACGATGATGGATGAGCATAATGAATCAATACCACCAGCACAGTTGGTTCAGCAAATGCAAAAACAGTCATCAGAAACATGGTCGAATCGTTTAAGACAATGGCTGTTTCAAACATCATCACAACAAGCACTAGTATCATCATCCAATCACTTTGAAGATGACAATATGATAGCGACAACTGGACTATCTCCTTTACAAATCCCCCATCTGCAAGATTTTGTGGCGTTGAAAGATCTGCAGCATGTGCGTTTTGGCCAAGGCATGTCTTTTCTAGTGTTCAGACGAGAATATCTATCGGCAGAACAAAGAGAACTAGATCATGCGCTGCATAGTGACTTGTTACTACGACCTGATGGCTTTCAACCTATCATGTTGGCAGCGAATCAGATTATACAGGCACTTGGTGGATCACGTCATTATGATGGACTTCATATCCGCTTTGCCGAATACAACAATATGACCATGAGTGACGATGAGGAGGACAATGAAGAGGATGATGGAGAGGATGATGGTATAGAGCTCTTGCAAAGCGATAATGAGACATCATTGAATGATGATGTGATTCTTGAATTGACAAGTGGATTACCAATCAACCTTGCTGTATCAGCTGCATTACCTGTACAAGAATCCACACGCTTGGCTGCTGTGTTGAATCAAGCTACTCCTTCAAAAGAGTCACTTTTGAGCGCTTGTATCGATTACAGACGCAATACTGATAATCGGTTCCCAGTCTTTTACCTTGTCACTGATATTGATCCTTCAGATCAACCAGACTTGTTTGCGCCTTTTTATCGCTTGTTCCCTTGTATCTTCACAAAGTACGATCTCAGGCATCATTTGAATGTGGATATCCCATCCTTGATCGATCCATTCATTTCAGCACGTGGTAATGCAACAACAAAAGATGACATTTTGGCATTACTGCAACCAATTGTTGATATTGTCGTGGGTGGTAGAGGTAATTATTGCTTTCTTGGCCTATGAAAGTATACTGTTGTCTGATTAAGAGTTGTTTATCTGCATGCATAACAGGATATTCTTATTTGGAGCTGCCACCTTCTGGCAAGTCAAACATTGTTGGCCTGCTTCAAAAGCTTCGTTATCAGAAATGAAAAAGACTATTGCTGCACATTGCCATGTAAAATAAAATCTCACTCATCGTACATATTGCTTGCCAAAAGGAACAATCATACACTTTGTTTCATTATCCATGATCATGACACAGTGTTTCATGTCTTCTTGGCGGATACTTTTCCTTAAGTAGGCAGCTGCCCATATCCTTTGACATGCATATTGACAGCTCTTGTGTCACAATGCTCTTTCGTTCTGCTCTATTTCATGTAAATATGAAGTTGCTGGTGATTTCACACAGCTGAAAAGATGTCGCTTTACGCATGCATGAGACGTCATTGCCGATCCATACTTGTTTGCAGCACTGCAAATGTTCCAGATCAATAGACTGGTTATGCACAGTCGGAAAATGTTGGCTGAGATCAAAGGAAAGGAGCCTAAGCATGGGGGGATATGGTACTACCATGCACCTTTTATCTTGCATCCTCACGATTACTGGTTACTATATTGATATATGCCATTGACTAATAGACATGATAAGTCACAGTAGTATCATCGACGTGATGATGATGATGATGGCAAATCAAGTGCGAGTTGTGTGGCGTTGTTGCTATACGACAAACTTGTCCCATTATTCCTTGAGTGACATGATGTTCTATAGAAGAAGTAATGACTATTCTTTAATCAATCCATTGCATCCATCAAGCCATATAGATCATGTTTCATTTGGATATATGATGATTGGTAGAGGATGTATTAGAAGAGGAAACATGTTATTGATTATGTACAGCATACGCCTTATTAGGAGAAAAGCTTCTGCCCATTTCTGGCAAGTCGCGCAAAAGACAAAGAACAACGTAGCACTTTTTGACGCACACATGCCTGCTGTATGTGATTGGAGTATCGTCATCAGCCCTTTGCACGTTTTTTGTTGTTGTTCTTGATCTCCTGGTAAATGAGTCTCGTATGCTTTCGCGCCGGAGCAAAATGTTCTTTTTGCATCATCCCTTGTCTCCCTCTTTCATCAATATTATCCTTTCTCCTTACTGGCATAAGCGAGTAATTGCTACTATTGATAGGAGTCGCGTAATAAATAATGTGTATGTGAGCATCTATGTTATATTGGATCCAATCCTTCTTTCTTTAGCGAGAGAAAGATGACCTTTTCTCCTTCTTGATGCTTAGTCCAAGCGAAAATAATGTTCCGTGTTGATCATTGACTTGATTGATTCATGAACCATGTTGGCTTTTTGCATTGCAGCTCAGAAACGCCATCCATCATGTTGCTGCTGATACTGATTCTTCTACTGTAAAGCGATCATTAAGCTCTAAAGCGTAACTTTTTAAGAGATTGAGCAAGTGAGCAAGTTGGGGGTGGATATACTGCATTGGGAAGCAGCGGAAGAGTTTCCGCGTGTGTGCATCATTGATCGTGCCGCATGTGTACTACAATCTAGTTGCCATGACCACTGTACGACCCAAATCATTAGACACATGTATGTGTGTGCACAGCACGGACACGTATTTTTAGACATTGTTCAACATTGGCCTTTGATGTGTGTATATCAAGTGATGATAATGTTATGAATCTTTGGCTTGGCTCATTACCATTGTCATGGTATGATGTAAAGAAATATCAAAACATAGGATGATTCGAATAGGCTTTTTGTTTGTTGGCAAAAAGGTGGCGTGTGTGTATGTGTGAGCAACAAGATAGGTCGTTGGTTGGAATTGCAGAAAGTGATCAGCTCTTTTGATGTACTCTTCTCTCTCTCCTTCATCCCAGCCCACTTTGATTCATGTTCATATATACATGACGACGTGTTGGTGTCTCCCCCCTTTTGGTTTCTTGTCTGATTCTACCCCTTGCATATTTAGCTCCCCTCTTTCGCTATTTCCAGTTCTCGTTTTCACTCTCTTTCTTTCACATCTCATTTTCACTCATTTGTTTTTTGCCTCCTTCAATCATTTTTCTTTCTCTTTCATTCACTTTTTGTTGTAATAACATCATCTTTTCCTTCTTGACATATCCATCATCCACATACAATCACATTATTGACACACATGCCAGAATCAACCATCATCGGAAACGAACCTACAACTCTTCCGACACAACAGCAACTTGTGGATTCTTGTAAAAAGTTGGCAGAGCCACCACAACCATCATCTTCAACAAGAATGAAACGTCCCAGAGGAATGTCACAATCATTACATTCATACATAGACCATAATCGACCATCCATTCTGCGAGCAGAGACAACGGACGACAATTTATTTGATCGACTTCAGGAACAAAATGCACGTCTTCCTCCTCAGGTACCAAATCGGGATCCAAAGCCGTGCTTTTAATGATATGCGCGCGCCTTTTTCTCTTTTGATCACTCATATCTATTTATGTGTTGCAGGAATCCACTACATTTATCCTTGCCCAAATCGAGCGTCAAAACAACTTGCTTGAAAAAGATCCAAAAGCTCTTAGTCTGCAATCCAACCATCTAGTGGGCGATGAGACAACTGTACAGCAATTGGTCACTGGCAATGTCACTTTGAAGCAATCGACAACACCACCCATGACACCAACACGTTGTCGTGTATCTGGAGAACAAGAAGATGATATTGATTGGGACTTTTGGGAAGCAGTTATCCAAGACTTTGATCGAGTAGCCATACGCATGCCACATCTATTGTCTGTCAAATTACGAGGAGGTGTACCTACTCCATTAAGAGGATTGATATGGCAAGCCATGTGCAAGTCTGGTTCATTACACTTGGAGACTGTCTATGGGCAACTATGCAACGAGCAATCACCTTATGAACGTGTTATTCAACGTGATTTGACACGTACTTTTCCTTGCATTGACATGTTCAAGCAAGAAGGTGGAGAAGGTCAACTTGCCATGCGTCGTATTCTGGAAGCTTATAGTCTTTATGATCCTGATGTTGGTTATTGCCAAGGACTTGCCTTTGTTGTTGGACCATTGCTTATGCATGTACGTGACCTTATCACATGATTCTGTGAAACATTCACTAAGACTTGTATATCATAGATGCCCGAAGTCCAAGCTTTTTGTGTGTTTGTACGCCTCATGGAAACATACGAGATGCGACCCATGTTTACGCACAAGATGGAAGGATTGCAATTACGATTGTATCAGTTTTCATGTTTACTCAAGGAACATTTACCTGATTTGGCTGCTCATATGGAAGCTCATGGTGTGCATGCTGCCATGTATGCATCACAGTGGTTCCTCACTCTATTTGCCTACGGATTTCCATTGCCATTAGTGGAACGTATCTATGACATTGTATTTGCTGAAGGTGCTGCAGAGACAATCATGTGTGTCGCTATTGCTATGCTCCGACGTGCTGAACCACGTATTCTTCAGGAGACTGAATTTGAAGATTTGCTCGACCATGTTACATCTCATCGATTATGTGATTCATATGACAACCATGCCGATGTTATTGAAGATGCTACAGCTCTATCAAGTACCATCACTCGTGAGAAAATGGATGAGCTAGCTGAGCAATACCAACTCAATGGTGTGGATGATAACAACGTGGTGCTTCCCCAATCATCTTCTGGAGCCAACAATGGCAACAATGGTCGATTCAGTTTCTTTTGGAGACGTAGCAAAAAGTCATCAGCCATCAACAAGAAACAAGAACAATTAAGACGATCAGCAAGTAGCAGCAATAGTATCAAGAAACGATGGTCAACTGCTGTCACTTCACCACCTTCATCTACATCACCTGATAGCATAGGCGGTCGTGCTAGTTTCAGCTCAGTGAGAAGCTTTTCTTCATCATCTTTCATGATGGTGGATCCATCACCACCTTCATCTTTGACATCATCATCTGGATCAGCTAGCAGCAAATATGTGACACTTGAACAACATGAGGAAGAAATACAGCGATTATCATGGACATTGGCACAACTCAACACCAAACATCAACAAACCATTGATGAGCTTGTGGAACTCAAGATGGATAAACAAGATGTTGAAAGTGAGAGAGATGCGCTAAAGATCACTGTTCGTGCACTTGAAAAGACAATTCGCCAAAATGGACGTCTACCAACATCAGCATCCAATCGCAGAAGATCATCATCATCACCAGAACATGGCAACAATGAATTGCATATAGAGGAAGATGACAGTGACAGCATGCATAGTGTATCATCACCTGATGGTTGTTTCTCTGATGCCACGAGTCAAAGTGTTGCTACCACGATGGCAAGCTGCAGTCATGAACATGATACCAACAACAATGATAGCAGCAACAGTGGTATGGAACTACGAGCCGAACTTGTGCGAATCAAAGTGGAGAATTTCGAGTTACAGCAACAAGTTGAGAAGCTTACTCAAGAAGTTGAAGATGTGCAATCCAAGTTGGATATGGTGAATGAAGGACAAATGGCACTTGTGGACAAGATGATTACTACCAAGGCTGATATGGATGAAGTACTCAAGGAGAAGAAAGCCAAAGATCTTGAATGGATTGAAGCAACACAAGAAAACACTGCCTTGAAACAAGAATTAGTCCGTGTCAAGCAACAATTGGCCCAAGCGCAGATGCAGGATAATGATGCCACGTGTGCCAAACTCCAAAGGATACATGAACTCGAACGCGCTTTAGCTGAAGCCAAATTACACCTGGTCTCGTATGAAACAGGCATGATGGACTATAAGCGTCGCACTACCATTGACTATGCACCATCACCAGCTGATATTAAGAACCGAACTGGCGTAGATATGCGTCGTGCATCAATACAACATCCATCATCTTCATCTTCATCTTCAATGACACGATCCTCTTCTATCTATGGCAGAATGTGGCATGCAATCACTCCACGACAATCAACCACTATTGAACCTGATTGTTTATCATCATCAGACGATCAATAATGAATTGTACAAACATTATCACTTAGTATATATATATAAATAGTATCTTGTGTTATCTTTGCATTAAATCCTCTTTCATTTGCCCTTTCTTTGTGCATCTACTCTACGTACATTCACTTTTGGCGGGAAAAAATAAAGACCAGAGTTTAAAGCGCGATTGATGAGCATAATTGATTCTGTGTTACAGCAAGCATGGGTGGTGATTTGCTATTGGCTATAAAAAGAACGTGCCTGTAGCTGCATTGTAATGAAGCTCAGATGATAACTTGGCAATTGCTATTAGTATTCGGGACATGATATAAAGCGGAAACATGTATTTACATCATGATTGACAAGGGGATAAGCATGAGATGTATATGAGTACAAGTGTAGTCATGAGATATGTATGCGAGATCGATTGCGGTGTGGGATTGAAATATGTCAAAGCATTGTTACGAGAAGCTTCTCTTGTCTCTCATTGGATGACCAATGGCGACACGCCAAATTCTAACTGGATGATTTTCCATTTGCCACGTCAAGAAGCACCACGAATTTAAATACCACCTGTCTCGTTCTTTAGCAACACTTCTTGTTCCTTTTTCTCTCTCTCTCTTACATTCACTACCACTATCATGAAAATCCCTACTATTGCTGCTGTCTTGGGCTTGGCTGCTTTGACTTCTGCTGAAGTGTACCTGCACGAGACCTTTTCTGATGGTGAAGGCTGGAAGGATCGTTGGACAGTATCCGAACATCGCGAAGATCTAGGCAAGATGGCCGTGTCTACTGGTGAATGGTTTGCTGATGAGGACAAGAGTGCTGGTTTGCGTACCACCGAAGATTATCGCTTCTACGCCTTGTCGACTCCTGTCAAGCCTTTCAACACCAAGGGCAAGGACCTTGTCATCCAATATGATGTCAAGAATGATCAAAACATTGATTGTGGTGGCAGCTATCTCAAGGTAAAGTTGATACTATCCTTTATGAATGGGATTGGGTTTTATTGACATATGGATATCATTAGGTCTTTTCTGATGCATTGGAACCCAAGAACTTCCATGGTGAAAGTGAATACAACATCATGTTTGGTCCTGATTACTGTGGTAGCAAAGCTATGGTCCACGCCATTCTCAACTATAAGGGCGTCAATCACGACTTGAAGAAGACTGTATCAGCACCCAAGGATCTTTATACTCACACTTATACTCTTATCATCAAGCCTGATCAGACCTATCAAGTACTTGTTGATGGTGAAGAAAAGGCTACTGGCAATCTTATTGATGACTGGAGCTTCTTGCCACCAAAGAAGATCAAGGATCCCAATGCCAAGAAGCCTGAAGATTGGGTGGATGAAGCTGAGATTGATGATCCCGAGGATAAGAAGCCTGAAGGTTATGACGACATTCCCGAATTCATTCCTGATCCTGAAGCTACCAAGCCTGAAGATTGGGATGATGATATGGATGGTGACTGGGAAGCTCCTTCGTAAGTGATACAAACTAGATGTATGTCTCATTTAGAGATAAACTAATCTTTATATATGTCTTTAGTATTCCCAACCCTGATTACCAAGGTCCATGGAAGGCTAAGCGTATCCCTAACCCTGACTACAAGGGCCCTTGGGAACATCCTGAGATTGACAATCCCGAATACAAGGTCGACAATGAGATTTATGTCTATGATATCAACAACGTTGGCTTTGATCTCTGGCAAGTCAAGTCTGGTACCAGCTTTGACAACATTTTGGTGACCGATGATGTCGATTATGCTGAAAAGATCCGCAAGGAATCCCTTGAGCTTGCTGAAAAGGAGAAGGAAGCAAAGAAGGCATTTGATGAAAAGCCAAAGGAAGGTGAAGAAAAGAAGGAATTCGTTGAAGAAGAAGAAAAGGATGAAGAGATCACCATTGACCTTGATGCTGAAGAAGAAGAACCCAAGAAGGAGGATGATGAGCAAAAGGAAGATGCTGAAGAAACCAAGAAGCCTGTCAAGGATGAGCTGTAAACGATCCCTTTCTCTCTATTCGACATATTCACAATGAACCCTTTCGATTCTGCATTACAACTCTGTCTTCATACCGCCATCAACACACACACTCTCACTTTTGTCATGACAACACATCATCATCATTTGCTCTCGCCCAAACACCCCTTGTTTTTTCTTCCGACACAATCACGCACACATAACACAATTGATTTGTAATATCTACCAACCCACATCTGCGTAAAAAACAAAGAGAATGGTTTAATCTATATCCAGAACCCTTGCATGAAATGTGTTGTTTATTACGGTGAAACATGTGTATCAGGCACATTGCCTTCCTTAGTTTCTCCTAAAGAGAAACACTTTAAATAGTTTAGAAAGACATGCTTGCAAACAAACACTTTTTCCAATACAACAAACAAACACATGGATCAAGAAAAGCAATTACATCCACCACCACCAGATAAGGCGTTAGAACAAGAAGCAAGAGAACAAGCAAGAAGCAAACGTACATCTTATATCATCAAAGGATGTACCATTGCATTGCTCTTGGTAGTGATTGCTGCATTGGTCGCTTTGCCACAAATCTTTGGTGCATCCATGCACAATGATGACAACAATAATCGACATCATGACAACACTGCATCGTCACCACCACCTCCACCACCTGTACCATCCCCACATCCCAGTGGTCCCAATACAACCATCATTCGTGATACGCGACTACATCAATCATTCTATGGCATGGACTATACACCCCATGGCAGTCAGTATATTGAAGGATGTGGAGTGACATTGGACGATGTATTGGAAGATATCAAATTGATGAGCCAATTGACAACACGTGTACGATTATATGGCATGGATTGTGATCAAGCAGGATTGGTCGTTCAAGCAATCAAGCTTTTACGTGTGAATATGGGCGTCATGTTGACATTATGGGTTGATGGCAATTCCACGACGTATCAGCGTCAATACAACACATTTTGGAAATTCCTGCAAGACCATGGTGCTGATCATGTATTGGGTGTCTCTGTTGGCAACGAGGCAGTGTATCGACGTCAAATGGAGGCAGCTGACTTGGTGACATTAATGCAAGATGTCAAACAACGATTGAAATCAATGGGACTGGAAAAGATTCCTGTATTCACAACTGAAATTCGAGACTTGAAACATTTGATTCCTCATGAAGATGCTGTACTTGATAATGTGCATCCTTTCTTTGCTGGTACATTACCCCAGGATGCAGCTGAATGGACATGGCAATACTTTTATGATGTGGATCAATATCCTACATTGATTGATGCAGAAGGAAGATTACAAGAGACACAAGCCAAGCCAGCCATCATTTCTGAAATTGGATGGCCTACAGAACCAGCATCTCATCGCGTCAAGGGAGCAGTACCATCCATAGTTAACCAGCAAATACTACTGGATACTTTTGTATGTCAAGCCAACCAACGACAACTGCCGTATTACTGGTTTGAATTCAAGGATCAGCCATGGAAAGCTGCTTTATTCAATGAGACTCGAGAGTCTTATTGGGGTCTCTTTGATAAAGATCTCAATCTCAAACCTTCACGCATACCCAAGTGCAGTCATAATGTACATTCTTGGCAAAAAGGCAATTACACTGTGCCACAACCCGCTCCTCTTCCTGACAAGTCATCCACAGCAACCCATTAGAGAAGCATATAATTTAATCACGTAATAAACTAATGTATATTCTTCATACAAGACTTGTTGATAGTAATGCGTATGATTGATAGCAAATGATGAAAATGAGATATAGTGCTACATGGGATGACAACATGAAATCACATATGGAGATGTATATATCAATGAGATGACTGGTATTCATGAAAGCAATATCACTGGCTGCTGTAGTTCTTTATGCTTAGTACTAAGCTAATAGGAGCATGTCGCGCACCAGTGATCCATCTTTCCGGAACCGAAAAATGAGCGGCGTCTGTATGTGATTGTAGATCATCTCTCATTACACCGCCAGTCATATGCAGCACTCTTTTCTTCCTGTCAAAGAATGAAAATCTACACTAAAACTGGTGACAAAGGTACACATAAACAAGGCTCACGCGTTTATTGTATAACTCTGACATTGTATATCTTTTAAGGCACTTCAAGCTTGTACAATGGCGAACGTCGCAACAAGGACGACGAGATCTTTGAAGCTCTTGGTTGGTTTCTTCTCTTTTACAAGATCGCGCAATGTCACTGAAACATATATTGTTGTAGGCACTACCGATGAGTTGACTTCGCATATTGGGTGAGAAGAAGAGAGACATTTCTTGGATGTAAATTGACAAAAGATATAGACTTGCAATCGAATACTGTGAGGAATTGAAGCTGGAAACTGTCTGCAAGCAACTTGAGGAGGTAAAGGAATGATATTGATTGTTTTATTTGATGATTAACATGGTGTATGGGATGCATAGATTCAATGCCGTATGCAGGATATTGGTGCTAATGTAGCTACTCCTCGTGAGCGATCCAACGAGAGAAAGTTGGGTAAGAATGTGTTATATCTCTACTGCAAGCCAATATGCTGATCTCGTATGTGTGTATAGGAAAGACTATCTTTGAATCTCATCACGCAGAACAACTTGAAAAGTGGATTGATGACATGACCAGCGAGCTTCCAAAATTGACCAAATTCATCTTGCCAGTAAGTATGAAACGACTCTGATACAAGCATATCCTTATATTCTTCATTCTAGTCTGGAGGAAGAGCAAGTGCCACTTTGCATGTTGCAAGAACTGTATGTCGACGTGCTGAAAGACGAGTTCAACCATTAGCGCGTGACCATTTGTGTGATGAAACAGTTGCTATCTATCTCAACCGATTGAGTGATTATCTTTTCACTGCAGCAAGATATGCAGCTATGAAGCAAGGCAAACCTGAAATCATTTACAAGTAATAAAAAGCATCATCTTGAACCCCTTTAGTCCACCCATTAGTCATTCCACTCTTCTGTTATAGTTTGATGTAGGATATATTTAATGAACAACACCTAAACTACGAACACTTCCTGCTGTCATTGGTTTACGCCGTTGTGTCTTCATACGATTAACAAATGCATTGCCACCTGCAGCTTGTTCTCGACATAAAGGACATCCCACGTCACGTGTTGATTTGAGTAATGCTGCATGATTGACTTTGCTGTGAAGTGACCCTGGGTGAATGGTATTGGTGGGAATAGCTGTTGATGATGATGCGTTATCAGAAGTATCACGATCTAGCAAACATCGTTCGTGGAATGCATGACGGCAGAAAAAGATGATGGTGTTGGGGAAGTCATCCAGGCTGGTATTATCAAAAACAGGCTCATCACATTCACTGCATAACATATCCTCTATTACAACAATGAATCATTAGTATGAAACCATGCCAGTCATGACGTTGATATACTTACGGTGGCAATTGATTCCTCGTTTTTGAGTCTTGTACATTCGATCGGCAAGGTGAACGCTGTCACTCACTAAAATCTTTTCACATCCTTCATGCAAAGACATCTGCAACAACAACAGCATTAAATCACACACAAAATACACCGAGCCTGGTTTCATCTTGTTACCTGAAGATTGTAATCCTGCAAAATCTTGAGCAGTGCATCTTTAAGACCTGGGATCTCCAGCTGATCGGGAATTCGTTTGATCAATCGTAGTGGCTCAATATCGGTACCAACATTCTCAAGCAGTCCTCTGATAAAGTCTAAAGAGAGATTGTTAGTTTCTTCCAGTTGGCAGCATTCACGGTTGATACCTACTTGGCTTGTCCATAGAATATGTTAATAGATCCTCCCAAAGATCATCATCCTTTTGTTCTTTTGCAAAGTCAATAGCCTAGATAATAAATCAGTGAGCTTGTGTGTCAAAAGACAAGAGATAACATGACTTACTCTCTGCACGTCATCAAGTCGTTCAATAATAAGCATCAGAGCTTTTTTGTTGTCTCCCATTCGTCCGAGAATAAACACCATTTCTGGTACTAGGTCCTTTTCTTCGCAGATCTTGTATGCCTAATGGGTTACACATATACATTGAGTCAATGTTATGCGCATAAAGATCCCCAAATTCGGGAACATACCTTTTCCAGTGATACATAATGACTTGCTCGTAAGAATTCAATCAGCTTGGGATAATCATAGTCTGCATACAACTCGATTTGCATATTGTGGAATTCATAGCCGATATGTCGATCCCGATCAAACAAGGCATCCAAATACGTGTGTAAGAATTGTCGATGTGTTCGAAGCTGTTGTACAACTTTGGGAGGCTGTCATAACAAGTGATCAGTCTTTGCAATCTTCTTTTTCTAGCATAGACCTTACAGGAATGGCATCTGTGTTCTTGGCGAGCATTTGTACAGCAGGCATCTGTGTAGGCTTCTTGGATGATGGTGAATCCTTATCCTCTTTCTCCTTTTCAAGCAAATGCTGGTCAAATTCCATCAATAGTACTGCTTTATCCTTGACAGCATCAAACATGTTGTATTCTTGAATAAGCTCGAATGCATTGGGTCGTCGGAGCCTGAGATTGTATTCGATTGCTTTGTCTGGTTGATTGTTGTAGGTGTATCTAACAAAGACTTATCAGCATTCATCATGTCAATTCCCCAGTCCTTGGCAACTTACAAATCAGCAAGACATTCTATCAATATCTCATTGTCCTTATCCTTTGGTAGATAATCTTCCACAGCTACAATGACATTGGAAAGACTGTACAAGGATCTTGGCCACTTGTGTATTGTGTCTCGTAATGCCTTGCAATGTAATCCATCAGCATATCACACATAATGGATCAACATTCTCCTGGCTTTGCTTACCGAATGATCACTCTTGAGGAACCATGCTAGTACGACTTCATAGATTGTGCTGCTGAGTTGTGGATCTTTCATAGGAAGATGTGGTGCAATGGCCTATTCCAAAAGAAAGTATCAATATGGCATTCTTTCTTCAATGATAGTAAGAGACATACCTTTAGTTCACCCATTTCAGTAAACTTGAATACCCAATCTTCCCATGCAGTCTTGTCCTTGCCAAGCACATGACGACATTGTCTTGCTGCCTCTTGATAGTCTTCGTGTTCAATGAGCCAATTGAGATATGTCTGACCAATTTCACCAACATCAAAACGATGACTTCCACCATAATGTGCCTCTGCTTCACGTGCAGCTTCAAATGCTTCACCATAACGTTCATGATCCATGAGCCATTCAATATGATCATCCATATCACGTGGTCGAGCTGCAATCATATCCTTGGGTCCCAAGACATAAAACATATCCTCTTCATCGAGAAATTCAAGCATGTAATCATTGGCCTGGTAATGCTCATATCCATGCATCGAAAGAACATCTGCTGATATCTCCTCATTGAACTCATTGATGATGTGTAATTCAGGTCGCATGGCAAGTCTCTTTCGCTGCATTGCTGGATCTTGGGTATCAGCATCAGCTTCTTCTTCTTCAATCATGAATGCAAGCAGTAAAAGGGTATCTTGGAAAGGTGCAATACCACACACAATATAATCAGTTTGGAACATGGTGGCGATTTCAACATAGCGGGGTGGCATTGAAGAAGATGAAGATGCTGATGCAGTGTCGTTTCTTTGTTGTCGTTCCTTAACCATAGCGACAGTAACAGTGTCTGCCCAAGCGATCAATAAGGTGGTATCATTCTTCCAACACATCCGACATTTGTAAAGGTCTGCACGTGGACTACCAGCTGTTCGTTCAATATAGGTAATACGAGAATGTGTGCTGGTATCATAAATCTTGACTCCAGTGTCGTTTGCCCATGCAATCAATGTGCCATTCCATACGATAGAATAGATAGGACCTTCATTTGCATGAAGAACTTGATCCTTGTGTCCCAGCCAACCTTTCTCATTCATGATCAATTGTTCAGCCATGCCACCAGACACAAATTGCTTAGTGGATCGTCGTGCATATTCAGGATCAAGAGCGACTGATTTGACAGGTCGTCGATAGTTGTAATGTTGTATCTCATTGGTGTATAATGCATAAATAAAGACCTTGCCTAATGGAAAAGGATTAGATGGAATACATCTCAAATTGTATATGCTTACCATCATCTGAAGCACTTGCAACATATTCACCAGCATTATCAATCGAGATATCATTCACAGTAGCTGCATGTTTCTGAAAAGTCTTGATGATGTTGCCTTCAAAGTCAAGCACATGAACTGCTCCCCAATGTGTACCCATTGCCTACAACATAGAGAATGTTGATATATTGACTTATATCTATTCCAGGTACTTGTTTTACCACAAACTTATCAGACACTCGCAATGCAGAAGCAGTATCCTTTTCTAACAGATCGCGTACACCAGCACCTACGCGACGGTAACGTAGTTTTGGCTCTTCTTCCATGTCTTCTTCATCCTCGCTGTCTTCACTTTCAGCACCATCGTCCACATCGTCTTCGTCATCCTCGGTCAGATCAGAAGCAAACTCTTCAGCTTCAGTAGGTTGTTCAATGTCGTCTCGTTGTTCTTCTGGGGTGCTGCTGGATTCAGCCATAATAATAAGTCAAGGAGATACAAAGGAACAAAAAAAGTAGAGAGGAACAGCCTGAAACGCTCTGAATGCAACATCCCCCTACTTTACGCGCATTGACCGGATTTTGGACACAGCACTATCAATCCCATAGCTGTGAGAACTAGCTGCATAATGCAAGGGATAAAACTATATAACACGTATGCATGTCATCTTTGTTTCATGATAAAGTATCGTATCAGACACTGTATCTTGGTCCCAAGATTGTACATCATGTATAGCCTACAGTAAAGCTTGATCCTACGTTTATTATGCAATGCTTATCTCATATGACACCAAGAGATGTATCAAAAGAAGGGTATATGGGATGAGTATTCTACATTGTGCACGTGTTTGGGCTGTCATAACAACAGAGATTGACAGGTATCTGATCAGCTTCCATAAGCAGTAGACATACTTCATCATCCTTGTCCCAGCTGCTCATTTGTATACTTTCAACTGACAAAGAAAAGGTTCATTGTGTGCAAAACAAGTACTTTAATTGCTTTTATCTAGAAGACGATGATTGATACACTTGACATGATATGCATTTACCAGAGAATGAGGTAGTTGCATGACTATCCAGGCCACGGGATGCTGTCTGAGTATGTGTGTGTCGATTTAAGCCATTGACATGCCAAAATTTGCAGCTTGTGCTTCCCTTTACTTTTTCAACATGCCACTTCCCAAAGCCGAAGATCTTGAACAGCTCGAAGACATTGGTGAGTCAGTCAACAGCAACGTATGCAATCGAATCCTTTCTAACGCATGGGGTTGAATGGTGACTCTAGAGAAGCAATGGGCTGTCAAGGCAAGTGAAAGGTAACAAAGCAAGCTTCTTTTTGCGCGTGAATATCCACCAGATCGTCTTACCCGATTGCAATAGATCCCCAGTTGCTTGACACGAGCATGGTACCAAGGAAACACCTATACTGACAGTATATGTATATAGGCCATGCATCATGCCGAGACATACTACAAATTGATTACCAGTGTGGATATGCGTAAATTCCCTCTCACAAAGTAAGTCCATGACAGGATGCTTAAAGCAGGATGGTACTGACATGCTGGTATGCAGGATCGATGATGAGATCTATGAGGATTTTGAAGCTACTTTCCCTGAGATTGATGTCAAGCATCTTAACGACGAGCATTTCAAGACTCCCAAGGCTAAGGAGAAATGGAGAAACTGGGTCAACAAGTATGAGAAGCGTGTCAATGAATTCAACTTTGGTAGCTTGATCCGTATTGATTATCGTGAGGATTACTTGGAACAAAACACCATGTTTGGTATGTTAGTCAAGTGTGTCAATGAATCCATCACTCATATTCAAATGACTCTTTTCTTATAGGTGTCCGTATGCAGGTACGAATGACTTGATGAGTTGAAGGAGGAGAATATAGGATCTCACATTGCGTAATTGTAGTTTTATGCTATCGAGATTGCTCGCAACAAGAAGGGTCTCAATGAAGAATTACGCCAGAGTCTCAAGGCATCATCTTAGAAGCTACATATTTGACATCTACATTAAAAACACATTGATAAAAGAAACATCCATGATTGTTGCTTATCAGATAATCCTTCCAGACAGGTCACTTGATATCTTGATAGACTAGTGTGGGGTGGGAACATTAGAGTTGATTGCGACATCAAGCCAAAGATGCTTCTCAGAAGCCTGATACATGTTAAGCCCGTAAAAAAGGACAATTACTCCCGATAAATAAGCGATAGAGATATAAAAAGAGATAAGGAAGATGATGGTTTTCATCAGCCCACATATCGTGTAACTTGATCCTTCTTCCGATTTCTCCCACTTTTTGCACAATGCTGTTTGCTCGTTCAACTAGACTGATTTCTCGACAACGACTTGTATTAGCAACCGGTATTGTTGCCACTACTACTGCAGGTGCAGGTGTCTATATGGCTACAAGGCCTTACAGCTCAGTGGTACATGCTGAAAGCCAAGGCTTGAAACTTTGGGACACGCTACCTGGTGAGAATGCTACCGTCAAGTCAGGTCTTGCTAAACTACGTGGCAAAGCTGCCGAAGAATATTTTCGCACTGCACTTGTGAATAAGGGCAAGACTGATTTTGATGTAGTCATTGGTATGTGAATTGCTTCTGGAGTAATGTGTCACTGACTGATTATCTAATATGCATGAATCAAGTGGGTGGAGGCATCATTGGTCTTGCTACAGCTCGTGAATTGCTTAAACGATTCCCTACCATGACAGTGGCAGTATTGGAAAAGGAACGTGAAGTGGCAGCTCATCAAACAGGTCATAACAGTGGTGTCATCCATGCTGGCATTTATTACAAACCAGGATCACGTATGGCATACACATGTGTCCGTGGTGCAGATCTCATGTACCAGTATTGCGCAGAGCATGATCTACCTATTGAACGCTGTGGCAAGCTCATTGTTGCAGTCAATGAAAAGGAACATGAGCAAGTACAAAGACTTTACAAGCAGGCATCCCAAAATGGTGTCAAGGATTTACAGGTGCTCAATAGTGAAGAGGTATGTGTGTCACACAGACGACATGATCAGGGACATTTTTTGTCCTTATGCGTGGGAAGTGGAAAAAGTGTCTAAACTTTATCTTCAGATCCGTCGTCTGGAGCCCAATATTGTGGCCTATTCCGCATTGTTTTCACCTCATACTGGTGTCACGGATTATGGTTTAGTCGCCCAATGCATTGCAAATGAGATACAATCTTCTGGGTAAACATTTGTCTATCGTTTCTTATCCAGACATATACTTATACTATATTATAATAGACGAGGAGAAGTCAAACTGGCATTTGAAGCCACTGACTTTAAGCAAACCGAAGATGGTAGAGTCGAGGTACATATGCTTTTGTATTATATTACTGTACTCGTATTCACTTGTGTTATCAGATATTGGGCAAGGAGCCAAACCAACGTGGTCCATGTCTCAAAGTGTCTGCCAAAAATGTCATCACTTGTGCTGGCTTTTACTCAGATCGTGTTGCTGGATTGACAGGTGGTGATGTATCCAATGCACGTGTTGTTACTTTTCGTGGAACATATTATCAGCTCAAGCCAGAATATCGTGGCATTGTACGCATGAATATCTATCCAGTTCCTAGTGGTGGTGGTATTCCAGTGGGTGTTCATCTTACTCCAACTGTAAGTAAATCATATCTCATCAAGAATGAAAATGGCTCATTCGGTAATGATTCTAGGTGAATGCAAGACGTGGTATTCAAATGATTGTTGGTCCTGGAGCATGCCTTACATTCTCAAGAGAAGGATACTCGTTCTTTGATGTCAACTTTAGGGATCTTTTTGATTCGCTTAGCAATATGAACTTTTGGTCATTTGCAATCAAGAATCCAGGACTATCTATTGGTGAGCTGTACAAGGATATGAACAAGCGTGCATTTTTACGTCAAGCACAAGCATATATGCCTGGTTTAACAGAAGATATGGTGGAAGAAAGCTTCTCAGGAGTCATGTCACAAGTGTTTGAAGATGGTGGTATTGCAGCTAGTGATTATATCTTGGAACGAAATGTCATGGATGGCAAAGTGCTTAATCTGCGAAACGCACCATCTCCTGCAGCTACAGCTTCCTTGGTATGTCTTTCATGCATTGGATTAATGTCAGTTGGTACTAATGACTGATTCCATTCTTAGGCTATTGCTGAAATGCTCATTGGTACTGCTGCTGAAGACTTTGGATGGATAAGCCAAGAACAGCAGCCTAATGATGCTACAACTACTACCACTATTGAACAGCCGCTGGCTACGGCTGCGTAAGCAATTAGAATACGATAGAATTGTTTAAAGTAAAAGTGTCAATGTAACAGAGTTATATATTGAATTAAGCATGATAACCACGAGCAGTTTGAACTAAAACTAATACAAGCAGTACCACGAGGATAATAGCACATGCAACATGTCGTGGATGTCGTCTAATATACCATGTCCACTTTTCTAGCTTGGTTGGATGCAAATATCGCCTGTATTCCTTTCTCATGTTGGAAAATAGCTCCTTTGTAGCATGACCTGGTGATTGGTGATTGCTACAATGTCGAGCAGTTGCAAGTACATGGTATCTCCACCAAGGCCAATCAATCATCAAGGAGGCTGGTATCACACCTGTATCAGCTGCAATGGCAAATGAGCGTGGATCTGGCACCAGTGCTGATAACTTGAACATACAATCTGCAAAACATTGCTCAAAGAATGCATTGTCTTCTTGATATATCTTGTTGCTGCTGTAATTGTGGAAATGCTGCAAACTGTAACGTATGTCGAGTAATGATACTGTTTGTACACAAAGAGCCTGCATTCGAATATCAATTGCAATACCATGTGGCTCAACTCGTTGTTCTGATTGTATCCGAAAACCAGCCTTGCTCCACTCATCCAAACTTGGCATCCATTGTTGTTGTTGTTGTTGGTTGATTGTACGCATTTCTTTGTTTGCTGGAATATCATTTAGTGGATGATGATGCGTAGTGATCCAATCATTAGGTAATGTTGAATAAAGATTGCCTGCAAGTACACGTGCTATCTGATCAAAGTAATCCAGGTTTTCAGCTGACGTTGACTTGTCCTTCATCCATCGTCGAATGCGACACAATGTGGAATAGGGTGCTCGATCCAAAAAGAGTATCAAGAGTGGTTCAATGTCATATTGCTTCCAATTATGTTGTAGTACTGATGTTGTTGTAGTCGTGGTCGAATCAATTGTGTTTGAAAAAAGTGCTCGATCAATAATAAAAGAGAATCCTTCTTCATTGCTGCTTGAATTGCTCTTCCAATAGCTGTCATTGAGATCAATGGTGTGTAACAAGTCATGCAGATCAATTTGTCGTTGCTCAAAAAGAATACGTGCATGTTGGGTTGGGTCAGTTGCCATGCCTGCTGATGCCATGGATGATGGAATACAAATGTCATTTGGATTTGGGTGAAAGAAACGTACAGCCAATTTGGATTGTGCATCCAATGCTTCAAGTGCTGTCTGTAATGGCCATTGACTTGCCATTGACTTTTTTCGTTCCATATAAGCACGTTTGATATCTTGAAGCACGCGATATGTTTCCCATCCAATGGTGTATCGTGTGCTGTAAAACAATCGCATTCGTATCACATGGGCTTCCCACCATGGCCAATCAATAAATAACATCTCTCGAATAATGCCACATGTTGCTGCCAATGTAAATGATGCAGAATCAGGGATAAGGACTGCAAGTTTGAGCATGGCATCTGCAAAGTAGCCTTCAAGACTTGAAGGGATCATCTTTTCATCTTTGTTGCTGGAAAAGCTGTGTTCTGTGAATCGAATATCAAGCAAACTCACTCGTTGGATATGGATTGTATTGCCATCTTGCACTTGGATGCCACCATCTACTGTATCATCACAGGCAACAACAGTGAATCCACCTTGGTTGACAAGCTGATGTAATGATGGAACGTGATCCACCGGTGATGCCAATGTGTACAAGCTGTTACGATGAGTATTGTTGCCGTGTGTTGAATCCCAATCTCCAAAATCAAAGACGTAGTTGGCTGGCACAGTTCCAAAAAAGTCGCCAATGAGATGTCGAAAGATAATATGCAACTGTGTACAATAAGTGGGTTCAAGATGTTGCATTTTCAGTCGACGACTCATGTTCTCCAAAATACACAGACTACGTGTAGGATAAGTGGAAAAGAGCTTCATGAATGGCTTGATAGGAAGTGTGATGCAATGTTCAAGCTGATTGTTCAATCGTGTATTGTTGCCTTCAGCATATTCGACAAGATCAGTGACTGAAATGGTGTTGTCAGTGGACGTATTGCTGTTGTTCATATCTCGCATCACGTGGTCAAGATGATCATACAACTCTGCCAAATCATGTCGTCTCTGATAACAAAGCAGTACAATTGGATCGCGCCTTTGCTTCTGAGCACATATCTCCAATGTTGACCAAGAAAGCGCATCACGATGTGTGTTGGCTGTAGGATGGAAAAAGAGCACAGCTTCCTTGTCAATGCCATGCACATGACCTTTCAATAAAGAGGGTGTACCAGTCATCTTTGATGTATACAGCTGATTCAAATGATCCAGAGTCTTTCGTAATTGCTCAATAGGCCAGAAATAAGGTGATTCTCGCTCATAATAGTCTGCATTACGCAAAACATTATCTTGCCACCACTGAAAATCAATCAACAACTCGTTGGTCACTAGGATTCCATGTCGACATGCCAACTTGAAAGATGCTTCATCAGGAATTAAGCGTGCCAGCTTCACCATGGATGTGGAAAATGCAAGTTCATAAGCATTTTCAGTATGTGGAATGTCATTCTGTCGAAAATCACTGTAGCTGTAGCGTAGATCATAAAGCGAAATGCGTCGTACACCAATTCCTTTTTCATCATCCACATGAATTCCACTATCACCCAAAGTTGTTTCATCATGTGTCAAGACTCGAATAGGGATCTTGGCATTGGCTAACTGAGCGAGCGATGGCATGTTTGGCAATCCACCTGGTTGTAATACTGGAAGAATCTTTTGCGTATAGGCTGCTGTTTCAGCTCCATGAAAGTCGCCCATCATCATGTTCATCCAATGGCAAAGACGCTTGCATAGGGGTTGTATGTCAGCTGTTGACGCATCAAAATGATGACAATGTAGTGTCCTAAAGAGCTTGGGAAATACTGCAAGTTCATGGTGATGGTCATCGTCGTAAAAGAGCTTCAATAGTGGCTCGTATAAGAAACGCTTGATAGGATGACATGTCAATTTGGGTCGTTCCAAGCAATAGGGATGTGTGCATGCAAGCATGTGCAGAATTAATTCATCTGTTGTAGTAATGCTGCTTTGAAGGATCAAATCATCCTTATCCATGTCAAGAGTATAGTGATCATCATCATCCACTTTGTCCCATGTAGCATCCAATTGCTGTCGTAAATCATCAAAAAGTCGACATCGAATCTCCAGGAACTGGCGAATGGTGTTGTCAGCAGTGGGCATAAAAGAAACTGATTCAGGACGGGTGACAATGTTGGGATGAAAGAATAAAACGGCTGTTTCCATTTTACGTGAATCACGTCTTCGCATTTCTCTCACAATATCTGATCCATTGATGCGTTTGGAAGATCCATTATGACTGTAAGACAACGTGTAAGATAATGTCGTGATATCCCTGACATGTTATTACTTGCCTTGATGACTGTGAAGGACTTTCACTTCTTTTGGTAGCGTGTAACGGCTTGCGCTTTGAATGTAAAGTTGAAGATGATGACATGGACTACAAGATCATTTCAGTATGAGTCAATGATTGATATAACACATGTCAACCTTTTTTACCTATTGATGCAATCAAGAAAGAAAAAAGAAGAACAAGATATCACGGCTCGGGACATTGCAGGGATGTTTTGAAGATGCATGCATCATCCATACACGCGTTGTAATCCATTGCACAAGAGGGATGCCTCCTTCAAGGGGATGATGGCATCTTGAAAGAATTCGGCTTGTTCGGAAAAGGTAAAAGCTCAGCGTTGTTGCACAATGTGGCACGTAGAATCGTCCATCTCCACTGATACACTTGATGCTGACCCATTCTACATGATTGTTTGAGTTATTGGTCATATAAGATGAAACAGTGAAAACACTACCATAATGAATATCCAAGGACAAGAGTGTAGAAAGGAAAGGAAGGGGTCTAGTAAAGACATTATCAGCAATGACGTATCCAACTAACACTTGCGTATAGGAGTTTAAATGGTCACTCACCTCCAGCACATCGACAAGGCCTCTCACCTTTACACGGATCCATCCATCCCTATCTCTTGCTGGAAGGTAAGCTTTCAAAGGACAATGATGATATCCATCGATGGATCATTGTAGATATCATGTGGATGGGATAGAAAGAATCAGTCCAAGTGCTCATCTGGTCCATTCCACCTTTGCAATTAGTCATGGCTGAACAACAAAACACTCCCACATTCAAGCTCGTTCTTGGTACGCCAGACAATACCTGCTTGTTCTGCTACATTCGTATTGACGCTCATCTGGCCTAATGCATAGTTGGTGACGGTGGTACTGGCAAGACCACTTTTGTCAAACGCCATTTGACTGGTGAATTCGAGAAGAAATACGTCGGTAAGTTCAAGGTCTCCTTCAAAAAGACGCAACGCAACACGCTACACAGTCGCATACACGTACACGTCCAAATACACACATTACGCGTCAACTACGATACATAACACAACCACGACATAACTGACGAGATATACGACATTGTTGATCAATAGCTACTTTGGGCGTTGAAGTTCATCCTCTCACTTTCCACACCAACTTTGGTCCTATTGTTTTCAACACTTGGGATACTGCTGGTCAAGAGAAGTTTGGTGGTCTTCGTGATGGTTACTAGTACGTTGAAAAAGACCAACATGTGATTGTATTCAACTGACAGCAATATGATTACAGCATCCAAGGCCAGTGTGCTATCATCATGTTTGATGTCACTTCTCGTATCACTTACAAGAATGTTCCCAACTGGCATCGTGATCTTGTCCGTGTCTGTGAGAACATTCCTATTGTCCTCTGTGGTAACAAGGTTGATATTAAGGTAAGCCTATCCCTCTTTACTGACTAGTTTTGTTACATCATACTTAAAAAGAATCTATAGGAGCGTAAGGTGAAGGCCAAGACCATCACTTTCCACCGCAAGAAGAACTTGCAGTACTACGATATCTCTGCCAAGTCCAACTACAACTTTGAAAAGCCTTTCTTGTGGTTGGGTCGCAAGTTGGTTGGGTAAGTAATGCTGTGTATGGTATAGAACAATGCAGCTAAAAGAGAAATCATAGCAACCCCCAATTGGAATTCGTTGCTGCCCCTGCTCTTGCTCCTCCTGAAGTACAAGTCGACAACAACCTTATGCAACAGTACCAGAATGAAATGAATGAAGCTGCTGCTCAACCCCTTCCTGAGGAAGATGACGATTTGTAAATCCTCTTTTTCACAAACACATTCTACGCTTTTCTCTTTTCCATTTCAATACAAATACATTTCCATGTTTTTCAATGCTGCAATTTCATTGTATCATATATATGCATGACATACATTGTGTTTCCAGATAAAATCTAATTTACATCAAGATAATCACAGGCGCTTTTTTTATTATTGCATCCAACAACCAAATAAGATAGCAAGATAAAGGCGAATCGCTTATTTGAGCTATGAAATAGCAATGTTAGTTACCTAATAACATGTTGATAGTATCCAACTTACCTTCTTCTTGGGACGGAGCTGGTTAGAGTGACCACACTTTCTCTTACGGCAGTTGGTAGCACGGGGAGGAAGACGAGCATAGCACTTGCGGCAAATGTTCTTTTCGCAGTTGTACTTGGAAGCAAGAGCCTTAAGAGAAGGTTCAATAATACCACCACGAAGACGGAGGACCAAGTGAAGAGTGGACTCCTTTTGGATGTTGTAGTCAGACAAAGTACGACCATCTTCAAGTTGCTTGCCAGCGAAAATCAAACGTTGCTGGTCTGGAGGAATGCCTTCCTTATCTTGAATCTTTTGCTTGACATTCTCAATCGAGTCAGAGCTGTCGTATATAATAGTGTCTCGTGTCAGCGTATTCGTACGTGGGTTGTTGTGTAGGTGCTAATGGGTGAATGGCTGTTGAATATCCTACCTTTCGACCTCGAGAGTGATGGTCTTGCCAGTGAGAGTCTTGACGAAGATTTGCATTCTGTAGTATCAATGTAAAGATGATGGATGAATGAGTAAAGTGAATGTATTCGATGGATGGCTTGAATGGATGAATCTAGCTGTACCTTGTAAAGACACAACGAAGAGGAGGATCTCACTAGTGGCGCCAAGCTTCCTTGAATCCCGTTGTTGCCCCCCCCCACCCAACCCATTTAGAATCCCGCATCTCTTTTGTATCATGCAACACACACATAGATTTACTACTGCTGCCAAGTGATTATAGTCATTTTATTTGTTCACTTGTAATATACATTCTTAATTGCAAACACTTTCAGAACCAGAGGCCTTGGTGTTGAGAATAAGAGCAACAATCAAACCATAAAGACCCAAGACTTCAGCAAAAATAAGAATAAGAATCTATTTTGACATGATTGTTAGAGCAATCCATGACTTTTTTATAACAACTTACCATGCCAACAAACATTCTAGGTTGTTGAGCAGTTGCACGGACACCAGCATCACCAGTGATACCAATGGCAATACCAGCAGCCAAGCAAGACAAGCCAACGCTCAAACCAGCACCAAATTGAATGAATCCACTAAACAAGGTCTGCTTCAAGGCCACTAGAGCATCCAATCATGAGTAAAAGATGACATGTAGATCAACATGAACCCACTTACAGCCACTGGAAAGCAACACACTGACAACGACACCATAGATACCCAAGATACCAGCCATGACAACGGGAACAATACACTTGATCAAAAGGTCAGGACGCAAAACGCCCATGGCGGAAAGGCCAACGCCTGATTTGGCAGTGCCGTAAGCTGCTCCGAGACCTACCAAAATGCTGTTACATTCCAGGGACAATATGGTACATCCGACGCAAAAAGGGGTAAACCGTGTCGCGCTCAAGTATCATGTACTTACAGCTGAATACGATGGCAGCAGTACAGCCCATGGAGCCAAAGAAAGGAGCATAAACAGGACTTGAACGACAAGGAAAACGTGTCAGTTTCTTCCAATCTGATGGCAAGATGCACCACGACTCGTGTGTTTCTTGTTGTTCACTCACCAATATTCCATTGTGTTAAAGTGGTATAGTTTCTAGAACCGGGTCAATGTACAAGATGAGTCAATGAGTGGTTTCTTGAGGAACGCAGTATAAGCGAGAAAAGAAAGAAGACCAAGCTGAACGGCAGACTGAGAAGAGCTACATGCACTTTCGGACTCCATAAGTGACGTCTCACAGCCCGTCCTTCCATATCACCCTGACGTTTCATCTCATTGATACCATCCCCTATCCCCTATACTGCTTCATGATGTTGTTGTTGTTTGATTCATTCCCAATCATGTATTAAAGAATTGCTTTTCAAGCATGATGACCAAATGTCCAGTAATCCGATCAAAGTCATATCCAATGAAATGGCACTAAATACACTTGTATGCATAAAGCGAGATCCTCTTTATCCTTCAACAGGGACTTTGCACATTTGAACAGTCATTGAGCGTCATTTGATTATGATACATTGAATCACTTGTAAAAAGATGCTATATACTACTTTGAATCGGTTTCTAGTTATCAGCAGAGTACAGTGTCAGTCGAAAAGTGCCTGGCAAAAGTAAACCCTGTGTATTTGGTACATGCAATCTGTAGTCAGTGCTCGCAATGTATTAGGTACAAAGTAGATATCATTGTCATTGACTTGTTGGACTTGCAGTATCAATCACATCATCCTTATATCCCACATTAGCGTACTTGCAGACCTGTCACTTTAAGACTATACATTCTATGTCATTGCATTACAATGAAACGTACCAGTATAAAGAGCACTCCACGTGATGCCTATCTCTTGCTGTAGTGTAGTTTAATAGTCATTCCACATGTCAATATGAATCACACGTCTAAGAAAGAGCTTCATTGATATTGTGTTGTAAGGTAAATTTGTCTATTCTCGAGGACGATTACTAACAATAATATATATATGTATATAAGGGGAGGAGGATGAAAAGGTTTGGATGAGGAGGAGGAAGGATCGATATGTCTTTATACAGTTGCTGTGTTGAAGCCGTTTTTATCAGCCCAGTCCATGATAGCGTCAAGCATGTCCATGATTTTGCTTTCATCACCACCAAAGATATCTTGAAAGACATACAATGAGTACTTTTGAAGCATCAATAGCATCACATCTTACCTTTGATAGTGAAACGACCATCCACGACGACACCTTCACGTCCCATGAATTTGAAAGCAGCCACGATATTGTCCAACATTTGCATATTGACTGAGCCACCTTTTTGTGCAGGCGATCGTCGTACTGTCTTTTGACTCAAACTTTCCAATAGCATGATCAATGTATCACCATTACGAAAAGCACCTGATAAATCAATCACACGTTTGCCTGATGGGAGATAGGCATTGATCCAATCAATGTATTGTTTCCTATTCATACGCCGTGATGATGTTTCTGTGGACTTTGTCGAATGCATCGGATCGATCAAATCTTCGTCTTCATCGCTTAATAGCATATGATCATACGTGTACTTTTCTTCGCTTGATTCTGATACAGAGGATGGTGCATGATGTGGATAAACAGTGATACCAGATTCTCGTGTTTGTTGGTCTGGAAGAGGTGAAGGTGGTTTTAAGGATGGTTGTGATGATGGTGGCATCTCATCTGCTGATAATGAAGCTGCTGCTGCTGCTGCTGAAGAGACATTGGGTGGCACCTTGTTGCCTGATAAAAGCATGGAAGGAGGTCGAGGACGCATTTTTTGTGCAACATCCAATGGAACTGTAGCAACATGATTCGATGACATGACAGGAGCTAAACAAAAGCATCAGACATGATCAATACATATAAGTAAAGAAGCATAGTGACTTACATGTAAAGTCTCGTGAAATGGTTGCTTTCATTAGTACATTGATCCAGGTTTTCAATGATTCCTTGGTATCCGTGTAAAAGTAAAAGGTGCGTTCTCGATCATGTTGAGCTTTGAAACTGTATTTGCCTGCATGGATTGATTCATCCACCACGATACGATATCCTCGTAAATGAATAATGCCCCGCATTCTGACATCCTACATAATAAAGTCTTAGTCACTCATTGGTAGAAAACAAGATCTTGATTTACCTTTGGGCTCTTGAAATAGAACAAGTTGGATCCTTTAAGCACAAACCATCGCTTATTCCAAGTCTTGTACTTGTCACCTTGCTTGTGCAACCATCCTTCATGTTCAGGTGCCTTGAATGCGCTGGAGGATGATCGCGATAAACCTGTTGCTTCCACTGATGCTACTGACATGTTGCGATCTCGTTGCCTAAATAATATGTCATTGTAAGAAGATATGTGATGATCAATCATGACATTTGTACTTACAAAGGAAGAGCAGGTTCGGCAATGGACATTGTCTGACTGAAACCATGGTTACCACCTGTAAGTTTGTCCATTGGATGTACCTGTTTTGTCGGGGTTAGTGAGTGAAACAAGACACAGAGCGGCATGAAAACTTACTGTTGATGCTGTTTCATTTTCACGAATACTGGCCATTCCATTACCGGCATTCGAAAATGGTCTGTTGCTATCACTGATTTCAAAGCTAGTTTGTCGACTTGTACTTGGTCGAGATTCTGAATATCTTTCAAAACTAGTAGTAGCACCACCACCACTGCCTCCATTGGATGAAGAGGAACTGGATACTTTGGAAGACATTGTCTGGAAAGTATTCGAACGGCTCACAGTAGCAGAACCAAAGCTGTTTGGAGAAAGTTGACCAGATGAAAGCATTGAATCGGTAAGACGTGGTGGTGCAGGAGCCTTTCGAGGAAATTGATACATGCTGCTACCATCAATAGGAGATACAGGTGGAGAGGAAGAGGATGATACTTCATGCTGTTGTATCTGCAGGGTGATGGGCCGTGCATTCTATGATCTAATTTAGTCACATATACAAGCTATCCATGTCTCTATTTACCTCTTGTGATTTCAGTTTTTCAATAGCTGCCATAATCTTGTATCTTCGACCATAGGCACTGATACCAAGTTCTTTGAGTGATTCAGTCGTCAGATCCATCAATACATCACCAGTAATCTCTTGTTCTATGATATACAAGTCTTAACATCTATCATGTATCATTGTTCATATGACTTACCAATAAAGATATTGGATACATTGCCTAATCCCACAGACTTTAACCAATCTGCTACTTGATCCACATTCCAATCCTCAGGACTATTGACAAAAGAGGAGGATGATGGTGGTGGAGGAGGAGGAGATCCATTAGGTGGTGGCATAAAAGGTGGTGTTGATGGTGGTGGTGCAGAAGGTGGTGGTTGTGGTGGTGAAGCAATCATGCTAGAATTCACATGTGATATTGCATTATCGATTTCATTCTCAAGAGTGAATCGATCTTCGTCGTGCACTTTGCTAGTTTCTCGACTGGAATCGGATGTTGGCGGTGATGAATCAGTTGAACTGGATGGCTTAACAGCTGTAGTATAGTTCATAGGAAACAATCCAACTTGTCCTTTGGTATTACGACCCTGTTAATAAAAGTCAATAAGCTATTCTATACTTGTTGAAGCTACTGTAGCAACTTACTTGCCACCAACCGTCCATGTACTTTTCATCCTTTTCGAGAACAACAATGGACTCGCCAGCATGGAATGCGATCTCGTCGTCGTTTTCTGCGACAAAGTCGTGAATGGCATAAACTATCTCGTTGTTGTGCATTTGGCGAAAGAAGGAATGTCAAATTGGAGTTGAGTTGTCAAGTAGTGAATGTCGAGCTTGTTCTTTTTTTGGTGAAATATAAAGGAACGACAGGGGGTTTTGTCTAAGGGGAAGGGAAAGTTGACCGAGAAAAAGGTGGATTGAAAGAGAATAGAGTCCCGGTTTGAATGTGATGATAAAGGAGTGTAGAAAATAGTATTGATAAGCAAAAGAAAGAAGAAGTCTTCTGGATCCCGGTCCCTTTTCTCTTTTTGGTTGATTAGCTTGGACACATTACCAGTTCGATCGGAGTGGCAAGGTGACACGTCGTTAAATGCTGCCTTTATTTGCAATCAGGTCGTCTGATTAACTCCATAAAAGTGAATTAGCTAAATGAACATCACTTTATTGTCTGATGTAATGTCAAAGGTACTCATCTTGGAGCTTGTTTATGTGAATTGAAAGTGATAATCTGAAACAACATGTAATATGAGACATGACTAGTGCTGCAGTGATGGCGCCATATATGGATCGTCAAGCCAATGAGCATCTGAAACTAATGATGGTGCGGTAACTAAACCAACGATGCACGTCGTTGTGATGACTTGAATACAGCCTAAAGGTTGGTCATTCATTTCGCTCAGCCTCGTAAGAGTAAATCTTTCATACTGTGCAACATTACTGTGCACTGTGCATCCGATGTTACACCGTTGCCGCGACAAGCATTGACCCAAACAACCAAGGGAAGAGCAGATTTATTTTGATTGTTCTCTTTTCTATTTTCCCATCCAATGCATTCATTTGCTGTATCATCATCCTCGGTAACAGTCAATTAGCCCATGACATGTAGTATGAGTAGCTTGGTATTGATATAGGTCAAAAAGGATAGAAATGATGCTTTGACATGGTTGATAGCCCCTGAAATAGTCTTGTGTGGGGAAAAGGAGTTGGTTTATGCCAGGGAAATGAAAAACCTTATAAAAGCGCGCAGTATTCAAAACAAGTAGTCATGTGAAGAGGACAAGTGCTCAACAAGCTTTCTTTTTTCCCCCTCTCTTTCTCTTTTGTCTGTGCACCAACCTTCCAACGTTTTATTGGGTCCGACCCAACCACACCCATCCTCTTTCTATTCCCAGGCACCTACTTTTTATTATGACCAGAAAAGTGCAATGGACAACAGAGTCGAATGGTGGATACAGTGAACCAAAGCAACCTTTACATGCAGACTACCCCAATGCTTCTTGGTCACCTTACATTTACAATGCAACAAGTACAGCATCCACTCCTCCACCTGGTGACGACCCTAGCTCTTCTTCCAGCAATGACGAATATGCCAGCTCAGACGACGAGACAGACGAGACTTTGATATATGCACATAATCAATCTATCCTTGCATCACCCAATGTGGAGCGTATCGAGTGGCAACAAATGTTACAGTCTGTGCTTATGGGTGAAGTCATCAAGTCCGAAAAGAAACGTCTTCTCAGCAGTGATCAGATCAAGCAGCAGAAGCCTACAGCAGAGATATGGATTTCTATTCGTGCCTTGTTAAGAGGACGTATCTTGGATGAAGAGCGCAAGTTCCTTGAAGAAGGTCGTCGTGAGATCGATCAAGTGCTACAAATGGTGATGCAATTCAAAGTTCAGCCCAAGAATCGTCGCAAGAGCAGTAATGAAGATGAAGATGCACTTGTTCAAGTCGCTGAAGTGCTCAAAACAGTGGATCGAGTGGAATCACTGTATTCAACAAGAGCAGAGATGATCAAGGATAATCCACAGTATGCATCCCCCGAGTTTCAGGCACGTTTGGATGCTCTTAATGCATGGTGCACTATCACTCGTAGCCTTGTTATGCAACACAAGATTCTACATGATTGGACGTGTTCTGAAGATCTCATCATTACTGCCAACAACAAAGAGACATCCTTTGTTGAACGTATCCTGAAAGAGAGCGCTTTGCAAGATACTTTTGATAAGCGTACTCTATCTGCACTACATTCATTATTGGTCAAGTCCAAGCAAACCATGGTAGCCAACAATGGATTATTCGCACAAATGAATCTGCCATCTTTTATTCCTCAGTTACGACAACTGGCAACATTTCCAACATCACTTGTCAAGGAAGCTCTCAAGTTACGACTCGAATACAAGGATCGCATCAATGAAGCACCAAAGCCTATGGTTGATACAATGATGGAGGATTATCGTGGTTTGCTTTCACTTGCATGCAGAGTCAAATTGCAGTATGAAGAACTTGCCAATCCAGGTCCAGGATGGGATCTTAAAGGCGAGACTTTTATTGATGATGAGTTTGATATGGTGCTTGTCGAATCAGTACGCTTTTATTTCAAGCTCATTGCTTGGAAGTTGCAGAATGAAAAGGAGAACACGCTCAAGGAATGTGATGTGATGGAAAAGGAATGGGAGTTTCTCAAGAGCACTGTATGTCAAGCAGTTGAAAAGATTGATTGGGAATGTGCCGAGCAATTTTGGTAAGTAAACCACTTGATTGGATTCTTTTATCTCATATGATGATAATATCTAGTTCTTTCACAAACCGACTCTTGGCTGATCTTATGACAGACTTTATGGAAAGCATTGATGCATCAGAGGATGAAGCCGAGTATGACAGTGACAAGATTGAATTCAAGTACACTGAAGTATTACATACAATTCGCATGCGTGCTCGAAAGTTGCTTCAGTTTTCAAAGTAAGATGATCGTCCTTGATCCATCATCATCATTGACTGACTTGCTGTTTTAGATTTTTTCTGGGTCAATTCGAGAATGCAGCAGAATATGTGATTGACTCTGACGACACCAATGACTTTGTACGGCATTTGTGGGAAAGTGGACACTTTTTAGTCATTACCAACACCTTTGAAGAAGAGCGCATTTACATCATTGCATCACCATCATTATTTGGCCGAGAGAATGCTATTGCACCACTGATACGATCCTCTTTTCAACGTGATCACTCATTACCATTGACACCCAATACCCCTGGCAACACCAACAACTTGACTGAACTATACGAGGACTACATTGTTGCATTTTCACCGTGGCAGAATATCATATGGCGTGGAGATGTTGTACACGTGCCAGTTCCATTTCTTCACATGGGAATCAAAGCAAGAAGAGCAAGATTGGTCACAGGTGATACTCGAAGATTGCATTCAGTCAAAAGCAAGTTTCTTTCAGCATTTCACAACTTGAATGGGATCACTGTCGTACAAGAACATCGTGCCAATATACCCAAGGTGAACAAGGAATTATCCAAGATCAAGAGTACAGTCATGCGTCTCGCCAAATTCACCATTGAAAGTGTCAGCACAATCAGAGCTCATATTCAACAAATACAATCACAAGAATTGGTGGAAGAATGTTTCAGTTTTGCAAGTGATTTTGGCATGCGAGCATCACGATTTCTTGATATCAGCACACGAAGACAACTTGATCCAATGCTTATACGGCTAGCTATTGATTGGATATGCTTTATTACTGATGAATGTACACCCAGTGATCGCAAGACATTTCGATGGGCTGTAGCTGCTTTGGAATTTGGTCACATGATGACTCGTGGTGTCAACATTTTAGCTCTGGATGATGATGAATTTGTCACTTTGCAAAGTCGTGTGGCTCGATGCATTGCATTATTGATATCACACTTTGATGTGCTTGGTACACGTTGGAGAGAACTTGAACTACGCGAACAACGACAACGTAAGCGTGGAGTCACTGGCAAACGCAACTCGTACATGACAAGCAAACGTGCCGATGCCATCACGACTAGTTCTTTTGGTGTAGGCAATGATGGTGTATCAGGTGCAGCAGGTGTTACTTTTATACGTGACGAGTGGATGCGTAATATCATCAAGTTGGAAGAAGCACGTAATGCAAAGGAGAGAGAGAACAAGACAATTGGACGTGTTCTTGAAGATCAGAGCCCTGAAGATCAGACAATTCTTTATTTGGCACCTTCAGCTTCCAACATTTCATTCCGCTGGCAACAAGGTCGATTCATTGGTTCAGGCACATTTGGATATGTTTATCTTGCTATCAATTTGGATACTTCGAGTATGATGGCTGTCAAGGAGATTCGCTTCCCTGACTCCAGCTCATTATCAGCTCAACACAAGGCTATCAAGGAAGAAATGAGTGTCATGGAGATGCTCAATCATCCCAATATTGTCCAATACTTTGGTATGGAAGTTCATCGCGACAAGGTGTACATCTTTATGGAATATTGTGAGAATGGCAGTCTGGGTGCTCTTTTGGAACATGGTGGACGTATTGAAGACGAATTTTACATTGTGAATTATGCGTATCAACTGCTCAAAGGATTAGCCTATCTGCATGAGAATAACGTTGTTCATCGTGATATCAAGCCTGACAGTAAGTGTTTTTAGTCATTGATCCCATGAGAATCATGATGCTTACTTGAGATCTATTTAGATATCCTTATTGACTATCAAGGCAACTTAAAGCTATCAGACTTTGGCGCAGCAAAGATTGGATATAGCAAGACATATCAAGGAAGGACTGTGGGTCGAATGGGAGCAAGCATGAATGCAAATAGTCTTGCAGGCACTCCAATGTACATGGCTCCTGAAATCATTACTGGTGGTGAGACTGGAAGAAAAGGATCCATGGATATCTGGTCACTTGCTTGTTGTATTGTACAAATGGCTACAGGAAGAAGACCTTGGAGCACACTTGAGAATGAGTGGTCTGTCATGTATCACGTTGTTACTGGTCATCCACCATTGCCTGACAGCACACAACTTTCACCACTTGGCATTGAATTCCTGAAATTGTGCTTTACTCGTAATCCAGCCAAACGACCTACAGCACAAGAGCTCTTGAATCATCCATGGATTGTAAAGTTCCTGGAAGAAAACTATTATCCTGAAGGAAATGATGATCAAGTATCCGCGTCATGGGATGAAACAGCTCAACTAGCAACATCACCTATCGAAAATGGTATTCATCCTCCTCCACACAGCAATGGATCAGCCACTTCATCCACACGTTCTTCCATCTTGGTACGCAGTATCCCTAATAGTCTTGCCTTGTTTAATCGTGAAGAAGTCCACATGCATATCCGTAATCAAGCTGAACAAGAAGCCAATCATGCCAATACACCTCCTTCCACTTCACGTCCATCCTCCCTCTTGTTTCCACCGCCACAACCTTCTGTCATTGCACGTGATTTCGCATCTATGGGTCGTCGTGAAAGTACAGCAAGCACAAACACTACTGCAAGTCTGGTTCGAAGTGTGGATGAAAATGACTTTGATGATACACCTTATTCTCCAACATCATGACAATCCCATCTTATATTACAGATATAGTTCCCTTTTTATCTATTTGTTATCCAAGAGTAATACCCTTCAAAGTAACTCATACTATAAAACAATTCCCAATGAGTATAAAGTCTCTTTTTCCATCATGATATCACTTACAAAGTAATCTAATCCTTGGCCAACTTCCCACAATGACAGACCAACTAAAAGTACAAGATGAATAGAATGCTTCATGTCATGTTTTACATCAACTACCTTCGTAATCCTCGGCAAGATGCACTCGTTTCTTGATAGACTATAGGCACACTTTTAGATCGTGTTATATGATGCATTGTCTGTTAACATTTACCTTTCTTGTAGGCATCCATACTTTGGAACCATCATCATCCTGATACCAATGTTCTTCACTCTCTTCGTCCCATTCAAGCTCTTTGCCATCCAAGGTATCCAAAAGACTGCTGAGAATCTTTGCTTCTGGCATCCGTGTTTCTTGATAAGACATGGCATATAAATTGATACCAATCAAAAGCTGATGTGCATTGTCGTCGTTGGTAAGTTGCTCAATGTTGTCCATAATCCAATCCACTGGTGCTGATGGACCACCATGACTGATCAAGAACAAGATTAGTCTTTTGCATTCTTTCACTTCATGATACTTACGGTGAATGACTAGAATAATCGTAAGTCATAATGCTGAAACGATCTACGACTTGAGCCATCGAAGCGAATATATCACGATTCAAAATCTTGCTTTGTTCAGGTGAACGTAATGGTGGTAACACTGCAATGAATTCCTTGTTGTCGTTATGAAGTGCTGCTGCCATAGTGTTGATAAAAACAGGAAAGAAGGTAGGATAACCACATTCGATCACAATGCCATCAAATCCATGCTTTCTATTACAAGGTATGTTATGATCCACAATGTCCATGTAAATGCTACTACTCACTTGACTTGGTCCATCAGCAATTCAACCAACTTGTTGGCTTCCTCTGGATTAGAAGCAAATGACTGATATGCATTGAAATCCCAGTTGCGAAATTGAAATCTTGGTACAATCTTGCCAGTATCAGGTCCTCGTACTTGATCCATCCACTGATAGCTTCACGTCAGTGCCAAAGAGACATCCCTGACTCTAATCCACTCACTTGTTTATCCACATCATGCTCGCCAACAATCGTAAACATCTCGTCAGGATCATTGCTATAATCATGTTTTAGATGGTCAACGTCTTGGCAGCCATATTACTACTTACGATCGCTCCACATAGTACCATACAGGAGATACACTATATAGGTATAATCAGTATCCATAAGATCTCTTGACGCGTATACTTACTAGTCAAACTTGCCCTTGAATTCCTTGACGACATCATATCCTTTAAATACGTGTTATAAAGATACTAATATCATTATGCAACCATACCTCGGTTATTCCATGGTGTGACATAAGCCAAAGTATCTCCACCAAAGTTCTTGACATGGGGTTCCTTGACTTGGTCATGGAGACGGACAATGGACTCGGCCTGGTATTATGCAAAGGTCTTAGTAAACACGTCTCTTTATGCATTGCCACTCTGGACTTGCCGTGTTTGCATTCTCGGGTGTCGACAAGGTGAATTGACCATCAAGGTGCATGTCGTGACATTGTACAGTAACGAACAGTAGTAATAGTAGTAGTATCTTCATGCTGGTGTTTTGGAGTGGAATAAGAAAAGGTACCACGCTCTTCTCTTTTAGTCCCGTCGGCTTTACACACAATGGAGCTATGACTAGTGGGTCAACAGATCTTGGCATTGGTCTTTCGCACTGTCATGCCTTATGTAGAAGCCACTTACATGCATCCTTGATATCATAAACAATAAAGTTAATTGTTATTTGTTTTCTTCACTACATCCGAAAGTGAAAATGGGTGTCTAGGGACCACAAGACAATGAACATGATCACGTGCATTGATCGCGGACTCCAAATTCGTGTAACTCCATCAAAATTGACATCATTGGCTAGAGTTGGAGCTCTAACTTCTCTCATTGGCTTGCAGTCTTGAATACTAAAATGACCCCACCCTTTTTTGGAAGGTGAAAGATATATCTATGTACTCAAAAATAAGAAAAAAAGAGGGCGAGATGGCCGAGTTGGTCTAAGGCGTCACGTTAAGGCCGTGATCTCTTCGGAGGCGTGGGTTCGAATCCCACTCTCGTCAATTCTTTTTTGTTTTTTATTTTTGTTGGAGTCACGTGATCATGAGGATGATAACGATGCTTCTGAAAGATGTGTTATGCCAGATGCTCCTCGAAAGAAGATTTGAGCATGGTGCTTAAATCGAGGCATGTAGTGTAGAGCAGGTTGTTACATGTAGCCCAGGTAACTGTCTGATGCTTTATTACTCAAGATATACTGGATATAAAGGAACGACATCAAAAGGATAGTTATTATAGGATAGAAAGAAATACAAAACAGGGACTAGGGAACGTACAAAGTGATATAAAATACATCCATTTATTACAAAGCATACTATTTACGACCAATGACTTTGACGGTACCATTTGCTTGTATCTCACCAATGATCGATGTCATGTACCAACCATCTGGATCCATTACTGCAGAAGTAGCTGAAGGATCTTTCCAATAGCCGGCAAATACATTGTTACCACGGATCCAGATTTCACCACGTGGATTTGGCGTATCATCACTGGTATATCCTTGATCAGCCATATCCTCGAGCTTCAATTCATTGCAAGGCAATGGTGCACCAAAGGCAGCCTTTTCAAGTTGATAATCGTAAAACATAGAAAGTGCTGTAGTGCCACATGTTTCAGCAAGATTAAGCGCTTTGAGAACTTGGATGCCAATCACAGCTCGGAAAAAGGATGCAATATCAGAACCAGTATCATCTATACCATGGTAGGTTACCCAATGTTCACAGTGTGCATCATGTAGTTCTGCTTACCATTGTCCATAATCACCAAACGAATGTTGCTTCCAAAAGTCTTTTGCTTAATGTCTCGGAATACAAGCATGTCGTACTTGCTGTCAGTCACCAATCGTCCTTCTTCAAAGTAAGCTTTCTTCTTGTCTAGACCACGACGGAATAGGAATGAGTTGCCATAACGTGCTTCAATCGTTTCTTTGACTTGGGCAAGGAATGGTGCACCACTACAAGATATTGTCAGGATGATACGCAAAACATGTCATTTGTCATTGTACCTTGCATAAATGGTTGGCTTAGCTTCCAATGCAGGAGCAAGTGTGGAAGACACATCGACTTTGACGTCTCCAGTAGCTACTTCATCACCATAAGCGACAGATCCACCCGAAACACAAAGGACAGCAGTAAGAACATGACCAAAGACGTTGTCTATGATGCTATAAGTACACAATCAACATGAAGAAAGAATGCTTATTTACCAATAGCAAAGTTATGCATCAATCGATCTTTGGGCGTGATACGTTGTTGTGGAGGAATGACAGCGTGATAGCTTGCTATAAAAGAACATCTTGTCAATCACATTGTTACTTGCAGAACACAATGCGACCTTACCAGCAACTGAAACCATATTCTACATGTTTTCATAAGTACCATTGACAATTCTTGATATCCATCCATCACTTCTTACCTTGTGAGTCAAAACAACACCAGGCTTATTGCCTTCCTTCTACATGATAATCCCATAATGTCAGTTCACCATTCTCTGTGTCAACGAGAGATTCTCTTACGTAATCAGCAAAGGTGTAGTAAATGCTGGCGATAGTGGTACTTTCTATTGACAATACAATCAGTTATCCATGTACATCATCCATAGATATACGCTGCTTACCTGGAGTAACTTGCTCAGCTGGATTTTCAGTGCCTTTGTTCTCAACATCTCTCATGTTCAATAACTGGATACCCATTGCTTCTGCATTTTGCTTGACGTTGCCAGCGAGATTATCACCACCAAGAATGACCAACACCTTTACTGCCACATTACCACCACGAATGACATTCAGAGCACGTTCAGCAAGGGAAGCATCAACGACAAGAACACGTAGTCCCGAGTTTCGAAGGATATGCGACAAGTGGGATGAAGTAGCATCAGCTGAAATGGGAATAGTCACCAGGCCAGCACATTGGCATCCTAAGAATCATTTGTCAGGAACAAGTCTACACATGGATCCATAGTACTTTACCGATTTCAGTGGCAAGAGTATCTATAGCAAGTGTTTGTTAATGATCAATGCATGATATATGTTGTATATGTTATATACCTGGAGAGTTGGATGCATAGACACCAACAAAAGAAGACTCGTTATTCGACATGGGTTCAAGACCACCAGCATGGACAAGACCAGAGTAAATATGCTTGGACTTTTTCTCAATTGCCTCTAATCATCCCATCAATATAGGTTGTGTGTCAAAAGGTAAATGTTGTCACATACCATAAGTGGACTATAGCAATGAATAATGTCAGTCAATCGCCGTGGTAATTAATAAAGATATAGCTTACCCAAGAATAAGAGCCAGCAGTAGTACGACCACCCACCAATACATTGGTTCTATACTTTTCAAAGGCTGCACCATAAAAGTCTTTCAAGGTTCGAATAGAACGATCCATGGTGTAAAGCAATGGGGAGCCATTGGGATACATTCGTGAGCGGTAGATAGCCGAACTTCCAGGATAACGAACGCGGGATACATCGGATTGGGTGTTGAGTAGTAAGGGGTGAATGTCAGGTCCACGTGCATTACGCACCGAGAGCATGGCAGCTGCGCTGAATATAGAAGCGAGTAAGGCGTAACTAAGAGAGTCAAGTTCAAAGCTCATTGTGGGGGGACAATAGAGATGAGTGGACAAAGAAGACAAAAGGGTGTACACGACACTCCAATTTCGGGCCGATCATGCTTGGCTGGGGTTGTCACATGAGCTGACTCTTGATATCGCGTGCTTTGACACATCCACCATACAACACGGATCCATGGCATTCATTTAGGAGCTGTCTTTGGTAGCTAGGGCATCACTCGATTCATTTCATAAATAAATGTCAGTCATTCAAAGCACTCTTTTATCAATGAAAGCAGAACCAATGACAAAAGAATAGCTCGTTGGACAATGAATAAAAGAGTCATTCTTTACCTTGTTTTTATGCAGTAGTTACCGGTAGGATTACTCCTGGTCTATGTCATTATCACATCTTTCAAGTGGGAGTGGACTTTCTGCAATTGAGCATAAAAAGGAGCCATATGACAATATCTCGTTCAAGAAGGAGAACACGTGACATACATAGCATCTTCTACATTAATTGATAGAGTACCTTCTTTAATGAGCTTAACGGTACATGTATGAGGATCACAAAGCATTCCTCACTGCACTGAATTCCACAGCAACAACGTGAACCTTGACTTTTAAAGAGTTTGATTATTGTATATTTCTAGACCATCACAGCGTAACCAGTATCTAACGTTACTGATTTACAATCCAAATAAGAGCAGTAACAGTAATGAGATGACATGACCTAGAAAAGGGATTGCATGGACGCCAATGGCAATCGGACCTGCTTCTTCAATTCACCATTGTTACACACACACTACACACATGATGCACTTGGCTACCATATTCCTTTTCTTTCACCGCGATTGGATGAGGAGCAACCTGCCAACTTGTCCACAATTCGTTTGCCATGGCTGAACAATGTCCAACAGTGGGTGGTCTCGGAGAAGATGGCTTGTATGTCAATGGCACCTTTAGGTTGACTTTGTTAAACACGTCTACTCACCGTCGTCTCCATTCAACTTGTAGCAACCCAGACTTTGATCTGAAGCAGCTTGTCCTTGATCCCAAGCAAGTATCCCTTGGTGTGTGTGTTGGTTATGGTTGTTCCTGAGCTGACTTGTCATATAGTTCCAATATGCATATCTGGGGCTGGCTTATCTCTGGCTTCCTTACTCTTGTTACAGTAACCATCACTGCACACACTGTCAAACAACATCTTGGGCACTATTACACACCAGATATACAACGTTACAAAGTGCGTGTACTTGCCTATCCAGCTATATATGCAACACTTGCCTGGTTTTCTTATCTTCGATACAAGTACGAGACTGTCATCATGTTTTTTGCCAAGCTATTCGAGTCATTTGCAGTCTACAGTCTCTACATGTTGTTGCAAGCATATCTCCAACCTTATCGCCAAAAGAATGAAGGTCAGAAAGTAGCCGTAACAACCAAAGTACTTGGATTACTCAAGATCACACTGTAATGTATACTATTGCTCAATGCCATCCCATCCCACTGTTACTGATTTAATCTTATAGCAAATCAAAATGGGGATTGCATTTCCGTGTCATTACTGATATCCTTGTTCTTCAATTCCCCATCTGGTACGATACATTCCTTGGTATTGACATCACTGTGCATCTGACAAACGTCTATTTAGGAACATCATTCAATCATTGATATCCATTGTTACTCAAGTCAAAGGTGTCTATTGTGATGGTCAATTTACTCTGAATGGTGCATACACTTACTTGGTCATCATCAACTTTGCATCACTCAGTTTGATCTTGGCGGTGCTCTTCACTTACCTTGCCGTTTACAATGACGAGTGGAAACATGGTCGTATCAGAGCACATGGCATGTTTTGGTGTGTCAAACTACCCATCATGGTGATTTTCTACTTTGGAGATCTTTTACTTGCTGCTCTTTCCCATTTTGGTCTTATCCATGATGAAGCACCAAAGCATAGTGGTGGTACTTTTTGGCCGGCAGCTGCAATCAAGAATGGATACTATGTATTGTTGACATGTGCTGTAATGGCTATTGTTGCCTTGCTTATGGATCGGTTCTTTGGATTGGATCCACAAGAGTATATCCTGGATGATGAAGAAGCAACGACATGGCGTGCATATACATTGGCTTTTGTGGATGGCTATTTATCATTTGTACCTGAATTCTTCAAGAATGTATTCCTTTGTGGTGGTGATACAGTGTTGTTGGCCAAGAAACGGATGCATTTGCGAAAGAAACAACAGCATGCGAGAAGACTTTCAGAGGATGAACATCATTTATTGACACCTGATGCACATGATTTGGAAACTGCTCAAGTACTTGAAGATCCTTATCCAGAACTAAGTGAACCACCAACAGCTTTAAGACAACGACGAGTATCTGTGGATGAAGGTCAAGAAGCAGCACGATCATTATGGCATGGACAATCATCATCAGCATCCCCTGCTTTTAATAGTAGTGCAGTGCCATTAAAGCCTTTGGGAACATTCCAAGATGAACAACAACACAATGAGACACCATCAGATGATACAGCTCATAACGATCCACCACCCATTCCTGCACTGACACTTCCACCACCACCAAAGCAATCACGTGTGCTCAATCATAATGATGAACCTTCTGAAGAAGCAATAGCCAAATCTGCTCATTTTCAACCCCATGATAGCAGGAATAACGATACAAGTGGTAATAGTAGTAGTAGTGATAGACCATATGGCTTCTTTTAAACATGATACCTTTTATTGTACCAATAAAATACACAACATCCTCTTTGGCAGGGAAAAAAAGTCTGTGATTTATGCTGGGCTTGACAACTGTTCGAATTTACCGATATCCTTTTCTCTTTCAAAAATGTCAACAGCAGCTGCAGCCAACACTATCCGCAACAGTGCAATGACTCCCACTCGTATGTTCTTTAGAACTTCCCAAACCATTCCTTCCATGGCACATGCACGCACTGTCTTTAAAGCACTTGGAGAGTATGGTGACATGATTGAATACAAGTTCTTAAGGGTACGATCGTGTACATGGCAAATGGGGTAGAGATTGGTACAAAGACTCAAGTTATCTATTTATAGTGTCCTGAAACTCGACAATATCTCAATTATGGATTTGTTGTATACAAGAACAATGAAGACGCACAAAAGGCAGCATCACAACGATTTATCAAGGTACCATCGGATATGTTTGAGAAACCATGCGAAGTCAAGATTGAAAAGTCAGTCAAGAACCGGGGATGAGCATAGATAGTGTGTAATAGAAGAGGATATCTTGTATCTTAGAACAACTTTGTCCAAATGACGAGTACAATTAAAGCAACCAGAATCAAAATGATAGCAGCTGTGATCATCTTGTTTGTCGCCATGCTATTAGAAAAACCTATATCAGTATCTTTAACCATGAAATAAAGGGATTACACTTGATCATTTACTTACCGACGAGCCATGCCTTTAAGTGTCTTGGATGCCTTGTCAATGTATGAATCGGCTTCAGCCAACTATACAATGGATTAGAGTCCTCTTATTCTGAAACATGAAAGAACAAGCATGTCTTACCGTATCTCTAGCACGTAGCATTGTCTCACGTTGTCCCTTAAGCGTGCTCAAAATGTTGACACCAATACCTTCAGTTTCCAATGCCAAACGATGACTATCTTCCAATCTCCTGCTTGATTCGCCCAATCGCTCAGTGCCACTAAGCAAGCGTTGACGTTGATCCATGGTAGAAGCATCTAGATCACTTTGATTGGAAAGCATATCACCAAATAATTCATCACGATCAGTAGAACGAGGAGCTACTGCATTGGCACGTCGCTAATGATTACTGCCTATTAGATAGAAAGTCTTGTGTACATAAACAACACAACTTGCCAGATCACGTTTCATCTTTTCAGCTTCAGACTTGTATAATCGAAGTTTCGCTTGAAGACGTGTACGAGATGGTGCAGGAATATTAAGGATCTCCATTTCCATTTGTCCAAGCTATCATAAAGATTGAGTTTGCATGAATGGTCTCGACTTGAGTTGCCTATCTCCGTGCACATAGCAACCATCCCCCATTGTTATCATATGAATAAACCTACAATTTCATCCACTTCCTCCAGTTCACGTTCTACAGCTCGAACAGTGGCTTTACGTTGCTCTATTATGAGATATAAGTGATATGCACCATGCGTAGAAAGCTTCCCCATTGACAACGTCATTTCACTCGGATAATATACCTCCTGACCGACTAGGGATTTGCTGGTCAATCTTGTTGCGAATGCCATCGCTCACTGTTTGAAAGTCTTGTTCGTAACTCGCAAAAAGGTCTGAACCACCTGCTGGTGAAGCCATGCTGACAAGAGTGTTGGGTTATATGGAAAAGAAGAAAAAGTAGGAATACCAAGAGCGCCCAAGCAGCAGCGACCTGCCTTAAACTGCAGTCTCCGATTCAACGCACGTGTGTGGCACTTGTTTCACCATTATAGCACAGACAGAGTCATTTCCCACTTGTAAACTTTTTATTGTATGCTTTTTAACGACGTTCTCTTCGTTTGAGATAACAAAGAAGAATAAAGACAATGAGATTTAAAACAAAGAAGCAAATAATAAGACCTAAATCTCTCCACTTGTTGACTGGATCCCATCCGAAATACGTCTTTAGATACTCGATCCCAGACTTGTACCTGCAATAACGACAAAGATTATGAGCATCAGGATCCTCCACATAACCTGTAGCACCAGATGAAAAGAATACATCGAGATATTGTCCACATGTTTGGTTTGCAGGAGGTGTAAACTCGATAAAATCACTATCATCGCATACTACTGTGACATGCTCAAGCTCATTAACAGACAATCCCTCGATATAGTAATGAAAGGGATCTATAAAAGAGTCAATCATGCATGTCCACCAGCAATCAGTTACTTACCAATCCAATATACCCATGATGACCAAAATTTTGGCATTGACCCTGCTGGCTGCATCATACCAGCAAAGAGTAGCAAGAAAGAGACAATGACTGGATTAAGTGATGATGCCATCTTTGGTGTTTCTGAAACTGCAGCAATCACAAAACCAAGAGAAACAGCCCAACAAACAAAGCAGCTTGCCATGATGTAAAAGTATCCACAAGCTTCAGGAGTGTTGGCAAGACCTGTTGTCCAATAGAATCCTGCCATAAAGGTAGCACCCATGAAAAGTATATAAGGGATCTCCACCAAAACACAGGATAGAGCAAAAGGAAGCCATCCATAGAATCGAGAAGAGTATTCACGTCGAAAGTATAATCGCTCAACCATGAATTTTGGCTGTGCATAAATGATCTACCAGTCATTGTTAGTAGTAGTAGTCAATACTTTAATAAAGAAGGTACACATCTTACCAGGATCATAGCCATGATAAATGTACCAAACAAGGCAAAGACACGATTTTGCAGATCAATTGAGCTTTGTGTCAGCTTCCAATAAGTGAATCCATTGAACAAGGCTGTGATCATGACGCTGATCCATCGTCCAAGATTGTAATCAGGAGATCGCCAATAAGCTAGAGCCATACGTTTATGCACCAGTTTAAACTGTGTCCAAAATCCAGTTGCATACGTATATGCTTTACGCTTGGGTTGTGGATCAGCAACTTGATAAATGGCATCCAATTCTGCTTGCAATGCTTTTGCTTCATCGGAATTTTCCCAAATAGTAGCCCAATCTTGTGTTTTGCCCTTGAAACTTGTGCCAGCACCAACAACTTCTAGAATGTATTCAGCAGGATTTGCATCTGATGAGAATTTGGGACCACCCTTGGATTCAAAATAGTCAATCATGATGCGTGCATTAGGACCAATCTCGCCATGATAGGCAGTACGACCACCACGAACAAGAAGCAGTAAATGATCAAAATGCTCAAATAGAACAGCAGATGGCTGATGAATAGTACAAAGCACTGGCCAACCAGCATCAGCAAGTTTGCGTATAAATCGGATAATGTTGAATGAGCTTTGTGAATCAAGACCTGATGTTGGCTCATCCAAAAACAGCAATTTGGGTTTGGCTACCAATTCCATGCCAATTGTGAGACGTTTACGCTCTTCAACAGAGATACCAACACCATCATCCACATTGCCAATTTGCGCATCTGCAATATCTTCCATTTCTAGCAACTTGATGATTTGTTCTACATAGTCATCCTTTTCTTTCTTGGGCACATATGCATCTTGTCGTAGATAGGCTGAAAATTGCATGGCTTCTCGCACTGTCACTGCAGGTTGATGAATGTCCAATTGCTCACAGTAGCCAGTGATTCGTTCAAAGTCTTGTATCAAGGCTTCATTGTTGAGAAAAATCCTTCCTTCAACTTTGCCAAGAGTCTTTCGACGTGCCAATACATCCAATAATGTGGTTTTTCCAGCTCCAGAAGATCCCATGAGTGCTGTCAGGTGTCCTGGTCTTACAATGCCTGATACATCATTGAGCAAATGCAATTGGCCACCTTTGTAATTGACCCAATAATGAACATGTTGCCATGAAAACACTGTAGCACTGCTTATGACTTCCATTCTCTCAGTCATTTCAGCTTGCTCACGTCGTCTAGCAACTTCTTCTTCATCAGTACGTCCTTTAGGTGCCTTTCCTGGAAGATAAAGCTTTGTAAGCACACCCATTTTGTTGGGACTATAAAGTTCCATGGTCAATGCAGTAAGGAAAGTAAACAATATAAAGTATCCAATCACGACAACCAAATCGGGTACCCAAAGCTGATCTGGTTCAAAAGAAAGATATTCCCGAAGGTAGTCATCACCACGCACAAAATCTTCTCCAGGATTGCCACCTTGCATGGTACATACTTTGTGTGCCCAATCATCATAATGACCTGGTCCAAAGGGTACAGCATTGCCTGGACCATCACAGGAATATATCTGACCATGTAATTCATTGATAAGCAATACGCGGAATCCATAAGACAATGGGTTTATGTGGTATATCCTATTATTACATTTGATGTCAACCTTGCCAATTGTTACAAAAGCTATCGCTTTTCTTACCAAGAGAACCAGACGTGCATGGAACGTAATGGAATGACATATCCAATACATGTAACTAATGAAAATGTTGTCAGAAACATGACATATGCAAATCATGGCTTCTTGTACTTACTTGTCACCATGAGAAGATTACCAGATAACTGCGTAGCGATAAAGAAACTAGATGTCATGGCGCCAAAGAAGCGAAAGAACCCATTCATCATCATGACAATCGCAAACAGATCCAGGAAGTAAATAAAGAATCTGCCAGGATCTTCAAGGTTGAGACCCATCATGAAGTAAGAGCATATCTCAAAGATCAAAACTATGAAGCAAATGGCATGTTAGATGAGAATGCTGTCAAGAAGGTATCAACATGACATGATTACTTTGAACAAGTGCAAAAGGAATGTCTAGTATGACTTGAGCAATATAGTAAGCAGCAGGGCGAAACATGGCATAGTGCTTTTGCTTCTCCAAAACAGGACGACCCATCATGAAAGCTAAAAGCTCTGCTTGTGAGATGAAAGCATTTAGAATCAATGCATTGAAAAGGGCCCCAGCACGTGAAAACGCCCCAACACCAGTGAATGGCATTTGGAAAAAGCATGATGCAGTGACCAAGGCTTGGATAAAGATAGTGCCATAACGAGAAACAAGTGAAGGATAATCTTTGATCAGCAGATGGAATTGTCGAATTGTGAGCGCTGAGCATTGCTGATAGAATGATGCAATGTAAGGTTCCTTTTTGGATGCATGTTTCTGGTGTTCTTCACGCACAGCTTGCATAAACAACTCTGATGGCTTTTCTGATTCCAATTGAGCTTCATAAGCTTGCATTTCATGCATCATACGCTGGTGCAATTTGGATTCATGGTACACTTTTGAGAACTCGTGTGCATGTTGTGGCACCGATTTCTCAAAACCAGGCTTCACTTGTCGCTCAAGCGGATTACACAACCCAGTCAAGAAGTCAGGTACCGATTTGCGAGGTGGACAATAGAAACCAAGCTCTTCAAAGTATGATTTGGCTCCATTCGCTGGTCCAAAGTAAATGCAATAGCCATTATCAAGCAAGAGCACCTTATCAAACAGGGAGTAAATGCTATTTGATGCTTGATATAAGGTGGCAATAGTCGTTTTGTGAAAGATATCAGTCATGATTCGCAAAGATCGAACATAATCGAGAGCTGAAGCTGCATCAAGACCGCGTGTACTGCAATCATAGCAAATGATACTTGACTGTGTTGTCATTGTTTCAGCAATAGAAAGTCGTTTACGCTCACCACCAGAAAGTCCTCGAACAAAGGCATTGCCAACCAATGTATGCATTTGTTTAGATAATCCAAGCATGTTGCCAAGTAAATAGATTGTCTTTTCCACAAAATCATGCTTTGTTTCTTCTGGTAATCGTGTTCCAGGTGTTTTGCAACGAAGAGCAAACTGAAGTGTTTGACGTAATGTCAATGTGGGATAATGTTGATCCTCTTCAGCGTTGTACACAACTTGCCCACGGTACTTTTTTGCAAATGTCTCTGGATCAAGTCCACCATAGCTCACTTGACCATCCACTCTTGTGTAAGAGCCACGTTCATTACTCAGCACCTTCAATAAACTAGAACATCCTGCACCAGGACGACCGAGAACCAAAAGCATCTCGCCTTCTTTACAGAAACCACTCAAATTGCGAAGAATGGTCTTACGACTCTTGATACCAACACCAAACTTCTTCCATGGCTTGAAAAACTCACTGGCAGTACTCCACAATGTAGGAATCGTGAATGTATCAGCTCCCAAACCCTAAACAGTTCCCGAATATCCATGAGTCACAAGGAACACAAAAAGAGGTATGCGTGGTAATACCTCGACCATCAAATCTTTCCAAATAAGCCCAAGATGTTTCGGCTTGTGACCAGCAGCTTGTGCTTGTGTAGACATTCCATGTAGAAATTCATCAAGATTGAATTCTTCAACATTGCCTTGTTCCATATCAGAATCGCTCTGTGTTGATTGTTGCCGACTAATACGAGACAGCTCACGTTTAAGCTCTTGATATTCTCCAATGGCAGCTGTGAAGAGTCACTATGGATGTTATTCTTCTTTCTTGTATAGAAAAAGGGACAACTTGCCTTGAACATCCACAGCATTTGCATTAGATTCTCCAAAAGTGCCTTCAGTGCCTGGTGTTGTAGTATTAAAGATCGTGTCTACAGAATCCGAACTGGATCCATGAAGCGAGCGATCGCGTTTACGACTGATGGTATCACTACTACTCATGTAAAAGTAGTTGGAGAAACAAGTGGTATCAGAAAATGATATAAATGTCTATTTATTCTTTTCTTGATCTGGTGCCTTGTGCTCATTATAAAAGTGGTGGTGGTTTCGGACCACGTCTAATACATATTTGTCGTTGCACAATCGGCAACGAGCGGTCTATCGGACTTGCAGAAGATGGTGCAACATTATCATTGGCATGAATACAAACAATGACCATTGTCACGTTTATTCGATGGATCAAATGCAAATGTTGTCAGCGAATTAGGTAAGCAATTTGGATCAGGATTAATATGGATATCATGTTGCTCATTATAGACATTTATTGGGTAGGTCGATAAAGAACAACAGTAGCTATTCTAAAAGTTACCACAAATGCTCAATTCTCGCATTTGCTGAAGGACATCATCAACACGCCTATCCGATGCATCGGTTTCTGGAGGAAAGTGGTGTCGTAAACCTTCAAGTTGTTCGTAACTGGACTGGCAAAATTGCAATTGAGCTTTGACAAGTGCTTCAAAAGTAGGATCGAGATAGGGCACTCGTAATTCCACCACCTTGGGAAGATCCGCAATGAGGATGCTGTTTAAGCCTTCATACATTTCACGTGCCATGTTTGCTTCTTGCTCTGCCTGCATAAAACGTTTAAGTCCAATGTTGATCATCATTCATATGCATGCATACGTACCCTTGGCAATCGTTGGGGATCTTCACTTGGCTTATCAATCAACTTTCTGACTTTGGAACGATGAGCATCATAATCCAAGAGTTTCTTTTGACGTCGTTTCACAGCTTCATTGACTTCAGGGAAATAAGAGCAGAATCGCGATAATGGTTCAAGTACGGTGGCTCTGAATGCTTGGTCCTAGCCATTGTCCCCAGTGAGAAACATCCTTGGATGATAGAAAGATAGTTTCACTTACCATCTCTGTTTTGGTTTCTTCATCCATCTTTTCAATGACTTTTTTGTATTCTTGTCCACCAGGTCCCATAATGACTGTGTCGTCGTAAAAGTGTCCAATTGTTTGTGAAATGCGTAATTGAGTTCCAGTCATTGCTATAACATGCAGTAAGCCATCATGGTTTCTAAGGATATCAGGCCTGTTTTACCTCGCATTGCATCCAGGTAACCCTTGGCTTCTTTTGTCAGCTTTTCAGCCTTCTTTTCAAGTCTATATATAATCCACGTTAGTGATAACATGTCGTTTGCAATAGGCTGTCACCTTACGTTTTGAAACGCTCATATTCCTCGTCAAATTCACTGTCGACAGTGCGATCTACAACGCCTGTACGTTGCATGAGCTACAATGCCAAGAGCTAGTTAGTGTTGTCCTCTTAAGAACCTGCATCCAACCACACTTACCGTTGTACCTGCTCTGTTAAGGTTCTTTTTGAATCCCGTTCTATAGAAAACAACATGAATAAAGTGTAAAGATAGCATTGTAAAGCAGGACGTACATGAAGCTCATTGCGAATATCTATGCAAAGGAGAGAGACAAGTGTGGCACGCCATACCAGCTTCTTCCCTTGGCTCCTTATGACTTGATCACACTCCGCCAGCTCAGCGGCGCGTGCTTCCGATACTGAGCCTGTGCAACCATTAACTGAATTGACGCAACCTTGGCATTGCAATACACACTTCTCATGCTAGTTATCAGTGTCCAGTAATGATGATAACACCTATTGTACCTGTGCGTGAGTCAGCCAATTCTATGAAACCAATCCAATCATCACGTAGCTTTAATTCACGATATGCGGTGTCTAATTCTCACCCAGCTGCCATTGACGTGATAATGCTGCATGGCTGAAAGAGATATGTCAGTAGGCACCCTTGGATATTGTTTTCAGATTCACTATACTTGGATGTTCAAATAAACAGACATGTCACGCTGAAATATAAATGATAGTCTGACAATGACAAGTCTCTTTTTTATAATGGGAGTAATCATATGGGCACACAAGTGATACATGACTGAAAAAGACATCATGATAGGAAGTCGATGTCAATATACCAGTTGCAATCCTGTTTTAGGCACCAGTTTATCAAATCATGTATCATCCCAACTTGATCTCCTTTTTGTTAGCACAAAAGTTCACACGCCTATCATGCACAGCAAAAAATAAAAGGAGAAGAACGTTGTCGCCATATCACTCCTACACATCTCTTTCCACTATCAACTGGAGCAGAAGTACCAGCCTTATCCTTGTATCCATCAAGGATTAAGAAAGCGATCCTCCAAATTTCAGCCATGTCATCAATTCCAGCTTTGTATATGCATTACAATAGGAAGCTATATCAAGAGAAACGTAAGGCAAGGCCACGCAAAGCAGACCTTGGAAGGCTTCATCATTCAACGAACCTTCAGCAAAGGTCACTGAAGCATCCAAATCTAGCTGAATCATCAAGTAATGTATGTTAAGGACCTACCCTGTTACAAGGATCACATATCACAATGGTTATCATTATACGTACATACACTTGGAATCTTGACAGTGCAAGCAAACAGCGTATGACAGAGGCACTTTGTCAATGGAATATAGGATCCCTGAAGCCTATTGGATAGCAAAACTGGGATACACTAGTATACAATAGCGCTCATAAAAGTGACACAAGATGTCGTCCTGTAATGACATGTATGTATGGATACTTTTTATTGTGAAAATTATCTAAAGCTACTCATCATTGTAACAGGCTACAAGATTATGTTCAAGATTTCAGAAGGAAGAGCACATCAGAAACAAAGACAATCAAGACCATATTGGAAATAGAACACTCCTTGGGATTCATTTCCATCAAGTGAGCAAAAGTTACTTGCCAAGGGTAGTACAAGATCATGGCACGATCCAGTCATAAGCGTCTGATGTCCATTGTGAAGAAGATTGCAACTGCCAATAGGAAGTATATTTGTATCATAATAAAACAATCTATATCACTGTATGCTGTGAAGTATGGCATTATGCTTGAAACTCTATACCACGTGAATAGTTGTTGTGTGACAATACAATAATGGTATATAAAAGTCAGGCATACTGTGAGAGAAAGATGTATGTCTCTTTAGGTGATAGATCATTTCATTTTCAGGATGATACAGGAATGGGATACAATGAACAATGATGGTCATTGTTTCATACAATGAAGAGGACAATGTACAAGCTTATGCTTTCCAATTTTGTTTAGCCAATCGGTTGTGGTAGCCGACACCTTTTCCCGCTTGAAATCTCAAGGTACAACACAAGACTAATCATCCGCCACCCCCTTTCACACCACACCACTCCTTTCTTTGTTACTGCCGCCTTTGATATTCATGTCATGCTTGCCCCAGGCAGCCAGTCCTCTCCCTTTCCGACACTTATCACTGTACACGATGCTATCACCGATTCACCAATCTATCGTACCAATGTTGTACACTGGGACGAACAACTCGACCTGTTTGAGAAATGGCTTTCAGCATTGTCAACACATATGAAACACTATATTGAAAAGCTCAACAGTATGTTGCAGATAGAGCTTTTATTCAATCGAGTACTCAATGGCAACTTGTACAGGGTTCAACGCGGACACTTTGGTCATTTGTGACAAGGCTCGACCTCCTCCTAATTTGGATGGTGGTCTTATTGGTACGTAATGGATGGTTCAAGATGGATAGTTATTGATACTCAAGTTACAATAGCTTTACCATTGACTGGGACAGCATTCAATCGATTGACGGTGACATTGCAATCTACTATCGCCTGTCAGACTAAATTGGCAAGTCAGCATTACACATTTCCCGAGATATTATCCGCATACTGACTTTATCCTCGTGTCTGTATCCATTAGGCGCTTGAATTGCAAAACAACTTTGTGGAACCATTACATCAACATGCAAAGAACTATCTCAAGGATTTCAAGGTAGATTACATGGTGTGCTTGACTTGTGTGTGTATTGACAACAATACATGATAGGAATTCCGAAAGCAGCATGATCGTGCCTTGGATCGCTATGAGACTCAGCTTCAAAAGTATGCAGCTCTTAGCAAGAACAAGGATCCCACTGTATGGAGAGATGAAGCCATTCGACTACATGAAGCACGCAAAGTATATGTGCATTTATCTGGTCAACATATGATGCGCGTTGTCAATTTTCGTGGTCTACTTTCAAATTTATTCGTGGAACGACTCTCGAGCAACATGAAGACCAAGGAGGCATTTGATGAATTATCACATGTTTGGAAAGATCTCAACACTTCTATTGGACGATGGAAGCAATGGCTGGTGGATGTAAGTCCTTTTCATTGTTTGGGATAGACAGCTTTAGCTGACATATTAATTGAATACAGGATCAACAAACTTGCATCTATGAATTACGCAAGTTGCAGCAAGTACGAGAGCGAGTGGAAAGTGAATATCTTCAGCTTATGCAGCCACGTAAAGAGTTGAGTGCTTATATGGGACCACCCCTTCCTATCAATGGATCCAAATCCGCCACCAAGCCCAAAACACAGCCATTTTCGAAATGGGGATACTTGTTTTCTCGTATTTCTCGACATACTTGGACTCGAAGATGGTGTTTTATCTACAATGAGCATTTTGGATGGTGCACTGTGAGCAACAAACCTAGTCGTGCTATGGTGACAGTTGAAGAAAAGATATCTCTTGCTTCATGTGATGTCAAATTGATCACAGATACTGATCGACGATACTGCTTTGAAGTAGTGGTGCGACCATCACAGTAAGTTTATATCATATAGACTGCAAGATTGTAATCTAATAGCATATGTACATCATCTAGAACGAGCTATATTCTTCAAGCAGAGACTGACGATGAGCTACGCGATTGGATCAGCTGTTTTCAAGGTGCAACTTTATTGTACAAATCAAGAAAGCCATCCTCTGCAGGACATAGAGAAAGCATGGACAATCAATCTCTTGTTGAATCATTTCCTTCCAGCAGTCCATCACCTTCAAGTTCTTTCACAGCTAGCTCACCTACACGTGTATCACCCAAATCTCGTTCTACCACCATGATTACAGCTCCAAAAGACATCTCAGTTACCTTGAGCAGCACAGCACCATTATGCCATTTATCAAGAATCGCTCATCCTGATGATATCAGTGGATTGACATCAAAACCAATGGATGAATCACAATGGTCAATGGATTCTGCATCAGCTATCGTCATGTACAACTCCAACTCACTTTCAAACTATGATGGCATGTCATTGATTACGTGTTTGTCATTAAGTCCAGTACTCGTATGGGAAGCAGCATCCTTGCGTGGCATTTCAGGTACCTATGTACCAAGCACATTATGGGGTGTACCATGGCCAATTCTTGGCACTACTTTACTTGGAGAACGCAGTGCATCCTTGCCTTCAGTTATTGCAGTTGACAAGACAACAGTGTCATGGCCATTGTCACGTGATAGTAGTCTTGATATGGTTGTCAATCTCGACAATTATGATTATCCTACAGAGAATATCTTGCTGCGACAGCTATTTGGTGGCGTATCACAAGATGAAGTGGTTCTTGATGGTATGTGACTTGAAATATGCTGCATCAATCATGATACTCATATCATTGTTTAGTATTCATTGGCCTTTTAAGAAGACACAACAAGAATATTGTTGACACGCTCAATAGTTTTGACAGCGTTTCATTGGATTCATTCGATCAAGAGCTCAATTCTCAGCTTGCGCATCTCACCATGGCACCTCCTTCCGAGTATGGATATGGTTACGCCGGCAAAGCTTTTATTACCCAACATAATCTATGGTTCTACAGCTTTTCAATGCTTGCTTTCGTCAACACGGTAAGATATCTATCCTTGTCAATAAGCTATTATATGCTAATTCTAATGTGGATTTAGGCTGTGATTCGACTCAAATCTATCAAGGATGTACGTGTTGTCAAAGATGGTGCTTCTATCAGCAATCGGGATCATGCATTGATTGTGGATGTCTTGACTGAGAATAATGAATTGACGCCCGTTGCATTAAGCATTCCAGAAGAAGATATCAATACCATTGCAGAAAGATTACGAGTAGCAGTAGATAACGCCAAAAGTGAGAATGTAAGTTTTTACTTGGTATATGCATCATTCAATCGATCAAAACTAATTGTATCATCACATCAGCCTATATCACTTGGCGATTTGTATGCAAAGATTACAAGGATATCTCAGAGACACCGTCATCGATCATCTTCGTTACTTTCAGCCGATTCACTTGGATCACCTGGTGAGACAAGAAGGAAGAAGAAACGACTTTCATTCAGAGCATTGGGTGCATCACGTCCTTCAGTTACTTCGAGACGACCTATGGAAGTAATTACCAGCACAGATGAAAAGTTGACCATTACAGTTGCACCTCCAGCACAAGAACATGCTGATAAACCAGAGATCGTTGTGGATGATTCAGCTGTCATGGTATCACCTGCCGCTCTTGCTGACAATGAGACATCTGAATCAAATAAGCTTGCTGTTCCTGTTGAACCCGAGTCTGAATCAGAATCAGAACCTGAACCTGTGGATCGTAAGTCGCTAAAGCCAGCCAACATAAACAACACATCACTCACTCTATAATAGCTGATGAACTTCCTTCTCATATTCCTGCTCCTGATGGTACCAAGGATTGTGCATGTGATCAGCATTTAGACAAGGTGGAAATTGAGCACGAGTTTCCAATCTCTGCCAAAAGGCTTTTTGAGCTCATGTTCAGTGATGAATGCAATGTTACACCTAAAACGGATGGTGGTGTTTGGGAAGGCAAGACTGCAGGCACCGAGGGTCATGGTAAAGTTTTTATCATCATTCATGCTATCTTTATTGATTTGAATGCTTTCTAGATCTAAGGGTCACTCCATGGGAAAAGGAAAAAGATGAAACCAAACGCACACTCAAATACATTATGCCTGTGTCTAATCCTATTGGTAAATATAGTGGGATGTTTCTATTAGCCAGAATATACTCACCAAGTCAATTATAGTGCGTATGAAGGAAGCTGAAGTGGTGGAAACACAAGTGCTATTGAAAAAGGAAGACTACCTGTAAGTTGTCGTATAGATGATCCAATTGTGTGCAGTAATACTTAATGATCAAGCAAAGGTGTTATGTTGTGCAGATCTCCACCAAAACAGCGGCATTGCCATATGCTGATGCATTTATCCCATCCGTCAGATATTGTATCACTTGGATCGACAAATCGCGTTGCAAGCTCACATGTTCTCTTGGTGTTGCGTGGGTCAAGAGTGTCTTTGTCAGAGGTATTGAGTGATTTGGCGTCTTCAAGGATGAATCAAGGAGTAACAATGGTTATAATATTAGGTATTGTCACCAGGGCAGCCATGAAGGCTATGGCAGAGAATATGCATATTTTCCTACCTGTTATTCAAGAGGCGGTGGACAAGATTGCAGCTGATGTTCAAGCACAACGACAAGCAGTATCTATTCCAAAGAAGAGCAAGTCGCACAAAAGTCAAACACAGCACACTCGTCAACCTGATGAATCCAACAAGAATATCCCTAATGACAGCTCTATTGACACATCCAGTACTGAAGAAAAGAAACAGCCTACACAGGCAACACAGACTATACGGCCCATTACACAATCAAGTCCACCAGTACAAATACAAGGATCAAAGACGCCACTCACTCCACAGCCTGGCAAGCAACTACCGACATCATCCTCTGAAAAATCTCGCGGTCAGCTACCACCTGCTATTCTTACAAACGCTATCCAATTACCCAGATCACCCCAACGAGTAAAGAAGCACAAGGAGATTGCTCATCAACAACAACAACAGCAGCAGCAGCAGTCCAAGCAATCGCCAAAGCAACGCTATGCTACAAAATATGTACGACGTATCGTACCTTATCGTGTGGCAATCTTATTGTTGGGCTTGATTCTTTCCATCACATGTATTTGGCAAGTTTGGACCTTTATTCGCAGAAGCAATGTCATTACTGCTACATACACGTGTAATCATTTAGATGAAACAATGACTACATCAGTATTATCAACAAAGGAGTCATCATCCGCGCGACAAGTGAAAATGATGTATCTTCGTGATATCGAGAATGGAGTGATCAGCAGCAGTTTACGTCCAATCTATGCAGATTCAGAAAGGTACATGGGAAAAGTGGGAAAAGATTCTTACTGATCATATTGCATGATAGCTTCCGGATGTTTACAGCAGTGAACAACAAAGATGATGATACTGACATGACATACAAATGGTCGAGTCCACGATATCTTCAAGCAGCCATTGATCTTGACTTGAGCCGCGATCGATTAGCTTCACTACGCCATGACTTGCTTATGATCTTCAAGACGCTTAACAAGATGGACCTTGATCTTCGTGAGAGCGAATATGTGAATTGGCTACTGGACAGTCGTGTGCATTGTCATCGATCCATAGAGACAAGAGAACATCCTTTGCCAGACTGCCATGAAGTCATTTATCAATTAGACACACTCTTTTTCAAAAAGCACAAGGACTATCTGTTTTAGTAATATCTCTACATCTTATTGAATCTAATCTTATAATACATCTTTATTCTCTAATTGCTACTCTAATTGACTACGACTATAAGGGACCACGGCTACAATGAAGTCAAACATACACACTTTAAAAGTAGTTCCTGGATGATATAACTCGATTTGATATATCCATAAGGTGCTAGACATTGAATTGTGCGCATGTGACAGGAGATGTAGGTAAGCGCAGCGGGCCCGAATTTCTTTCCAAGTTTTTCACGCTGGTTCCCTTCTTTCACTGACTCTTTACCAATCTCTCTGACACGGCTCAATGAACCAGTTTACTGCACCAGCTGGCCAATCTGAAGCATTTATGCAAAACATATATGCCAATGGAGGACCCAATCTTATGAGCATGCCACCCGAAATGCAGACTATGACAGCACAACAGCTTTCGATTCAACAACAGCAACTCATGTCTCAGCAACCCCAAGTAAGCATACACATACAACTATCCGACTCAAATAAAGCTTTAACGTATTTATAATAACAACAGGTTTATGGCCAACCTTTTGGATCCATGGTAGGAGCTGCTGGGATGGAAGCAACTACTTCTCAAGTCATGTCTGGCATGCTTGCAGCTCAACAACAGCAACGTCCTCCCATGATGGCACCACAACAGCAACCTTTTCGACCTGCCAACTTTGCACAACAACAAGCTTGGCTCGCTAAACAACACCAAATGGAACAGCATCGACGACAGCTTATGGCTATGCAGCAACAGCAACAACAAATGAAGTCTATGGCTGGTGGTGTTGCCCAATCATCTCCAGCAGCAGCAGTATCAGGCACTCCATCATCCACCACTGCAGTAGTGCCACAGCAAATGCCTGGTGCTAATCCAACAACAATGAATCCTGGTGCAATGCAAGCTACTGTCAATCCTCATCCTGGCACTCCTAATCCTTCCATGATGGCTAATGAAGTTGATAAGGGCAAAGCAGTTCAAAATGATGTGAATGCTAAGCGAGTGGAAACTGTAAGTTTACATGCAAGAAGATAAATGAACACGTGATTAAGTTTGATCATCATAGATCCTGATCATGAATCAAGAATTGATCCGTTTGTGTATCATTCAGCAACAAAATCCACAGGAACCTGATATTTCACCTTACCAAGCACGTCTGCAGTCCAATCTTACATATCTTGCTACCATGGCAGATATATCCATGGTGAAACCAGGAGAGGTAGGCATTTATTATCTTGTTGGGATTAATATATAACATACAATCATTGTAGGAACCAAGGACACCTAATCCACCTGACTTGTCATCATTACCTCCACCCAATTCTGACATTGCAAGAAAGATTCATGCACTTCTCAACACAGCACAAACGATTTTCAAGAATGATACCGATGCTAATAAACAACAACAACAGCAACAACCAAATCGTAGTAACCCCGAATCAACACCTTCTATGACAGCTGCTGCATCTTCACCTTATTCCCAAACACAAAATGTGCAAAATTCACCTATTCAACAACAAGGCATGCAGAGTACGCCACCTTCTCAACCACAAACTCCTCAACAACAACCACAAACACCACAGCAAATGATGCGTACCCAACAACAACAACAACAACAGCAACAATCTCAAGCATCACCAAGTCAGCATCATCCATCTCCACAACAACAACAGCAACAATTCTATAATGGAGCCAATATGTCTATGGCAGGATCACCAGCTGTGAGGAATCAAATGATGGATCCACAAACTATTCTTCAACAACAGTTACGGCAACAACAGCAAAGACAACGTATGATGATGGCTGCAAGTGGAGCAAGTGGAACAGGAGATATGATGATGAGCAATGATGGCAGCTATACCCCTGGTAGTTCCATGGTACAATCTGGATCTCCCATGTCACAATCTTTGGATGGATTATCACCTAGTATGACTTCCAATTCTGCAAGTATGCCTCCAACAATGCCTGGTTCGATGAATCCAAACGATCTCATGATGAATGGTGGTGGTGGTGTTAGTGCAGCTGGTGGAATGATCAATCCTGCCATGGTGATGAACAATGCTGGTAATATGAATATGATGAATGCTGCTGCTGCTGCTGGTATGTACAATGGTAGTCCTGGTAATGGTGGAAACGAAGATATGAGCAACTATCAGAACGTGGTGATGATGATGCAAAGGTTACAACAGCAACAACAACAGCAACAACAGCAACAAAGGGAATTTGAAGATGCATTTGCCAATCAGTCGTAAATTAACTCCCCTTGACAACATTTTCATTTCCTACTTCCACATCATCATTCCCCCTTTACTCATTGTAAGAAAAGTTTTCTGATAAAAGACTCAGCGACAGTCCATTTATTGAAAAAAGACAATTTGATGCAAGTAGCGAGATTGTGTAAATAAATTACATGCTTTATTATACTCGATTTCAAAACAAAGGGAGACAAAAAGCAACTTTTTGAACAAACGAATCTAATTAGGAAGGTAAGAGTGTACAGTGGTTGTTGTGGATTGGGTATGGACATTGCTGTTGTTATTGTTGTTGAGTCGATTGGCTAAATTGCTGGCTGAGGAAGCACTGCGAAGTAAGGGGACATGGTTGGTCTGATGATGGGTTCCAAACAAGGTATCATGACTATCACCACTGTATCGTTTCTTGCTCCAATATTTCATACTGAATGCACTGGGTGATAAGGTGGATGGACCAAGCATTGGACGATAGAAACTCCTAAAGCCATTGCCATTGGATGGAGGAGGATTACTGTTACTGCTGTTACTGCTTTGAAGTGTCGTAGTCCCATTGATTTGAATCGTGACAGTGTCATTGCTAGATGGCTCATTCTCATCAATGTCGTTCAAAGGGGGTGCACTACGTGATCGACTCATCCATGCATGAAGGTTGTTGTTGTCATTGGTATCAATTCCATCAGATGGGGTATGTAGACCAAGAATTCCACCTGTATCTTGCATATTTGTTCTTCTTTTTCTTCCAGATCGTTTGTAATAGAGCCACCATAAGAAGAATGCCATGAGAAACATCAAGACCAGTAGTATAGTGCTACTATTAGCCATTAAAGGTGACCATAGCTTCTCCTTTGTTGAAACATTGTCCAATCCATCATGATCAGTAGCATGTCCACGACCAGCATCACCCACAAGGGGAATTTGTTTTGCAACATGCATCACCATAGCACCCAGTGTCCACGAGACTTGGATATCATTGATCGTATCAATGCTCTGAAAAGGTGGATTCCAATTCTTAGCTTCGATGCTATCAATAGACTGTTCCAGCAGTTGTGCATCATCCGAGACATTCAAAGAACCATGAGCAGGATCAGTGATACGTGGAATACCAATGCCATCATGTAATACATTTACAATCCATGCTGATTTGAAACATTGCATTTGTCGATGATGAATCTCGACACTTTCATTGGTGTCATCATTGTTCCATGGTCGTGCACAGTAATCAGTTGCCTTTTGTTCATATTCTGCAAAGTCATAGACACCACCCAAATCCAAAAGATCATGTGACGAATACCAGTATTCGGATATACCAACAAACTTGTTGACTGACCAATCAATCTCAGGGGTATGTACACCATTGAATAAACATGGTTGTGTAGGGCAATCAGCATTCTTGTTGAGTAGTGGTGCTGTAGCATCCATGCATTCTGAAAATGATCCTGTGCCATGTAATGTAAGTGGAATACTGGTGGATAAGGTGTCGGTGACATTGAGTTGGGGTGGAAGACATGGATCATCAAGATGCAGTGTACGATGTTCATCCAGCAAGTTCTTGTCAGCATTGCGCATGTATTCATCTTTGACACGCTCTTCCAAATAACGTCTACGCGCTTCATTGCTGCCATATCCCAAAAAAGTTGTAACAAAGACGTCATATTCCACTTGTTGTCCATCCAAAGTATGTAGTACGATTGTACGTAAATCATCGCTATGAGCTTCTCGTTGATGATGTTCAGGTTCAAAAGCAATTTGTGCACTTGCACCACCCATATCCAGGAATCCAAAGGTGTGATGGCTGTTCAGTGTATTGGTGACGCTCATATCAAATCCACCCATCAAGTAATTGACTGCTACCCATCCATAAATGCCTTCATCTTCCCCTGATATAACACGGATTTGCTGATCACAATCATCCACTGCAAATGAATAAGTGTCTCGAATGTAATTGCAGCTGGCATTCAATACGGCATGTCGTTCTTCTTCAGGTAGTAACCGCATTCCTGCAGTTGCCATGAGAAACAAGGGCGTACTCGATTGTTGATCAACAGGTACAACTTCAGCAGCAAAATCCAGCAATGGCTTCAAATGCTCGCTCACTTCTTGAGGACGACTTCCATAGGTCGAGATACCTAATATGGAATTAGTCATATACACTATCCAATAATGCATGAATTACTTACCAGGCTCTTCACGTCGTGTCCATTTAAGACCTTGAGCATCACCACGTTCTACAACAGGTATCCTTCCTCTTAAATCCACTGGCAATAAAGACGACTTTGTATGTTCAAAGTCTTCCCAAGAGTAGACATACACCCTTGACCCTGACGATCCTGCATCCACAACAACGCCGTAATGCCTATTCTCAGCCCACTTGTCCAATGTCGCCTCTTGCCTAGGTTCAAAGGCCGTTTGCCGCTTTTGTAAAACGTGGTCTGTCATTCAAGGACAAGAAGAAAAAGACACCAAGATGTAAGTGCACAAGATGATGAGGATAAGGTTCACACTGGGCGCTTTACATGGAACAGGAAAAAAAGGGCTCTTTGGTCGCGACTCGATAACTTGAAATGTCAGCCGGATGAACGGCTCATGGCCACGTGATACTTGAATCTTTCCCAAAATGTAGTTTGGATGCTTTGAATAGAAACAATGGCATCATTCTTTTTAAAAAAGGGTAGTTCATATCTATATTTGATACATGTGAGACCTTGTTGCTATATAAACTAGACAACATCCATGCTTATCATCCAGTACCTGGATTACTTGAAGATCCCATATCTTGCAGAAATATTGCAGTGGCTCAACATTCACTTTTGTTAACGGGATGACCCAGCATTAAGCTTACACATGTATGCATCTTTCTAGCAGCAATCTCATACAATCGCATTATTGATCAATTATATTCCAATAAGGAAGGGATTGACTAAGACTTATACATGTTGGCGTCGTGAAACGTGAAATTGTCAATAGGGACATCGAAGTCAAGAGTTGCTGTACCATCTTGCTACTACAGCTTGTAGGTACCCATTATGGATTTCTATCCTTAAAAGTATGTCCATCGTGTTGACTGTAAGCCTATATTCAAGAGAGAAGCATACTTTTCTACCCCATCACCATGCTGGCTAACATAATGGTTGTTACTTGATGAATTATTGGATCGGCTTGTGCCTTGCTCCAGTCTCGACACGAGTCCCATTTTAGTATAGGGGTCGTTGCAAGTACGTTGTCTGGAGCTTGTTGGTCTTGTCGGACTGAATAGGCGAGAAGCAAGAGAACATCAGTGTTTTTTTAGGAGCAATTTCTCTGCTTCAGCTCCTTTTGTGCTACTGGCATTATTCAAGTTGATCCTCTTCATGTTCTTGTTATCAGTGTTATGCTGGCTATCTTTCCCTTCAATGGTCCTCCTACTCATGATGATGACGTTTGTCAGCTTGTAAGAACGCTGCATGTTAGCTCTCTGTGTACAGAAGTAAAGCAAGAGTAAACACTTACAAGGTAACCAAGATAAGACAAGCTTGCAGGTATTCGACATTGCTTTCTTATTGAGATACACCAACGAAATGACAGATGTCAGCATTGTTTAGTGCTACTTTGTGGATGATCCCATGATATATCGAAATGCCCATTGTATAGTGTGGTTTGAAGTGATCTTTATGTGTATCACCAGCATGCTGAATCGACTAGTATGTCTTCTCAAGCGCTCGTTTGGTGTGAAGGGACAAGCGTTATTAATGGACTGTCATATGGAGCACTTTTGGCGCCAAAGAAACACAAGGACAAATGCAACATGTCATAATAGATCACGGCAGCCAGAACAACTTGCTATATGCATCACAGGAGGAAGCTAAGCACTTAAAAACTTGGGTTCTTGCCAGTGTAGGCAATCAAAAAGGAGGGACTAAGAGAAGAGTGTGTGGATGCGTGACAACACCGTTTTATTTGTGTCCTGGGCGTGTGAACTTCTGTGATCAGAAAGAGGAAAGAGTGATACAGATTATGATGCATGAATTGATATATCAAGATTTGAGCCGATAAAGTGTTGCATGTAACCAGGATTACGTCTGGTCCTCTATGTCAAAGCATCACAGAGTGATTGATTGTGAAATGCATAAACCAGTAACCAAATTAGGGTAGTAGCTGGTGTAATCCATCACCAAATAGCTTGTTGCGCCCAAAAGATCATTCCCATTACAAACGAGACTCACGCTATGATAGAATGATATGTGTCTTTATTTGTACTTCAAGTACTCTAATAGCAACTAAAAGCTCCTTGGTGTTGTTGGCAACATGATGCGCGACCTGGTTCTCTTTTGGTTGGTAAAAGGCTTCTTCAACAATAGATCATTCCTCGTCTACAATAGCTTTTCTGATGACAAGATTGGCAACCTTCAAAGCATAGATCCTTCATAATTCGCTGTCAATTGAATAGGGAATGACTGATAGCATGTCTTCTAAACGTATGGTCAAAACTTTAGTGGATCCAGGGTTCAAAGGAAAATACTTTGAACCAAGTTGTTGTGGTATTGTAAGTCTGCCATAAGCATCGACCAATCAATATTCCCACTTTCTTGCATGTTAGTGAGCACAATATGAAGCATAGGGATAGAGATACTTTGGATCGTTCATTGAATGTGTAATGGTTCAAGACCAGGAAATGATGAATAGCGGGGTTGATGTACAGTCTTAGAGCATCGCGTGCGTGTGTAGTGTGTCTCATTTGCCTGAATCTTTCTTTATTCTTCTTCAAACTATGGACAACGCTGGACCTTCCGATGCTGACAAGGTAAAGCAAACAACATGTTATAAACACTCTCAATACACTTCTCATGCGTCAAACAACTATACAGATCCGATTGAAGCGACTTGCAAAGTTACAGCAGCAGGCAGAAGAACAAAAGGCAGCAGCAGCAGCAGCCGAAGCCAACAATGCTGCATCGTCCACACCAACGAATAGTCAAAGCACTGCATCGTCAAAGCCAATTCAGTCATCGACACCAACGCCTCCAGCAAAACCAGTGACAACGCCAACTAACGTATGTACACATCTTGTCTACGCAGTACGTGTTCGTTCCATATGCTGATCGGCATACTTTATAGCCAAAGTCCCCAGCACCTGCTAACAGCACTCCAACACCCAAACCTGTATCGTCACCCACTCCAAAAGCACCTGCAAAGAGCTTCGAAGACTGGCAAAACGAGGTGTTATCACGCATCCTGCAAGTGACCTTGAACGTGAGTAATAGACACTAGACTTTTTACAACAATCTGACATGGATCATAGTTGGATACTGTATATAAGCAAGGGCGATGTGTTTATTTACATGGATTGGTATCAGAACTCGAGGAGGAGAATGGTAAGACTATCATAGTGAAAAAAGACATAAAGTCATGTTAACCATCATTTGATTTAGAACCCAAGCCATTTCGTCTAAGTGAATCATTACTCGATCGTGTTCTGGTTGCACGATTATCTATCGATCCTAATGAGCCCAACGATGAATATCCCGAAGATGTCCGAAACGACTTGCATGTATTGGATTTCGACTACTTGTTGGCTTGTTGGAAACGCGCACATGAGATCAAACGCAACACATTGACAAGAAGCAAGGTATTATCAATGATATGATTGAGAATGCCATTTACTAAGGAGTAAACATGTATAGAATCTTGATCCAGCAGTGCTTCAGCAGCGATTGGCATTGATTGATAGCACCAAAGCATTGCTTATTTCATATTCTGGTTTGACTATTCAAATGCCTGATATGTTTCCTCAGATTCAAAGGTAAGCCTTGATCTAAAATGCCATCGATATCAGGGATTCAAACGTGTTATTAGCCCGACACCTTTGGGTCCAGAGCAATTGGTGCCTCGTTTGTTGGCTGAACCAGATACGGCTGAAGGATTACCAAATGAATACCTTGTGGAATTGGTGGCAAGATTCAATGATGATGGATTGGATCAGGTAAGGAGAAAGGTGGTAATGTTCTCGTACACTATATATAAACAATCTTCAATTAGATTATTGGCTCTGCATTGGTAATCATCTCCAATCGTTTACAAAACATGAATATCTTGGATGACTACAAATCAAGTCTACGGGTAAGTGAAATGCAAGGCTGAGTAAAATGAAAAGGGACTTATTGGATATCTAGGCATTGACCAATTTGTGTGAGCACAAGGCTATTGCTGGAATGGTAAAACATTAGAGTAAGGAATTGAATGGATCAGTGAATTGACAATAGTTGGAATAGATCGCTACCCTTCCCGAATTCGATCCTAGCCATGCTGCTGCACACAACATTGAGAATATCTCACTCCTTGGTCCTTTCCTTAGTCTCACTGCATATCCAGACCGATCAGTAAGTATCCACAGACAAGAATGGTTATCGTGTAGTATACTGATTGGCTCAATATAGTCCAAAGTGGCCGAGAATTTCTTTCAAAATGCAGAAGAGCGTTATTCAGCGGACATCGAATCTTGCATGAACGGCATCAGGGCGACTATTCACAACATTCAGGTACATTCAGACCACCAAGAATCATTCAAATATTGCAAATGTATTGATATACGTAATAGAGAACCATGTTTGGAATCATCAATAACATTGTGCGTTCAAGTCCACAGGCTCGTGAAGCTATTCTCTCCTACTTTGCCCATATTCTTCAGCTCAACGTCAAACGTGCTCAAATGCAAGTGGATCCACTTACAGTTGCAAGCGAGGGATTCATGCACAACATTGCTGCTATTCTTCTCAGCTTTTGTGAGCCATTTATGGATGTCAAGGCTTCAAAGGTACGATGCTTATCACGATATGTAAAAGTCATGGATGTTGACATTCTTTTCATGCAGATTGACAAGATCGATCCAACCTACTTTAGAACAAGCCGACGACTTGATGTTACAGAGGATACCAAGGTCACTGCTGATAAGGAGCAATCTGATCGATATTACAACAGCGGCGAGCCAAAAGGTAAGGCAATGAGCTACACTAGATGATGCATAGAGTACTTAATATCGCGCAGCACACAACTTTATTAGCGACATCTTTTACTTGACATTGGGATTCTATCATTATGGCCCTATTCGATCATTTGTCAACTACAATGAGTTCAAGAGAGAACATTCAGAGATGAAACGCCAAATGGACCGCATGGAACAAGATATTGCTCGTATGGGAAATGTAAGCTACTCTTTTGCAGATATGAAGGGAATTGGATACTGAATGACCTTATAGACTCCTATGCAAGACTTTCTCATGCAACGCTTAAAGGTATGGCTTGTGACAGAGATGACATTCGCTTTGGCTAACGTAAACAATAGGCTCGACTTGATCTGATGTCCATGCACAAGTTTGCTTACGAGTCGATGTTGATGGATGAGGAATATTTATCTGAAACGATGCGATTCTACAATCTTGTCATGTCATGGATGATTCGTACAGTGGATCCTAAACACCAGCATCCTTGGACCATGATCACTTTACCTCTTCCAAAGGACGTTCCTGAAGACTTTGCCATGCTTCCAGAATGGATCATTGAAGACGTGGTAGAATTTTTCATCTTCCTTGGAAAGTAAGTATATGGTACACACAGAGAAATGAAAGATATGATGGCTTATATTAGAAAACAGGTACTGTTATCACATGAAGGTGTTCAAGAGCAATTCGCAAGAGGAGCTTGTGACATTCATCATCACTTTTCTGCGCAACACACAATACATCAAGAATCCATATTTGAAAGCAAAGCTTGTGGAGGTAAAAATGCGATACAAGGGAACACATGAACGATGATGACTCATTGTGTTTATGTATCCAGATTCTATTCTTCTTCACCTATCCAATTGCCAAAGGCGTCCCTGGAGAACTCGAGACAATGCTCAATTCACATCCTCTTGCCCTGGATCACTTGATGGTGTCATTGATGACTTTCTATGTTGGTGAGTGACAAGCAAGCATTATAGTGGTGCAGTACAGCATTTTCTCATTGTCCTTTTATTGACAGAGGTGGAGCAAACGGGCACAAGCTCTCAATTCTATGACAAGTTCAATATTCGATACAATATCAGCCATATCATGAAAACGATCTGGGGTCATCCTGCTCATCGTGCCAAGCTGAGAGAGGAGAGCAAGTATGTGTCATTCATTTGGATTCAATTTCATTTTGACTGACATGACACTCTTACATAGGAATCACGAGATGTTTACTCGATTTGTCAACATGTTGATGAGCGATGTGACCTACCTTTTGGATGAAAGTTTAAGCAAGTTGTCAGAAATCCATCAAATCCAATTGGAAATGGAAGATACAGCCGCTTGGGAGGCACAACCAGTGGTAATGTTATTTGATTGCCTTGTATGAAACAGTGAACTTATACAAGTATATAGCAACAAAGACAAGAGCGTGAAGGCAATTTGCGATCTCTAGAACGCCAAGCACAATCCTATGTCGCATTAGGAAGCGAGACAGTTCATATGCTGCAATACTTGACTGCGGAAGTGGTTGAACCATTTATGGTGACAGAAGTGGTGGATCGATTGGCTGCTATGCTTGATTACAATCTTGCTCAGCTTGTGGGACCCAAATGTACTGAGCTCAAAGTACGTGACATGTGCATTCCATGTGCAATGCTTGATATTGACAATGATGATCATAGGTGAAGAATCGTGAAAAATACCATTTCCAGCCACGTGTACTACTTTCTGAAATCATTGACATTTATCTTCATCTCAACTGCCCAACGTTTGTGGAAGCTGTAGCGCGCGATGGTCGATCCTACAAGAAAGAGTACTTTTCCAAGGCAGCATCTATCATGTTGAAACAACGTTTAAAGCATCCTGATGATGTAGCAGCACTCGAATCATTTGTCAACAAGGTTGAGGAAGCCATTCAATGCGGTGTTCTTGAAGAAGAAGAGTTGGGTGATGTACCTGATGAATTCTTGGGTAAGTCGCCATGCTATTACAGTAGAATAATGGATGATTGACAAGGATTATTTCCAATAGATCCTATTCTTTCGAGTGTCATGGAGGATCCAGTGCTGTTACCTACATCCAATACCATTGTGGACCGCAGTACAATTCGTGCCCATTTGCTTGGTGATACTCGTGATCCATTTAGTCGTGCTCCTCTCTCCATGGATATGGTGGAACCTGGTAAGCTTTTGATATCTACATGAAAGAGTAAACATGTGATCTGATCCAAAATCTTTAGCTGATGAGCTCAAGGCAAAGATCCAAGCATGGAGATCTGAACAAAAGAACAAGCGAAATGCAACAAAAGCAGGTGGCGATCCTATGGATACTAGTGCGTAAATAGCGTTTTCTGATTGTTTTTAATGCTCATGATATATAAAATGGGGCCGGGGATAAAATAATGAGACCATGATACAGGTTACATGTTGTTGGGAGCTGGGTGGTTGTACAATGGGTGAGAAAAGAAAGAGAGAATGTGTGTGTTTGTGTGTGGATGTGGAGGAACAAGATTGATTTGTGTATTGTTATTACAAGAGGACGCAGCTAAAGGAATGTTTGTTGAGCGTCGCCCGAGCAGCTTGTTCAAAGACTTGTGCTACATCTTGATTCAGTTTTGCTGAGCATTCATAATACCCCTTGGCTCTTATAGTATCAGCCATAGCCTGGCCCTGTCGATCACACTTTAGTCAACCATAATACACTTGATCCGTTTCAACTCCTCACTCCTTTTCCTTTACCTGTTGATAAGATACAGTTGTCATACCACGCTTTCGTAATGTCTCCAAAGTTTCGGGGTCGTCTCGCAAATCCCTTTTGCATCCCACTAGAAAGAATATACTACTAGATCCACAGTGGTATTGTACTTCAGGAAGCCACTATCATCATATGTGATTAGCCAATGTCTCTTGCCCAAAAGCATAACAATCACTCTACCTTTTCAGGGACATTGGCCAATGTTTGTGGATCACCAATATCATAGGCAATAAGGATAGCATCCGCATCAGGATAAGCAAGTATGCGTAGTCGGTCGTACATTTCTTGGCCTTTTTGCAAAAAGTTGTTGGTGGTGGTGAACAAGATTGATCTTGCAAGATATTTACCTGCTGTATCCCATAGTTCAACGTCCACTTGACGGCCATCCACATGCAGTGTCTTGACAAGTGTGTCAAAGATAGTAGGTGTGTACTGGATTGATCTTTCGTGTTAGCTGGTATTCACTGTATGCTGGATATCCCATTGGTATTGAAATAGTTACCTGTGTACTAGGAAACCCGTTTCCAGTATAGACAAGGAGCAAGCAAGTTTTGCCACATGCACCGTCTCCAACAATGACGATTCTGCGTGAAACTGGTTTTTTGACCATGGAGGAAAAGAGTGTTGTGTCGAGTGTGTAAAGTGAATAAAAGAAAGGAACAAAGGAAAAAGAAGGAGCTGTGTGAACCTGTATAAATGTAAGCTGCATCTCTTTCTCTCTCTCTCTCTCTCTATGCTAAGCCTGGATGGGCAAGTATAGCCAGTGAGTAGTATCCAAACTGAAAATGGAAAAACTCTACCTACAGCTGTGGCACAGTGATCTGTTTGTGTTGTAGGAACATGTGTTGGTGCCTTAGATCCTTGTTGTAGTATCATCATTACTGCAATGGATGAATTAGCAGTATCAGCATGTTATTGCCAGATTCTCTTACACGAGTGACGAGACAATGCAAGGGGACGTTATAGGCATATATGTGCGCACATACACTCTGCACATACAAACTGATGATGACATCGTCACTCATTTGCTGTGCGATTCAATGGCGTGTCATATGACACACACACCATCCAGTTTGAGTTGCCATCTTTGTGGCTAGTCCACCCGATTTGCCTTTTGCAGAAAACTACACTATGCCTTTCCTATCACTCCTATGCTTCCTTGTCATCCACAGCTTTATTCAAGATATCTTTTATGCTACGTGCATTACTATTTTACACTGTTGGTCTTTATATATCAATCATAGCATGATGAGATTAAATGGGTGTTCCACTTATGCAGAAAGTGCATGTATTCGACTCCGCATTCACTCATTTCCCATCAGTGCGCTTTGATGCGTCATTTTATACAACCATGTAGTACCATTGCTAACATGCCCATGTATGGCTACTATGATATAGCTTTTTTGATTACCAAATCACTGTGGGAGCAAAATCATCCTCACAAACCCTTTATTGGCGACATGGGATGATGCTATATAAACCTTGTGATGAGATAAGCTGCCCTGAGAAACAACATACTCTTGTCTAAGCTTAATTGACCCATACACCTTGATAGTGTTCATGAAATTCTTTTTACATGTTCATATATAAGGATATGATTGGCGTTATGAATAGGATGAAGGGGAATGCAGTATTCTAAATGTGTGGATGCATCATTATGGGGTATACACTGGCGGACCTTGCATGATTAATGTTGAGTTGCTGCTTGAGCCATGACTTTTTCCATATTCCTGATAGGGTGGTAATCTCGCATCTTGATCTTGACGTCCATCAATGACACGCATATCGGTTCCAAATCGAATGGTCTTGGTATATCTCCTCATGTATCGCTTACTGTCATCATTTTTGCATTTGACCACTGCAGGAAAACTCAGCATCATGGATACAACCACGTGATGATCCATGGCAAACTGATCATGAAACTGAATGGAAGGTACCAAATGTTCTGGTACCTGATACGCTAATCGGAATGATCGGGGCTGACTACCTAATCTGAGCGGAGGTGTCATGGTATGCTGTCGTCCATAGTGATCCAATTGAATCCATCGAATAGGTAATAGTAAATGCTTGCTTGTTTTTTGTGTTGATACACGTCTTCGTTCAATCCATTCAATGTAAACTTGCTCAAGCAACATGCCTTGCAAGTGTGGAGCCATCTGTAACAAGATGCACATTGTTTTTCCAGCAGTAATAGAGCGATGTTCAAAAGCAATTCTGTACTGACACCAGGTTGTCGTTTGTTTAAGAGAATCGATGCCATGATTGTGATACAATAATGATGTGGATGATGGTGCTGCAATCAATCGTACAGGTATTGTGCAAGCGGTGTTTCGAATACGTTTCCGCATCAGCCATTGTCGTTTACTGCTGCTAGTAGCATTGCAAGTAGTGATACGATGATAATGCATGGTAGCACGTAAGCTGTATTGAATGTCAAGTTCAGGACATTGTAGAGTTGCAGGTAAGTGACTGGGTAATATTGATTCAAATGTACATTGCGTAGTGCCTGGTGAAAGCAATAGGTCGGATGCTGTATCGGTATCGGTATTGCTATTGCTGCTAACTGGATACAACAAGACTGGGTGACGAGCAATTTGTTTTCTTTCTCCTTTGAGTGGTCGATCACCATCTAATGCAATCATAATATGAGTATATATATAAAGTAGATTGATGAGGATATATGATGTACCTGCTATGATATATTGAAATCCTTCAAAAAGTAGTTCCAATGATTGAATAGTATATGATTTACGACATGTAATGCTGACTGATCCTCGAAGCACACCATTGCCATCATCTTCCACTGGTAAGCGAATGTCAGGTTCCAATAAATGAATATCAATCAAGGGGCCTTTGTCAAAATCCATCAGGGGTAGAAAAGGGAGATGTAAATGTCAATTAAAAGAAAGAGAAACAAGTGAAACCAACAAGGATAAGCGCGCTTAAACTGAATTAAAAAGAAAAAAAGGCTTTATAGCTGTGCTTGTAGCGGAATACGGCTCTAGGTTTTTGCAAAGAAGTCTTGGCTGGGTTGATGTATTACAGCATTGACCGAATGAACTCTAAAAGGCGATGTTTCAGTTTCATTTATTAGAGTCAAGGAGAATAGAGTAACTGGGGGATAAAGTAGTGATATAGTCTGTGCGAAATGACACTATGTAATCAAGTGGGTGGCATTGTAGGCAGATGCAACATTGTGCTCCTTGTGCGGACAAAAGAACAAAGGTTGGGCTCGTGCACTCTTCTTTTTTCTTCACTTCATACCTTGTTACACCACATTTGTTTCAAAAGGAACATGCCTTATGCCAGAACAAACCTTGAAGACGCCCTTGGAGAAGACTATACAGACCTTGACAGCATCCTCGAACATGATGGTCGTTTCACTCCTGGCTCAAACCACTCATTGCGCCGCCAAGGATATCGTATTAGTTTCCGAAGTGTAGACGATGAGGAATTGCAACGTGTTATGCGTTCGCTTACTACACCTGTTCCTTCAACAATGCAAACCAATCCTCAAGACGACGATCTGCAACAATACAAACAACGACCTGACGATGCCCATTCCTTGAAAAGTGGCTCTTCGAGAGGATATCATGACCGTAGTGAAAGTGTTATGCTGTTTCGAAAGCTTAATAGAGGTACAACTCGAGTGAATAGACAAAAGGGGATAATACTAATCGACATATGATGATAGGTGATGATGAAGTGTCCTTGGATCTTGTATCAAGTGAGCTCAAAGACTTTATTGATCCTTCATTACTGGAAGATACAATGTCACGACCAGCCAGTCGTACGCCGAGGTAAAGATATGATTGCATTATCACCTGCATAAACAACCACTCCTGTATAAATCCAGACGAGCCACTTACTGTTTTCATATCTAGTACGCCAAAAAAGCCCTATGATGAATCATTTGAGCAGCAACAACAGCAACATCTCAGGCAGCAACAGCAACAGCAACAACAACAACAGCAGCAACAGCAACAACAACAACAGCAGCAACAGCAACAACAGCATCATCTTAGACAACCTTTGATTCGAAATGACAGAAAACATTCACTGGATGCACGCTTAGTAAACAACAATAGTCGTCAAAGCATGATTGATCGAAGACGTTCAGTAGCTGTTGTAGAGAGTGATGATGGCAGAGATGGTCGTATGAATGCAATGCTCAACAAGTCAGCGCGCAAAACAGAGGAACTTTTACAAGCTATTCGTCGTACATCCTTTATCCGAGATGCTTCCGAACCAGTCAGTCATACGCCTAAACACTATACCAGCTTACGTACCAATCCGACTACAGCAAACTTGAATAAGCGACAAAGCATGGATTTTGAAGTACTTTTGGCATTGAAAAAGGACACAGACGCTATCCTTGAACGTAGAGCATCACTTTTATCCAAAGTACGACCTACGCATCGACCTACCCATGACGATGATCCTCATCAAATGCGTCGAGGAAGTACACATGGTGGAGAACAAAGTACCAGTCATGAACATCGACATCATCATCCACCACGCATGAGATCAACAAGAAGCAAAGTATCCAGTGATGATGATACAACAGTGGTAAAAGATCAAATGACATCTACATTGAGCAGCAATACGACTACCACATCATCCTCTGATACATCATCCTCTTCATCATTGAGACGTGTACGCACTGTATCCATGCCAGAAAGACAACATCGATTTTCATCCACCAAATCAAGTGAATTGCCTTTTGAAGAGCCTGTAGTTAATCTACGATCACGTGCCAGTCGCAATATGATGATCCGTAACCGTGAAAGCCGACTATCACCTTCATCTTCTTCAATTACTTTATCTCGTGCATCAGACAGTTTACCAGAAACACCCCCTGAATCAGTTGTTGAGGAAACCAAGCCTTATCATAGCAGCAACGCTTCCAGTAATCACAGCAATACTTCCACCAATACACGATCATCATCATCAACTTATCGATCAACTCGAAGAGTCACAGTATGTGATCCTGCTATCCCTGATCAGATTCAGCAACAACAATCTTTGCCACGAACTCGCCATAGATCAAGCACAGTATTAGATGACAGGAGCGCACCTTTACGATCCAGAAGGAATACTGTTTCAGCTCGTCCCATGGAACATCATCATCAGGTGAATGATACAATACACGTGACATGGCATATGCTAATCATGATATGGGATATGATAGATACCAGAAACAACAGAAGAAGAACCATCAGTAGCTGAAATGGCAAATGATATCTTGACAAGCATTCGACAACGACATGCAACAACAATGACACCAAGAACCAGTACAACACGAGTTGCCACATCATCCACTAGAGAAAGAAGCTCAACTTTATCATCACCATCACGTTACACTAGTGTTCGATCACGGCGAATGACTGTATCAGGCAATGATACTACCTATGACAATGAAGATTACGATCTAAAGTTATCCAGTAACAGTGCTACCAGACGATACAGCAGTCGACCATCATCACAGCATCAAAGCACAGTACTTTACAGATTGCCCAATACCGCCAGACACCGGGAGTCTTATGCTTAGTGCTATATCATTCATCATCCCCTTTTTGCTTATACCTACACTTTGCATATATAACTTAATACATAAAAAAGCTTATACAAGTAGCACATTTATTCCGCCCTTCCATCCATCCTACTTGACCGAGATAGCTACAAGTGAGGCAGTGGGGGAGATTATATAAATACTGTATATCTTCTTGACAGGGTAAAAAGAAAGATAAAAGCAAATAGGAGACAACTGGGTTGAATCAAGAATCAGCGCCACTACCAAAAGGGATTGGAGACAAAGAGAGAGATAATGAGAGAGACACACATTGTCCTGCAAGATCATCCATCACTGCAAGAGGATGATCCAAACGAGAGAAAAAAAAAGAGCTTGCCCAATGTGTATATGTGTGAGCTGGTTGTTGTGCAAGTGGATGGGAGAAACTGGGAGTGGGATGATGTGTGCTGCAAGAGAGAGGATGATTGTTGATAAAAGAAAAAGGGAGCCCTGTACAACGCGCAAAGGCCCTTCTTCTAATATTGGGTGTATGCCTGACTGGCTTGACTTCGCAAATCGAAATCTTGACTAAGCATGGTCGAGATATCTTGAGACTTGTAATCATCATAAGGATAGCCACCCACTGTATCCTGACTCAATAAGCTATTGTTGCCACCTCCTTGACTTGATAACTCCGCCATCATGCGCAATCGATCACTCTGTGATAATGCAAGACCAATGGATGTTTGGCTGCTGTACATGTTTTGGGATGCTCCATTGCCACTCATAGCACCACTTGCTGCTGCTGCTGATCCACTTGACCAACCAAATCCATGTGTTGCAAATGTTGATGATCCAGGAATGTAACGTGACATGTTGCCTTCATTGTTCAGACTTTGCTTGACATTCTTTCGGTTAAAGACACTTGACTGTGACAAGTCTTGAGTAAATGGACCACTGGCAGAAGGAATAAATGGAATACTGAATTGTGATGATGGCAAAGAACCAATTTCAGAAGGAATATAGCCAACAGGATCATGTGTTGCCATGTAATCTTGTCCATATGCACGTGCACCACGACGATCTAATATTGATGCAAATAAGCAACAGCGATATATAAAAAAACAAAGTACTTACTTTCACTTGCAAGTGGTGCCTTGGCAAATGCTTCACGAGCATCGATTTGATGAGCCAATCCTTGACGGAACTTGTCATCCTTGCGATATTGCTTACGAGGACGACTGAATTGAATCATGGAAGCGCGCAAGTTGTTCAATGCACCATCAACAAGGCAACCTTTTTCCTTGTAATGAACCAAGAGATGATGCCAAAGTGGATGCTATATAATATGACAATAATCAGTATCCCATAACCATTGTACCATGTAATTGCTTACCTTGCTAAGGATCTTGGGATTACCAAGAATCACGACACCATACTTGGCACGAGTCAAAGCAACATTGAGACGACGAGGATCACTCAAGAAACCAATACCTTGATGTTCATTGCTTCTGACACAGCTGAGAATGATGTAATCCTTTTCACGACCTTGGAATGCATCCACACTTGCAACTTCAATCTCCTTGTAAAGATCCTTACGCAATGAGCCATTGAATTGCATATATTGGACAATATATGAACGTTGACCTTCATATGGAGTCACAACACCAATTTGGGATGGAAGAATACCAGCTTTCATGAAACGAGTGACAATCTTTTCACAGTTGGATGCTTCAGTGCGATTGAGATAGGATGTACCCGATGTCGAGATTTCTTCATTGCCCAAATTGACATAAAACATCATGGGTGTTTCAGGTGCAGGCCATGGGAAATCCACATTCTTGCGCAATCGTTCTTGAGTCGTGATACCATTTTGAAGTGTGCCTTCATAAAACATGTTGCTGGGAAATTCTGAAAGACAAGGATGCATACGATATTGGACTTGTAAACGAATAGGACGCAAACCAAGAATAACAAGACGTTCAAACAAGGATTGACAAAGACCTGCACGAGCTGCCTTCTTGTTCATAATGACTGGACCCAATTGTTGATGATCACCAACAAGAACAGCTTGCTTACTGCCAAGAACAAGTGGAATCATACATTCAGGTTCAGATGCTTGAGTTGCTTCATCAATAAGCACAGTACGGAATCGCAATTTGGCAACACGTGGATCACCAGCACCAACACAAGTACAACAGATCACATCGGCATTCTATCCAATCATCATGTCAGCATGGTTATGAATGTGACAAGATATCAAGTATTTACCTGCAACAATTCCTTTTCACATGATCTCTTGAGCGACTTGTATTTCTTTTCATCAGATGCGCTCAATTCACCTTGCTCACGCTTCAACAGAATCAGCTTTTGTAGCTCCACATTGGTATCCATGTTGCGAACTTGTTCATGAAGAGTCAAGAAGGATACAGGCGAATCAAGTTCTTCACGAGATTTGGCAGTGAGACGTACAACCTTCAGACCAGTTTGATGAATCTTCTCTGCAAGTTGATCCACAGCAACATTGGAAGGTGCACACACAAGGACTTGACCAGGGTTCATCTTGGCAAGGTGATACACAATGGATGCTGAAGTGACAGTCTTTCCGGTACCAGGAGGACCTTGAATCAAACTAAGGGGCTTTTGCAACACTGACTTGACAGCATACACTTGGGAATGATTCAATTCAGGAAGATTGGGTGCCGAGAACCTGCTTGAATAATGAGTGATACAAGTTGCATCATTTCTCTTGATCCAATCACTTACCGTTTTGGCATTTGTGTTTTGAGCACTTGGGGTTCCACATCATGTCCCAATAAACGATGATAGATATAGCCACTCACACTTGTCTCATCCACAGCAAATGTCTTCATAGCACTTTGCATACGATCAAAGCTGGTCGATTTCCAAACAAAGTCCACTGAAAAGTTGTGTGTGCATTCGACTGGTACTTTGTTGTTTCTACGCAATTCCAAGGCCACTTCATCACTGACATCTAAAAAGAATCATGTCAGATAAAGAAACACATACATGTATCATTGAACTTACTGTTGGGAATCTTGATGACATGACCAGTAGCTTCCCAAGGATCATGCAATTCACCACGATAGCGTAGACGTAATTCATCACCCACAGCCAACTTGACTTCACCCATTTCAAGCTTAGGGAAATAAAACCATGCGATGTTCTTTTGATTCAAACCAACATCCCAGCGTACCACCACATCATCACAGGTCTATTCATAATGATTGAATCAGTGATTCATGTCTTCTTGTGTATCCAATACACTTGATATTTTACCTGTGACTCCTTGAGCTTCTTGTCATAATCAGCTTCCATCTTGACCAAAGGACCGAGAATATTCTGATATTGATAAGCATCTTCATATCTGTGTTTCAAAAAGTGACACATGAGCATACCAATCGCTAAAGTACAAAGCCAAGGTACACATACCTTAACAATACTGGATGGGGTTCATCATCCACACCAGGTTTCTCCAAATCCTCCAAAGTAGCTTCACTGTTATCCTTCCAAAGCTCTTCCAATTTGTTGATTTGTTGTGAAGTGATTTGACGAGCACGTAGTTGTTCTTGTTCAGAAGGGATCTTGACAAGCCAAGTGAGGAAACAACGATCATCAATCAATGGCATCCACTGCGATGTATCCCAATTCATATCCTTGGACGATGGCACAGCAGCACAAGGTTGTCTAGAGCACAACCAATGAGTATCTATTACTATTTCCCATCCTATTCCACCTATTTACCTGCACAATAGCACCACAACAGTATCACTCTTTGCAGGAATGAAGCCAAGCAAAAAGACGTTGCGACATCCACAGTTGTAACACTCGAGTACAGTTTCACCTAGTGGCGACTCGGGGTGCAACATGACTTCCTTGTGTTTGGCACGCACCAAGTGGTTGATAATATGCGATCCTGAAGTATTGCCACGGGAATTGCAGAACCAACGACTGCAAGCAACACACTTGACAACCGATGCAGGTGAATGGATGCCGCAGTAGTTACAAGCATGGGGTGGAAGGTTCTTTTCTTCTTGTTCGTCGACTCCTTCTCCATTGACTTCAAAGTTGTCAAAGTCGTCTGTTTCTTCAAACTGAAAGTCGAACCCATTGGTCTTGGTCGTTGCTGTTGTTGACGCTTTTTCAAGGCTGTTGTTGTCCAGTGACAAGGAAGCTAACGACAAGCTGGGATCGTGATGAAGGTCGGCTGTCTTGGGTTGCGTAAAGTCATTGTAGTCGTATTGAGACGATTGCGTGTCTGCTGAATACTCCAAGTAAGTGAAATCGTCTTGGGAGTTGACTTCAAAGTGGTCCATAAGTAGTTGGGAATGCAATGACGACTCAAGATCTGAAAAGGGAGGGAAAAAGAAAAATAGAGTGGTCCTTTAGGTTGTACGAGCGACCCGGTCTTATCGCTCCCTCTCAGCTGCGGTATGTCTCGAAATTTTCCACTGCCAGCTTATCCCCACCATGGGAGCCAGATGGTGCTACATGTTGCCAACAGCACAGGGAATTTATCTTATCTATCAATGCATCATCCACAAACACTATCACAGGATGTCCCCACGCCCACCTTTCACAGTTAAAAGGATGTTGTCACGCTTTGTCATCTTCCACACATCCCTTTCCTTCATCCAATCTCTTGATTGATTGTCATCCTGTTTGGTTCTTGTAATAAGGTAAGTCTAATCATATTGCCTACAAGCAATTGTTGAACAACAGACTCATCTCTTTTGATGTAGCTTCCTCTCTGATGCATCTACCAAGGTGGATTAGACTCTCATCGTCTTTATTGGAAATGATATTGGTCCAGCCTACATGGGGATGATATATCGGCTTCCACCTGCCATGGGGACCCAATCAGTTGTACTGGTAAAGAAGATCTGCCCTTTCTGCGATGGCAAGTTCCAATGTATATCAAATGTTGCTATTCTAATTGGTAGTGTATCTGAATGTGTAGGATTACAAAAACGACACCATGTCTGAAGAAATCATGCTATCAAAGCTTTACCTTCTTTCCTCCCATGCAAACGAGAATGAAAAGCATGTTTTACTCGCGATTGCTGCTTTGTAAGTTCCCAAAATGGTCTTTTAACCAATGTCACTCATTTAACTTTTTAAAAGGATTCCCAATCTCTATGATTGTCACATGAAACCACTTTCTGAAGCTCACTTATCGGCAAGCTACGTTCATCCACTCATCCATGGATTGTTGGGATCAAAGCAACCTACAAAATTTGCCCATTGGTAAGCATTGTAATCACTAATGTTTCTACTGGCTCATTCATAAAACAACCCCGTTAAATCCCTCCGCTTTTCAACTTTGTATGATATTCCTTTAATGATGATGTACATATGCACAATAAAAGATGATGATGAAACGGAGATAAAGACTACGTATAATGCTTCTTAAACCTTTTCCTTCTCGTTATTGCTGCTACTGGTGGCAATACCAGATGCTTCTTCATCAGTTGTAATGAGATCACGTAACATTTCGCTGACAGTTGGTAACTTGTTCAATTGTGCTTGTATATCACGACGTTCTTCTTTTGCTTCTTTACTGGCTGATTCCAATGATTGTTGTAGCTGTTCGCGCTTTGTATCCACTGCTTCCACACGTTGCTTGAATTGATAAAACAAGATCTCTGCTCTTTGAAGTGTTTCCTGAACATTGATGCCCATTGAAAGATCATTGATATACTACAAACATTGGTCAGTATCATTCTAATGGCTATTTCTTATCTTTACCTTGATAATCTCGTCAAATGATCGAAGATAGTCAATAATGGAGTCTCGATGTTGATCCAGGATGGCCAATGCAACAAAAAACATAAACTTGTCAGTAAGATAGTCGCTCCACAAGACTTCCCACATGATCAAGGTATCATCCCATGAAAGTTCTCTCTTGAACCAGACAAGGAACCAGCGGAAGCAGAAAAAGAGATTGTCACTATCAGCACGTTGGAAATGCTTGTATAAGCTGGGATCCATGAATTGCAATAGGGTATCCATTATCAGCAATTGTCGATGCATTCCTGATTGATCCATATAAAAGTTGGACTTCTACATTGCCTAGATTAGTTGCATGATCCAATCTTACATAATAAAACACATACAGTACGATTCATGAAACCAACAAATGCCTGAAATACAAGATCATCTTGAATCACCATGTAAAGTGGAGACAAAAGATCAGACATGCCTTGGACATAACCTATAGAATGACATGTTAATGACTCATTTCTCGTAATCATCTAGAGATATACTTGCCAAGGTCTGTATTGTACATGTTGTAGGTGCATAAGAGCTCTTTAAGCTTCTCCAGATTCTCATTTGTGCCGACATGCATGGTTACATCTGGGTTGGGCATATCTTCTTTGGCATAGAAAGGGACAGTGCGATCCGTACGGTGGACATCTTTGTCTTCTCAAAGCATATAAGTAATGATTCCGATACATATAATCAGGTACATACCTATCCTATGCTTTTGATCTTGAAACTTTGCGCTTTCCTTGACTTCTGAATCATCCAGCCACCGGCTTCTAAGCTCGCGATAGGATTGTCTAGATACATATAGTTTAAGTTGAGTCATGTATCATTTTGACAGAGTAAATGCATGACATACCTGTATTGATCAGCCAATCGCTCTCGTTCATCAGCAGTAGAATTCCATGGGAACACATCAGTAAGGAACAACCAAGCTTCCCTTCGAATACTTGGATCAAGACCACCACAAAAGATACGCTTGCGAATATATGGCTCGCCTACAGATAATCTGCCTTGTCCATCGAAAAAGGACTTCCATTCGGCTTCAGAGATGGGTTGTGTACGAGTATGAGTTGGGATAGAAAAGTCATTTTCATTCTATAAACATGCATGAGCAATCCAAAAAGAAAGAACAATGAAAAAGCCTTACATTCAATACTTCAAAAACTCCCAAAGCAGTTTCTTCTTCCCAACCATGACCCCAAATGCCAACATGTCGATAACGTCTCTCGATAGGAGTATCTTGATCAGAACGAGCTGCAAGTCCAGCTGCCCATTTGGCAAGGTAAATACGTGCTGAATCATAGTCATCCGTGGTAGCACGCACTGCATCAGTGTTAAGAGCTTCTTGTAATCGAGGAGGAAGATTGCGCGTAAATTGACGAGAAGCAGGATGATTCAAGACACCAGCTAATGGACCCGATCCACAAGTTAATCATATCTGTCATTTGTTGTTTTCTCTTTTGTTTACCTGCAGCATCACGAGAGAATTTTGTGATTCGTGAGAGCTTTTCCAATGCATTCCACCGAAACTCTTTCCATGTCTGTAATGGATTGTCATTAGCATAACTCATTCTATAATTGAAACCACTCACACCCCTGTCATTTACCGCCATCCAAGGATCCATCTGAGTTGAATCAAACACTGAAGTGTCAAATGTATGATGATTCTTGGCAGGTGTTGTTGTCCTTTCACCCACGAGATATAAATGAGAGTCATTCTTGGATCTAAATAACATGTTAGACTATCTTGCATGGATCGAAACACATTCAAATACATACCGAGTCACTTGGGTCAACTGACATAATCTGTGCATAAACTCATCGCCACCCCAACGGACCTGACAGTCTGTACCTTGATCATCACTAAACTTGCCACCTTGTGTATTCTTCTGAAGTACTGTACTACGACTTTCATCATCATGGAACCATAGTGGAGCTGAAGATGATCCATCCTTGAAGTTGAGCACCACACTGCCATACCATTTGGTGAAACAAGGAGGCCGGACAAATACCGAATTGATATTTTCCAGCGGCGACGAGATAGCATAAAGAGAATATGGATCATGCGGCCTATCCATCAATGAAGGAATCATCACAGTCGAACCTGATATAATCCTTATTGAATACATACAATACAAATAGTCATAGAGTTTGACTTTTACCTTCTTCATCTTCTGGATTGTTATCCACTTGGACAAATGCTTCCATATCCTTGGAGAGAATAAGTGCTTCAGGTGTCCAAGCAATCAAATACTCGTGTGGTGCCTATTCAAAGAGTGAATCAAAAAGAACAAAATAGATAGTACAAAAGCTACCTTTTCAACAATCGAGATATAGCCAGGGATAAAGTCGTTTACTTTGGTTGAAGGATGCACATAGACTTTGGATTTTGAATAAAGAAGCTTGACTGGAATCTCGGTGTCTTGCAATGCTGTGCCAAGCTTAGCAGCTGCTGGGTCGCTGTTGGGAACGGTGGTGGTCGTTGCACCAGGATCGTTGACGATCTAGTCAACATGGACGTCAGTATTATGGATTCAAGATACAGACTATGCAGCATACTTACATCAAAGCTATCTTCAATAGCCATTGGGGAACAAAAGAGGACTGGGTGTGTCCAAGCTTGAAAGAAAGCCAAGAACAAAGAAGTGGATAATGGGTAGCGTGACATGCTCACACATTCATGCCCGGCTGACTGACTTGACCAATGAATTCATTCCCTTTTCCCCCCAAAGCATTGACTGATTGACATCCATTTTCACTACAGTCTGCCTATATTGTATCTGTTATAAGCTATCTCCATTAGACATTGTTTCTTCGTGGATGTCTTATTTTGTCATCTTAAAAGACTATCTATACAAAAGGGGGGAAACTTGTATGCTTGATATGATTCCAGATGGATGGGAAGCCCAGTTCTTCTCAGTGACCCTGCACATTGGTCACATGCTTCATTAAAAGGATATCTGACACTTTTTTGATCTCGAATACCTTATCGTATTCTTCAAAAGCATTCATGTTGATCATATGATGGTTCCTATGTGTCACTGCTAAAGAGATCTATACAGCTGAACTATCTCCTTGTATCATATCATCGGTCAGCTTAGTCAAGAAGATAGTTGTCAGTTTGAATAACTTGTTCCCATTTGGCACTTTCCTATGCAAATGAAGAACAACATGTCTCTTTATTCAGGTGTTTCATCAAGTAGACTACATGCAGGACGTGGATGTTACACACAATGAGCGCGCCTTTGTGTCAGTCATCGAATTTCCTCTTGGACCTGGTTCGCTCTTTCCGCACCACCAATGACTATTTACAACCTGTACATATTCGACCGGCATTGCCAGTGCATCTACTATCAAAAGTGGCATCACAAGACACCTAGCAACAATGCCACGCCAAGTACAAGTATGAGTCAAACAGGACATAACACAACCACCATGGGTAGCAGCAGTCGTTTGGGTGGTCTGACGACTTCATCTTCAAGGTTTTCAAGCCCGGGATCGTCTGCTTTGGACCATAACAGTGGAGCCAGTGGAACAGGAACCACTGCAGGTGGTGGTGGTCCTGCATCATCATCCATGACACGTAGTGGAGACGACCGACTCTTACAAACACAACCCAGTGGATTAGCAGCTGGTAGCGTCATGTCTATTGAAGAAGAAGCCAAACTCGTGTATGGTGTTATTTTCTCATTGCGTAACTTTGTCAGGAAACTAAGTGCAGAGTAAGTACTTGTATTGGGTTGATGCATGTCATTTACTGACACTTGAAAAAGTCAAGATGAATTTATATCGTATCGAACATCCACTTATCGATTGCACTACTATGAAACACCTACTGGACTCAAGTTTGTCATGAATTCAGATGCCAATACTGAATCATTGCGTGCTGTACTCAAACAAATCTATGTTCAATTGTATGTGGATTTCGTTGTCAAGAATGGATTGATGAAGTTTGAAGATACTCGTTGGGAGATTAGTCAAGGTGTTCTTCCTCCAGATCAACAACAACAACAACAACAAGGATCAGTGAATGATATGAGTACAAGTGGTAATGGCACTGCTCGTCCTTCAGCACCACCTCCTGGTAATATTTGCAATGAACTATTCAGGATAGCTGTCGATCGTTTTATTCGAAGTCTACCAGTTTTTGAGTAATCTTTATCATACCCTATCATGTAAACGAATAGAGACCTTTTTATTATCCAATGTTGACTATGACTGTAATTGTATTTGGTGACAAGCATGCATGAAGAGCGGGGTGGTAATTAAGGTGTGAGTGATGAAATAGGGAATGACGATCCTTTACCCGTTTTTCGGCTTTATCAACACGCGACATGGAGACAATATCCGAAACTTGGATTCGCAATGCTTCTCCAGAGACTTTAGCAGAACGTTTTGACAGCTTCTTCAACGAGTTGAAACACCTCATTGCAGAATCAGCCAACTGGCCTGCACTTTCTCAACATACCAGCAACGATGGCACCAAGACGACTGTACGACGTAAAGCTTCAAGTGGCAACCCATGGTTTTTACAACGAAGCAGCACAGTGACCAGTGTCAGTTATGCAGACTTGCGTGGCGTATTATTTACTCACCATTCATTGCAAGAACCCCAATACATTGAACTTATGCAGGATGCACGTGAACTATGGGCCTTACACGGTCCTGACGTATCATATAAAGACATAGCAGGCGTATATCAGCTTAATTACAAGGCAACATTGGCATCAGGACGCGAGTTTATTGAATTGGTGGTCGTACGTGAGATTCACATTGGTCAAGATGATCAACAAGAGCAGGAGGAATATCAACAAGGACGACGTGCATTTATGATTGTATCCAAACCAGTATCAGATGTCACAGAACCAATACGACCAGGATTTGTACGTGGCAAATATGAATCATGGGAATATGTGGAAGAGTTGGAGAATGGTGCAGTACAATGGACATGCATTCAGCGCTCAGAACCTGGTGGATGGGTACCCAAATGTATTGCTGACAGAGTTACTGCAAAAGCACTGCCACAAGATGTATCTTCAGTCATTGATTATTGCAAACATAAGCAACGAGATTAGGCAACTTGAACAATGATATAGCGACTTCCCCACTCCTCCATTTTACTGCTTGCATCAACACTATCCCCATTATCACAGCAAATAACAATATCATCTTTTTGAATGTACAATAAGCTATTCTTACAAAGTGTTTGATATATATGGACATTACATAGTATGTGTATAAAAGGGGATTACATGTCGTACACAGCATTGGACCCGCATGCTGTATATACAGGCTTGACTTTACCATCACTGTTGGTAGGAAGAGCCAAAGTGTTCTTAATAGGCTTAGTATTCGTCTGATTTCCCTTTTCAGCATCAACATCAGCAGTTGAATCCGAATAAGTGGCGATAGCGTGACCAATAGCTCGTGCATGCAATAAGAAAAAGTCGTGATTAAGGTTGTCTACAGTGTCTCCTGCTGCATGGTAATTCTCGTCATAAGCAACACCTGCCTTGCCACCATATTGTTTGGCTTCTTCCTCAGTCATGATACCTTCAGCACCAGTAAAAGTACCACCACTTGGAATACCAACTTCCTATAGATGACATGTTAATACAGGAAGATGATTGAACATGAAACAACTTACAATGAAGGGACCATAATCACTTCTGCCATTGAATTCGGAGGGAGTAGAGTAACCATGGTGTTCTTTGAAAAAGTCAACAAATAGGTTTTCAATGGCATTGGATCCAGCAGGAGCATCGACACCTTCAGCTGAAGCACTTGGACTGTAGACACCATTGATAGCATTAGGACTTGCAACCATGTCAAAGTTAAGATACAATGCAATGTTTTTCTTTTCTTCTTCAGAGAGATTCTTGACATAATGTTCAGCACCAAGTAAACCAAACTCTTCTGCAGTCCACCAGCAGAATCTAACGCTATTGACTGGTTTCACATTACGGAAAAGATAGGCCACTTCCAATAAGGCAGCTGATCCTGAGCCATTATCATTGATACCAGGACCTGCAGCCACGCTATCTGAATGAGCTCCCACCACGATCACGTTATTCTTGTTACCACTCTATATAAACATGTAGCGTGTGAATATCAATGCAAATGGGGATCACATGGGGTGAATAATATACCTTTGTTTGTGCACAAACATTGGCAGTGCTGCGCACTTCGTGAAATTCAACCAGTGTCAACTTTAGAGTCAATTTGCCTTCTGATGCAAGCTTCTTCAAAAGTTCACCATGTGCTTTGGAAATACCACCAGCGGGTGCTGCTCCTTCAATAGCACCACCCAAGGTACCATTGACGTCGCCATCTTCATTGTTATACACAAGTACACCCACTGCACCTGCTTTGCCAGCCAAAGTAGCCTTATCACCAAATGCACATTCACCTCGCACCACCAATGCAATCTTGCCCTTGACATCTTGACTATAGTCTTCTGCCTTGCATCCATTGTTGGGAATCACAGCGACTTCAGCAGTGACACCATCTTCAGGCGTACTGGCGCTATAAGTCATCAACTTGACCTTGATATCCTCTTGGCTGGAAGATGCAGAAGGATCAGCAAACTCGACTGTTTCCTTGACCGTTTCGGTATAATTGAAAGAAGCAGCTAACCAAAAAAGTATGATGTGAGTGACATTTTGATATTATAATGGTCCAATATACTTACGTTGCACTGTCACATCATAGTATGGTTTGGTTTGATCCACAAAGTATTGAATTGTTTCATTATGGCCCTTGGATCCAAATACTCGATTACCACCATTAGCATCAGCAAATGATTGGAACTTGTCAGTGTGTCGAGTCAAGCCTTTGATAGTCAATCTGTTGTATAATTGCTTGGACAAAGCATGGGCTGGTGGACCACGTTCTTCCACAACAGGAGCAGCCAATGCACCCATGGCAGCCAAGCTCACTGCAAAGAGAGATGGGACAAATTTCATGATGATTGGAAGGATTTAGAGAATAAAAGGAGGATGATTCACGATCGTAATATGCCACATTCTTCATACAAGAAGATGCTTATATAGTAGTTCAGCATCCAATGCAACATCAAATAACAGCCCAACCCCAATACAGAATTACATTCCTTTTCTTGTCAAAAGTTCACTATCCTCTTTGTATTACCAAAAGTATGTGATGAAACATGCTTACATTGATCGTTTCCACGGTCTGGGTTAGAGGTGGATCCATGTTAAAAAGGCAACAATGGACAAATACGACATTTGGCTTTAATGCAAGAAGGTATTGCCTTGTTACACACATCAGGTACATTCCACAAGATAGATGTGAGTTCCGCTTGTCTCATAATGTCAGCTGTGAATCAATTCCGCTTGATAAAGTGTATTACATGTGCTATTGTAAGTATTTATTGGTGACTGAATGTCTAAAATTAAAAGAGGATCTTATATTGTATAGATAAAAGCTAGCTATTGACGTGCTTTCCCCACATTCTTGTAGCATGGCGTGTTGATTTTTCTAAGCGGGCTGTCAGACCAAAGACGTTCATTTACCAGGGACCAGCGATATGGTGTAACCGTAATCCTGGAACCTTGATTGCGAATCGCGACAGTAAAATGGTTGCACGATACCAATGAGAATGAGATATACGCTGTATTAGGTTATCCCACGGTAGGATTGCGTGTCCGTGTGATCTAGGTGACTCTTTTCTTGTACGGAAATGTAGACTTTATTGACTTTGGAACCTTATCTTTGGGAAAGAGAGAAGGAAACGCTACTTTGGAAGGGCAAGATCTAGTGTTGTGCCTTGTAGAGTGATCTAGGTAACAGTCTACCACCACCTTGGATGTGCCATTGGTCTGTGAGCATTTGATCTCGGCTAAGCAACTTGTGCAGGCTCAAGTGTAACCCTTGATGATATCAACCAAGCAATCCAGTCGCTTTTTCTCGTCGTTGTCATTGAACCATGACATTGGCACTATAGAGATATAGTTAGCAATGATCAATTAGAGAAGCTCATAACGTACCATCACATTATAATCAAGCAAGCTTTGAATCAGACATGGCACCAGCGTCAAGAAGCCTTCTGAACGTGTGTATAAGTTCTAGCCTTGATCCATCCTATTCTCCATCCACAACCTTACCAATGGTCCAAATACATGTTATTCGCTTTCTACTTTATGTTAATGTCGTAATGATGCTTGTAAACAATCCTCGTATGTGCCAGTACTATAAGAAGGAGAACGATATAAGGGTGGGAAAGGTTGGCTGATATACCTTCACACGTGACAATCAACATGCTACGCCCTTTCAACAGTGTTCTGGAGTCGTCCATACGCCTGGTGATAGACTGGTTTACAAGAAAACTGTGTCGGCATTTGCGGAATGGTGTCAAAAGCAGAAGCAGATGTTGGGGTACAAGTACAAAAGAATAAAGCTCTAGTCCATGACCATGCCCAAACAGCTGTTACGCCCTAAAGACGTCCTGCCAGTCAATGTCAGGTCCATTGTTGTTGCTTTCTCGATGCAGTGTTCATTTGGTGTTGAGAAGTATAAAGAGTTGATTGGCAAGTAGGCACAAGAGCGTTTTCCATTCTGAGACACAGATTTCAGGAGAGCTGTGCTTGTCATGATTCATGCGCCATGTCAATCTCAGCATCCAATACAGACCATGCCACTGAATCCAACTTTTGTAGATGCATCATAATAAGGAAGCAGCTCCACGAAAAGAAGTGTAGTATGAGTATTAGTATGCTATACGTAAGACAATATAAAGAAGTTTTACCTCGTCCATAGTTCCAATATCACAATGAGAGCATGAAAACAATGAAATAAGACTAATGAATAAGGACTACATCACGCAGTACTCCCATTTAAAGGATTGGGAAAAGGATCATCTACCACATCATTTACCAAAGGCTCTTGACCTTGTAGACAATCACATAGATTGATGAAGCGCCTAAGTGCTTAAGTGTTGTCCATGCATAAGACTGCCAGATGACAATATCGATCAGCAAGCAAAAGGATCAATCCGCTATCACAGTCTCTTTTTCAGTCGTCCATCCACCTTTTGTATCCATAAGATCATCCCCATCACTAAAGAAACCTGCTATAAGCTACGCTTAGAATGTTGACATGTCTATATTAAGCAATACTTTAAGCAGTGATTCTATATCTATAATATAAAGATGCAATGATACAATTACAAATGCGTGTCATGCCAAAGAGGAGGAGAACAATATCACCATTTGGAAGTTTTAGACTTGTGAATACATCAAGCCCTGGTATAATGGTAGTATCGATATCGTACACGACCTTCATCCTCTAATTTTTCAGTCTCATCGACACACTGGGTGACAAATCCCAAAGATTGCATTCTGCTTTCAAAGACGGAAACTTCTTCAGTGTGTGTAGGACGTAGTGGTATCATGAAATGAAACTCGTTTTCCATCAGCTTGTTGATAGCCACTGGTAGATGCTCAGCATGTTCCATTTCGTAAAGCAGGTCACTTGCAATGACAATATCGAATCGCTTTCCATCCCATGTATCATCTTCACCACGTGACACCTTGATAAAATCCAGAGCTGCTACTGAAGCACCTGATCCATTCAATTCGACATTTTTGGCCACGTTTGTAAGCACAGAAGGATGATAGTCGGTCAATGTCAAATCCTCCACTCCAAGTTTGCCACACACCAAACCAACTAAGCCAGTGCCAGTGCCAAGTTCAAGCACTCGACGATTCGCCAAATCAGGGATAAGTTGTTGCTGCACCAGTCTCCTATATAAGATAAGCGATCAATGGTCTATTCAAGATCAATAGCAATATCACTTACTTTGCTAATAGTGGTGCTGCACCCCATGTCTTGAATCCAATATCATTTCCAACATAGCTTGGCTCAGGTAACTGAATGGCAATCTCGTCTCGTACGCCATTGGGATCCAAGTATGCAATATGCCATGTGCGTGTAATGGCACCTGCAGCTATGATTCGAAAGCCGACAAATTCAGCCAACGCCACCATCAGCCTGCATCATTTTAATACATACCTCCTCTTCCAGACAAATGAGCCAACAAACGAGCAGCTCGCTCAACTTGTTCATCATCCAATTCCATAAGTCCCGATACAATCTTGACCAAAAATGCACCAGCTACTTTATTGGCTTGTTGAATATGATCCTGCGTCACTTGATTTTCAGCACCTTCTTCATCGTGCATTTCTTGACCATCCGATAACTCAATCGTGGTGTAACAGTCATAGGATTGTTGTACTAGTTGTTCAAGCAATGTCAAAGCTGCATCAACTTCTTGCTGAAAAGTGTCTTCAGTCGATGTTTTGGCAAGTACACGAGCTTGGTGGATATGACTGTCGATGGATTCAAGAGTCTGATCAGGTAGTAGTAGCATCATGGTAGGTTATCCTCACTCACAAGCCCCAAGGAGGCAGAGTGGTTGGTGAAAGTAGTGAAAAAAGGGGAGTTTCTTGGAAAGAAAAAGAAGGGGTTGTGCCAGGCGCTTGATGAAAAAAAAAATACAAAGGGGAGAGGTACACTTCTTGGTCGCCGCCTGAATTAGGCAACCTCTTGTATCGAAAAAGGAAAGTTTGTGCAATGACACCATTTGCCACGTTTTTCATCCATTCGTGCATGATATGCATAGCAGTAAACATCTCTAGCCATTTTGTATATGCTATAGATTAAATGATCAGCTTCTTTTCCCATCATCTTTGTTACTTGATATCAGTACTAAGCATGATGACAACATTGGATGTAAACAAGCATAACACATAAAGTGAAGGTGTTGCTGCATGTATTCATTAAGATAAATCTAGTGTGCATGTATACTGTAGTCGTCATTGCTCAACCAAAGACTGCTTGGAATACTTGCCATATGATAGTACGCCTTAATAAGGTAGAACTTTTAGCGATTGATGGGCATCCTTTGGATACGCAGTGCTTCAGCATGATGATATTTCCTCGTGTGTTGATATATCTTCTGTATAATGCATTTTGTACTCCAGTCTCTTTAGTCAAATCGGCCATTCACTTGGTTTGGTATACACCTGTCAGTTCCGAATCACTGGATCACTTTATATGCTACATCATCCATGTAGTTGACTATCAGTTGTCCATTTTTTGGTAAATAGCTATCTCTTGATCACTAAGCATGAAGCAACATCTTTCCTCAAAGCATGTAAGCACCTGACTCTAGCACTTCTTTAGCTGAATGGCAACATTGTAGTATTACTCATCTACTTTATAAGGATATAGTATATGAGAAAGCTTGACTACTATTGTGGTATATCCATCATTGATGGTGGAAAAGTACAAGACATATATAATAGACATGATGTTTACATAATAAAGAATGTTCAAAAGCAAAGTCATCCTCCGCCACACTCGATTGATTGATCCAATCAGCCACATAGGCAAATACAACACGTGGTGCAATATGACAGATCAATGCTTCATGACATACAGCTGCAAAGTCTTGGCTTGTGATCCATGTCCGACCCAATGCATATCATTGTATTGCTTATCAGCGACTTATGTACGTGTGGATCATGATAAAGTTGGCATTTGTTCTTTTTTTAGAGCCATGTTGATAAATGAATTGTACAATTGTAGGTGATTGTTGTCGGTTTCTTAATGGGGATATCGCGGATTCATTCATTGTTAGTTGTTATCGACCACTCAGACAGCTTCTAATGTCGGGGATTGCACAATGTCTTGGCCTGTGGTGCCGAAGTACCGGAGAAAAGCGCCGAACACCAAGATAATGATATAAACATGACTATATAACTTGATAGTTATGATTCATGACCTATAAACATTGATTATATGAAGTCAGATCACAAAGTATCATAGGATTATGGTGTTCAATGAAGGGATAGTAGTAAAGACAACATTTCGATCTTCTTGGCTAGAGTCAACTCCGATATCAGCACGCAATACAGCAATCTATATCAAACGGCAGGATGAATCACGAGTATAAAAAGCAATCGTATCTTCTTACAACTTGAAATCACGCAAAAGAGAATCACTTTTTCCCTTGGTCAATGGCTCACCACAGCGAAAGCTCATCAGATACAGTGCTTATGCAAGAGCTATCGCATACCAGCGCAACAAATTATCATCAGGAACAGCAATCATCACAGCAACAGCATCAACACTATTCTGATTACGATCCTACCAATGAGAAAAAACAATCAAGGAAACAAAAACGACAAGTTGTAAAGCTTTGCAAGCTCTTTTCGTATGCGACAGGTTGTGACAAGATCCTCATTTATCTTGCATGGGCATGTTCTATCCTTGTGGGATTATTACAACCAGGCTCGATGGGCTTATTCGCAGCAAGCTCCCAAAAAGTGATTGATGCAATCAACGACAACAAATCCATCAGTGAAGCTACTATGCCAGCAGTTTACTCTTTTGTTGAAATTGGTGCGATTATCATGGTGCTAGCCTACATTGCCAATGCATTATGGGTATATACAGGCGAACGGCAAACACGTAGAGTAAGTGATAGCATAAATGTTTCAAGATATCATGACTCATGCTTTATTCAAGATCAAAGAGCTCTATATGCATAGTATTCTTCGACAAGATATGGGATGGTTCGATCAAGCTGATGAAGGATCACTTACTACACGACTTGCCACTGACGTGCAACTTATTCAAGATGGGTAAGTTTTGTAATGTATCTCTTGGTTTATTTCACTAACACATGAGCTTTCTGGTCTTGTAGTATCTCAGAGCGTTTTGGTGCCATGTTACGTGCATTTGCTTCATTCACCATTGGTATCCTTTTGGCACTTGGTATGGCTTGGCGATTAGCACTTGTCCTTATCGCAACAATGGTTCCATTGGCTTTGGTGACATGGTTTTCTGGTCGTGTTGTATCCAAGGCAACCCAAGATGTACAAGACTCTTCTGCAAAAGCAAGTGGAATAGCTGAACAAGTATTTTCTGGCATTCGTACAGTGTACTCGTTTTCATTACAAGGTCGATTTTCACGTCTTTATGATGAAAAGCTGGTCAGTGCACGACAAGATGGAGAACGTCGTGCTTTAATTGCTGGAGGTATGTAGATGAATCAATGCTGACAACAGGTACTGATTCTTCTTCAACATGTAGCATGCTATGGCGCCTTTCTTTTTGTCCTGTTTGCTGATTTTGCTCTTGCATTTTGGTATGCTGGAAAACTTGTCAGTGATGGCGCATATGAAGGATGGCGAGTCATTGCTGCATTATTTGGTGTATTGATTGGATCCATGTCTATTCTTACTGTACCTGGTCATCTTGGAGCTGTGTCTACAGCACGTGGTGCAGCTTATAGTATCTTCAAGACGATTGATCGTATTCCTCATATTGACATTGACTCTGATGCTGGTATTCGTCCTGAGAAAATCATGGGTGATATTGAGTTTCGTCACGTAAACTTTTCATATCCCACTAGACCAGGTAAGTCCTTATCTTTGTAGCAATCAATGTGATCATTTATTTACATGCATGTGTGTGTGTTAGATATTCCTATTCTCAAAGATCTAAGTATCAAAATCAAGGCCGGCATGTCTGTTGCATTCGTGGGACCTTCAGGTTCAGGCAAATCCACTACGATCCAATTGATTCAACGCTTCTATGATGTGCTTTCAGGACAAGTTCTCATTGATGGACAAGATGTACGAGCATACAATCTGAGATCCTTACGTGACCAAATTGGTGTTGTCAGTCAAGAACCAGTGTTGTTCAACATGACCATCCGCCAAAATCTCTTGCTTGGATGTTCCAGGTCAACAGTTTCTCAAGATGAGATTGTCGCTGCATGTAAAAAGGCCAACTGTCATTCATTCATCACCAAGCTTCCCAATGGATATGACACGTTAGTGGGTGAACATGGTGGTATGATGTCTGGTGGTCAAAAACAGCGTATTGCTATTGCTCGTGCCATTCTTAAGAATCCAACCATCTTGCTATTGGATGAAGTAAGTCATAGATACAGCTCTATTCATCTTCCAGTATGACTTATCAAGTATTTGTACTCTTCATGTAACAGGCAACTTCTGCATTGGACACTCGTTCTGAAAGACTTGTTCAACGTGCTCTTGATGCTGCCTCTGCCAATCGTACCACCATCACTATTGCCCATCGTTTGTCGACTGTCAAGAACTGCGATCTTATTGTTGTTATGCAAGCTGGCTCCATTGTCGAGATGGGTTCTCATAGTCAGCTGGTTCAACGCTCTGGTGTATATGCAGACTTGGTCAAGAAGCAGCAAATTGCCACTCAGCAAGTTGATACTGGATCCATGCAAGAAGATCAGGCACAGCCCTTGGATGAAGATGAGGAGCTATTAGAGCAAGAAGATCCACATGATATGGAAAAAGGATACTACACAATGGCACATGTGTCTCGAAGCAGTAGTCATAAGTCCATTGATGCTTATGAGATGAAGCGTCTTCAGGAGAAACAAGAACTCAAGGAGATGAAACAGCAGAGTGCTCCTATTGGCAAGATATTTTATCAAATGCGAAGCGAATGGATGCTACTTCTTTTTGGCTGTGGTGGTGCTGCCATTGCTGGTGCCATTTATCCAGCAACTGCTTATATCGTGGCATTGACTATACAACTCATGATGAGTGGTAGCGATGATATTGCTCCTTCTCCACTGGAAGGTGTCAATCTTTATGGCTTAATATTTGTCATGCTTGGTGTAGCTTCGTTTATTGGCTATGGTATCCAGCACAGTATATTTGATTTATCTGGTGAACGCTACACTGCAAGATTACGCAGCATGCTTTTCAAAGCATACATCAAGCAAGAAATCGGTTACTATGACCAAAATTCAGTGGGTGCACTTACGGCGCGTTTAGCTGTTGATTCAAGAAATGTCAATGAGCTTGTTACCAAAGTCCCTGGTGACATTGTACATATCATTGCTACCACTGTCACTGGTATGTTTGCTTAATGTGCAATATAGTATTCATGCTAATCAAACTTTTGCTTTAGGTCTTGTGATCTCTTTTGTTTACAGCTGGCGTATTACTCTTATCATGCTTGCCATGTCACCTGTTGTTGTTGGTGCCAGCTTTTATGAAACGCGTGTGCAGCGTGGTTTTTCTGACAAGACATCCAAAGCACAAGAACAAAGTGGTGAAATCGCATCTGAAGCTGTGAAAGAAATCCGCACTGTCACTGCACTTGGCAAACAAGACTATTTCGAGACCAAGTATTGTAAAGCACTTGAGCGTCCTCATCGTTTGGCACAACGTAAAGCTTGGCTATCATCCATTGGATACTCTATCAATCAAGGTTTTGTCCTCTTTGCTGCTGCTGTTGCATTTTATGCATCCATGAAGTTTATGGAACAAGGCATCATGGAGCTTGATGGTTTATTTGTATGCTTATTATGTGTCATGATCACAATGAATGGCATTGGCAGCTCAAGTGTGTTTGCTACAACTTATGCACGTGCCAAGAATTCTGCTATTGCTTCTTTCACTATCCTTGAACGACAATCCAAGATTGATCCAGAGCTTGAAGGCATTGAACCAGTGACTGTGGATGGCAGTATCAGTTTCCGTAACGTGGGATTCAGATATCCAGCACGTCCTGATATTCCTGTATTTGATGGCTGTTTCAATTTGGGCGCTAGTGCAGGCATGACAGTGGCATTAGTGGGTCCTTCTGGTTGTGGCAAATCGACCACTATTGGTATGCTTCAACGCTGGTATGATCCAACTGATGGCTTGGTACAAGTTGATGATCATAGTACAAGCAAATATACCCTTCAAAACCTTCGAAGCCATATGGCAATTGTACAACAAGAACCAGTGTTATTCGACATGACCATTGGTGAAAATATCCGCTTTGGTGTGGATGAAGACAAGCAAGTAACACAGCAAGAAGTCGAAGATGCAGCACGTGCTGCCAACATTCACAAATTCATTTCCGAGTTACCAGATGGATACAATACACGTGTTGGTGATAAGGGATCTCAGTTATCTGGTGGCCAAAAGCAACGTATTGCTATTGCTCGTGCATTGATTCGCAAGCCAAAGGTGTTGTTATTGGATGAAGCTACTTCTGCATTGGATAGTGAATCAGAAAAGTTGGTTCAGCAAGCCATTGACAATATTATCAGCGAAGGTGGACGTACAACTATCACGATTGCGCATCGTCTTAGTACCATCCAAACAGCTGATTTGATATGCTTTGTCAAGGATGGTCGTGTTGTGGAACAAGGAACACATTGGGAATTATTAAGGAACAACAGTCATTATGCAGCACTTGTTAGGCAACAATCTCTCAACGCATTCTAGATAATCAATTTTCTCCTTTTATTTCTTGCATGTACATTCTCTTTCAGATTTCTATTATATTTCATTGTCAAACCATAAAGAATCACAGTACATTATGTACAGAATCACCAAAAATAGCCTTTGTTTAATTGTCTGAATGAACTAGCTAATATGTTGGACGCACAAAGCCTCCTACATGATCAGGGGGTGGTGGTGGCTGCTGATAAGCCTGTTGCTGGGGGAAAGGATATGTTTGTTGTTGTTGTTGTTGTTGTTGTTGCTGGATCAAAGATTGTAACAGCTGCTCTTTGTTCGATTCGGCAATCCGAAGACCTGCTTCACCAAATACCAATTTAGGTACATCCACCAGATATCCACTTGTGCCTTTTTGACCAACTTCCTTTTCAGCTTGGATCCAGAAATTTATCTTGCCAGTCTTATCATCGTAATATCCAGCACAATAGTTGCGTTTGCCCATCAACTTTTTGTTTTGACGCTAAGATAACATCACAATCAGCCAACTTGCTCTTTACAAATCCTGCTTTATCTTACCGAATTGCCATTGGGAGAGAACTTGAATAGGTTGTACATCTTTTCTTCGACATTGCCATTGAAAGTGACATAGGAAGAGTTCTGGTTGAGGATGGTGAGCAAAGCTTGTGGTGGTGGTACATTGACAATAGCACTGGAAACAATTTGGACCATAAGAAATGGATCGCCTTCTTCTTTGTTCTTCATGTCCTTGGAATATAAGCGACCTGTAGCACAACAATGAACCTACAAGGTGATACATCATAATGTAGTCAGTCAGTCAATCAGAAATCACTATCACTGATATAAACAACTTACATCGCCTCCCAAGAAAGATACACGAATGGATCGCTCACGTGCAAGGATCTGAAGCTTCTCAATCAACCGCTTACGTTCAGTCAAATGATTGCCTGCTGTCCAGTCTATAGAACACATGTATGATGAGTAAAGATGCTATATGCAAGATATTGTATTACTCACGATCATTCATATCATCCAAAAGCTCTGGATCACCATTCCACTTGTTGAGTTGACCACTGACTACAGTTCCAATAGCACCAGTCTTGCCGACCAATGTTGCTAGATTAAAAGTCGATGCTCCTTCCATGGCATTTTCAAATAGTGTCAATCTTGGATAGATAAGTGGTACTCCTGTCATGATGAGCAAGTGCTTGATTGTTGGTGGCATAACACGATACAATTCATCAAAGACAATCTTGTAGGACTGTGGACGGCACACATCATACTTTGTACGTTCACCACGACAATCCAAAGCGACCATACCAATATCTGGACCAAGAGTGGTAATGATATGATTGCATGTAGGTATTGTGCCTGGTACCATGCCATGTCTGGATGCAAGCTTGACTGTAGTGTGTTGCTGGAAGAGATAGTAAAATCGACAGGCGTTCGCGAACAAGACTAATGTATGTCATCAATGTCAATGTTACTTTGTATCATCCATCACTCACCTTGGAAACAATCACAGTTTTGCATATCAGCTGGATAAGATCCATAACCATCAATGATGTCCTAATCCATAGCCAATATGAATCAACTATGTTTACACTTTTCAACATCCCAATAAACTTACATGATCATCCCACATGTTGATAGATGGAATCGTTGCATATGCTTTTGCTACTGCTGCTCTGTGCTGGAATCTATGACACACAATGAATGATCCCTCCTGCTATTGCATCTTTGCTATGTAAAAACTTACGCAAAGTTCTGAATATAGTTCCAAAAGAAAAAGTGTTCAAATCCTTCCTTCATAGCAGGTGATAGTTCCATAGCAAGTCGCTTCTTTGGACTGGTTTCATCACGCCATGGTTGCATGAAATCCTCCTTCATCAATCGGTCTTGATATAACTGATCTCCGCCTCCAAGTAGTACATGAAACGGTACCACAGCATGCCGATCCAAGACATCCTCCCATAGTAGCATTTCTCCAAATTTGTCCTTTTCTTCTTGAGGAATATCAGAGAATCCACTGCATGAATAAAACATAAATCGCATGGATTCAAGTAGTGCTGGCACATGAAAAGTAAAAGGACCAACACCATTTGGATCACCCCAACTATAAGTAACTTCTTGACCTTGATCCTTGGCAAGTGGTAGCTGTAGTTCATAACGCCAGAAATGATACTTGTCTCGAAATACATCCAAAAGCTCTCCTTGTATATGGAATGGTTGCTGTTGACGTGACATGCGGACAATAAGTGGAGGGGGTTGACGATCGGTGGCGACAATGAGGCAAGACGCGCGATATATGCCTCGTGCATAGTCGATACCAATATAACGTAAAAGAGGACCACAAATGACACGTTCAGAAGAGTTGCTGCTTAGACCAAGATTGCGCATCTGGTCAACTGGGACATTGTCGTTGCTCATGGCTGGCGTGTGAAAAAGAGAGTGTGTAAAAGATGCTCTGTATCAAGTGTGTGTGAGTGAGATAAGAAAGCCACGACGCGTGCATGAAATTGAAATCGGAATAAGGACAGCTGCATATGGCTGCATGGCTTACTCTGATGACATATGAACACTACTGTTGTTGGTTTCTATTGCCTAAATGTCCATGGTCATCATATCGTTATCATGTTCTTGAAGAATAGCATCATATCACATCATGTCTTTAGTCATTACTCTATTTGACGTATATCTTTGGTCATTCAATCGATCACATATATATCATCCATGCCCGATGTCAGCTCGGCTAATTTCTATTACAGCATGAACCATGTCCTTAAACAATATGGAGATTTCTTCATCCATTCACTTTGCTTATCGATCACATACATGGAAAGCAGTAACAGTCAGCATGCCATTGCACATGGTTCTCCTTCTCAAAAAGTCATTCTTCTCCTCATTAATGATCAGCATCATTATCATGCGAACATAAAGTATCTCTTTCTCTCCTTCATCCCCCCAAATACATGCACATCTAGTCAATCCAGTAATCAGGGCAGTTTTCTTTATCTCCTTGATACAAACACTCCTTCTCCCTCTCTCTCCACATGTATTATGTACCCCTCTCTTGTCATTTGATCTTTCTTTCCTCCCCCAAGAATCCATTAAGAGAAGTTTCTTTGTCCCTTGATTCCAACTCCACCCCCCAAACACATCCGACCCTGACTGTATCCAAGAAGGGTCTATTGTGACCAGTTCATCGGACAATTTCATATCAGACACCTTTTATGACTTGGATGAAAGATGCATTGTATTAAAGAGGAAAAAGAGAAACATTTGGGATGTATACTAGTGTTGTTTTGTAGATTAGGGCTGAAAAAGTATGTGCGTGTGTATTTGAACAAGATAAAATGCCACAACTTATAGAGTGAATAGAAGGGACAGGTATGTAAGGTGGAATTAAAATTGAAAGAGAAACATGAGAACTTTCTTGGATTGTGCCAAGAACACAAGAAGCGACGAAGTAAAAGAAATGCGAAAACATATAGTAGACAACTCTTGTACCCAAGGGTAGCAAAAGGGCAAATAGGATGTGTATGTGTGTGTGCTTGTGCGAGAATGTGGTATATGGTGTGTTGTTTGTCGTAATATGGGTTGATGTTGTATGTAAATAGTGTACTTACTTTTTAGGGAGGGGTGAAAGCTTATAGATGAAGAAGAAAAAAGAAAAGAACATGCAGAGAGAAGAAGAGTATGCGATGATGAATGCTTGTATGAAAGTGTGTATAGAGTGGGCGGGATGTGTGCTTGTATGTGTGAAAGAATAGAGAAGCAATAATAAAGATGAATGATGATATAAGAGCGAAAAGCAGCATGATGATGCTGCTGATGGATGGCGTTTGTGTATGTAAGTGTTGGTGAAAAGGAGATTAGGGGAAGATGTAAAAAGATGCATTTAAAGATCACGGAACCAAGGATGAGTAAGGACTTGGTGGATGCTGGGACGCTTCTCCGGGTTGCGTTGCAGCATAAAGGATAACAAGTGCATGCACTTGCTAGATACCTTTATTTTTGGCGTGGCAAAACGACCAGCGATAGCCATGCTTGGACTAGTGAAAGGCACTTCACCAAAGAGAATCGTGTACATTAACACACCCAATGCCCAGATTTCTGCAGGTTCAGCACGATAAGGCTTGCACATGAGAATTTCGGGAGATGCAAATGACACGGTGCCATAAAACTTGTTAAAGTAATAAGTCTTGTTTTGACCATAATGGCGTGGCAGGATAACAGAAGATCCAAAATCAATGAGCTTGACCTGTTGATACAAAAATAAAACATTCATGCATGTGAGTGGTACTGTACTTGCATGGCTTGTGTAACAAATGTGCATGATTTACCTTGTATTGATCATCAATCACTATATTTTCATCCTTGATATCACGGTGGCAGATGCCAAGATTGTCAAGGTAGGCAATACATTCAACAATTTGGCGAAAGATCTTCTTTGCAAGTGCTTCGTCAAAGTTGTGATGTCGTTCAATGCATTCAAACAAGTCGCATGATGTACGTCTTGTGTATAAACGAGGAGTAGAAGCAGATGGGTACTCTTCAGTGGGCGTTTCTGGAGATGAGGGGCATGAGTCTTCAGAAGCTTGTGACAAAGCTGGTGAATGTGGTGGTGGTGACAAGTGTTGTCCTGAAGGTGTAGCAAGACTGTTGTTCATGTTGTCAAGAGCTGAAGCAGACCATTGTGTACCATGCAACTCCATAACAAGGTAGATAAAGGCATCATCTTGATAAAAGTCAACAAAGTTGACGACATTTTCATGACGAACATGCTTCAATACATAAACTTCCATGGGTACAGGACCAATTTCAGGATCACGGACCCATGAATGAGCAGGTACCTTATGACGGAAGATAAATTTGACGGCTCTTTCGATACCAGTATGTCTCTCGGTTGCCGATACAACAAAGCCGAATCCACCACTACCGAGTTCCTCACCGAGTGAATATTTGCCGACAAATCCGGGGTGTAATGGATGATGCATTAGTGATCGAGCTGCCACAGTCAACTCCTGCTTGGGTTGTGGAGTACATGGTGGTGAAGGTGGCATTGCTGAACGTACTCCACCAGAAACCTGCTGTGTGGGATGGATTGAAATTGGTGCCAAGTTTGGCTTTGGCATGGTTTGTGGACCATATAGCTGAATTGGTTGTGTTGATTGCATTGTGTATAGTATTGTTGTATCTTAAATAGCTGTACTGCGTATGTGTGATATGTCTGTGTGCTGTATAGCTGTGTTTAGATGTAAATGTGCCGTGGCAAGATTAGACAAGTGTTGTGATTAAAGAGAGAAAGAAGCAGTGTGATAATTGAGTGATTGGAGCAAGAACGATTGGAAAGATGGCAGGTATTTAAAAGAAAAATGGACAAAGAATTGGGGAGCGATCGTCAGGAGAAAAAGAAATATTAAAAAAGGGGAGGGTCCAGATATTACGGTTGACTTAATCGGATTTTACGATGGAATGGGAAACAGCTTGACGAATAAGGAATGTCTCCCTGATGTGGAATGAAGCGTGCAGCACTACCAACTTATCACTCACGGCTTCATTATCGGTCGGCTCTTGTATTCATGATATTCTACACACGCGGATACACTATCGTGCCCCACCTGTATTTGTTTTTCTAGACATCATCACATTATCATTGCTGTTGCCTGGTAGTAATCAGGTATAATCAAACCCTGATTCTATCGCGCGATCTGCATTCCCTATTTTGGTGCAACATCATGTAAAAATAAACCTGACATGCTGGTCGATCAATGATCAACCCAGCTTTTTCGGCCTTGCAACAAGGATGACGTTCAACTGTCATATTGATAAGTGTAAATGTGCTTGTGTAGATACTTTCCTTTCCCCTTACCATGTAGGTTACACTGCTGACGCGTAGCAGGATGATCTGTCAAACCCATATGCAAAAGCAAAAACAGATAGCCACAGTCAAGCATCATTTACTCCCCCCATCATTTATGCTCCCCCATGTCGCTCTGTGCGTTGCTGTAATACACAAAGACGCACACATACTTGCAGAGTGATACAAATAGCATCCATGCTGCTTGTGTAAATAAGCATGCTTGAATCTAGTAGTACAATGCGGAACAACATCCGCATTATGTGAAATCCATGCACTAGCATTGCATGAGCAGCTATCAACAACACTATAACTGGTAGATCATCATGTATATCAATCTTAGGCAGTGTGTGAATGTGTAAGTGTGTGTACATCCTTTTTCGTTTTCTCTCCCATCACTTTTTCTTCTTAATCCCCCAACTTGACCCCGTGTGAATGATTCAAGGAGTAGGCAGCATATGCATTACGGGATGTCATTGTTGCATCTTGCTTTAAACAGAAGACAAACACACATACATACATCCATCTAGACCAAAGTGTCCATAGCTGACTTAAAGAAAGTAACAATGATCTCATATCTGGGTTGAAAGACACCACGCAATGTCATTAATCCACCGTGCACATGTTCTACCACCGCCTTGTCATAAATCTGCATCCAATTTACCTGCTGTGAGTCATATAATTGCAATGTGTGTGTTGATGATATTATGTGCATGTACTTTGTCTTTTGGGATAGGGATGAAGCCAACATAATGAGGAGAAAAAGGACATACTGTATATGCATCACAACAATGAACAACATTTGCAAAGGGGTATAAGCATGTCCACGGATAGATACAGTTTGTGATGTGGACCAATATGGAAGTGAAGTGGGGTAGAAGGGATATTTCTTGAACAATGGCATAAGGCCTTAATACTAGCAAGTCCTTGAGACAACTTTCCGTTTCCGATACATGACCGAATCAGGATGGCACTGTATCTAAGAGAAAAAAAGGGTCTTTCTGATGTATTGGGCAACGACAATGTGTATGTGTATCTCAGGGCCTAGACCCCAATTTGGAGGATGATGACGATTGGGGGGATGCACAAAGTCGTCAACGAGAAGGAGAGATATCCATCATTGGCGATGTAGCAAGTTGATCAACATATATCATCGTAGCACACTTTTCATTATGCAACCTTGACTCTCTATGGCTTTAACGGACATTTTTTTCTGCAGATGACGACTTCACCATGTGCCCAAGACGCACTTATAGAAATTCATCCATAAATAAATCATCCATGCAGCAAAGGGGTACAAGGAGAAGAATGGCACCTGCACATCTTTTGACTTGCTCCCCCAGCAAACTTTTCATGATGATGAACATACTCCTTCGTTATCTCTATGCCCATTTCCCCTTTCGTGGATACTTTCAATCGCATCATCGTATGCTTGTATATTTGCGATTCTCGAAAATCAAGAAAAACTCGGTAATCGACCCTGTATCTGGTGTGTAATATGATCCCCTTTTTTCATTGCTGTAAGGAGAAGAGAAGCATGAATCCACGTTGTTCTTTCATCAGCCATCCCACGCCTTAAAGTCATGTGCCATAAGGCATTTTACACATTGCTTATGCCTAATCTTGGTTCTTTCCCCGCTATTCATTGTCTTTGATGTATATTGAGCACTGCTGATGTATGTTATGCTATTGCTCACTGCTCATTTTCCCTTTTCATCATGCATCCCGATAGTTATGCAAAAATGAAAGAACAATGAAGAAAGATTTGGTATCCATGCACACTACTCGAGGGATCATAAAGCAAAATGTAAACATCTCTCTCCTTGTCATTGGATCTAAAGCTTCTCCTCAACATAACCATCACCTGCAAGAACCACATGTGTCATTTTACTTTGCTCCCAAAAGGACATATGCACATAAAACGGAGAAACAATAAGGCACATACACACATACATACCCCGCTTTTCCTTTCAAGGTGTTCCATTTCCCCTTGTCAATATGGCTGGTGTGAAATTATGTGGTTCAACAGCGTGAATGTTGTGCAACAACATGGCTATGATTAATATGCTACTACTACGTAACACATACACATGTTATTATCGTGATACAATGGTCTGTCTGCTATACCGGAGCTATCGGAAAGGCTACAGCACACCATTTGATGCATTGTTATGTTGTTGCTGGCTTGTTTGATATAAGTGTAGATACATCGATCATCCAAACAACACCTGAATGTCGGACATTGATGATTGAAATGGTAAAAATGCATGACGAAAAGCGCATAACCCAGGTTCATGCCGATGGATGGATGGAACATTGTTGCTCACATATCTTGTCTATTGCATATGTAGTCTATCGTTTGGTCTTATGAGCATATCTCGGCTCATAACAGCACATGGCATCTCCCATTTCATGCAGCAACTACCGAGAGTCATGTATTATCAGATCATGGGTCATGTCAGCTTGATTGGCTTGTGCACTTGTGCAGGATCTTGCAGCCGGCTGATGCGTGAAGATTACCTGTGCACATTGTAAATGAGTCATTACATTCAACATTAGTTATGCAGTCTGATCATGGTTTCAAGCAAAGGATTGCATTTCCTATTTATTGATGTAGTATGATAGATATATGTAGTCTTTACATGCAAGCACATCAATGAAAACACAGCAAAGGATAAGGATGAACCACCGTGTCAGGAAATGTACAACCGATAGTGCAGTGGCAGAGCATGATTGATCCCATCTAAAGCTTTTGTTATCAAAGCACGTGATGTTATATCATCTAACCTAGCTGCATGCTTGCAAGAAGCAATTACTTGTATATGACAGTCCAGCGCTCTAATCAAAGGATGTATCTTGCATGAGAAATCATGACTAAACCAGCATTTGATAGACTAAGAGGATCTTCAAAGATTGACCATCACTAGGGACAAAGAGTGATGCATGACAGGTATATTAGGTAGGATAATAGAATGATGTTGTCAACAATCCGTAGCAAGAAGGCATGTGTCACTCTGGATATGAACATCTATATCTTCCAGTCAAACCATGGTAAAGCGGATCAATAGATATGATGATATAGATATGATTGCATGATGTTGGCTTTGTGCATAACCAACCCAACTATAGAGTACGTGGCACAATGAGTGATTGCCAACAACACTTTATTGTTACAACAAACACGCTATTTCACTTGCTAAGCTGCAGTGATCAAGGGGACAGGTAATCAAGCGACACGTTGAAGGAAGAAATAAGATGTGGCGCATGATAATGTTGCTGCGTGAAAGAAGCGGAATACGTGGTAAAAAGACAACGATGCCAAGGAAGGACAAAAAGAGCTGGCAGAGCATAGTCAGGTACACATGTGATTGGATAGTGTGTGTCAAGAAGGCGTTGGTTCCATACGATTGGCTGCTGATACTAAATCCAAAGGGGAGCCAGATGTGAGCAAGGTCGCGCCATAAAAACTGTAGCTTCCTCTCTTTTCACTTTCCTCATCTCACAAGCACATACTTTCTCATCTCCTTCATTTCCCCCTTTACGTTTCCACCAAAAGCATATTTTATCGTTCACTATGGGTTTGAGCTTCTCCAGACTTTTCTCTGAGCTCTTTGGCAAGAAGGAAATGCGTATTCTGATGGTCGGTCTCGACGCTGCCGGTAAAACCACCATCTTGTACAAGCTCAAGTTGGGCGAAATTGTCACCACTATTCCTACCATTGGTAAGTGCTGTTTGGCTCATGTCGTGTCAATGTTGGAAAGCAACAAAGTAGATGAGGAAAGGTACAAAGAAACGAGAGCTAACAATGCTTCTTTTTCCTTCTTTAGGTTTCAATGTGGAGACTGTTGAATACAAGAACATTTCTTTCACTGTATGGGATGTGGGAGGTCAAGACAAGATTCGTCCTCTCTGGAGACATTGTAAGTAGGGTAGGAAACAGGGGATTATCCATGACATTGACTGATGGATCCTTTTAGATTTCCAAAACACTCAGGGTATCATTTTCGTGGTTGACTCGAATGATCGTGATCGTGTATCTGAAGCACGCGATGAACTTCAACGTATGCTTAATGAAGATGAACTTCGTGACGCCTTGTTGCTCGTCTTTGCCAACAAGCAAGATTTGCCAAATGCCATGAACGCTGCCGAAATCACTGATAAGCTTGGTCTTCACTCTCTTCGCAACCGACACTGGTACATTCAAACTACGTGTGCAACAAGCGGTAAGTAATATATGCCAAACAGTGCCAATCCAAATATGTATTTTGACCATCATGGGCAATGCTGGAATGTTTTATAGGTGATGGTCTTTATGAAGGCTTGGAATGGTTGTCCAACAACTTGAAGAGAAGACAGTAAGGTAGTTACCTGGTGATCTCTATTGTCCTTTCTGTTTACCAATGCCATTCATCATGCCCCCCAATCTCAATCCCTCTTTTTCACACACCACAATTGTATCCCCCCAACAAACACACTTTTTAAAATGATAGTAAACTTTCTCTTTTGACATTTTATACAACTACAAAAAGAATCATATATCAAGTAATGACTGGATTTGTCTATCAGCTTTGGATGTGAAGAGTAGCATATATGACAGGGACCTTTTAGATTGCCACTTAAACACGCCATTCAAGATAGTGCGCACAGACTTCTTTTGGATCATCAGGGGAACTGCTATGGGACCAACAATACATTGCTTATATGCTTTAACGTTTGCCGATCCAAGTGACTATCATGAGCAAAGGTAAAATCATCGATCCACAGCTATTCGCATAGATTGGCAGCCTGACAATTGGGTAAACGACATGAATAACGGCACAACAGAGATTCAATCAGGTACAAGGAAATGATTCAACCAAGGTATGACACCATTAGGTAGTGGAAAACTGGGATTGTCAAAGACTACGCACGTGATTCAAGCATTCAATGATGAAATCTATCAAGTATATGTCATGCCAATAATGCAATGACTGCTTATACGCGTATCGTATCACATTGGGTGCTTACACATACTTCTTTCAATCCATGTTGGTCACACGTTCTAATTGGGCGCATAAAATCCCTGGTGCCACTTTTGCCAGAGTAATGTAGGTAGGATAAAACTTTTTGTCGCTTAAAGTCATCACTATCATCATCGTTGGGAGTCATGGATGGTATGTGCTTCTCTGATTCTCGTTTAGACAAAGATATTCTTTCTGTTACAACCTGATCCAGCTTGCATCTTTCTAGATCCAAAGATTGGCTCGACATTATGCATGATACACCACTCTACTCTCCAAACTTATAACACGTGTACAACCTTGGTACTTGATGTAGTTTAGACTAGATACTTTATTGACACATGTACAATCTTAATAAAAGGTGCTTCTTATGCTATAGAGATGAGACATTGTCATTGGCTCTCTACTTGTTGTAGTGATAAATGTGCACATACGTAGGATCTTTGAGTGATTGAGAGAACCAGTGCTTTATTCATAATCGTATACATCCAATCTAGCCTAGCATCCTCACCCACAGACGTATCTCTTGCCTTGTGTGATATCGCTATTGTCTCCTGCCATGTGCCAAAGCGATCTGATTCATTGCCTTGGATAAACTGATCCATCCACTTTACCTTTATGTCCATGTTTCTCATCACAACGATTCCAAAAATGTCCCAGATCAGTGCTGAATACCTTGGATCCAAGAAGCATGGCTGTAAGATAATCCCAGTATCAATGGCTTCTCCTGGTGTCTCTGCCATTAGACTGCATTTGCCTTCTGCTGCCTGTGCTTGATTCCAGAATATAAACATGTACTTGCTCGATCCAACATCATCAGTTGCACCAGTTTACACACGTATCAAATCACTTGTCTTTGAAAGAGCAAAGCAGTAGTGTGATCCATATCCAGGCATATCGATTTACTCATATGTGTAGCTGATATCCTTGTAAACCATACTCGTATACTGCATTCCAAGCTGTTGCTGCTGTAGTGGATAGTGTGCCATTGCTGTCGTTGCCGAAGAAAGAAAGAAACAAAGAATAAAGCTGGTTTGGTGCTCTTGAAAGCTTTCAATACATTTCTGCCTTAAAGTTTGTGTGTTTGTTGCAACTGTAATATGACTAGCTATCTCTCATTTGCAACATTGCGCCAGGTTTCTTATGCTCTTGGAAATTGGAGAGTGGGTGGAAAGGAAAAGGAGAAAAGCAGAGTGCTGGGCAACAGTGCTGGCACAGCTTTGTGTCACCGAAATAGCTGAAATACACGTGATGATGGCAGTTGTATACCATAAATCGTTACTATTTACCAACTAAATCCTCTTTTTATTGAAAAACTTTATTACCAAAAGATTGCTAGAGTTTTGTACTTTCAAATGAATATAAAAACAAGTGGATTGAAGGGTGGCTTCATTAAGTAAAAGTGCATTGTCCAAAAAAGGAAATGCGACCCACAAGTTGACAACGAGTTTTAGGGAGCTAGTTTATAAGTCGATCGAACCTTAGGTATAATAACAATCAGCACCGTGGCAGCTCTGGGTGTTGTGGGGACATCCACAGCGTTTAAGACCATCAGAATAAATTGAATGACCGTCCGGTTCCCAGCTGGATGGTCCTCCGTGGGTAGGAGCTGGTGTGGCCTACTGGGGTGGGGATGGTGATACAAACCTTCACGCTGGTCATCCCTGTGAGTACATGACTTGATTGTCATGGAAACCAATTGTATCTTCCTTTTTTCTTTCTTTTGAAACAATAAATGATTTTCTTTCTACTACCATATTTGTCTTTTCTCTGTTACAAGTGATACTCTTTACTGTGTGCTGTGGATCAATTTCATGCATGTGGACTAGTACGCGTCGGGGTTCATCAAGTACACCTCTTCTTGTTTCCTTTTCCACTCTCTCTCCTAATCCCAACCATGACACAACTACGAAGCAATCTCGCTTTATGGAACGCATTTGAGAATGCAGCAAAAGTATCAGCAGCACGAGAATGACGACGTGGAAGCTACTTGAGTCTTGCAAAAGTGCAACTATTCCCTTTCTTTCGTAACAGTCGCAATGGCACCCTGTGGATCCAGTCAGCTTCAAACGACTTTACTACACTTGCTACGTGACATGGAATGATAGTAGGTATGTTGAAACTACAAGGTGAAAAAGTCTTGACATAGTGCCCAGCTACTTGCAGTGGATGGACTGGCAGGCACTGCTTTATCACAAGCCAAAGAGGTGGATAATGGTGTATTTGATCCAGTACAGCAAGTATATCAATGGCAAGACGATTGGCGTGCTACTTCAATCAGCTCTACTCAACAAGGACCATTACACTGGACGATGGATATGATACGACATTCACCATTACAACAATCATGACGACTATTGGATATATTTCTTTATGGCAACATCTTTATTTCATCTTACAAACGAGATCAAGAGGAAGACAACAAGTCAATGTAGACAGGGATCAGCTATACTGGAGTCACTTACAAGGAGTTTCCTTCTAGGCGATGGATGGATGGTTATGCCCGTTGTTGATGCAGCAGCTCAAACACCACATCTTGCTTTCCTTGTGTTGTCATCAAGTTCTAGGATGCTCCAATGTTGCTACACCGTTTCAAGCCTTCATCTCCACCAAGTGAATATCACATTACAAGTCATCCACCCCTTTAGACATATCTCTTCATATCCCTGTTTAGTTGCTTCTTCCTTGCAGATATCAGTTATCCACAGTACACGTGCGTGTAATAAAGATTCTTTTCGTTTATGCTCCACTACATCATAATACAAAGCTACTCTACTCCAAAATCCTTTGAAACTTCTTGACATCGCTTCCAACTTTTGCTTGTCTTGCAAGATCATGCATCCCCTATATATACGTCAATATAAGTTCTTCAGTATATCTCCATACCTCATAATACTATCAACTACCATCATTTTCAACGCCTTTCCTAACGTGTCCCATAGCGACATAGCTGTTTGGTCATCTTTGGATGGTTGATGAGAATATAAAGCGATTGCAGTCAATACATGCTCTATTGCTTCCTTGTAACATCCAATAGTGATACATGATAGGCTGAGATGATGTCGAGCACTGACACAAGAAGGATCCAATTCCAGTGAATGGCTGTAAGCATCAATAGCTTCCTCTGGTTTGCCATCGTTTGCCAGCGTCACCCCTAATCGATTCCATAGTTCAACTTGCTACTCTCATATGGATGAAATTACAATCAATACTCTGACATGGGAAAAAAGAAGAGCAGATTACCTTGGGATTCATGTGCAACACAGCTCTAAAGCAATCTGCTGCTTTATGATATTCACCACTACCAGCTGATAAGATAGCCAAACCAACTTGTACATCAGGATCCATAGCATTAGTCTCTGGTTTTGATCTTGCTGCTGCTAGAAAGCTATTCAAGACTCGTTGATGTAGCATAAAGGGCTCATTCGGTAGCTGTCTATCCTTTGACATGAGATCAGGATAAGCTTGAGAAATCCATTGTTCCAAAGCATAATAGGCTGCTGGATATAATTCAAGACTGCTGTAACAGAGAGCTAACTGCAACATGCGATCTGGATCATGTCGAGTCTTTTTCAGAGCTTGCACTGCTGATGTATGATTGCCATTTTGAGCATGTTGTAGAGCAAGTTGCATCCATGCATGATTACTGTCGATGACATGATCTTGGAGAATAGCTGCTTCTAATACCAGTATCGCTTCGGATGGAGTATCTACGTTGATGGCATCTTTCTTCTCCAAATATGGGTTCAATGGTGCAAATGTGTATTCTCCTAAATCAGGGTCGTATAGTGTATTATGTCTGCTCTTGGTAGGAAGATCGCTTTCATCTATCCAGTCGTCAAAGTCTTCATCAGATATACTAGTAGTGGTGGTATTTGGTATTTCTTGTGCAAATGATGCTTCTGATGATGCTGATGGTGTTGATAATGGTTGCTGTGGGATAAAGGGCTCCACTTGTTTTTGCATAGGTGGTAGTGGCTCCCTTAACAATGAAGGGGGATCAATTGAAATGGCTGCAAATTGTGTTTCCCATTGGTCATCCATCACGTGATTCATATCGCTAGAACGCTGTTGACTTGTAAAGTGCTGTACATAAGCCTGTTCCAATTGATGTACTGGTGCCACATGACTAGAATGATGATACCATGCTATCAAAGAATGTCAACTTGTGCATTGTCCTTTGTCAGAAATATTTACCATCTTGTAACTGCTGATCACTTGCATCACCAGTGTTGTTGCTATTAAACTCCCAAGCCCATGATACATGGGCTTTCACTTGTAGTGGTGGTGGTAGATCCATAATGGATTCAAGTGGTTTTGTAAGGGGAGTCGAGTCATCTTGAGAGGGAAACAAGAACTGATTGAAGGTGGAATCATCTTGCAAGGTGTTTTGATGCTGTGTCACAGAGCGGAATGGCTGCATAGACACGACAATGTTGGAATCAAATTGATAACTCAGGTGCTTTCATTCTTCTTTACCTTTGTTGCTGCTCTTTGTGAAGATTCACCCGACCGAGCCTAGAATGGCATTCGTTTGTTTCAGTTCAACACTATCCGACCCTGCAATGCTATTGTCGCTACCTGATGCAACTCCCGATTGGCGTTGAAATGCTTCCACACTTTGTTCAAAGCTCCTTGACTACATTCAGCTTGAGATGCGTCCATATTCAACAACCAAGTCAACCAACAAGGAACAAGGAGTACAACTTATTGACTGGCTGCATCAACAAGTATCCCCGACCTCCTAGCCGATGCATGAATGAGAGAGTGAGACAAGTCCAAATGTCCCCTGTAGAAACCATCCTTGTCGCCACCATCCTTGTGCAGCATGAATTGTATTACTGGATCTGTGTCTGCTAATGGACATGGACACTACAGACCCATGTGTCATGGCTTCAAAGGTAATAAAATACACAACAATCAATTCGTCTTTCTCTTTCTCATCACATTCAACAATGGATTACTTTTACAAAAAGGCAACTAGTCTACTTCCCTCTTCATTGTATCAAGAAACCGAGGAACCCGATCATGGGTAAATATTGTCTTTTATCAAGCACCTTGTATACTTAATCATTCTATAATAGTGATATTCAACAATCATCATCATCTGCTGCTGCCGAGCAACAACCGATGGCTAGTACACAACGTGCAGCTGTGGACCAAGACTCGTCATTTGTAGCACCTGAACCTACTCGTGCCAAACAAAGTGGATTGCTCAGTAAAGACAACAATCAGTTTGGATCTGTTACTGGTAAAAAGCCTGTCAAAGAACCAAGCAAGCCAATGCCTACTTCTGCTGCTACTGCTGGACAACAACAACCAGGTTCAGGGATGGCATCAGACACCAATGAAATAGGTAAGAAAATGTACAAGTTGATGTATATTTGACATTAATAATGGAATCAGCTCCCAATCAAGGCATGACTGCAAGTGGTGGTGTACCAGAACACGAGGATCAGTTTTATGGCTCTGCGATTGAACAAAGGAAAGCACCCATGTCTACAGCAGCACCTACTTCAACTCAACAAAAGCAGCCATTGACATCTGATGTTGCACCAACTACTACTACTGGCACTCATAGCAGAAAGGATTCACAGGTGCTTTCAGATATTCCACCATCTTCATATCAACAAACTGCAGGACAAACAGAGACAGCAGCAGTCCCATCATCAAAGCTACCTTCTCAAAAAGTTCAATTTACTTCTGATGCACCCCAACCAAAACAAGCATCATCCCAACTGCCATCTACTGCAGCCACAAAGGCACAACCAACAACAGCTGCACCTGCAACAACAGCAAATGCAAACAAGACTGATGGATCTTATGCAGCTTCTCAAGGTATAGTGTGAATAAAAAGTAAAAGTCATAATGTCTGACATGATATTAGGATCTTTTCATCCAGCAGATAGTGAACATCCTGCCAGCAAAGACAGAGCTCCTGCCACTGACAACATTGCACCAGTACAACAACAGCAACAACAACAACAACAGTCCCCTCCTGGTGAAAAGCGACGTGGATCAAAGGGATCTGGTAAGTAATGACTTGCATATATCATCAAATGACTAATACCATTCTCAAGGCATCAAGAACTTTTTCGAAAAGCTCACGCATCCAGGTCAGTCTTCAGAGAAAAAAACATCGACAAGTGCACAGCAGAAAGGTAATATCATTCTCCATCACAATCATTTCAAATGCTAATCCGTGTCAAAAAGATTTCAACAAGTATGATATCAGCTCGGCACAGAAGCAAGGTGGACTCGCTGCTGGACCTAATCCTGCCAATGGTGATTTTGCTGCAGCTGGTGTAGGTGGTGCAGCCATGGTAACTGGTATTGAAGCCATGGAACAGCAAAAAGGTAAATGACCAATTGATTTCATCATGCAAAGGAAACTAAATAAGGTGACATTGGATATAGGAAAACAACAACAACAGCAGCAGCAGCCGAGTACACAACCGACAACAAAAGGAAATGACCGAGATCTTGGCAAGTCAGGTGCTGATGATATACAACAACATACAGCTCATAGAAACACCAATGAAGACAATGGCATGAAGCAGTATCCACATGCAACTACTACTGGTGCCGATGATGCTACTGCAATGAATCAACAACAAAAAAGAACCAGTTTGGATCACATGGCTCCCAATGACATGCAGCGTACCAATCAAAATACTGCAATGCAGCAGCCTACAACAGATGCCATTGACCGACATGAACCAAACCAAGTAACTGGTAACAACAACACGCTTGGTCAACAGCAACAAGCTGCTCCAACAACACAAATGAATCCATCAGCACAAATGAATCAACCAGCAGTTGGTGGCATGAATGGCTATCCTATTGGACAAGAACAACAACAACCAATGCCAGCTACTCAATCTCAACAACCAACTACAACCACCACTACTGCCGAGGAAAACAATGCTGCAACTAAAGCATCACAACAACAAATGCAACAACCAATGTCAGCTGGTGATGGTGGTACTGGTGGTGATACTGTTACTACATCCACGGCTCCTAATGCGGAACAATATCAAGAGAAGAATCCAATTACAGCGGGACAAGGTAATGCAAACTTTATTTTTAATCGATACATGCTACTCGATCATATTCTAATCTGGCATTGGTTTTATATTTAGTAAATGGTGCCAAGGAAGAACGGCAACAGCAGAAACAATCCATGACAGCTGAACCAGCAGCTACGCAACAGAGCAGTGATCAACAAGGCAAGTGATAAAGAAACATGATGACATTGAAACCTAACATTCATTCTTTTAGTGCCAATTCATGACAATGAAGCTAAGAAATGGATGCCTACATCAGCTAAAACGGGTAAAGGAATTGGCGGTGCTGTTGCTGGTGCAGCGGGTGCCACGGCTGTTGGCGCTGGCGTGGCGCATGCACGCGGTGACACAAACAATAACAGCCACCTTTCACAACAGCAGCAGCACGGTCCGTCGTCTTCGGGTGACACAGCAGCACAAAATGACGTTGCTCAACAAGACCAACCACCACGACGCCGTAGTTTACAAGAATACATTTCTGGCATGATTGATACAAGACGTGGTTCATTCAAGGTAAATGTCAAGATGAAAAAGACATGACTTTTGTACTGATACTTGCATTTACTATAGGAAACCTTGGGCAGGTTGCTTCATCGTGAAAATCTGGAAAATGATGGACAAGCTTTACGTATGCATGGTCAGCAAAAGATTGATGACTTTCATGCTGCTCAACAAGCCAACAAGAAGTCCATTATTGCCATGTAAATAGTACTTATATTACTGTTCCACACTCTTTTACTTTCTACACTTTTGTATTAAACAAGTTTCATCATGGAATCTCAAGAGAAGCATGTGTAACTGGGGCACAAGGAAAGATGCTAATGTAGGAATCCCGATCAAGTAATGAGGCTGATGTTACATTGATGACACAAATGTATGTGATATGTGATACGGCTTACTCATTTTGTGTGTGCTTATATCCATGAGCGTGTATTGATGTGCATGAAAGTGTTGTGGATGTGTGAGTTTGGATTCAACTTGCTCCTTTTACTCCCCTTGTTAAAAGAAACAGTGTACTTGATGTAAGATGGTCGGCTCCGACGGCAACGAGGAACGTGTAAGAAAGTTAATTGATGGGAGATGATGTGTATAGGTTAAGCCACGACGCTAACGAATAAGGGAGACATTACATGTGCCCATTCACTTCACTTTGTCTTTTGATTTGACTCTTCACATCCCAACATATACAATAAGAAAGGCATGGATATCATGTCAACATGGCTATAACCATGTTGTTCTTTCTATAAAACAGGATACTATCATCGTAGCAGTGAATGTTATAGAAAGTGTATCGGATACATCATAGCATCACGGATTGTCGGACCAAGATGATGACGGGCATTTGCAAATCTACCTTTAAGGGAAACAAAAAGGGGTGCATGGCTGACAGATGTAGGAGAAACAAAAGCATCTAGTGTGCCACGACCAAGACGATGAAATGGCATAATGATTGCTTCATGTGATGTTGTGCCTTTTACACAATGACAAGGGCAAATCTCATAATGATGTACTATTAGGGATTGTCAAAATAAAGCACATTGGCACGTTGGGTAGATAATGTAATTGGGGGAAAGGAGTGTTTAGTTCACAAGGAGGACAATCACACATACACAATACATTGGGCATGAACGTGAATGAGAGCTGCACGAAAATTTCTTATTGATGAGAGGGGAAGAATGGAATATCGCTTCGACCAATGCCATGTCTTCCTGTTAATTACCTACCAAATTGCCTCTCATGGACCCTGATGACCCCCCTTGGTTATTTCCTCTCCCCCCATCAACTCCCCATGTGCTAATGGTATAATGCGTAACCTACACGCGTTCATTTTGGCTTATGGATGGATGTTATTGTGCAAGATAATGCATTTAATGGGGTATAACAAAAGAGAAAAGCAATATGGGCTTATATGTACAGGCAAGCAATACGATGTCATTGCTTTGAGCCAGCAAGTATCAAAGACTACTACTACTGCTACTACTACTACTACTACTACTTGAAGATAAACTTTTCAAATATACGATGATGATGCATAATGAAAGAAGGGGAGTTGAAACAAGAGGATCGCTTATGAATGAGAGAAATGGAAACAAAAGAAGATTAGGGCATACAGGAGAGAAAATGGCAAACAAGAAGGGGAACGATCGAAAAACTGAGGGAGAGTGTTGTGTGTGTGAGCGTGACATGTTGGCGAACGAATGAGAAAAAAGCATCATGCTAGTTTTGACCGGCAAAAAAAGAGTGGACTGGTCGACTTTGCGAAGGATAAGAGTGAAAAGAGTGAAATGGGATTGATGATGATGATTTGTTATTCGCAAAAGATTGTCATGTCCAGTCGTTTTCGTCAATGTTTATGCGTACAATGGGCAATCGGATGACATATGCTTTGTTGAACCACACAAGTAGCAGACTTTTTGTGATGCTGAAGTATGTGCATTCGTGTTGACTGCCGATACAGGTGTTTTGGCCTGGATGGCATTGTTCCGCTTGTGCATTGTGCAAGTCATCGTAACGGCTTATGTAGCGTGATGTGTGATACGTATAGGTGAATGTGATGTAAATGTTTTGTGTGTGTCTTTTATATTTTCGTTCTCGTTGTAAGCTAATAAGCTTGTAGCGTAAAAGAGGTGTCTTATAGGGCAATAGAAAGCGTGTGGGAGAAGAGAAAGAGAGAGAGAAAGAAGAAAAAGCAGATCTTGAAGATGAATGAACGGCTGTTTTATATGTTTGGGGGTGAGAGATGGGGGGTGAGATGGACGACCAGGAGGAAGACAATGTCAAACTTGAAGGGCGGTAAAAGAAAAAAGAGTCAAAGTGTAACAGGACCAACATTAAAAGGGCAATTCATGGTTTGAATGAACCATTTGTAAAGCAAGAAGCCTTTATTATGTTTCCGAAACACTTTATATGATCACTACATCTGATTGAAAGTGATTGATTTATGTTTGAGACAAAAGTAGTAGTATGGAAAGAGAAAATCATGCACCCTGCAGTCGTGATACAGCGGATGTCGTAGCAAGGAGTAACGAAAGTGTGTGAATGAGAGTGAAAGAGTCAAGGGCGACAAAAAAAGGGGAGACTGACATACAAGTGTAAATCCCGGCTTTCCGGGTTTCATTGCTTGATGTTTGTTCTCTGCCGGCTTCCGTGTGACACCAGTCATTTGTACATAACATGTTGCTTACAACATCATACGCACCCAGCCACATTGTCGGTTTAATGCGATATTTTTAGTCAACTTTACCAATCAATGTTCCTTGCACCACGGAACGTGATGCGGCGCATTCGGTGTGTATGAGATTTATGTGTCAGACTCTCCTTCTTGAATAGTGTGCTGCACGGCAGAAAACAAATGACGTGTATGTACTTGTACATGTACAAATGTGCATTATTACACCAACATTTATCAATTGAGATGCAGATACTACAGTATATTTATAGATGACAATGTTCTCATCGTGCATTTCCTTCTCCTTCAAACCATACAGCTCATCAAGATGTTCCATGTGTATAGTGAAATGGCGTGTGTAAGATCAAAAAGTATATCACCATGATTGTTTCGTCCTTATTACGCTATAAAGGTAATATCAGCCATACAATTGGGCTATTCATGCTTGAATCCGAAAACAGAACAATCCGCCTTTTCTATTTTGTACACGAGCAAGGCTTTATACAAGCTATCTTGCTGTGTCGTGTGTGTCGGAACTTGGACTCGTCTTTACACTTTTGGCTTCCTCTTTACCCGCTCACACACACACTGCAACCCATCCACGTACACACCATGGATCTCGGCTATCGAAATCGCAACCACCCAGCTCATCAGTATCAACAAGAGATAGTAAAGACCGATCTTGTACACCAAACTATCCAAGCCATTCACCAGTTATTACGGCTCTATCCACAAGCATTCGACTTGAACTTCCTCACGCCAGCTGATCCAGCATGTGCTATACCAGTCGAGGATGCCATTCGACAACTGCATAAGGATACGATTGCTTTATATCGTTCACGTAACGTTACTTTTGATAGTCATTGGGTAAGGTTTATCTTGACTCTTATTACAATGGATAACTGATAAGGGATGTATCTATCTAGCACTGGAATATCGCTTGGAGACAAGCGTTATCTTATGAAAGCATTGCAGAGCTTGCTGATGGTGATACAACAAGGATTATTCAATCTTGCCATCCAAAGTGTCAAAAGTCAGTTGAAGCCATTTACAAATATGACTTGGCTCCTTATATGCGGTGGTATCCATGGCGTTGGTTCTCTGATTTGGTCTTGATTGGTTCTGGAGGATTCTCTGCTGTTTATGCAGCTCATGTTGCCTTATTGTACGATGCTTCTCAAGATGGACAAACCATTGGCCAACATAAGCGTCCTGTTGCTATCAAGGTGGTGGATGAAAAGATTTTGAATGAGGTACTATTGAACAAGAGATTAGGAAGAGATCAGGATGTAACATGATGATATGTATATATAGATCATTGTGCAATCAAGAGCATTTCTCGCTTTATTATTCCACGGCATCACAGTATGTGAAAGCACAGGCGACATTTTGATGATTACGACATTGGCAGAAGAAGGCAACCTTGAGCATCGTATTGGGAAACCAGTTGAATATGGCTTGGATATGATGAATGTTACCGACATTGTGACACGACTAGCGTTTAATCTTGCCAGCTTGCATGATGAAATCGGCATGTGTCATCGCAACATCCATCCAGCAAACGTACTTTGTTCTGATGACGATTATTTCCTTATTGATTTTCGATTCTCGACTGCATCAAATGAAGCCAGTGATGTGATCAAGTCATTTATGGGACATTATGGTAGGATGACACGTGTAGATATGATGTGATCCAGTATGGCTAATGTTGGTTTTGGTTAGGACGAGCTCCATATATTGCTCCTGAAGTACGATCCGCTATCTACACTGAGAAATCAGACATCTACTCTTTGGGCGTGATCATGTGGCAGTTAATATCTGGTGTCGTATTTCCATCACCTGAAGTATTCATGGATGCTGAAGATGTATATCGGATTGAATGGGTTCCTGGTGTACCACGGTGGTATCAAGAATTGACAATGGCATGTCTTGAACCATGTCCTGAACATCGACCTTTGGCTGAAGAAGTTGGATTGATTGCGAGAAAGTTTGCTGTATCACCACAGTCAGAACAAATGCGTGTACATCAAAAGGATTGGATTGCGTATGCAACTAGACGAAGAGAAGCATGCCAAGCACATCAGCAACGTTGGTCCAACAAAGGTACATCAGCAACATCAGCAGCAACATCAGCAAATACTGGTAGTGGAGGAGATTTGATACCAACAAGAAACAAGGAGGAAGATGATATGATGATGATGACACCATCTCGCGTATACGAATTTAGGAATCTACCTTCTTTGGATACGCTCATCAACCTTCCATTTCATCATAGGCCATTTGATGCTGCTGATTTGTCTGGAGAGTACTAAATGTGCTTTGAACTTTGATCCGATTATCTTTCCTCCGCCACATATCCCGTCATTCATCACCTATCAATCTTATACGCTTGTGCAACCAGGCATATTTTAGATGTGCCTCTTTGTTTTGTGGGACGACTGTTGTACAACAAGCATACATTTCATTTCTCACTCCCTGTTGGATCATGCATATTCGCCTCCTTGCTATTCCCTTCTTCCTCCTTCTTACATATCACTTGTGTATCACATTACAATATGCTGTATCTTGTTATGGATCATCCTATTTGTGAACAAGAAACGTGCATTGTATCATTATAATAGTTCATTCCCCCACACATTTACAAATAAACCCCATCCAAACAAGAAAACACATCTAGTTTCATTTAATGAAAGCTTACTCGATATATGCTTTGCCACGAGATTCACGCGATACAAGATCTTTGCTTATGCAGGATGTGTTTTACCCCTTAAAATCGAGTCATGAACCGCGGATGACATACATAATAAAGAACTGTGAGAGTTTCATTGTCAGCTTAAATGTCCACCAAACATACAAGGCAGTTATCTTTCATTCTGATGACAGAGAAATGGATTGGTTCTTGGTTTGATGGTCAAAATCATCCAAGTTTGGAAATGAAAGAGATTAAAAGGCTACTACACCTTATCCAGATGCCACTAAACATGTATGGGCATGAAGCATATGCCTCATTTCATTTTAACCTGTGCTAAGATCGACGTGCTGTAAATAAAATTGGCGATCCAAAGTGATGTTTGTTGTGTCACACATAGAGCCGTAATTACGGACTTTGATGATGTGGGCTTTCCTCTTTACTGTGGCTCATTACCGAGCTCAAACTCAGGGGAAAATTTTCCCCAAAGATCATCTGCATTGCGGAATTGGTTGTATAAGGCAGGAGGCATTGCTGGGTTTCTTTGGCTCGTGGATGCTGTTGTTGTGTGATGGATCATCATTTGAAGGATGTAAAAAGATCCACTTGACAGATCTCATACAATGCTTTAGGGTTTCTTTTAGCTCTAGATGTCTAATGGATAGTAGCTCGCGTGAGAATTAGTGTCAGCTACTTGATCAAAGCACATCTTTCCTTTTAAGCGATACTAATACTATAGCATCACATTCATGCATTAAGCGGTACAGACCGATATATGACCCCACGCACTGACTTGCCACCCCATCAATCCATCTCATATGCAGCAAAGACTAAATGAGTGAAAAAGTAATATTACACACCGACAAAATGACACCATTCGCGTCGAATCGGAAGATGCAGGTTTTATGGTCTCGCCCCTATTACATGCCCTTTTAGTAAATGAGACAGCAGCATTTAGCTAGTATGTAAGGGACAAAAGGGGTGAATGAAAAAGAGCGGGTGCATATTGACCTTGAAATGACATGTAACCAAGGCAACGGATTGAAGAGCGAGTCTGTTTAAGGAGAAGATCATGTACGCGTCTGCTTAAACTTTTCTGTATCAAGCATGTGTTTCAAATTAGAATACAAGCAGCACCCGAAAATGGAATGGATCCATCAAATCAAAGAATCACTCTTGAACATGTATGGTGATTGCGTACGTTACGATGGATGATACCTGTCATCACTTTGGATACCAGTACCAGACGATAAGATCCAAATCAGAAGAGCAAAATGGTATAAATATGAGGATGATTGAGCGACAAAAGACATCCTCATCAACCTACAAACCAATCTTTCCCCACCACAACTCCTTTTTTCTTACAACCAACTACAACCCTTTGTCACTTCCTTTCAAAATGCACTTCACCACTGTTTCTGCTGCTGCCCTTATTGCTGCTGTTGCCACTGTTCAAGCTGCTCCCACTGGTCTTGGTGATGTCACCAGTGGTCTTTCCGGTGCCACTGGTGGTCTTTCTGGTGTCACTGATCTCCTCACCAACATCCCTGGTGCCAGCTCTCTTACTGATCTTGCTGATCTTGATATTATCAAGACTCTTACTGGTGTCGTTACTCAATGCAAGTCCAATGGTGCCGCTAAGGATGCTACTACTGCTGGTACTAGTGTCAGCTCCTCTGTTCCCAAGTCTGCTGAAGGTGCCAAGGGTATTGTCCAAAGCCTTGTTGAATCCCTTTACCCTGGTCTTTCCAAGACTACCAGTGAAGTCGACAAGATTGTTGCTCAAGTCCTTGGTGCTCTTGGTGCCGATAAGTTGAGCCAAGATGTCCTTGTTGACTCCTTGTCCACTGTTGATGCTTTGACTGAAAAGCTTGGTCTTGGTGTTGGCTGCCTTGTTGAAGTCATTAGAAAGGCTGTTGAAGAAGTTGTTGGTGCTGCCAAGGCTCAAAAGCTCGCTCTTCCCCTTGATCAACTCGATTAAGTATCCGCCACCTTTACCTAGATAGTTCTAAAGACCTTCCTTTATACAACATTTTGTCAGAATAGCCATCACTTTGTCACAATATAATGTTGAATCTATATCATCTTTTACATTATGCAACTCTTGCAACGCTTGATTTATTACAAACATGTTGGAAAGTGTAAGTATTTGACGATATATTAAGACCATTGATATCATGACTGGCATGATATTGCTTAGATTTGGTGATAAGACAAGTTCACATGGGGATGATTTTGCTACTAGATCAAGCTAAACAGACAAATGACAAGATTATCGGATCAACACGGAGGTATACATATGAACAGGTTATCGTGCAGCTCTACTTTTACCCATCAAACCTGCTACTTTACATATACCATATTGGCTCTTGGCCAAATTGATCATTTAGTATCATAACACATGAATCTCTATATGCTATACACTGATTTCATCATCCTACAATCTATTGACGGCAGTTTTTCCCTTGCCCCCTTTCTTTAGTCGGAGACAAGGATATTTCACTTCAGACTTTGTTGCCATGACAATGTATGTGCGTTGCACAGGCCTATTGGGGGATCGGGGCATACTTGCTTATAGGGGCTTTATCATGCCAGAATCACAAATGTGATAAGCAATTGTGTAATGTTGGCATTGAGGAGTCATGCTTGTGACCTTGTAAGAAAAACAGCAACAGGTTATGTGCAAGGAGTGTTCATTATGCAGTAACAAGCTTGTGTGACATTTTCAGCAGAGATGATGATAATAGATCGCCTTTGTTTGTCACAACAAAGATCAATACAATCTTCTATTATCAAAATAGAACACTATGGCGTGGTTTTGCCAATTAACCTTATTTCATTCCTGAAGTTTGCATAAGATGCAATACGTGCAATCATAACATACCATCACACAGTTGGGTCAAATCGACACGCGAAGGTGTTTGTCTCCTTAAACCCCTTAAGAATGACATCCAGTAACTCAGTTTCGTATAAACTTACGCTTTCTGAGATATGATTTTCAAGGGGTAACTGATGGATCGCTCTTATGTTTTGCTGATATAGTGGTAAAGAAGAGATTGGTGGCCAGTTGAAATGTCGTTTAGTGTAATAGGGAGTAAAAGCTTACTGCAATCACTTTTTGAATTGAAACCAGATGAAATACAAGGAAGCTTGATGTAGGATGTGTATAAATACTAGACATCTTGGGCATTTCCTTTACCATTGTCTTTACATACCCAACTTTTCTTCATATAATCATCATCATGCGCTTCACTGCTATCTCTTTCGCTGCCATTGCTTGTCTTTTGGCCACTGCTCAAGCTGCCCCTCCTCCTCAATTTGGTCCTTTGGCTCTTAATAAGCGTGTTTTGGATGGTGCATTATCAGCTGTTGGCTCCAATGGTGCTGCTGGTGCTACTTCTGCATTGGGTGGTTGCAGCAAACCTGCTCCTGCTGGTCCTGATGGGTATCCCACTGTTGACAACTCAGTTACATCTCCCAAAGGTGTTGTGCAAAGCTTGATTGAATCTTTGTATCCAGGACTTTCCTTGACTACCAAGCAAGTTGATGAATTGGTTGCTGCTGTCCTTAAGGCTCTTGGTGCTGACCAACTTGCTGGTGGTGTCCTTGGTGGTGGATTAGGCGTTGTCAATGATCTTGCAGAAAAACTTGGATTGGAAGTAGGATGCATTGTGCAAATTATCAAGGAGACTGTGGAAAAGGTGTTGGGAGCCGATAAGGTCAAGGCTCTTGAAACTGCTGATGGTTCTGCATCATCCCAGCAATAAGATCTAGTTTAGATAGTCTCTACATGCTACTTTTGTTTGATTCCCCTTATTGAAATAATAATATACGAATGTACCTTTCTGCTCATACCATGACTTATTATTGTATACTACATATGATATGACCTATGCAATCTTTGCTGCAGTGCTATCCATATATGTATCTATGGCTAAATGCCTTCTTCACTGGATATTGTTGAAGGTTGTACTTAATACTGAAGATCTTTTCAGCATAGGTAATCTTTGATGCTATACATGCCTCGGTAAAGTCAATGTTTCGACATGTTAAAGCTAAAAGTACTACTACTATTATGAAAGAGCTGCTCTAGTTGCATTCGTTGAGCACTGCTGTGCAAAAGCACAACTGCTTATGATAACAAATGACCATCCAAATGTCCCAAAATCTTGTAAAGCAGTTGGTGATAGCACCAATACTGCATTACGCATCCAAAACAATGGATATATTTGACTTTAGGTAGACATGTATTGACGATGAGTAACAAGATATCAAGGTATAAGCAATTTAGATAATCTTTCTTCTTTCTTCAGAGTTGCCATATTCCTGGGCAAACATCTCGCATCATGGTTACATCAATGCATTTACCTATTAGTCAGTTTACCACATGATGCTTCTTTGAAGACCAATTGCAGCAGCATATCAGCATCATATATCATCATGCTCCGCTACTGCTTCAGGGGCTGCTCTTTATCGGCATCTGGAAAGATTGCCTTGCTGCTAGATGGGTAATATGACGACCTAATGCTTATCTACCAGAGAATAAAGGACGTCAGAAACGAATTGCAGTAATGCTTGACACAATGATATATCTCTTTATTATGCAAGAGTTGTTTCCAGTGCTTTGCACCTATGCTAGTGCGCTCATTGTTCATAGGATTGAGTAGCCGATAAGCAAACGTGTAGCTAGTAAGGAGCATGCTGTAACTGGGTTGAATCGGCCTTGTGTGCTTGAGTAACACAGCAGCTGTTTGGTGCAATAGGAGTGCTCATCATACAGAAAATCAAATTCGTGTAACATTTTCAAGATTGTCCTGATTCATCGCCAGCAAAAAGATCTATATCACATTGACCAATGCCATAATTTTGGATCCAGACGATATCTTTTCAATAACCAAGATACAGTAATGCAATGTGTCAATTACCCTTACTTTAACATGAAGATCATTGCCTGTAGATGTGATGCATCTCGCATGGCTGGGTCTAATATACACACGCAGGTGTTGGTCTCCTTAAACCCCTTAAGAATGGCATCCAGTAACTCAATGGCATCCAGTAACTCAGTTTCATACAAGGTCACACTTTCTGGGATGTGATTTTCAAGGGGTAAGCAATCGATCTCTTATGTGCCCGTAGCGGCAAAGAAAAGATTGGTGGGCCGAGTTGAAATGTCGTTTAGTGTAATAGGGAGTGATAATATCGCTGTTATCATTTGTTGAATGCCCAAACAAGTCTCAAGAAAGCTGATGAAGGATGTGTATAAATACTCGAAAGCTTTTTTGATCTCGTTTATTATCATCTTCACATACAAATCTCTCTTTCTATAATCAACATCATGCGCTTCACTGCTATTTCTCTTGCTGCTATTGCTTGCCTTGTTGCCACTGTTCAAGCTGCTCCTACTCAATCAGGTCCTTTGGATGGTGCATTATCAGCTGTTGGCTCCAATGGTGCTGCTGGTGCTACTTCTGCATTGGGTGGTTGCAGCAAACCTGCTCCTGCTGGTCCTAATGGATATCCCACTGTTGACAACTCAGTTACATCTCCCAAAGGTGTTGTGCAAAGCTTGGTCGAATCTTTGTATCCAGGTCTTTCCAAGACTACCAAGCAAGTTGATGAATTGGTTGCTGCTGTCCTTAAGGCTCTTGGTGCTGACCAACTTGCTGGTGGTGTCCTTGGTGGTGGATTAGGCGTTGTCAATGATCTTGCAGAAAAACTTGGATTGGAAGTAGGATGCATTGTGCAAATTATCAAGGAGACTGTGGAAAAGGTGTTGGGAGCCGATGAAGCCAAGGCTCTTGAAACTGCTGATGGTTCTGCATCCCAACAATAGGATCAAGCTTAGATATTAGACATACCATAGCTACTGTTGTTATTTGATTCCCTACTACAGACTATAATAATACACAAATGTATCGTTTGCTCATACCCTGACATCAATAGTGTGTATATGATGCATTGAATGCAATCCTGTGCTCATTTCGCCTTTGTAAAAGGAAATTTCCCCAGATGAATGTGTACATGTAGTGTCAAAAAAGGGTTTTCAAGCTGCCACTTTAATCAATTAGGTCCATTGCTTGTCTCTATTACATGTTAGAGCATGTAAAAGGACGAGAAAGTGGAATAGTATGAGATGAAATGTGAAGGAATGTGAAAAAGGAGAGTGAACAAGGTGTCATTGTAATGCAAAAGAGAGAAAGAAACAATGAGATTACTTCCGGCGATGGCGTTCTTTGATCCGTTGTCGTTCCGGTGTCCGTGTATCACATGAAATCTTCTTTTGGTAGTTCCATTGCAACACATACAACTCATGCTCCGCTGTTATCCGTTATCCACATCCGATACAAGTCTTTATTCAAGCAATCATGAAGGTTATAAACTATGCTATATGCATCAAAGATGTCCTTGGAGACTAGCAAGGGTGCCAGGGGACATGCATTTCTAACAACACGTGGATACATGTTAATGCTTGACGTATATAAACCTCTTGCATCGTCGTACATGGTGTTCTTTTGTGTGTGTAGCAGCTGTAACAGCTCCGCCAACTCTTTCTTTCTCTTCCTTGGTCCTTTTTTTTCTCACCTGTTCACTACTTTTGATACAATCTGCCATGACAAGCCCTGAATTCACAAGCCCTTTGAGAAAGTACAAGTTGGTGTTCCTTGGCGAGCAAAGCGGTAAGAAACCTTATCTGCCATATTGTGCTTTGACTTTTGTAACAACCACTGACAAACGCATCTCCAACTATTAGTTGGCAAGACATCGCTTATTACGAGATTCATGTACGACTCCTTTGATAACACGTACCAGGTGAGTAACATGTACACGTGTAGTTGTTGGTGATATAGAGTGGAAAAGCTTAGAGAGAAATGGCATTGATCATCTTCCTTTTTACTCACTGATTTCTGGTCATAGGCTACTATCGGTATCGACTTTTTGTCAAAGACCATGTATTTGGAAGACAAGACTGTTCGTTTGCAACTATGGGATACAGCTGGCCAGGTACAAAACAACTTGTTCACCTGACATTGAAACTAGCGACTCATTCAATCATTTCAGGAACGATTCCGTAGCTTGATTCCGAGTTACATCAGGTAGGAGGACTACAAAACGACTCTATGGATGATCGATATCCTAACTATGTTATTCAGAGACTCATCTGTGGCAGTGATTGTTTATGATATCTCAAGTAAGTCAACATTGGCAATGATGCAGGTAACATGATAGACTTATATTCCTTCTTGTAGACCGTGATTCTTTTCTGAATACTACACGATGGATTGATGATGTACGTGCCGAGCGTGGTGATCAAGTCATTGTTGTGCTCGTAGGCAACAAGACGGATTTGAATGAAAAACGGTATGTTGTTATTGTGTCACACATGTCGATATAAGCAAAACAAGGTTTAAGACTAAGCCCTAATCATAGTGAAGTGACGACTGAAGAAGGCGAGCGACGTGCCAAAGAGTTGAATGTCATGTTTATTGAAACGAGTGCTAAAGCTGGCCATAATGTACGTTGATGCATGATGGATGTTGTTTACCAAGTCAGATGCATCTAACCCATGATTTTCTGTTGCAGGTTAAACCTCTCTTTAGAAAGATTGCACAAAACTTGCCTGGCATTGATTCACATGGCAACGAGCAAAAGGATCAAAGTAAGTACTTTTTCATCATCTTGATCATCTTTCAGTCTGGTTAACTTGCTTGTTGCAGTGCAAAAGGTCAATTTGAGCTCAAGCAATGCAGAGTCCTCTGCTTGTGCATGCTAGGTCACTGCATCAGGTCTCTCTGTCCCTGTCTCCTACCTCCTGTTGCTTTTCAATCTTATATACACCATTTTTACCCCTTCAGCTAATCTATTTGATATCTCTATATGATTAATACAAGAAACAAAGCGTGTTTTCTCATCACTTGGACCATTTTGCTTATATGAGTCATCATTCCGCGGAGTGATGTATGTGTGTATTGCCCATGTGTAAGAGTCATGACACAGCATGGATAGAAAGACGTTTCTCTTTTCCCTTCTTTGTGCACACGAAGTATGTCAGTTAGACCTTTGAAGGTGTTGATATCAAATGATGACGGTATATGCTCCTTGTCCCATAAATATCCATGATGCTGACGTTATGCATAAGGTCCTCCTTGCAAAGAAGAGTCCCCATTCATTCTGCCGTTCATTGAGCATTTGGAAAGCCTTGGCTGGGATGTCAAGTAAGAGCAGTGCTTCTTTAATAGGTTTCTTTTAAAGCAACTAAACGAGAACTATAGAGTATGTCTTCCCGATTCCCAAAAGTCGTGGATCTCCAAGTCCTTTATGATAAAGGAACACGTTGAAATGAGCTATTACCACCGAGAGACAGGGGAACGTAGCTACCATAGACGAGCACCATCCGATATAGTCTTGGTAAGTGCTTCATTGGATCGCATCTTTGGTGATATGTAACTGACAATGGGGGTGCTGCATGATTTAGCTCAGTGCTACACCTGCCACTTGCATCAACATTGCTTTACATCACATATTCAAGGATGAACAATTCGACTTGGTCATTGGTGGTCCTAATTTTGGTCGCAACTCGGCAAAGTAAGTGAGAAGCCATTTATGTGATCCATCATGTATCAACCAGAGTCCCATTTGTAGTATTTACACCTTATCATCTGGTACCATTGGGGCTGCACTGTAAGTGATACACTATGTCGAAAGCTTAACTATATACTGACACTGGTGAATCTCTTCTAGTGAAGCTGTCATGAGCCAAAAGAAAGCGATTGCATTGTCGTTTGCCTTCTTTTCACGAGACTTTGCTGAGAACAAGATCCAATGCGCATGCCAAATGGGTAAATATATCAATACGAGTAGCAATATATCATACAAACTTATTCTATTATAGCTTCTAATGTGATCCAACACCTGTACAAGAAGGATATGTGGCCTGCAAATGGATTATTCAATGTGAATGTGCCATTGGTGGATGAGCTACGACCTGTACGATTGACACATTTCCACACTACAAGTTATGGCAGTCTTTTCCGCCCACTTAAAGACAAAATGATAGCCGACACTGCAACAACGAGTGATGATTCAGGAGAGATGGTTGAGCAAAGCGTACGCAATGAAGCAGAAGGACATGAGCCAGGAAGAACCATCTTTCATTTTGCACCTGATATCAAGAGCATGAGCCATCCAGCTGATCCGGATTCCAACACAGATGCTTGGGCATTACAACATCGCTATGTTTCTGTCACTCCTATGGTTGCTGCATACCAAGTTGCGAATATGGATATGGACTATGAATTCGATTCTCTGCATGCAAAGATATAGTTACTATACATACCATGAATGGCTAATAAATACAGCTACCCTGATCTGTCACGCTGAATGTCAACGCCTACTATTATCTAATGATCCAAATACAACTTATGAAGCACATGAAATCATCCCATATAGAATTAAGATATAAAGAGCATTCAAAGAAGCCGGTTCATTTGAGCAACAGATGCATTGGACGAAATACAAAAATAGAAGATGAATCGAAATAAAGAAGTAATCTTTGTGAAAGAAAACTGATTGTGTAATATCTGATTGGTTCTACTAAGTAGCTGGTATCGTTGTTTGCTTGGGACTAGTGTGTACTTGCTGTTATTGATAATGGGGAGTATCACAGCTATGTACGCTCATCATCGCTCTTGGTGGATTTGCTGGATGTGTCTGTTGTTGCTTGATGATCGGCTTGTGGCATGGCTGCATTCTTGTCACCAGCTGCAGCTTTACCAGCACCAGTCGTTTCACCAATTTGTGGAATAGCGCCACCAAGAACATGGACACCACTGTTGTTCTCGATGTTTTTCTGGGCCATACCCAAGCTATTCAAAGGAGCACCACCACCATATTTACCAAGTTCTGATTCGATCTTGCTTTGTGCGTCATTAAGAGGTTTAGAAAGATCACCCAACAACTTTTCCGCAAAAGGAAGAGGAGATGCTTGGATGCTGAGCACAAAACAAAGAGCTGCAATAAAGATGGAAGTGAAGAAGCGCATTATGTCTTGAATAGTATGTAGAAAAATTGATGTTACTACCACTCTTTGTGTCCAACATTGGCACATTTATATACTCTTTTGACAAATGAACCCATAATCCCTGACAATCTTATACGATTCATCTCCTTGACTAGTAATGAAGTTGCCTTGTATGGCTATTTGGTGCGTTTACTCTTATCAAACAACACTTCCTCCTCTCATACTGCAAAATATATTGCTGCAGTGAAAGGAGGTACCTTGACATCTCTCTCCCAATATCACGCATACCCCCTTTTCCCTATTTGGGAAGCAATTCACACATTCGATTGTTTGCACTGCTCTCCTCTCTTTTACTTTTTGTACCTCGATGTTTCCATGATATGTAATATACGATCTTATTACATGTGTGCGGATCCTCCTGTTATAACTCTATGCAAATGGAAATACTGTAACGAGGAAAAGTACAATAAATGGATAACATACATTGCTCGCTTGCCTACATGTCACCCAGGAGTGATCTTCTACTACTGTAAACACATACCAGTATGAGCATATCTTATTCGATGCAATATTAATCATACAGCTATGTCTTTGTTATCTATCTATATTAAGTGTTAATGATATATTGGTAGCTTGATCACTGATATGCTATACTAATCATCCAGTTGCTGGGAAAGTAATGCTGTATCAGGAGAAAGGCTCATATGCACACTGTCATCTTTGTTCTTGCTCGATTGATACTATCATACAATCTCCATCAAAGGAGCAAGGAACCTTTAGCACGGACGAGCTGGATGTAATGTTCTAGGAGAAAGGAGCATAGAACAAGGTTCCTTACACATCAAGTTGTATGATGCAACGTTCCTATGCAAACGCTGTGTGATTCAAACACCGTTATGCCAAACCAAGACATCAAAGTCAGATCAGCAGAATCGCCTTTGCCATGTGCTGCTGCAGGAGTTGACAAAGAACAATCAAAGCAGGTGTGCATGCTTATGCATCATGCGTCATGATCCTCTCCTTAGTAGCGATAAAACTCTGTGAAAGTTGCATGTTATTGCTCTTCAATCAGCACATAATCAATACAGAAGATATGTAAGCACAAAGAATGCACTATCAATACCAAGCATTGCATATTTGTACCGGCAACGTTGGCTAATTAGGATAAACAGCATATTGTATCTCTTAAATAACTCCGTGGATGATCAATTACATGCTTCGTTAAGATCATTTCTCGTCTCCTTTACATTCCTGGTTAACATTATCCGACAATGCATATAGTGGATCGAAAACTATTGCGGATTATAATAACAAGAAGCAAGGCGGCTATTGATTCTTCTTTGTGCTCCTAATGATAGATATCATGTCCCATATTCATGCACGATAGAAAAAGATGATGCTAGGAGAGAACATACATCACAGCCGTGTTGCTCTTTTACATTTGGTCAATACCTTTAGTGGATATATGTAATAAGAAGAGTATATGCATCTATGGTAATGGTATTCACCAGCTATACTCATCATCCAATGATGTAAGATGCACATGAAAGCATACATAACCAGCCTTCAACATAGCTGATAAGGATGTGTGAAGCAAGACATTCTTCTATAGTGTGCTGTGTTTTGTTTATCATATAGCCAAGTAAAGAGATGATGAATGAGCATACTATGTTTCTACAATGACCAAAGAGCAAGTCTATGCATTTCTAAAGATGACATGAGATAAGAGTAAAAAGTCATTCTTCAATAATGTATTTAGATTTCAAACCATGCTTTACTCAGACAAAAGGAATATGCATTTATGGGCACAACAACAATTCAATACATTGAGACATTGGAAAAGGAAAAGGAAAAGGAAAAGAATGTCATCACTATCGCTACACATAATCCTGCTTACTGGCTACCACTAACACTAGCATCAGCACCATACTTTTGCAAGATTTGGCTAACTTTTTGGCCGAGCTGGTCATTGCTCATACCAGCTTGGCTAGCAAATTGGTTTGGCTTGACAACCTGGTCTACTTTAACACCAAGCTTTTCGGCAAGGCAATCAGCAATGCTCTTAGTAAAGTCCAAATGGGGTCGAATCTTCTTGACAAGCTTCTCAAGGATATCCTTGGCTGGAACTGATTTGGAGGAACCAAGGATACTTGACAAGTCCAAACCACTTGCACCATTGCTGCCACCAGTAACACCTGAAACAATGCCACCAACATCTGTAGCAGATCCTGATGCATCACCAGAAGTATCAGTACCTGAGCCATTTGCATCAGCAGAAGTATCAGCACCTGAACCACTTGCATCAATAGAGCCTGAGCCACTTGCACCATTGCTGCCACCAGTAACACCTGAAACAATGCCACCAACAGCATCTGTAGCAGATCCTGATGCATCAGCAGAAGTATCAGCACCTGAACCACTTGCATCAGCAGAGCCTGAACCACTTGCACCATTACTGCCACCAGTAACACCTGAAACAATGCCACCAACAGCATCTGTAGCAGATCCTGATGCATCAGCAGAAGTATCAGCACCTGAACCACTTGTATCAGCAGAGCCTGAACCACTTGCATCACCAGAAGAGCCTGAAGAATCTGAATCTGAAGAACCAGATCCACTTCCTGTAAGACCACCAATGGTACCAGTTACAGTGTCAGTAACACCAGATGTGGGATCTTTTCCATCACCTGAAGAGCCATTATTGCCACTGCCGCCTGTTAAACCACCAATGATATCGGTTGCAGAACCTGAACCATCTCCTGATGTAGATTGCTCACCAGAGTTTGATGAATCACCAGAGCCATTGTTGCCATTGCTGCCATTATCAGATCCAGAGTTATCGCCATTGCCAGATTGATCACCAGAGCCATTGTTGCCATTGTTACCGTTGTCTGATCCAGAGTTATCGCCATTGCCAGATTGATCACCAGAGCCATGGTTACCATTATCAGATACAGAGTTATCACCATTGCCAGATTGATCACCAGAACCATTGTTGCCATTATTAGATCCAGAGTTATCGCCATTGTTAGATTGATCACCAGAGCCATTGTTGCCATTGTCTGATCCAGAGTTATCGCCATTGCCAGATTGATCACCAGAGCCATTGTTGCCATTGTCTGATCCAGAGTTATCACCACTGCCAGAACCATGGTTACCATTGTCAGATCCAGAGCTTCCACCACCTAAGATATCGCCAACTGATGCAGAAAGATCGCCATTTCCAGATGAATTACCCTTGTCAGATTGATCATCACCATTACCAGATGAAGAGCCACTACCAGTATCACCAGTAGATGCTTTGCCATCAGCATTTACACCTTCAGAAGAGTTTCCACCAACTGAGACATCACCATTGCCAGATGAATTATTCTTGTCAGAACCATCATCAGCACTACCAGATGAAGAGCCACTACCAGTATCACCAGTAGATGCTTTGCCATCAGCATTTACACCTTCAGAAGAGTTTCCATCAACTGAGACATCACCATTGCCAGATGAATTATTCTTGTCAGAACCATCATCAGCACTACCAGATGAAGAGCCACTACCAGTATCACCAGTAGATGCTTTGCCATCAGCATTTACACCTTCAGAAGAGCTTCCACCAACTGAGACATCGCCATTAGCGGATGCAGAAGAGTCACCACTACCACCAAGAATGCTGCCAACAGCCGAGCCAATATCATCACCATGGGGTGCAGGCAAAGGAATTGAATGAGCGCTTGCGATTAGACAAACGATAGCAGTGAGGGAAATGAATGAAGAACGCATATTGATGAGTCAAAAGGTGCTTAAGTGAGAGCTGGATATGAGAAAAAGAGAGACAAGTGGTTGTTGTTGGATTATTCGACATCGATGATCAGTCTGATATTTATACAAGTTGTTCATGCAAATAACTTGATCCCAAATACCACCTATGCACAGACATTCCATGTGTATCCCCTTGGAGGCAATTCATGATAGTATAGAAAGTAGAAAGAGTACGTACTGGTATTGTAGGCGATCTCTTTGCATAATGTATGCTAACCAGAACAAGATCGATAGCATGTGTCGATGCTATGAGTGCCAAGAGCCAAAATAGTATACCAAGTCAACAAGCGGCATCTACTATATGTGTATCAATTCTACTACCACGTTTAATGTCCCCTTGTACATTAGCATCCGAATGTTTAAACTTTTACCCCTGATGCACAAAATCCTGAAACTCTTATGCACCCTAGCACCTAGGGGATTGAACAAAGCTCTTTTGATCTCTCGGATCCATATACATTGGATGAATAGAAGGATGCTTACATGAATGATGTATCAAGCAATGCAAGTGAAGACGATACGAGTGCAATTACAAAGTGTTCCAGAATGCAAGTGATTGCCTGCTTCCACAATTGTATGCTGCAGAGTCTCTCGATCATATATCAGCCCCTGTCATTTGAAGTTCGGGATCGACACTTCCTTGTGATGCTAATTTTATTCATCTTTCTGATTGCTCGATATCAATAGCTAATGTATACCATGATCCATAATGCACTTAGCCACCAGCCTTATACGTTACCAATCTTTATTAATGCAAACTACTCAAAACAGTGTTCCCCTTTACCTATTTCAATTCTAAACCGCCAATCCATGTTGAATGCCCCACATCCGAAATACACTAGTCTTTGCCAATTAACTGCTAAAACGCCGAGTATTGTATCCACTCGATATATTTCACAGGTTGATATGTACAAAAGACAATGTTCTATCTACTGAAGTTTCACTAAAGCTGCATCTGGATCGCTACGATCAATGTATACTAAGCTGTTCACGCTCAATTTGTAAATGGCTTGTGATCCTGCTCCTTCTCGTAAACCAAGTGATGCAACGAGATCTGAAACAGCTGTACGTAGATCTTGCAGGGGCATAGAATGATCTTGTTGGCGTTGAAGTATGTCGACGATCTTGGCCATGACTTTCTTCTCAGGATCGACTGCAGATACACGATCAGACAAAATATGATTGACGAGTTCATGTCGTGCAGACCTAATGCAAAGCATTAATTTCTTGCGTTTTCTTTAAAGACATTTCCATACATACTCTAAACTAGCAATGTAATCATTGCCCATGCATAGTCGATCACGAATAATACCCTGAAGTGTGCCGGATGGTCTTGTTTGGTCGATCTCCATGCTTTCCAGATTTTCATCAAGTTCTTTTTCTGCTTCTGATATCCTTTGTAGTTGTTCCCTGCAATCGCGTTCTAATACAAGCTTAAATCTCTCTTTCCAAGGGGAAAATCGGATATGATCACTTACTATAGTTTTCCAACTCGCGTTCCTCCAAAGCAATATGACGCTCCAAGTCACTCTCCTCCTATGCAAGGTAGCAATAACATTCAATAAGCTAGTCGTATTGCAAATCCACATATCATATGTCTTGCCTGTTGTCGTTGATGATCAATATCATGTCTGGGTATCTAGCAATACAGCAAGAGATCAATATTCTGATATTGTCAAGCAGTATATCTTGAATACACACCTTATTCAACTGATGCTTTTCCATTTTCTGCTTTTCCTTCATTTGATGTACATGGTTTGCACGAGAGATTTGCTCCATATCCACCCTGATCTAGAATTCGGATAAAGTAAGTACATTCTTATCTCCTGAATCACACATGCAGCCTTTCCCCAACTTGTCTTGATCCCTTCCATGACTGTGCTCAAACGTGCAACTTGTCCATATATCCCAAATGATCCTGTGTCGTCCTTTTCTGCATTACATACCTCGTCACAACTAGTCCTTAGAAACTGGATATTAGCTTCTCTTGAGCTATACTCCTCTTGAGCTTCATCCAACGCAGCAGCAATATCAGGAATCATACTAAAGGATTAGAATGCATTCGTTACACATGTTTCATAGACCTTATCCCATGCAAGGTACACATACCAGATCTTGTTCAGTGCTGCCAGTGCTGTCAGTAGTCGTTCCACTGTTTGGACAGACGAACCAGTCGATGTATCCTTCACTGCCTCTGCGTACTTCCTTGAATCAAGTAAGTGGTTTGGATTGAAGCGCATGTACACTATAGCCATTGCTTACTTGATATCGTGTTCATTGTTGCTCACATGGAAGACTTTGCACTCGTCAATGTCGGCATCGCGCATGAGATTGGAAGCAGCAAGAGGACGACGTTGATCTGGAATATCAGGTGAGCTGTCTTTCAGTTTGATAGAAGCGCATGTGCTGGATTGGACGAGCAGGTGTTCAATAGCGCTTTCGAGTGGCATTTTTCAACAAGAAGAAGGTTTATCATGCGCGTTTTTCATTGTCGCACTGAATTTCATCACAGACGCGTTTATCAATGTCCCCACACAACATGGGCTTCTGCACTATGACAATTGAAGTATAACTTGGATGCTTTCTCTTATCAAATACGGTCAACAAAATGCTTGTTGTCTCCAAAGACAACTGCACATCAAAGAAGATCTTGAAGGACACTAAGCTTGTTGATGCTTCAAAGACTTGGCCTAGTTATCCCCTTGCCTTACTCCCCATTGAACTAGCATGATATTGAAGCTGCCCTTGCATTAGAATTAGAATTGAATATACAAAAAAAAGAGTTCGTTGTTACAGCAAGGCTGGATCTATATTGCTTTACATAAGCCTGTATTGGAGAAAGAGATCATTGTTTTCCCAAATAAGAGTGTTATTGACTGTATTCGTCTATGTGTGAAGAGGAATCTGACTATTTGTAATCATACTGGCAAACCAGAGGAAGCTCTTGGTGCTTATAGTCATGCATTGGAATGGGATTTTTCTTTTTGTCAATGTTCGACAACATCATGTATGCTATTGGATGTGACAAGAATGCTGTATCCCATTCAGCAACAACATTATGAGATATATATTGGATAACATGAAGCGAATATGGAAATAAGATAATGACCTTTATCAGTCACGTGTAAAGTTTAAGGAGCATTGTCCATTGTTTGTTCTGATGATCCCCATTGTCTCCTTCTTTCCATCCCGATCACTGGAATAGTACATGGTTCACCTTTCAAGAAGGCAAGCGTAAAGTAATGATTAAGCATAGTAGATGCAGATGTAGAGAGACCGATGTGTGTCTATTCAAATATCCGCTTATGGGTATGTGCTAGTATGGATAGCAGTGGAGTCATGGTGTGAAATGGCGTGGTCGGCAAAGTCGCCAGCGGGCGGGAAGCGGTGTAGTCGTTGTGTAGAGTGCGAACTTTTGCTATCTTTCTCTCTCTCTCTCTCTCTCTCTCTTTTCTCTTTTCTTTATCTGCTATCAGTGCAGCAATGGGCAACCCGGATGAATGGCTTGAAACTGTTCGCAAATGCGAGTACCTTCCGGAACACGACATTAAGCAACTATGTGAGATGGTAACTAAAAGAGCTCCATTGTACACCAAAATTCTCCGGCTCAAGAAGCTCATTCGATCATCCTGTCTTAGGTCAAGGAACTGCTTATGGAGGAGTCCAATATTCAGCCTGTACAGTCACCTGTAACGGTGTGTGGTGATATCCATGGTAAGTAAAGGTTTCCTTGTTGATATATGGAGGAGCTCGGAGACCTATACGGAGTGCACGGATCGGCGATACCGGATGCTGAGCATATGGATGTGGCTCACATGAAACAATTAGGTCAATTCTATGACTTGCTTGAACTATTTCGTGTTGGTGGTGACATTGAAGAAACCAACTACATCTTTATGGTAAGTTGCAGGAGGATTTTGGTAATATTGGCTGTATCTTATGTTCAACTATAGGGCGATTTTGTCGATCGTGGCTATTTCAGCTTGGAGACGTTTACATTGCTTATGGCTCTAAAGGCTCGGTAAGGAGGATATACATGCATCATTTTGATATGGCCTAACCACTATCTGATCATAGTTATCCACACAAGATTACTTTGCTTAGAGGAAATCATGAAAGTCGTCAAATCACTCAAGTATATGGATTCTATGGTAAGCAGAAAAGGTACAGCAGTAGAGTGATATGGATGTGCTCATATACTGTTATTAGACGAGTGCCAAGCAAAATATGGCAATGCAAATGTGTGGAAGTATTGTTGCTCTGTCTTTGATTACTTGACGATTGCAGCAGTAAGTAAAGGCGATGACAAAACGATATCCCTTATTGATTGTGCATTGATGATAGATCATTGATGGATCCGTATTATGTGTTCATGGTGGTCTTTCTCCAGATGTCAAGACATTAGATCAAATTCGTACTATCCATCGTGCTCAAGAGATTCCCCATGAAGGCTCATTTTGTGATTTGATGTGGTCTGATCCAGAAGACATTGATACTTGGGCTGTTAGTCCACGTGGTGCAGGATGGCTATTTGGAGGCAAGGTGACAAGCGAGGTAAGGCTTCTTGTCACAAGATTCTTGTTATTAGCTTTTGCTAAGTGATGACATGTATAGTTCAATCACATCAACGGCTTATCCCTTATTGCACGTGCACATCAGCTTGTCCAAGAAGGCTACAAGTACATGTTTGAAAATGATGAGCTTGTTACAGTCTGGTCGGCTCCCAACTACTGTTATCGTTGTGGAAATGTTGCATCTATCATGGAAGTCAAGGACGCTGAAATTGCACCTGAAAAGACCTTCAAGATATTTCATGCAGTGCCAGATCAAGAGCGTCTTGCTCCTGCAAGGACTGGATTTCTTGGTGCTAGTGGTGGCTCCGGTGGCCAATACTTTATGTGATCAACGCTGGATTCGTTGCTATACTTGTTAATGTGTAATTTACTCCTTTTGCATCCTTTTCCCTCTCTTCCCTCCTCCATTCTATAGATCTTTTAGAATACTTTCATCGCCTTCAAACTGTCCTACTATACTTTACTCCCCTCCCACCTACACACAACATTTCGTGCATTCTGTTCTGTTTGATTTTTATACAGCAAATATGTACACAATGCTCTTATGCATGTTGTATATAAACTATTTGATAAAAAGAATGATAAGGTATAACATTGTAGTCTTTGTTATGGATCATCGTGATCTTGTGACATTATAATTGGGATGGATGTCTGCAGTGGTAGTTTCTACATCCAAACATGTTAATGAAACACATAAACAATAAGCTTCAACTAACTTACTTTTGGTTGAGTCGGCTTGCTGTGATAGCTCACAGATCGCATGACGAAAATATCCACAATTGGTGTCAACGTAAATATTGCACACCCATAAAGAGATGCTTTGGCAACAGCTTGAATTCCTCCACGTGCAGCAAGCACACCATGCGTGATAGCAGCAGAGATTGCAAGATTCCAAGGATCTTGCTTTTGACGTATGCCTTGTATACCACATTCAAATGTGGTTAAAAGTGCAGCCCATGTTGCAAAGTTCCCTCCTGTTATAGGTGCTCGTGCACTGGCTGCTGAAAGAGCACCAGCCAATCGTTGACCCTGTATATAGTAAGAGAAGATCAGCACTTTTTTATGATCCATAACATGTCATCCTTACTTTGACTGAACTATGTGCGCCTTTCATAGCATTCCACAGAGCACTGCAAACTGATCCGAAAGCAAATGCACCTCCTGTATTACGCAAGATACTCCAAGGACTGGAATCAAATAACAAGCGAGCAAAATGTGATCAGTTGAAAACTGCATCATGAAACAAAAGTGGGAAGTATTGCTACCAAGGATCGTTTACATAATCATAAGTCCTATATGACATTATTACTGAGAAAATAAACAAGGAGATTATATGATCATGGTGCGCCAAATAGCAATATATAGTGATTCTGTCGGATTACAAGGCCATTGTACTACTGCCATTGCTTCTACACCGGGACATTTGAGTCATGGGACTGTGCAACATGTGAAATCGCCGCCAAAATAAGGTTGACCAACTATGCACATGCACATGTGCCTTGACATGCAAATACACAAACAACGCGACATTGATCGTATCTGATTGGAAGATCATTTTTCTGGATTGCACTTTGCTTTTCTGGTTGATATTCAGCAATTCGGTCACCAGTACATTCTCTATTGTAGCAGATGTCATCCCAAACTATGATTTGCAACCAGAAAGTGATCAAGGTTATCATATTTGGTCATCCAGACTACCTGTCATTTCAGCTAGAATCTCGAACACAGATTGATCTAGTCTTGGAACCTATACTTTCATGCGTACTTCATGGTCATCGCATGAACACTTTTATTCCGATCCATTGTCCTTAACATCCCTATGTAACATGCTTATATCTTTATAAGACCAAGGTATTGATCATACCATACGTGATGAGCAGTCATAAGCGTACAATCCTACATCACAAGCAGTGATATGATCAGATTAAATAGCTGCCTTCTATATTGTAGAGTAATCTATGCTCCAAAACATCAAATCAAATACGTCTATTGCTAAGGAAAGATAAAGCTAGTGGTTGATTGATCCAATATAACTGATCCTATGACGATTTGGGAAGGGCAAATTGATGCATCATGTCAAGCTTAATAGTAGATAGTGTTTAATGTTTCCATACAGTAGCTATGCTATAGACAGGTAGGTGATAAAGGGAATAAGGTAGATTACATTGGGTGACAGCTCAGGCACACTGACGACTTGATGCTACACAAACTTGTCGCAGTTGACGCTTCTTTGTCCCTCTTTTGTATCGATCGCCACTTTCAAACCCATCCACCATGGCACCGAGCAAGAAATCCAAGTCCAAAGCAGCCGATCCTGCACCTGCTGCTGCATCCAACAAGAAGGGACCACGACGCAACATTGTCAAGAGTGGCAATGCAGGTGGCAGCAAGTCAACAACACCCGATCAGCAACCATCGGAGAAGGTAACTCTTTGAACCAGACAAGGAACACAATCTTGGTACTGACATCAAGTGTCCATTGGGAGTAGAAGTCTATCTTTGGTGATTGGACTGGCAAGACACCTGTATCATTGTTGCACGAGCATTGTCAAAAGCATGGATGGGAAAAGCCGACGTTTGATATGAAGCGTACCAAGCAAGGATTCATTGGCACTGTTCAACTCGGCAAGCGCAACAAAAAGACAGCACAGATTCAAACAGTGATATTGACACCACCCACTGATTCTACTGGCAACTTTCATCAGCAAACAGCACTTGAAGCAAGACATTTAGCAGCTACTTATGCTTTACATCGTGTCAACTCACATATGCCTATGCATCGTGTACTTCCACCACAACATCGTGATCTTTGGCATCAATTTGAGAACTTGAAGACCAAACAGACTGAATGGATGTACACACCAGATCCTTTCACTGCTCAACCAACTACACCTGCAGTTAAGAAGGAAGGTGCTGTGGATAAACGACCAACAAAAGAATCAGCCAATGCAGCAGTACCTATGCCTCGTATGCTTGCCATGGATAAAGTGGATGATCATCATCATAGAGGAGGAGGAGGCGCCATTGATGAAAAGTTACGCAAATATTGGGAAAGTCTTCCTGCAGTCCATATGAGCTCAGAGAACAGATCACTTGTTGAAGACGTTGTCAAGAAATCCAACATTGCATATCAACCAGTAAGTACTAGTTTATGTTTTTACTTTGGATATCACTAACATGATCCTACATAGATTGGAAAAGAACTTTCGGATGAGGAACGTAAAGCCATTCATGATGGATTGGTGCGTATGGGATTTCGACCATCACATGCGGATGAAGCACTTGAATATAGCAGTGATATGGCAACAGCATTGGATTGGTTATGTAAGTACAACAAAGACATGATGATGATGATGCATAGGAATCTCATTGTTCTCTTTATATAGGTTTACATGTGCCTGAAGATGGTAGGTCTATATACATTCATTGTCTTGATTCGTGTACACTAAACATCGATGCAATGCTTAGATTTACCACCAACATTTATGCACGCCAATTACAATCCTACCATGACGACTATTTCACATACGACACAATCACTTGGGCGAGACTGGTTGATAAAAAAGATGACGACAATTGGATATTCTTCTGAAGTGTGTCAAGAAGCAATGGAGCAAACAGCTGACGATGATCTGAAAGCATTGGCACTTTTGCAGTGGAGACTTGTTCATGGTGATGATCCAATGCCAGAGATTGATGACATGTTGGATGCTGATGAGCGTGATACAATGCGACAAGAAGAAGCTGTTGCACTTGAATCCATCTATGGCAACAAATTCATTGACAAATCAGACAAAGAGAAACAACGACAGCACTTTTGTATTGAATTGACAGCACACACCATGCATCGAGGCAAGAAATATGATTTACCAGTATCTTTGGAAGTGATGATTGCCGATGATTCAGCATACCCAAGCACAGTTCCTGTATTTGCAGTATTGTGTGACCAGTTACCAGCCTATCTGAAGCTTTCCATGGTGCGTGGTTTAGTCATTGAAGCAGAAGCCAATTTGGGATTACCTTTGGTTTACATGTGTGCTGAATGGCTACAAGAGCATATGGACGACATTATCGCTCATCCACCAAAGTTGCGTGATATTTCACAAGCCATTACTCATATCAACACTATTGAACCACCCAACAAGAAATCCAAATCCAATGGCAGACGTTATCAACACAAGACATTATCACCAGCTGAACAAAGCAAACAATCACAGCAGCTCATGGATGATTTAGCCAATATGCATGCTTCAGATGAATATCAGCAAAAGATTGCACCTGTCCGATCCAAGCTACCGGCCAATGGATTCAAAAAGGAAATCATGGATGCTGTACACCGTAACCAAATTATCATTGTCAGTGGTGAAACTGGCTGTGGTAAAACAACTCAAGTTCCCCAGTTCATCTTGGATAATGCTATTGAAAGTGGAAAAGGTGCCACGTGCAACATCATCTGTACACAACCACGTAAAGTGGCAGCGATTGGTGTAGCAGGTATTATTCTCTTCACAAGTATCTTCCTGGTCATCTGACTCTTTGATAGAACGTGTGGCTGCAGAACGGTGTGACAAGATTGGCGGCTCAGTAGGTTATGCAGTGCGTGGTGAAACCAAGGTAAATATTACAAGGACGGTGATGATGTTGGTTGTTGGCACAGCAAATCCGGCACAGACCGAACGCTTTGAATTGGGGGGTCGTGAGAGCCAAGTCATACTAATCACAGCATGTTATAGGCATCTTCAAGAACACAACTCCAATTTGTTACTACTGGTGTCTTGTTACGTCGATTGCACAGTGACATTGAATTGACAGGCATTAGTCATGTGATGATTGATGAAGTGCATGAGAGATCAGGTATGTATGCACATGCATGTGTGTTACTATAGTACTAAACTTTTCATTAGTGGATAGTGATTTCTTGTTGATTATCTTACGACGTGTGTTGAAGAAGCGCAAGGATCTCAAAGTGGTGCTGATGAGTGCTACGATCAACCAGAAACTCTTTGCAGGTAATGTATTACAAACAGAACTAAAAGTACAAGGAGAGATATTGATACATGCATTATGTTTGTAGACTATTTTGGAGGCGCACCCACTATTGAAATCCCGGGCTTCACACATCCAGTGCAAGATTTGTAAGTGTAGTGTTATTTTGGGAAACGATCACATCATGCATGCATAATAACATTTGCATCAGCTATTTAGAGGACATTATCCAGATGACGTCCTATGTATCTCGTTTGCCAATGCCAAAGCAGCGGGATGAAGATAAGGAAGACAAGACACAACAATGGGCCAAATGGCAATCCATCTTACTGGATCAAGGCTACAATGAACCTACAGTATCCACATTGGCACGTTATCGTAATCAGGACAAGATTGACTATGATTTGGTGGCCCATGTCATCAAGCATATTACTGAAAGCGGGGAGACTCGGATCGATAATGGTGCTCAACCTGCAATTCTTGTTTTTATGCCTGGTAAAACTCTAATTTTATGCAAGAGAGAAACAGGGATATGCTAAATATGAACATGTATTAGGTGCAATGGAGATTCGAAGATGCGTTGAGACACTGCAGAATGTACTATCGCGTGATTCAGGCAACCAATACGAGATCCTTCCACTTCATGCCAATTTATCACCCCAAGAGCAAACCAGAGTCTTCAAGAAGGTGTCACCTGATGTTTTCAAGATTGTTGTAGCTACCAATGTAGCTGAGACTTCTATCACTATTGATGGCATTGTCTATGTTGTGGATGCTGGTCGTGTCAAAGAAACACAGTATGATGCAAGCAACAGTATGATGCGATTAGTGGAGACATGGGCGTCAAAAGCATCCTGTAAACAACGTCGTGGACGTGCTGGTCGTACGAGACCAGGCCAATGCTATAAGCTGTTTATGCGTGATACTGAGAACAACAAAATGCGTGCTCAACAAGTACCAGAATTGTTACGCACACCACTTGAACAGCTATGTCTACAAGTCAAAGCTATGGGAGAATCCAATGTCAAGTCATTCTTGCAAGATGCACTAGATCCACCATCCATTCAAGCTCTTGATAGTGCTATAAGGACTTTACGTGCTGTGGATGCAATTGATGATAGTACACGCGGAGATCTTACACCCCTTGGCAAACACATGGTAAGTGATCTATAGGATAAATGGGATTGTTCTATGGCTAATGTAGGACAACTTCACAGGCATCCATTCCAGCTGATCTCCGTATCAGCAAGATGTTATTACTTGGATCGATTTTTGGTTGTCTAGACCCAGTTCTCACTATTGCCGCTACCATGTCCCTAAAAAGCCCCTTTACATCCCCTATGGAACGGCGTGAAGAAGCTAGACAATGCCGTGAAAGATTTTCTCATGGCAAAAGTGATTGGCTTACTGATATGAAAGCATTTGATGCATGGTGGCAAATACTGAAGCAACAAGGTGCACGACAAGCAAGAAGATTCTGTGAAGACAACTTTTTATCATTTGCAACCTTGAGCGAAGTGGCTAATCTAAGACGACAATATCGTGATGCACTTGAAGAGATTGGATTTTATTCAAAGACCAAGACAACCCCTAAGGAGGATGATGAGGAGGAGAAGAATCAAGATGAATACAACGCCCATAGCAGCAATGTGAATCTTGTCAAGAGTGTTATATTTGCGGGGTTGAATCCCAACGTGGCCAAGATCCGCTTGCCAGATGCAAAGTATGACAAGGTGCTAAGTGGCACAGTTGAACGAGAGAAGGAAGCAAGAGAAATCAAGTTTTACACCAAGCAAGATGGTCGTGTTTTCCTTCATCCAACATCAATCTTGTTTTCCAACAATCAATATGAGCCATCTTCCTTTTTGACTTTCTTTTCTCGCATGGAGACAACCAAGGTGTTTATTCGTGATGCTACAACAGTGGGTCCTTATGGCATTCTATTCTTTGCTGGCAGAGTGGACATTGATCATCTTGGTCGTGGACTTAAAGTCGGTGATGAAGGATGGATAAAATTCCGTGCATGGGCTCGTATCGGTGTTCTTGTCAATCAATTGAAGCGACTACTACATGCTGAACTTGACCAAAAGATCCAAAACCCCAGTGTACAAGGTAATGTGAAAGTGTGTGTGGGGAAAATCTTATCCCAAAACTAACTCATGTTCATTTTCCCATTGCAGTATCTAGAAGTAGGGTAGTGCAGGCTATGATTTCGCTGATAACCAATAATGGCGTATAAATTAATTTGTGAAAAGCAGCGGATGTTCATTAGAATGATGCAGATCTTGAAATTGGTATAGATACAAGAGGAAAGAGCAATGTGTGTGTGTTTGTGAGTGAAACACTAAGGAAAAGGGATGTTTTTCTTCGGTGGTATTCAGGGATTGATATATGCGAGGGCGACAAGCGTGCAGACAGCAGAAGGATGGTATATGAGTGGGTGTCAAGTGATCATGTGTGTGCAAGCGCATGTGCGATGAATCAAAAAGATGGCATATTATGTATACAAGGTGTGTTGGGTGATTAGCAGGGTATTATCTCGTGTGTGTTGGTGATTATGCACAAATGTCGTATGGTGCAACAGAAGATGAAGATGACGATGTTGTAGATTGTTGATCTTCTTCCTCCTGTTGCTCAGTAGCAGCAGCTTCTTCGAGCTGTTGTTGTCGTTGCATCACTTCCATTTGTCGTCGCAATTCCGACTTTAGTGTAAGCAATTCATACATGTCATTATAAGTAAGTTTGGCCACTTCTTGTGCTGTCCGATCTATATCAATGATAGATTAGTTTGACATGAGCCTAATAAAGATTTCAAGGTGTTTGTTGTGTATCTTACCATATTCTTCATTGGCAAATGTGCTGATATGTTCAACATGGCAAGAGAACTGGACACGTTTTGTAGTCATGATGCTGATGTCAATGAAAGGTGAAAAGGAGAACAAAGGTATTTGATAATGGGTTTTAAGAAGAGAGAGATGAAAAGGGGTTAGTGCAGACCGCCTTTTATATAGCACTTTTTATCAATAGTTCATCCCGCGGAACTCGCCATGTTGCTAATTTCGGTCTGTGCTTTGGCGTGTAATGTCTATGTGTGTAACATTTCATCTTCCATAAACAACCCCCCGCATTTCCTTTTACTTTCTCCTCTACAGTACTTTCTCTTTCTGTTATATGGCTTATCACCTGATCACTTTAAGCAGAACAAGATACACATGGAGTGGCTGATCTAAGCCCGCCATATCGTGATAAATTGGCAGTAAATAGACAACCCATGGGCTTGGTTGCCCAAAACCTGCAAAACACGTGAACCCCTTTTTCGCTGCTTTTTTCATGGCCCCCGCCTAAATCACACACACATATTGTATCTCAAACCCCCCAATTATAACATGCAGCAACAACAACAACAGCAATGAGCAAAGAAAGAATACTCCGTATATAGAGTTTTCTATGCGAACAGCTGCAGGAGAGAGAAAAAAGAAAAAGTGGGAGCATAGCATACATGTAAGAGCGGAAAAGTGTACCAAAAAGTCATCCCACATAAGGATATGCCCGCCGCTGGATAAGATGACTTTGGCTATCATGATTCGCTAGTCGATATGCAGGTTCATCAAGAATACCCAATTTACGTATACCAGATAGGAGAGGATGTCTAACAACGACTGTGTTGTCGTTGTTGTTTTCCATCTGGTTCCAGAAAAAGGAGCTGGCTGGATTACCGTATATTGGCAGTATACATATATGGATGTTTTCTTATCTCTTGGTCACTTTAGTGATACAATGTAAGGTGTTGTGATTTATAGAAAGAAGCCACTGCAGACTCTGACCAAGGAAGGCATGTTGCCATCACTTTTTTTATGATGCATGTCTTTATTCGGAAACACTTTCCGGTTTGCATGAACAGTAGACAGCTTTCTTTATTGTATTTGTTGTTTATAAACACACTGCGTTGTTGCCTATTATGTCAGTTGCTTGAAAAACAACAATACACACAGACATCATTGCCATACTACAACAACCCAGGTATATTCCGCTCGCTGCTGGCCTAGTTTTGAACATGAATACTAACATCCCTGATGTGCTGACGACATCTGCAAACCCTTTCATCTTCACTAACCAAAAACAATAAGCTGCATGTGTCGATGAGTTCTTAGATCAAGTGATAAGCATCTTTCTTTGTCTGGATAACACTACTACACTGATGAAGAAAATGCCGCTTGTCATTCATACATGACATATTGATCGCTGCACAACAATAGCATCAGCAATCTGTTACACACACGTCTATTTGCTTGCCAGTGTCAAAGGATGGATTCGTTGTCATACTATTGCTAAGCTTTGTGTTGAAACATGACATGTGAGCTTTTATTCGGAACAATAAAAAGACAAAGCATTCATAAATGACGTGGGAATGTATCAATTTCTTTTGGTATATAAGTATATGTTGTCAATGATGAAGCTATTTCAAGTAGGTACTATGTAGCATGTGTAGTGTGTGTGTGTGTGTGGATGAATGGAGTGAATATGTGTATGTGTGGTGGTGGCCATGTGACTGAAATGCCTGAAATACCGACAAAAATGCGTTTGGAGGAGGCGCATGAATACAAGGCGACAACTGATCCTTTTTTTCTGGTGCTTTAACACTCTTTACTGACCGCTGTGACCACGTGCCTTTCCGCGACAACCTTTCTTTATACACCTGTATTCTTTAGGTACATACCTTTTACCCCCATTGACAAGCATCCACCCAGTGTCACGCGCATTTGCAAGATTGGAAAAAGAAAGAGTAAGTGTTATGGTCGCATTGGAAACTCTGATTGGCAACGCTAACGGATCAACACCCACTAGACCGTGATGGAAGAGTGCACCCACGAAGTACAGTTCCATGGCATGTGTGCCGTTTGTGGCAAGAACTTGGACAAGTAAGTCAAAAAAGTACTATCCACACATAACGCAATACACACGCGAGATTGTTGTGTGTGCTGTGTGTCACGTATCATCTTGTTGTACTCACTTTTCCATAGGGCTGAATCTTCCAAGGATAATATCAACATGAGTCACAATACAACTGGATTGACAGTGAGCAGAAAGGTAGAGACATCGTTGAGGAATAGTGAGTCGTGTCAGATGTTAACGATAGGATGTGGCATTTTCTTTTTCAGGAAGCTGAGAGATTGGAACAAGAAAACGCTGCAAGGTTGATGGAAGAGCGCAAGTTGTCATTGATTCTTGATCTTGATCAAACCGTGGTACATGCTACTTGGGATCCAACTGTTGGTGAATGGATGAAGGATGAGAATAACGCCAATCATCCCGCTACCAAGGACATTCGCAAGTTTACACTTCCTGGAAGCAGTCTTATGTATTATATCAAGCTAAGGTAAGTTTTCAAGTGTGTAGATGGTTGTCAATGATAAGCTAATGTATCATGATAGACCTGGATTATCTGAATTCCTCGAGCAAGTGTCAAAGTTATACGAGCTTCACATTTATACGATGGGAACACGACATTATGCAGAGGCTGTGGCACGTGAGATTGATCCTGAAGATAAGCTATTTCGTGACAGAATCTTATCTCGAGATGAAAGTGGAAGTAAGTATCAACGTTGTAAGATTTGGATTGCAATATGTACTTATATTTTGATAGGCATGACACAAAAGAAAATTCAGCGACTCTTTCCATGTGACACATCCATGGTGGTGGTATTGGATGATCGATCAGATGTATGGAGTTTCTCTCCCAATCTAATCAAGGTGAAACCATGTAAGTGGTCATTTGGAATCTTGGTACAAGTTTCACTCATTACTCTTTTCTGATTAGATGAGTTTTTCGTCGGCATTGGTGATATCAATTCCCCATTCGCTCCAAAACAGGCAAGTATACCATGGGATCTTACATACCACCTGCCTATCATGCTGATGAATATCCTTCTTTAGCCACCAGAAGTGCCATTACCACCAACACCAGAAAGTCAACAAGGGAAACCAGAGGAGAAGGAACAAGATCAGGGTAAAGTCATGTATGACTTGGAACATGTCATCAGATTGGAGATTAATCAAACAACTTTATAGATGCATCAAAGGATAAGGAAGAGACTCAAGAAGAACAGGGCAATGCTGTAGAGGAAGAAGAAGAAGAAGCAGTAGCCAATGACAAACAACTACTGGCACAACAAGAGCGTATTCAAGAAGCTATGGCAAAAGAGCAACAACAGCAACGACCACTTGCACAGAAACAAAATGAGCTTGCCCCTGGCCAAGATCAGCCATTACTTGTGGATAATGATAAGGAGTTATATACCATGGCAAAGGTAAAATCTTGAAGCATTTACATTGTAGTCATCTTCTCATCATACATACACTATAGGTGCTTGTGGAAGTACATGATCGTTTTTATCAAGGATTGGATGCATACAACAAAGAACAAAATGGCGCAGGATCGTCATCAGCAGCTGTCAAGAAGCCCGATGTGAAGGATTTGATACCCGAGATGAGGAAAAAGGTTTTGGATGGAGTACGTGCCGTGTTTTCTGGTTTGATTCCTCAGCAACAACCTTTGCCAACATCCATGTATTGGCAACTTGCAGAATCATTTGGTGCTGTATGTCTACCTGATCTCACAGGCAATGTGACACACGTGATTGCTGCCAAGGTAAACAACAAACTGTGTTAAAAGACATTCAAATGACTAATACAAACAAATAGGCCGGTACTGATAAGGTCAAGCGAGCAAGAAAGACCAACCGTATCAAGATAGTGACAGCCGATTGGTTGATGGATAGTGTGGGGCGTTGGGAGCGACAAGATGAGAACAAGTATATCCTACCAGACTTGGAACCAGTCAGCAATAATGAGAGTGAATTTGAGAATCCAGAGTCAACACCATTTGATGACGGTGCGTTCGATCCAGAAGAACATGGTCTAGTCGATGATATTGATTGGGACGAGGCCGATAGAGAAGTAGACGATGCTATTAATGAAAGTGGCACCGATATGTGGGATACAGATTCAGAAGCTATTGGAAGGCAAGTATCATGTGTAACATCATTCCATATGATTCTAATGTTTGTATATGTATAGTCCTACATCATCACGGATGAAAAGCAAGAGGAAACGAAGAAATGTTGACACTGATAGTTCAGGAGGAGAAGACAATTTCACTGACAGCGATGAAGAAGCAAAATCACCATTAAGCAAGAGACGATTGATGATTGCAAAACGAGGACGATCACAGCTTTCACAAGTAGCGACAATGCCAGATGACGATGACAATGATGAAGGAGGCATTAGTACTGGTGGACACACAACCGACAATGAATCTATAGGCGAACAAGAAGATTATGGAGAAGAGGATAGTGATTCATCATCAGGATCAGATTTGGATGATTTTGCTGGTTTACTTGATGGAGAGATTGAATAAAGATAAAGTGTACATTTGAATGAATGACGTCTTGTCGGTGATTTATGCTTCATTGTCAAAATGGGCCCGCCCATGCGTTAACGGTCGATAGAATCAAAAATAGGATAGAGCCAATTTGCATCTTTTTGGTAGACAGCTAAGTATGACAGAAGTTTCGATCGGAAGCTGTTCTTTCTGCTGAGTGTGCACAAACCCATTTTCGCTCATGCTAATATGCTCCTCTTATGCATAACTTGATTGCGTACTGCACGTTTTTTTAAACACCCCATTGTTTTTCCCTTGTTTCTTTTCTCTCTCTCACACCTTTCTTTTTCATTTACTTTCATTAAACGATGCCTCCTCCACCACATGATGAAAGGAGGCCTTTATTGAATGGAGATACAACTTCTAACCAACAACATGGATCCTTTGGTGTTTCAGCTGATGAATTGACAAAGTTGGTCGACCCCAAGAACCCTGACTTGCTGAAACAACTCGGTGGTGTCAAGTCTCTTGCCAAGAAACTACGTGTTGATGTCAGTACAGGTCTTTCAGCTGACGAAGGTGTTGAACATTCCGGTCAAGAAGCATTTCAAGAACGCCATGCAGCATTTGGTCGTAATGTGTTGCCAGAAGCCAAGAGCAAGACCTTTCTCGAACTTCTATGGGCATCCTATAATGATAAGACTTTGAGTATGTATAAACAAATAATGTACTTTATGATATATACTTACATGCTCTTGTATTTAGTCATGTTGACTATTGCATCCTTTGTCTCTTTGGCTGTTGGTATTTGGGAAGACTACTCGCCACGACATCCGCCAGATGAGCCACGCGTTGGCTGGTATGTATTACGAAGGAATGGGTGGTGGCTGGTTCTTTTTCCTTGTGTGTTACACAGCAGATCATCCAAAAACTTATCAATGACACGTGCATATATCATATAGGGTGGAAGGCACTGCTATTCTTGTTGCCGTACTTGCTGTTGTATTGACCAATGCAGTGAATGACTATCAAAAGGAAGCACAGTTCAAAAAGTTGAATGCCAAAAAGGAAGATCGTCATGTCAATGTGTTACGTGGTGGCAAGCAGCAACAAATTAGTGTCCATGATGTCAATGTTGGTGACGTACTTGAGCTTGAACCTGGTGAAATCGTGGCTGTGGATGGCATTTACCTTTCTGGTCACAACATGGCATGCGATGAATCATCCGCTACTGGTGAATCTGACACAATGAAGAAAGCTACTGAAGACAAAGGCGATTGTTTCATCCTCTCTGGTTCCAAGGTGCTTGAAGGCATGGGTCGTATGTTGGTCATTGCTGTTGGTGAAAAGTCATTCTATGGCAAGATTATGATGGCTATGCGTGGTGAAGAAGCTGAAGGCACTCCTCTTCAAAACAAGTTGGATGCACTTGCTGAACAAATCGCCAAACTTGGTTTTGCTGCTGCTATCACCATGTTGCTTGCTCTTGTCATCAAGTACTTTATTACTGCATCCATGGCATCTGAATTCCCTGAAGCTGCAGAAATTGCTGCTGCTATGATCAGTATTGTCATTCAAGCCATCACCATTATTGTCGTTGCTGTTCCTGAAGGTTTACCTATGGCTGTTACAATGGCACTTGCATTCGCTACTACTCAGATGCTCAAAGACAACAATCTTGTTCGTGTACTTGCAGCTTGTGAAACCATGGGCAATGCTACTGCCATTTGTTCTGATAAGACCGGCACACTGACACAAAACAAAATGACTGTGGTTCGTGCTACATTGGCAGATGAATCCTTTGATGCTGTTGAAAAGATCCGTCAATGGGCTGGCAAAGTGAGCGACAAGTATGTGTCACCTTTACTCAAGGAAACCATTGCTGTCAACTCTACTGCATTTGAAGGAAAGGATGAAAATGGCAATTTGGACTTTATTGGATCCAAGACCGAATGTGCACTTTTGGGTTTTGCCAAATCTCTTGGTGCTGAATATGACAGTTTGAGACATGATGCCAAGGTCGTCAAGGTGTATCCATTTGCATCCAAGCGCAAGACAATGACTACTATCACTGAGATTCGTGAAAACTCGGCCAAAACTGCTTCTGGAGCCAATCAGGCTGCTTATCGTATTCATGTCAAAGGTGCTTCTGAAATCGTGTTGGGTGCTTGTACACAATACATGGATGCCAATGGCAAGGCCAAATCACTTGACAAGGATGCAAAGGCACGTTGGAATGCTGTCATCACTGATTATGCAAACAATGCTCTTCGTACCTTGGCTATTGCTTATCGTGACATCAAACAAGATGAATACAGCAATGAAGCTGGTGAAGAACCACCACTTGAGCGACTCGTATTGATTGGTATTGTTGGTATCATGGATCCTTTACGTCCTGGTGTTGTTGAATCAGTGGCCAAATTCCGTGAAGCTGGTGTTTTTGTGCGCATGATTACTGGTGACAACCTTAACACAGCCAAAGCTATTGCTCGTAATGCTGGTATCTTGACTAAAGGTGGTGAAGCATTGACTGGTCCTGAATTACGTGCAATGTCAGTGGAAGAACAACGCAAAGTGATTCCTCGATTACAAGTACTTGCACGTTCATCACCTACCGACAAGACTATTGTGGTGACTCGATTGCAGGAACAAGATCAAGTGGTTGGCATGACTGGTGATGGTACCAATGATGGACCTGCTCTTAAAATGGCTGATGTTGGCTTCAGTATGGGTATCACTGGTACTGAAGTTGCCAAAGAAGCAAGTGATATCATTCTCATGGATGACAATTTCAATTCGATTCTCAAGGCATTGTTATGGGGACGTTCTGTGAATGATGGTGTACGCAAGTTCTTGACTTTCCAGCTTACTGTCAATATTGCTGCTGTTGTTTTATCCTTCATCAGTGCTATTGGATCTGAGAATTCAGAAAGTGTTCTTAGTGCTGTACAATTGCTTTGGGTGAATTTGATCATGGATACACTTGCTGCACTTGCTCTTGCCACTGAACCACCTTCTGAAGACTTGTTGAATCGCAAACCAATCTCAAAGTACGCACATTTGATCAATTTCAAGATGGCCAAGATGATTTTAGGTCAAGCTATTTTCCAAATTGCTGTCAACTTGTCCGTGATTTATGCTGGCAAGCCCATTTTCCACTTGACTGATAGTCCAGAAGATCAAGTTGTTTTACGCACCATTGTATTCAACATTTTTGTCTTCCTTCAAGTATTCAATGAGATCAACTGCCGACGTATCGATGGCTCCATCAATGTCTTTAAGGGTATTTTCAGGGACTGGATCTTCCTTGTGATTCAATTGGTCGTTATCCTTTGCCAATTCCTTATTGTCACTTTTGGTGGTATTGCATTCAAGACGACTCCACTTACTCCCAACCAATGGCTGGTGACTATTCTTATTGGTGCCTTATCACTACCTGTTGGTACCATCATTCGCTTATTGCCTGACTGTGGTATTGAACGCAAGTTTAAAGAGGATGCACGTCAGCTTGCTACTTATCCACGTATGCATTGGGAAGGTGCTATTGGTGATGTACGTAATGGTTTGCGCGTTTATTCCATGTTACGTCGTTCTCGTCATCCACGTCGTTCTGCTCCTCAAGCCCAACGCAATGGATCATCCACTAGCATGTTTGCTACATCTCCACCACGACTTTATGGTGCTACTCAAAGTGGATCATCACCCCCAGCTCGTGGCATGAGTAATGATAATGCTGGTAGTCCTGGCAGCAGCACTGGTACCACCAATCGTTTTGCATCCTTGGTTGCTTATGCAGAAAACTTCAACAAGGCTGCATCAGAAGCTGCTGATCGTCAACAAACCAAAGCATCTTCCAATCACTAAAAAATATGTGTCATCCGGATTGGATCAGATTGAAATCCTCCACGTGTTATCCATATCCATTATCATTACAGCCGTAGTATCATTCGTCTCTCCTCCAATATCGTTTGTATAGCATTGAAGAAAAGAAAAAGTTGATTTATGAACAGTCTACCTTTGTTGTGATGTTATGTTATCGGTTTTTGGGGGTGGTATATGGTGTACAGCATGTCAATATCAACGGGGTTGGGTGTAAATGTCAAGCTGGATGGAATGCATCTTGCAGTCAAAGATTCACTATTTAAAAAACTGCACTTTGTGATTATACAATGGGCTATTGTCTTTCTTCTCGCACATTCTTATTCAATGAAAGCGCAATTCCTTGGTGTATCTATTGCTGTTGCATTGCTCTGCAACTCAGCTTTGGTCTCGGCAGGTAGATATCCAACATTGTCTACTGACCAAGATGCATATTCATTAATCCATTTTTGTATATAGATCCTAAGCAGGCTCACATGATGGAGGAAGGAATACTACCACCACCAAATGAAGTGCTAGGTGTGGAATTCAAGGATGTGCCACCTGTAGAAAAGATCACTACAGTCACTGCAACACGTGGTGTTGATGATCAGCAACAACCTGAAGATAAAACGGTATGTGTGCCAAAAAACAATGTAAAGCATGATGCTTTGTATCTAATTGATGGGATCTATAGATGGATAAGCCTGAAGTGGAGGAAGAAGAGGAAGAAGAGGAGGAGGAAGAACCTACCATGTTTGAAGCTGCTGGTGAAATGGAAATGGAACCAGAAGATGAAGAGGATGGTGATGATGAGCCCAAACAATATGTTGGTGGTGATTGGACAGGACATGATTATGAGGAACCTAAGAGCAAGCAAGATGGAAAGGCAAAACATGTGGAACAAGATGACAAAGAGCAACAAGATGATGTCGACAAGAGCGACAAGGATGAACATGTACAAGAGATTGCTGCTGCTTCAGCATCACCTGAAGAATCATCAAACAATGTAAAGAATCAAGGAGAATTGGATGCCATTGAAGCAGCTAGTGCTGCAGCTGAAGCAGCTTCTTCTTCAGCAGCAGCTGCCTCTAGTGCTGGTGCCATGTCATCTGCAGCATCATCCATGTCATCATTGGGTAGTGGAAACAATCGTGAAGCTGCTGCTGCTTCCACTACAGCCACTAGTAATAATCCCAGCAGCCATGCATCTTCTGCAAGTGCTTCTCACCATAGCAACACTCAATCAGCATCAGATGCATCTTCCATGTCGCCATTCCATGCCATCACTGCATTAGCTATTTTATTGATTGGTACTACTCTGCCATCTCTTGTGTAATAAACATTGTGACAATGAATGTGTCACATTAAGGTAACAATGCATTATAGCCAACAGCTTGTTTTATCCTTAATTGTATGAAAAGACATGACAGTGATTATAAGGTAGTGTTTTCCACGCTTCAGAAGCTTTAAGCAGTGCTATGGAAACAAAATGCTTGTGTTCAAGATTCAAAAGTGATCCATAACTTGAAACCAAGAGTCGATGATCCAAAGGCATGACAAGTACCATTTCATAAACTTCAAGCGTTTTGGCCAACAACAGCAAAAAAGGATGACACCCTAAAAGATGTATAACACCAAATCGTGCTATTTGCATCATGTCTTCATCATTTATATGGCATATCGTGCATGTACCACTATGACAGTGATGAATAATCTCTTTTATTATGAGCATGCAGAGAAACAATGATGGTCAAATATGGGTAAAGAGAGCTTAATGCATCGCAGTTGAGCCATTTATAGAAAAAGCTGTGTTGGCGTGTACCTGCCATGATTGGAGTCAATTGCGCTGACATACTTCAAAAGGGGAATAGCTATATAAGCTATGGTATCATTCTGAATTTGACACTCCTTTGACACTATCACCATGACTGACGTTACTGTCATTGACGAATGGTTCACTACCGACAATGGCTACGCCATTTTCACAAAGACATGGAAGCCTTCAACAACTGTTGTAGCGCAAATTGTGTAAGACGAACCGAGATTCCAGTTTGTTGTCAAGAAGACTTGTATTCAACTATGTAATAGGATGGTGCATGGTTTTGGAGAACATATCGCACGTTACGATCGCATGTGTAAATACTTGGCCGAGCATGGTATAGAGAGTTATGGCTTTGATCAGCGAGGATTTGGACAAAGTGGCCTAAAAGCCAAGGACTTTGGCAACAATCATGGGTGAGTAGGACAAATGCCCTGCACAGCTATCCATCCTTGTACTAATGACTTCATCCTAGATATGAAACTGTTCTTCAAGATATCAATGCAGCTATCCAACGAGTCAAACAACCTGGTATTCCTCTCTTCTTGTTGGGTCATAGTATGGTAAGTATCATATAAAACATTGGATACCAGGATGATATTAATGTTCTTTCCAAGGGAGGTGGTCTTATTCTCAACTTACTATTTCGCCCTGAACAATATGATGGTGCCAAGTTGGTAACAGGTGCCATTGCTTCTGCTCCACTTGTGCGATTGAGTATGCCTATCTCTCCTTTCCGGTATGTCTCACTGGTGTTTTCATCGATTGACATTTTGCTCATGCATATTGTTATCAGCTATTACCCACTCTTGTTTGCATCCAAGCTTCTTCCCAACTTTACCATCAAAGCTGATTTGAATCCAGATGCCATGTCACATGATGCTGACGAAGTCAAGAAGCTTATAGAAGATCCTCTTGTTCATGATTATGCCACACTGGGGACAGGTTGGTGAAAAGCCAAAAACAAAAGTACATAGCATGGCATGCTGACTACGGCACTAGTGCGTAGTTTCTTGGATGCAGGAGAAGATGTGATCACACAAGCTCACAAGATTAAAACACCCATTGTTTATTCACATGGCGTTCCTGATGCTATCAACGATTACAAGGCTACAAAGATTGCATATGAAAATACTGGCAGTTCCGACAAGACATTGAAGGCATGGGATAATCTCTTCCACGACTGTAAGTTTTAGTATCATCACTTATCTCCAACATGGCTCACAACGAATTGTAATGTGTAGTGCATAATGAAACTCCTGCTGAACGTCAACAGGTGATGGATTATTATTTACAATGGATAAAGGCTAGAATTCCTTCTACAGCGTAATACAATTCACTCTATGACTTGATTTTCTTGATCATGCTGCTGCTGCTTGTTGTTGTCTTGGCTGATACAATGGATGGATGATGATGTGTCCAAAGGCTGATCTACTTTGCTTTCTTGATCGACTTGTTCAACTGCTACTGACTCTTTTGATTCGATATCTCTTTCAGGTATCTGCTCATCGATGCTGGTTGTAGAAGGTACCAATTGATCTGATGTTGTGTCATTGTTGTTAATCTTTTGTCTTTTGGATCCTTTGGATTTTGCTTGTTGATGAGATGTTGGTGCTTCCACAAAGACTTTGTCCTCCAATTTGATATCATCCTTCGTGTCTCCTTGCAACCAGATATATAAAGTTGGGAATTCAATGATCCTTTCACCACGTAAGAGCTCTTTCAAAGTACGATCCAAATGGGGTGTCAAATCAACAAATGTATCTTTGGGACCTTCAGGCTTCTTCAGTGCCACTATAAATCGTTCAATGCCTGCATTGACAAAGTCTCGTGCTTGATACCGGATGACAGAATAGGATCCTTTTCCTTGCGGTGACTCGGTAAACAACAAGTTGTCAAAGAAGCCTCGTAATGGTTTGGTGCTTGGGAATCTAACCGTATCCATGGTAAGTGGTCATTGAATCATTCAATGTCCTTGTGATATATACTTACGAATGCTCTAGTATCCTTTGTACCTGGCCATTTTGACAAAAGCAGCATTCGACAGACCAAAACACTTGATGAAAGCTATATCGAGTATGATAAGCAATCGATTCATCCCATGACTTTGAATTACTCACTTGCTGCTGTAATTAGTCTTGTTCATCTTGTGCCTAGACATACCCGATGGCAACATGCTGTAATTGATTCCCATAGCACGCACTTGCTTGATCAGAGCACGATTCTTTTGTTCCACTGGCCATGGTTCTCGACGATCAGCTCGCAGTCTTTCACGTGTAAGCGTATCACTTTTCCTTGATACATCTTCCAAATAGACATAATCTAGTATCATGGTTAAGCCTGACTTGTTATTTGAATAAACATCACTTACCACTCATCATGTTGGAATAGTTGTATTGGTCACGGCTTACGAAATGAGTCTTGCTACGTTCTCCAGAGCAGTCGTTATCTTGTTTGTGCTGTTTGACACAACCAACAGAACAAGTGCGCATGCTGCATCGTGGACAAGTGTATTTGCTGGGCTGTTCGCGACATACTTGACAAGTCCCATCAGTAGGTGGGTTCATTGTTGTTGACTCGTTTTGTTGCTCCATTGGAATAAGAGATCAAAGGGAATATGGAATGCCACGTTCAAGAGGATCGATCGAGGAGAAAGGAAAGTGAAAAGGGTTGGTCTTTGTGCAACAACGAAAATCCTGCCAATTTGTACTGTCAAATCCCCTCACTCCACTTTATCCATGACATGTTAGAAAAGTCCATTCTACGTTGTAAACAAAAGACATGGATATTGGACTTGACTATTATAGGGTTCTAATCAGTAGTTGTCCATTTGCAAGATCTTCTTCCATAGCAGAGTGTTTCATTCAATATATACATATCCAATAGAACAATATATCAATACACATCTATAGCACATCTATATACAACAAAGAAACAGGGTGGTTTGGGATCAATAGTGATGGTTGTGTTGGTAACGACCTTGGAGCATGAATGATTGTCAGTGCAAGTCCGCTGTATCAACTCTTCCAAACACACCACTACTCTACTCGCGTATTGCCAATGAGCCGCCGTATATTTTCCCAAGTACAACAAGACGACGACAACGACTATGGTTCACGAGCTGCATTGCCCATCTCCAAGACGAAAGCTGAATTGGTCAATGGTCAACCTATATCAGGAGAAGACTACTTGCTCTTGGTACGGTAAGTCATGTCGAGATTCCACACCATGGTATCCACCTTGTCTCTGATACAAGTATATTGTAGACAACAGTCAAAAAAGTGTGCGCAAACAGTAACAGCACCACCACCTAAAGAAACAGCAAAGTTATCACTACCACCCCAGTTTCGTTTCTTTGAATCAGAAAGCAATGACACGTGCCTTGTACTCCCTGACCCAGAGTGGCAAGAAGGATTTATTACTTATTTCAAGTCATATCAAGAGGTAAAGATTAGCTATTGTGCTTATGGATGGTATATTCAATGATGGCATGTAGTATGCACAATCCACCAAGGATCAAGTCAAGACCAATCAGATTGCTCCCAGTCAAAGAGCTGCATGGCACACTTTTTGTTACAGCAAAACACCAACCATTGAAAAGTTAAATGTTGTTGCGACTCTATCACAGGTAAAGTAAACCAGAGAGGAAAATCAACATGATGCTAATGTATAAGCAGCCTGTTATCATTACAGTTCTTCGATATTACACTGAATGGCTCGAGGAGATGTCAGAAGGCGAATGCTTATGGATTTATACCTTGTTGTTATATCTTGATCCAGTCATGACAGCAGAACAAACTTCTATCCTGCGAGATATATCTCGGAAATGCATCAAACTCAGAAGCGACAAGAAAGAACATGATGAACAAGTGTTTCGACTCAATATGATAATCACTATCATTGGCAAGGTCTTTTCTCAAGCAGATCTTTTATAGCAGAATAGCATTGTGTACATAATAATATATTCATTCTATACACTATCACATGTATTGGGTGTTGGCTGGGTCACGCAGTACTTGTAAGCAGCGGAGCCAAAAATAGTGTCAGAGAGAGAGAGCAAGCAATGTCGTGAGTGAATTGGCGAGTCCTTATTGAAGATCCTCCTCTTCATCTACCGCAATGGTAAGTTATCCATCATAGGGACATGCGAATGGGATTGCATATAACTTGGATGATATGTGTGGATTGTATCTTACAAGAGATGGATGGATGTGTTGAAAAATTGGATGGATGAAATAGCATATATCATGTCAACCATAAGCTAATATTGCATTGTCACTAGCCCACCCGTCTCCATCACAACCGAAAGAAGCGCGGACACGTCTCTGCTGGTCACGGTCGAGTTGGTACGCTAATGAGCAACAACAACTTTCGAAAAGACGACAATGCCACTCACCAACACCGTTACTGTAACGTCGTTCTATAGGCAAGCACAGAAAACATCCTGGTGGTCGCGGTCTTGCTGGTGGTCAACACCACCATCGTATCAACATGGACAAGTACCATCCTGGTTACTTTGGTAAGGTTGGTATGCGTCACTTCCACTTGAAGCGCAACCAATACTGGCGTCCTGTTGTCAACCTTGACAAGATCTGGTCTTTGGCTGGTGAAGGTGTTCGTGAAAAGTACAAGAACACTGAAAAGGTCCCTGTCATTGATGCTTTGCAAAATGGTTATGCCAAGGTTTTGGCCAAGGGCAAGCTTTCTCAACCTGTCATTGTTCGCACTCGTTTCGTCTCCCGTCGTGCTGAGGAAAAGATCAAGAAGGCTGGTGGTGGTAAGTAATCACTCTGCATTGGATTAGAATGATATCCTTGCTAATCACATCTTCATTCTAGTCGTCGAGCTCATTGCTTAAGCATATCTCCCCCCCTTTTTTGATGTCTTTATGAATAAAAATGACAATGACAACAAAGCATGCTATGTGGCGTTTAATACTATAATAAGGTATAAAGAATGCCTAGTACATTATATCATGTTGTCGGCACGGAATCGGATAATCATTACCCGGGATTGCGGATTATGGCAAGTGTGATACACGCAACTGCTTGAACCAAAAGCGGAAGTGATAAGCCGAATGAATAAAGAAGGACATTCACTCATTGTTCGCTTATATTCCCTCTTTCTCTTGACTTTTTACATACTCTATGGAAACACAAACATCCAATACTCCTTCTCCTCTTCCTGTTTTATCCACATTGCCAGCCGTCATTCCACCTACTTCTCGCTTGAACTTTATACGCACTTGGTGGCAAAGATCCGATCAAACAGCTGCCATTGCAGAAGCTCGACTCTTACACCATGCTCTACAACCTACTGAAATCTTTAAAGGTGCCGTCATTGGTAAACTTGTACAGGTGCCTTTGGACGACAGCAACAAGAACCAACGTATCGTCAACACACTGTATCTAAGGAGGAATCCTGATAGTTCAAGTAGCTCTTTTGACTTGGATACAGAGAATACCACTGTCGACACTATCAAAGAAGATCTGAAAGGATCACAGGATAAGAACTTGGTGATATGTCATGGTTATGGTGCAGGTAAGAGTTATCATTTTGAAGGTGTTGGGATGCATAATTGACATGCATGAATGTTGTAGGTCTTGGCTTCTTTTACAGAAACTTTTATGCATTGGGTCAAATGCCTGGATGGCGTGTATTTGCTATTGGTAAGTTGTATGGAGGATGTTCTTTATTGACATGTTATTGATGTGTATCATGTATCAAGATTGGATTGGAATGGGAAGAAGCTCAAGACCCAAGTGGACAATCACGAAGAAGGGCAATGAGTCATGGGACCAAATCATTGATGAAGTATGGAGTCATTGTCAAGATATGTACAATGAACGTGAGCTAACAATGAGCAACATAGGTTGAGAATCACTTTATTGACTCTTTGGAGGATTGGCGAAAGAAGATTGGATTGGAGAAAATGACACTTGCCGGACATTCTCTCGGTGGATACTTTGCAACATGTTATTCAAGAAAATATCCTGAACGTGTGGAAAAGCTCTACTTGATATCACCTGGTAAGTGACATTCAGGAACATGAAATGTGTAATGTTAAATCTCTTTTTCTTTTTCTTTTAGCTGGTGTTCCAGAAGCTCCTGCTGAAGTGACCAGACCCAAGGATGATAAACCAAAGGACGTCATTGACAAAGAAGCTTCCGATTTGAATGCAAACATGCAAACAGACGCAGAAGAGGCAATGGCCAATGAACAACAGCAACAACAATCTCCAGGACCACCACGTAGGCGAATCCCTTCTTGGGCACGCTATTTATGGGAGAAGAATGTCACACCTATGAGCATTGTACGCTTAACAGGACCTTATGGTGCTAGGTAAATGATCATTATAATAGGATAAGGATGATAGCTAATCACTGTTCTGCATGTTATAGTCTCGTCAATCGATATACCTCTCGACGTTTTGCTCATTTAGATACGCACGAACAACATGCACTATACGATTACTTGTATGTATGACACATTGAGAGCAAAGCTGTCCCATTGTCTCATGTTGCATTCTTTTTTGCAGGTATCATATCACATCCTCTGCCGGATCAGGTGAATTTGCATTATCAGCCATTTTAGCTCCTGGTGCCTATGCTCGACGACCCTTATTTCATCGACTTGCTGATCTCAAGATGCCAACTGTGTTTATTTATGGTGAAGAAGGTACAAAGGTCAATTGAATAAGTGGATGTGTCTTATACTAAACTGCCTTTCTTAATAGATTGGATGGACTACAAGGCTGCAGAAAAGGCAAAGGCTCATATGCAAGTACCAGTTAAGGTGATTCGCATCCCTTATGGAGGTAAATGATATATCACTCTTTGTTGTCTTGGTCATGGAACTAATGCTGTGTCTTGCTTAGGTCATCACATGTACCTAGACAATCCGGATGAATTCAACAATGTGATGCGTGAAGAATTGACGACAAATACGACTAATGGCAGCAGATCATAGTCAATGTACTAGATTAGATTTTGTTTCGATAAAGTTACTACATGATATACACGATGTATCCATGTCTTATATTGACATTGCCTTAATATTGATGCTTGGCTGCTTTTGCAATGATCTGGTAAAGCTTGGTTGAGTCAAGACAGAATTAGTAAGGTCGAATGACCTGATGCATCCCGAGAATTGGGTTTGGTCAATAAACAAAACTTGTCAGATCATGCATTATCCACCTATCAAGTGAAAACGTTTTGAGTCACCTTTGATCATTCTTGATCGCTTAAGCGTCTATAGTTGTGGTACCAGATGTGTGTATTGTACATTTTACAGCATTTCATCCACCGCCTGATTTGACTATCCAATACTGCTAGATGGTGCACGGACATGCAGCATACTGCATCTGCAACATGTTAAGAGCAGTGAAGAAAGATTTAACGTGTGGGGGGAAATAGGGAATGACAAAGAGGATTTGATGTGTAATACACTCCGACCCGAGGTGAAAGAAGAGTAGAGTGATGGAAAAGTAGTATAAGAGAAAAGATCGTATACAAATGGATAATGACCGCGGGAAGCAGATCAAGGGTTCAAGTCAAAATACAAGTTCTAGGCAACAATAGTGAGTATTGGGGCGTACCCAACATGTGTGGATTGGTGTACGACTCGGCTGTTTCCAAAGCAGGTAACCTTGCCGTGGAAAGTCAAGTTGACCGATCTTGCTTTCCACCAACAATCACCCAATCACCCAACGCTTTTGTACCCCCGGACATATAAGGAGGGGGTGCAACAACGAGCCATAAAGAAAATCACCCCTGAACCCATCATTTTACTTTTCACACACACTAGTTTTCTTTCTTTCTTTCCTCTTTTTCTCACTTACACATAAACATGGCACCTGTTGACAATTCCCCTGTTGATCCAAATGCTCCTCTTCAAAAGAAGCCTATCTCATATAAAAACTTGGCTCTTGGTGCAAGTAAGTCTCATTCATGTTATATCCCCGCTACTCAACATGACGCGTGTTGCATATAATACTGATTCGCTCTCTCTTTTTAGCCTTGAACTTGTTTGAAGTATCTACACTTGGTCAACCTTTTGAAGTCATCAAGACACAACTTGCAGCCAATCGTGGCCAATCCATGGTAGAAGCTCTCAGGACCATTTACAGTCGTGGTGGTGTACTTGGATTCTATCAAGGATTGATTCCATGGGCATGGATTGAAGCTGGTACTAAAGGTGCAGTACTTCTCTTTACTGCTTCCGAATTTGAATTCCGTGCTCGTCTTGCAGGCGCGTCCCCTTTCATGGTACGTTTTTGTGTGTGGCGTTTAAGAAAAAGGGGTGAAGGGAATGTTCCTTTTGGGCGTACCAGTATGTGTAACCGTTTCATGTGTATCTATAGTCTGGTATCGTTGGTGGTATGGCTGGTGGTATTGCTCAAGCTTATAGTACCATGGGCTTTTGTACCTTTATGAAGACTGTGGAAGTGACAAGACACAAGTCAGGTAAGCAGTAGATTGGCTGTGTTGCATAATGTGGTTGACTGAGATATATTTAGGTGCCAAGGAATCTACATTCAAGATTGCCGGTGATATCTTCAAGCGTGAAGGTATTCGAGGTATCAACAAGGGTGTCAATGCTGTTGCTGTTCGACAATGCACAAACTGGGCATCTCGCTTTGGTATTACACGTTTCACACAAGAAAGTATCATCAAGGCACGTTATGGTGATGGTCCTGATGCTGCCAAACGCGCTACTGCTCTTGATAAAGCTTTGGCATCTATTGTTGGTGGTGCTTTATCTTGTTGGAATCAGCCTATTGAAGTCATTCGTGTTGAAATGTAAGTTGAAAGAAAGGACCTTTTAGGGAAAAAGTGATTCACATGAACTCATATTGATTTCACATGAAAAGGCAAAGTCAAGTCAAGGCAGCTGGTCGTCCAGAAAAGATGTCCATTGTCACAGCATCCAAATGGATCTATCAAAATAATGGCATCTCTGGTTTCTATCGTGGTGTTGTTCCTCGGATTGGTCTTGGCATGTGGCAAACCCTTTGTATGGTTGCTCTTGGTATGTATACACATAAAAAAGTTGTAAGGATTATGATGGATTGACTTTCTTTTTCCTTTATTACAGGCGATTACTTCCGACAGTTGTTTGGTACCAATTAGACGAATTACAGACATCTTGCAACACAAGCTATCTCTTCCTATACCACATTTCCCTTTTGACATAGCATCTCATGTACATCACGCCCTTACTATCATCATCTTCTCCTGTCTTTTTCATTCGCACGTTGCTATTATTACAATTGAAAACAAAAAAGAATATACAACACTATTACATGATACTACAATCAGTCATATCTCGCATAACAACGCGTTTGATAGCAGGCCAATCGCTTCTACAAGCTGCAAATTCGAGCAAGTCTTCCACTTTTAGTAATCCATGGTATCGCTCCATGTCGTGGATCATGTTTTTGATATCAGGTGCTGATGAGATGATGTATATGTTGGCAAGTGCTTTCAGGGCTGAAAAGTAAGGAGTCACTGACTTTTGGCGTAACGAGACAGCAAAATCATTGTAGGCGTTCATGTCACTATTCCTAAAATTAGCTGTCTGTATCATCCTTAAGACATCTGCTACTTGCCTGATATACTGGAAACCACCTTGCTCGCTCACTGTAACAGTTTTCAGATGCTTGTACAGAATCCTATAGTCATGACTTGTGTCAATTATGTTGCTTGTCGAGATATGTATACACTTACTCTGCAAATCGACGTCCAATCTCATTGAAAAAGAGATCCATGGTGGATTTCTCTGCAGCACCACGTAAAATAGATGTATTGGATCGTAAACATTCAATTGTATCTCGACATGCCTATGTCCACTTGTGTCAACACCCATATTTCCCTTGTTACATCCTACAATTACCTTGGTTGGTTTAAGATCTGTCAACACATCACCAACGGGATTGTAATCTTCTGGCTTTTGTTCGTGCACAAGAATGTATTCGACTTGCGCCAAGAGTACCTAAATACAAGTATAAATCATGACATCCTGTTCTAGTCCCCTTGGATTTCTTACCTGAATACTTTGATCCATGCCACAGGCTACACAATCATCCAATGTCCTTTCAAACACCTTCTTTTCCTTGTTGACGTCGTTCAAAAAGTCAAACTTGTCCACATGCTTGCTCTATCAACCAGATGGATGAGATAAAACGTCATTTACACATCATTACTCCACTTACTATACGCTCGTCATAATAGAGCTGCACCATTTGCTGGATCACATCGCCAATATGCACCATTTCAAAGAACTCTGTCAGGGGTGGCACATTACCAGGACTTTGTTCCAAGGAATCCATGTCAGGGGTATAAGAGTGCAAATGTTGGATGGCTCTTTACAAAATGTCAATAACACAACCAGAACATGATGTCACGATGGTAAATGTACCTGTCAAAAGCCGGCTTGATGTGTTGGTTACCAAGAAACTTTGCCAACTGGACAAAGATTTGTTCATACGCCTTTTGGCTGCAGGAGGATCAAATCATTTGTTAGCTACGCCAACATGATGATCATAATAAGATGCTTACATTTCATTCTGCATACGACCAGGAAATCCAATGTTGAGAAACTGTTCCACACGACGCTCAGCATCCTTGTTAAGATGTATGAGTTGCAACACTGTGTCAAGACTAAGGAAATCCTGCATCATATCAAGTTCATGCATAGCTGACTTCAAGTCGGCGCTTCGAGTTGTGTCCTGTGATCGCAGTGATTGGTGAGAAGATTGTCGAGAAAGCAATAAGCTCTTGTTTTTGGGAGGAGGAGGTGAAGATACAGTGATTGGAGTGACTTCAGGTGTTCTTGGTGGAGTGATTTGTGATGATTCTTCAGATACTGGTGATCCAAGAGTCGATGGTGATTTGATAGTGGTATCTTCTGAAGATCGTAGTGTAGATAAGATGGGTGATGCAATTGTCGTCGCTGCTGAAGATACCAGATCGACAGGGACTGTCATGACTTTTTTGAATGCCATCAAATAGTTGCTATACACATATATTAGTCTTGCATAAAGTAAAGAGCGTGTACATGTTTTACCGCTTAAAGGTCTCGCGAGACTGATTGGATAATCTTGAAGTGGGATCGTCTCGACGTGCACCAGAACTCAGATTCTGCATGTAACACATGTACACAACATGAGCAAAGATCAAGTCATCATGTGTAACATCAATAAAGTATGACTTACCCACTCATCAATCAGTTCCTGAGATTTTGTTCTCACACATAGTTGTTCCTCTGAGAGATAGTCATCCAAAAAGGGTATAAATAGTTTGTACAAAAGATTGATGCCTCTCTCTCGATCAATGTTGATTGGTAAGTCATCGCCAGTCAATGCATTGATTGTATCTCGCACAGACGTCAATACTGTGGACATGGTGTTCAAGTATAGTAATTGATCTCGTTCATGGGATGCTGCAAGCAGTGAACTGACATATTCGGAAACCTTTCCAAAAATATCCAGTAGTTAACATCCGCCAAAATGATCCTTCTACTGCACCCAACTTACCACATCTTCTAATGCACGATCTACAAACAAATAAAACATGTCCATCTCCTCGGGAAATACTTGAACGATCACATGTGATTGCTCCATGAATGCATTCTTGATATTGGTAATGAATCTTTTGAATGGCTCCAAGTCATTTCCTGATGTTCTTTTGGGTGGCAAAGAAAGTTTCTTGTCAGTATACGGTCCGATAGTTTTCCCTTTTGCTGCATATAGGTTATTCTCCCCCAAAAACTTACTTGAAGTTATCTTCAGGCTTGGCATTGTCGTTGTTGGAAAAGATGGGATGCTTTTGAATGAATGTTTGTTGACACAATGTACTGCTGACAGGGCTCAGGGCAATCAAGGCATCTGCAAATGTCTAGTAATATAGTATATGATGTCATGTTTCAGGTCTTTCCAAGTCATTTCCTTGCTTATACCTTCATCTCTGCTGTACTATTGACATTGTATGCAACTTCAAATTCCTGCAATGACGCTGTTTCAAAGTACTGACATACTGCATCAAGCGATTCGTTTATCTAGAAACCACGGAGAAAGTAAATGTAAGGGATTCTATATCATTGAACCCCCCCCCCCCAAACCCCACATTTCAGATGCCGCTGGGAAAAGACTTACCTCCTTCCAGTCATCCACAGCATGGCAATTACCAAAGCTAACAAGTCTATTGAGCAAGACGCCACATGCTACGGGTTCTTGTCCATATTCAAGTAGTACTCTGGATTCCCGATGCTTGTGTCGAAGATCCATGTAATATGGCATAAGATACTGATACAATTGCTTGAATTGAAGCCGTGCCACACCTTGTTGTCCCATGGCATCTATTCCTATCATCAATAAAGTCATTCTTCATGTTGATGAGATTCAATATACCATGATTGTCATTCGTAAATGTGTCACTGTGTTCTGCAATGCCAAATGTCATGTTTTAGCCTATTGCATAAGCAACTAGACAATTAACAAGTTACCTAGCATATCCGAAAGGTTGGAACTGTCATTCTTTAATATATCATGCAGCATTGGACTCCAAATGGCGTCTTCATAAGCAAGCGACTTGAAATCGCGAGATGCAAGAGCGACATGAGCTAGCGATGGCACAGGAAGTAACTTGAAGATACGACGTAGAATATGGTGCGGAAGTTGTCTTTGTAAAGGAATTGGTTCGAGTGGAGCAGGTAATTCATTGGATGGTGGATCATCTTCATCAAGTAGAGTGCTCATAATACAAGGAAAAGAAAAAGAATGAATGCAACAAGGCTGTGTCAAGGGTGTATGACAAAAGGGAGGAGATCCATGCCAAATTTGGTTCACTGTAGATATCAGCTCCGTTTAGAGCTGCAGCATTTTTCGTTTTCCTCTCTTTCTTTCTTCTTTACTCCTCACACAACCAGCTACTCCATCTTGACTTTTTGTTCTTGTATTTACCTTCTACTACAATGACACATGCACATCAACGCACTTCTCTTCCTCACTTTGATCTTGCCAACCATCCACCAGCATCGACTATTCAAATGATGACTCAGCTTCTGGAACGGATTACAAAGACAAACGACAAACTGCAGGCCAGTAGCCATGATAAGCGTTCAGCATATACTTGTTTCCACGCAAGAAGTATACCGACTATCTCTATCCATTCCTATTTGACTCGTATCCTTAAATACTGCCCCTGCACAAACGAATGCTTCCTCAGCTTATTGGTTTACTTTGATCGAATGTCTCGTAACGCTACTGGACTACGTATCGATTCTTTCAATATCCATCGTTTGGTTATTGCTGGCATTATGGTTTCGAGCAAGTACTTTAGCGACGTTTATTTCACCAATACACGTTACGCAAAGGTAAATCCATCATCTATTTTCCCCTTCTCCCACTCCGAGCACCCCCTTCCCTTTTGGATGTTGGTGATGATGCAAGTGTTGTGTGTGTGTGTGTGTGTGTGTGTGTATAGGTGGATGAAAGATGTATGGACCCTTTTATGCTGATGATTGTCATGTGAATTGTTCCCTTGTTGCTTTTTCTATCAGGTCGGAGGACTTCCAGTAGCCGAATTGAATGCCTTGGAGCTTGAATTTCTTCATTTGAACGACTTCAGTCTCAACGTGACGATAGAAGAGTTACAACAATATGGTGATCAGCTATTGATGCATTGGATGCGTGAAGAAGAACGAAGAAGGGAGTTACAGTGGCGAAGGAAGGAGGTTGATCTGATGATGCGATCGAGGAGCACAAGCAGTACAAGCAATAGTAGTTGTGAAGACGATATGGATCGATATCACCATCATCATCGACATCGTACTAGCAGCAGAGAACATCATCATCAGCTACAAGAACGACCTTTTACAACAACACCTCTTCATCGTAAACAGCAGACAACATCTACCCCGTCACCTACCAATACTACACAAAGACATTCGTGGCACATTGATCATCATCCTCATCATCATCGTTTACCTACTCCACCTTATATTATCCACCCGTAATACTAGTTTATACTCTATCCATTGCACACACACACACACACACACGACATATTCCATACGACACACGACGACAACAACGCATGCATAAGATACCTATCCAACAAGAAAGAAAAAAAAAGCTGCTCCCTTACCAATCACCCACTATACATCCTTATCCCCAGTTTCTTTTATTTGCTCCAACTTGATGTTTTTCCTCTTTTTCTATCATGAATATAACCTACTGCAAGCACCTGCCTGTATATAACCTTATATGATGGTCTTGAAGTGATGTGATTCAGGGTTCTTTTAAGGATATCGGGATAATGAGTAATTATGGCTGCAACTTGTATGTGTAACAGTATTCGCGCGTGTATGTGATGCAAGAACCATGCACATGGTGCATCATATGAGCATAGATGTATCCAATGATGGATGCGTCTGTGCGGATAGTGGGCAAAATCAAAACAGCTTGAACCTTACACAACAGGAACACTACTGGATTAATAGAACTTTATTATACACAGCTCCGTAGTCCACATCAGCCATATTTCACTAAGCTAATAAAGAAGGTATAGATATTGCTTATATGAATGGCACATCATGGAAATAGCACATAGATAGTATCGTATGCAAGATGGTGCGTCTTGATGACGAGATGCATCAGCAACTATAATCTAATGTTTTCGAGAAAGAGCCGGTGGTACTACTACAATCTTGATCTATAATGGCACAAAAACGATGATATGTAAATACTTTTTAGGAGCAAAGAGTCAATGGATTGGGTGTATCAAGGGAGAACAAGTAGAGTTATTGCTGAAAACAAGTGCTTTAGAGATGGATGGACATTGCTTTGTTCTTATCCAAGATCAACACATCATGGATGCAACAAAAAGTCACCTTTCACTAGCAGATGGCGTCAAGCATATTACCAGATCACATGACATTCCTCATTCTTTATCCAAATGCACAAGTGACATGCGCATATATAAGGCATCTCTTCTTATTCATCATCATGCTTATACACTACACTACAGTGTTTCAATATAGTTGTTATAGTTGCCATCAGTAGCACTATCCTCCTTCCATATTGAATCGGCAAGGTATTAGAATAGTTGCTTCCATCCCAAAAACATTGGCGGATCTTGCCAAATTGGGTACCAGCTTGGTGGTATACATTGCAAGGCACTGACAAAGAACAACTGTTGTCATTTGAAAAGTGTGTGAATCCAACTGGTGAACAATGAGCGTGCTTGTTTTAGCCGAGAACGCCTAAAACATTTGGGGATGCATAAACAAAAACAAGTTGGCATTTATATACGCCACATCGACTTGATCTACTTTGAAACGCCCTTTTTCCCACTTCCTTATCATGACAATAGGCGATGAGCAACAACAGGAAAAGCGACATCTTGTTGTGTCCATGAAGCCTGATGGTCATCCACCAACATCTACCTATAATGCTATTCCTCCAACTCCACCCAATAATGCTGCTGATGAAGATGTGCCCAAGACCAATGTCCCCATCCCATTGATGGCTGTATGGTATAGCATCAGCATGTATAGTGATCATGTACATTTGGTTGATCGATAAGCATGATAGTCTTTGTACTGGAACTTTCCTGGCAATGTTGGATTTATCAATTTGCTTGACAATTTTGCCCGTGATTGGTACAGAGTTCAAAAGGCAAGTGACATTGACGTTGTTTGGAGTGATTGGCTAAAAAGAGATGATACATGTTTAGATACAACCTTGCGACATGGATCCATACCGCGTTTTCATTGTGCTCATTGACTGTATCCCCTATAAGCAAGTACTAAGTGACCATGCATGGCATTAAACTGATCCATGACTACTTTCAGCTTCCAAATTATCCGATATCTTTGGCCGTAAGCCTATCTTGTTGGCTACTACCATCCTATTCTTGGTGGGATCAGCTGGATGCGGATTTTCACAAAGCTTATCACAATTGCTCTTCTTTCGTGCCATATCAGGTCTGGGTGGAGGTGGCTTGATGCTCTTTGCGAACCTGATCACCCATGACACTGTTCCACCAAAGATGCGGCATCGATATCAGTCGTATACTGGCATAGTTAACTCAGTACGTGACATGATTATACAGTGATTTGGTTGCTGATTGCTGAATTATATAGCTTGGTCTGGCTGTTGGATCACCTGTAGGAGGATTCATTACTGACTTTTTCGGCTGGAGGTACTGCTTCAAGATCAACATTATCCCATTTCTTTTGATCTTGTATGTATACACATTTCACATGAAGAACTATAAGCTTCCCACTATGGATCGCATTCCGAGTGGTACATTGATGGAGCGTCTCAAATGGGTTGACTTTGGGGGAGCCTTGCTTTTCTTCATGGGAAATACATTCTTATGCACGACATTGATTCTTGGTGGCAATACGCACGATTGGAGCGACCCACTGGTTCTTTCTTTGATAGCATTGGCAATCGTGTCATACTCATCCTTGATTGTTTATGAATACTACATCCCACTTAATCCTTTGGTATCACGTCATCTTTTCAGCAATCGTACTGTGGTACTTGGATGTGTTGGCATGTGGCTATTAAGCTTAGTATTTGGGGGAACAAATATTGCCATGCCACAATATTACATGGTAACTTTTCTTTATGTCTTGTCGTCAATTACACATACACAAAATGACACATCTATATCACTTTTAGGGCGTACTTGGGTTCTCTACAAGCAAAACAGGCTTATGCATCATGGTCTACACAATTGGAAGTGCTTGTGGATCCTATCTGGCGGGACGTGGATTTATACAGCGATACACAAAGGGTCAATTTCACAAGATAGCTGTTGCATTTACATCCATTGTTGTTGTTGGAATTGCTATCATGTACTTTTGGATGTTACAACATGTCCCGTTTATCATCGGCTTGGTAATATGGGGATTGGTAGGCATATCCCAAGGATTCTTCATGGTAAACATGAATCTGACACTCCCAAACTCAGTTTCCAAAGCAGGTATGTAGATCCAATTCTACCAAAGAAAAGATAATGACCCAATTTAGACTTGGCATCCACCTTCTCGCTATTACAAATCTCACGTCAAATGGGATATATGGGCGGTATTGCTGCTGCATCTTCGGTGATTCAAGCAAATCTCAAGATCTTGTTACATAAGCGTCTTAAAGGCCCTGATGCTGAAGATGTATGGCATTACTGCTTTGTGTATATCATGTCATTACTCATTTACTTGTGTCATCATTTAGCTTATACACTTCATTCGCACTTCCTTACGTGAAGTACGCTCATTGTCGCCACAAATACAAGCCATTGTTGCCGATGTGCTCGGAACTTCATTGTCAAGGGCGTATATTCTCCTTTTAGGATTCGCCATCTTATCATTGGTGGCGTTTTCCCGCATGAAAAACGTGAATGCACAGCTGATTACTAACGCGGGGCGTTCCTGAATAAGCTTTCGTAGTAGGAGATATCGTATAGTGATACAATACTATAATAAATGTGTACCTGAGATGAAACTTTGTTCAAGATGATGTATATCTATCGTGTAAGCTGCGGAGTGATCTGAAAGAGGAGGTTGTTGTTTCAAGATACAGTGAGTAACATGCCAAATTTCCTCCGCTTATATCACACATACCTCCTCCACTTTACTGTTATCGATTTCTACTAGCTTAGTGTGATGAATTCCCGGTATACGAAACACATTTGGCAATCCTTGGCATCCTTAAAACAAAGCATTTCTCATTCCACCTTGGTAACAAGTCAACTTACTGGTAAATAAAGCTCTTATTGACATCACATCATGAAGAGTAGTTAGCTCTTAACATGCTTATATTCAAGAGCAAGACATTCAAATCTTGCATGTTCTTGTTTGGGAGAAGTATATACATACTCAGACGTCATAGCTCGCTCAAAGATACTTCTTCGCTTCAGTTTCCTATATGTCAAAAAGTCCCATCGTTGCACGACATGGTGAATGACGTGTTACAAGAAATGCATCGATTATTAACTACTGTCGTGCGACTAGTCATGACTCTTTGTTTGATGCAAATAAAAGTAAGGTTTATCTAGGATCAAGTCGACATTCTGCATTGGCAAAAGTTTTCTATCTTTCTCTCTCTCTTCATCTTTCGCTTGGATTGGTTACATAGCCATGATTTCACTGGATCGCAATGAGCAACAGCATCTTATTCTGCCCATAAGAAGCTACCATGGTGAAGAGAATTCTCCAAGCAAGTACTATGATTCCATTTCTCGGCCTATTAAACAAGATCAAGATTACCAAAATGATGATGATGGAGAGAATAAGGCGGGAATATCCATTCTCGTGATGGTTACATGGTATGTAGCTTTTCACAACAAGCAAATGAAATGTCACTTTACTTAGATGTGATGTGTAGCTTATCCATGGGAAGCTTTTTGGCATGCTTGGATAACTCGATTGTGTTCACAGTGATGTCCCAAATTGGCAGCGAATTCAAGCAGTAAGTATGACAGTAACCCCTGAAACTTTGTAGAAATAACAAGTGCCTTGTTGCATATTTTTAGATCCAACCTTGCTACTTGGATCCAAACAATCTACTCGCTGTTTGTTGTCACCACTTTGCCCTTATGTAAGTGATCATATTACATCATTTTACCAGCTCAAAAACTCATGTGACGCGATCAGCGAGCCGGCTATCTGATATGTTTGGAAGAAAGCCGGTCCTTATGGCTATTAGTTTTCTTTTCTTAGTGGGCTCTGCTGGCTGTGGATTCTCACAAAACTTGTCCCAATTGATCTTCTTTCGTGCAGTAGCAGGACTTGGAGGAGGGGGTCTTGTTTTCCTTCCCGATGTCGTTATTCATGACATTGCGCCACTAAAGAATCGCAGTGCATTCCAATCATACGTGACCTGCATGAATTCGGTAAGTTGTTTTCAGAAGATCTAGATTGTGAGAATATTCATCACCATGGATAACTCTATTCAGGTTGCACTTGCTTTGGGATCACCCATTGGAGGATTTATCACCAACTTGGTAGGATGGCGGTATTGTTTCCACATGAATGTTATTCCTCTTGCCGTCAGCTTGTATATCTTTACGTTTCACTTGAAAAACTATCGCGTTGCTAGCATGGACCAAATAGGCAAGGTGTCATTGCTGGAACGTATCAAGCTTGTTGACTTTGGTGGCTCTGTTCTTTGTGGTATTGGTAATGCTGCTTTATGCACAGCATTGATTCTTGGTGGCAACACACGTGATTGGAGTGATCCATTTGTTGTTTCAATGATGTTGGGTGCAATTGCATCATTCATTTCGCTTGCACTTTATGAAGTTTATATCCCAAAGTTCCCCTTGTTGCCACCTTACTTATTCCGCAATCGTACTGTGGTGATTGGTGGCCTTGGCATGATGCTTATAAGCATGTTATCAGGTGGTTGTAACATCTCATTACCCCAATTCTTCATGGCAAGTATCAATTTATCATTTCACTGCTTCATTTGTCATCCTTACTCATAAATTGGTATAGGGTGTACTGGGATTATCCATTGACAAGGCTGGTTTATGCATTGCAGCTCACACGATTGGCGTTATTGTTGGCTCCTTTGCTGCCGGTTGGTATGTGCAACGTCCAAGATCGTTTCGTAATAGCGGGATGGGAATTGCCACTACAATTGGAGTTGGTTGTGCCTTCATGTACTTTTGGATGTTACAGCAAATCTCATTCCCAGTCGGAATGTTATTGTTTACCTTGGCAGGTTGTGCCATCGGAGCTTATGTTATCATTGTCAAAGTTGCAGTTCCAGTGGCGGTTTCAAAAGCAGGTACAAACATGTCGTCATCTCTCTCTTTTTTTTTTTAAGGTTGATGTCAGTAATCTCACACATATTGTATCAGATATGACATTTGTATTCATGCTAATCCAATTGGCTCGACACATGGGAACGATCCTAGGCGTGTCAGCAACATCTTCAGTGACACAAGCCAGTCTCAAAATCCTGTTGCATGAGCGTTTCAAAGGTCCTGACGCTGAGCAAGTAAGAATATAATGCCCGGTTGTATGATGTATTCATGTTGACTCACTCTTTTTTCATTAGCTTGTCAACTTCATTCGCACATCCTTACGTGAAGTGCACACACTATCACCCAAAATCCAGGCTATCGTTGCCGATATCTTGGCCATTTCATTATCAAGGGCGTTTATTCTCCTTACAGGTGTGGCAGTTTTCACCACCATTGTCTTTTCATTTGTAAGCAAATCAGTAAAGAACGTCTAATGTATATACATATTGCATCCATATCCTTCAAATAAAACATTGAATGAAAAAAACAAGGCCTTGCAGCACGTTTAGAAAAGATGGAACGAATGCATGCATCGGCTAATGTCGTGATACCTTCATTATATGCACTCCAATGAATCAACTGCATTTACTTTAGTCCAACATGTCACATAGATAGAGGATGAAGTCATCATTCATAACGCATCAGCCATCAAGATCGAAAGTGAGAAAACAAGGTGGCTCAACTAGTTGGATCTGTGTAACAGAAATCTTGTGTCATGGAGACTAAACCACAACAATAAAAGCACATGACAATGATACAAAGATAGATTGAAAAGAAGGATTAAGGGGGGAAGACTTTTAATGTTATGGGTGGCAATCACATCTCGGTTCAATATCAAATAAAGGCATAAAGGGGGGGTCATGTTAAATAAGCAAGGAGGAGGTACATGATGCGTATTCGTATATTGGTGAATAGAGAATAGAGGATTTCCCGAGTTAGAGTCATGCTTTTTATCGCGAGCCACCATCACCTTTCTTACTTTCTCTACGCGCACGATACTCCTTTGTTGCTGACACCTTTCTTCAGCTGACACTTTTATCTACTTTGAACATATGAATCTCTGGAGACCTTACAATGACCAGCAGTGCAATGTCAGCAAAGGCCAATTTAGCTTCTTCCTCCTCTTCGACCCCTTCTTCTCCTTCCATTGCACCAACCACAGGAGGTGGACAAGGAACAATAGCACTGAAACAACGTAGAGGATCACTGTTACGAGGCGACATTGTTGGTTCTCCATCAACGACTATACGCAATGCACGAAGTGGAAAACAAGGTGGAGCACTATCAGATGATTTGGTTCGCAACCTTGGCTTGGATTATGATGAAGTACAGAAGCGAACATTGACACGATGGGTGAATGCTAAGCTTTCCATGGCTGAAGATGTGGATCATGTGGATCATATCGAAAAGGACTTGCGTGATGGAAAACGACTACTCAAGTTATTATCGGTGGTATCGGGACAATCAGCACCAAAGCCAGAACGCATGAATATGCGGATTCATCAGCTATCGAATGTTGCACAGGCTCTGGCATTCTTACAAAAGCAGATCCATCCCGACATTTTGCCCGACATTGGCAATGAAGCTATCGTTAATGGAGACGTGAAGAAGACATTGGCTCTTATCTTTTTCATTATGCTCAAGTTTCAAGTGCAACTCATTATCAATGACCATGGTGATGACTACATGACATCATTAGCAGTAAGTCATCATGAATATGTAGTCAATAGATATGCAATGACTAACATACAGTAACATAGCAACTATCAGAACGCAATGACAATGATATTCCTCCTTCATCCATCATTGATCTTGAACAATCACCATCCACACCACGACCTACTCATACCAGCAGCAATCGAAGACACAATGCAACAATCGCTGATAAGACAACAACATCTACGACAGCTAGCAGTGAAGCTAAATTGGCACTGTTGTATTGGGTGCGTATTCAGTTGGAAGATTACATTGCAGCCAATATTGTTCCTCCCATTCAAGACTTTTCTCGTTCATGGCGCACAGGACTTGCTTTTTGTCTTTTACTTCATCGACATGATCCATCCCTGATTCCTGATCTTCTCACTCATCACATTCATTTGGATATGTCTGAAAAACGCACTTGGCATACACTGCTCACTATGGCATTTGATCTTGCTGAATCCCATCTTGCTGTACCACGTTATTTGGAGCCACAAGATTTGACAGATGTTGATTATCCACATGAATCCAGTGTGATGATGTATGTCAGTGAATATTATAAGGTCATGTCTCAAGTGCAGCGACAAGATACTGAGGAATCAAGGAAATCAAAGACATCTCGACGACGTGCCTCTATTGCTGAAGCCGTGGGTGATCCTATTATACCAGATGACATACAACATGAATCAAAGTAAGTAAAATCAGAATGAAGCAATAGTAAGAGTGATACTTATTTATCAAATAGGTCACAATCACCAACACCATTGCCTGATATTGTTGAAGAACCTGATGCACTGATGCCAATGAATGAGGAGAAACCAACACTTGTGAATAGTCCACCAACTAGAGCATCTCGTACACCTGATGAAGCACCTATACCCAAACCTATGCCATCTTCACGACGTCATTCTCATCGTCATCAACGTGAATCCAGTCTTCCTGACAGTGACAAGGCAAGAATTCGTGCCGATCTCAACAGTCGTTTGATGATGCAACTCACAGGACATTTACCACGTGGTATTCACCCTGTACTGGATGAACTGCTCAACATTCACCAAGACATCATTTCCTTTACTAACATCAATACACGTACCATGGACACCATTCCTGAAGTCTTGATCCAATCCACTGAAGCAACTGAATACGCCAATAAGATGATGATGATTGAAGAGCAAATGACAGTCAAAAGCAAACAGTTGGATGCAGCAGCAACAGCACATGATACGCTCACATCACCACCAGAAATAGCAGATGATACACTGATACGTTTGACTGATTTACAACGATCTCAAGTGTCAAAGCTATATGAAGCATTATGTGATGAGTGGGAGACATTTCAAGAGCTTGTACAAAGAACGAGAATGGATTTGGTACAATTGGCAGAGCATTTGAAGCAAGTGGAAGATGGCGTAGGTGTATACAAGCAGCAAGCACACATGGTGAAGGAAAGGATGGCTTCATTGCAACACATGTTGACACTGGTGGCACCTCGGGATGATAAGCAACGTATTCATCCACTTGATGGCGATGATGAGATATGTGCAGTTTATGAAAAGGCAGTTTCTAATGCATCGATCGAGATGGAGTTATTTGATACCAACGAGTGGAGAAAGTATCGACATTTTGTGCGTGATTTGGTACCAGCCATCCAACAAGCTGTGGATACACTTCATGGCAACATGCAAGAGAAGCGTGATGCTTTGGATATGAGTTACAAAAAGACCAAACAACGCTACAGCATGTTCAAACGAGGAATGGTTTTTGGATCACAGACGACACAATTGGATGAAGAGCTTGGCAGTATTCAAGCCATTATGGATAGTCAGCAGCATAAGCCAACAACAGATGAAGCCATTATGGATTTGGAGAGTCGTGTGGATGCAGTCAAGAACAAGATCATTGGACTACGTGAAGAGTATTATGATTTATTCTCTGATGAGCAAGATCAAGATGATAAGCAAGGATTTGTGCAGAGATTAGATCTATTGGAGACACGATATCGTCGAGTGGCAGATTGGGTAGATCAAGTGCGTATTTGGTTTATCCAAGCAGGACGTATTCGTAGTTGGATTGAAGCTCGAATTGCTATACTTGATGAGAGAAATGCTGCTGCAGAGGGAATTGATCCATTGGGACCTGACTTTGAAGCACCAAAGAATGCAAAGGATATCCAGCTTGAACATGAACAACTACGACGTGAAGTGGAACGTTTCGAAGCAGATGACATGACACGTTTGCGCAACCATGTCAAGAAATTGACAACAACTGATGACACACACCATAAGCTTAGTCCAGCTGATGCATCCACCATTGAAATCACACTCGAGACACTCAACATGCTTCATCAATTGACACAGCTATTACACAAACGATCGACATTTGTTGATACAATGATGTTGAGGATACAATGGGAAGAATTGTTTGATTCAGCCAATTCGTGGATTGGCAATACTCATCATGAAACGACACAATTCATGCATGGAGATGCTCGGTGGAAGAAGATATGTGACAATGACACAGTTCAGCAACAGCAGCAACCAAAAGCAGAGCATGTGATTCAAACTTTGGTCGACTTGGAAAATCGAATCTCAGTATTTGATCAAGGCACCTATGCACAAGTGTTGGATGCATATCAGGAAATGGAGGATTTATATGATGGTGCTACACTACCAGATCATTTGGAGAATCGGCAATCCGCTTTTGAAAAGTCATTTGCAGATTTGATGCAACGTCGTGCTTTTTGTCGCAAGGTTGTCGAGCAATTCCTTGCTGTAACAGATGTTGTTGCCCAGTTTGATCATCTTGTGCACCAAGGAAGTACTTTATGCGAATCTATGCAACAATCGAGCGATGATGATGACGACGATGTATTTGATGACCAAGTACAAGCATTCAAAGAGAGATCAGCCTATTTAGTGTCTGAAGTCGCTGTCAGCAGCATACCTTATCCTTCTCAAGTGCCTGGTTCAACTGCTTACACAGAGGATGATGAAGTGAACAATCGAATGAGCAATGAAAAGATCAAAGGTGTCATTGAGGATTATGGTATGCAGTTGGCTGCATTGGCTGAGCAATTAGAAGATCTATTGGCTAGTCAACGACAACATCTCTCACTTCAGCAACGAGCCAAGCTCTTATATGACGAAATGGTGCGCATGACTATTTGGCTTCAGGATAGAGCCAGCAGTCTTCAACAATCGACACCCATGAGCTTGATGGAGGAAGATGACAGCAACAGGATGATGGACACTGAGGAATTGTCACGATTGGAGGATGAATGTCGTGCTTTGGAAGCATGGTTACGACAAAATGATTACAGTCGATTGATTGAAAGAGCACGATCTATAGAAGAGGAAATTGATGACACTAATGCTATCACCATTGATCGTGATCTGCTTATCAACACTGAAGAAGAGCTTAAAGAACAACATGGACAACTTTATTCTGCTATCCAACAACACAAAGAGCAATTGACATTCTTCAAGGCACGTGTTGAATGGCAAAGGGATTGGGCACATGCTGATCAAGCTATCTTGACAGTGGCACACGACTTGTGGAACTTCATTGTCAATCATGCCATGTTTGACCCTGTAAGGGAGCCATTTGCTTCAAATGATGAGAACAAGTTGCATACAGCATGGAGTGGATTCAAGGAAAAGATTGATCATGTGACAGCAGATATCCTTCCACAAGTTCATTCTCGTTTTGACACAATGATGATCCATGGGCAGGGATTGAGTCATGACATATTCATGAAGCTTGAAACACATCACAACCAGCTCGATAATAAGCATCAAGCGATTGTATCCTTATTGGAATATGCATCAAAAGCGATTGATCAGCGTATCAGCATCACCAATGTGTTTGGGAAACTGCAGCAGCAAATTGAAAAGGGCCATTTGATATTGGAGCAATCAGAAGGATGTGATGATGACATTGAAGAGCAAGTGCAATTGTTCAAAGATGAAGTGGATGTCGTTGTAGCTGCCATGAAGACTATTGCAGATACCAGCTTTTCACAACCAAAGATCGATTTTGGTGAGCAGCTGCAGTGGGAATTTGACACTATTGATCCTGCCGAATTTCACGCACGGATCCAACATCACATCCAAACATTCATGCAGGAACGAGAAAGAGAACTCCGATTACTAGAGAAGAAAGTCATCCAGCTACTTGATGATCATCGCCATGCTGAGAAGATTCGACAAAGGATGCAACAATTCAAAGATGACATTGACCAGCTGAATACATGGATTGAACAACGTATGCATCACGTAAAAGACCAGCACATGGATCCTCTTGCCGACATATTAGATAATGGTGATGTCAAGAACAGGATGGTAAGTCGTTGTACTGGATGAATGTGTGAATCAATATACTGATTGATGTATCTATAGGGGGATATCAACAATCTTTTGGCTGAAGTGACACAGATTGAAAATGATAAGGCCTATCCACTACAACTGGCCATCATTCAGCTATTGAAGGAAAAGGATGATGATGAATCCATGGAATCATTGGCTCGACAAATGGATGATGCTTTATTTCTTTTAAGCGAGCTCAAGAATGCAGCAAGTGATCAATCGGCAACACTTGATGCCATTTTGAAGCGATCTATATGGGAGCAACAATACACAACCACATATACACGTCTGAAGGATCTTGATGACCAAGTGCGACATTTGAGCAAGCAGCATGAGAAAAGCAACGATCTTGATAATTGGCAGCAATCTCTTGATCGATTGAAGCAATCCAGAAAAGACTTGTTTCAACAAGATATCCAACAAGCAAAGAAAGCGTATGCAGATTTCAAAGATGCCTTGAACCAGTGTGGTGGAGGCATTGCAATGCCAATTCATATTGAAGTTCGCTTGGATTCTCTTGATCGTTCGTTGACAAAAGTGGACAATGCATTGAATACGATGCAACAGCGACTTGATTTTGCTCAAAAGTGTCAGATTCTGCAGAATGATGTTGATCAGGCCTTGATATCCATTGCCAAGCAACAAATGCATCTACAAGACTTTATTCAGTACAAAGCTCGATGGCATGCCGACAATCATGATGTCAACTATAAGCAATTACGACAAGAAGGAGAAGAATTTGGATCATGGTTTGAGTCATTGCAACAAAACACTATTGCCACTCTCCAACAACAATGTCACAATCTCGACACTCAGATGACGACTATACCAGATACATTGAGAATGAAGTTTCAGCAACTTGAAGAAAAGACATTGTCATTCAATTACCATTTCCAATTCGCCAAAGATATCATCAATCAGGCCGATGCAGTGGATAAGATCTTGCAACATGCCAATTATTTGGAGAAAAAAGCCAAGTCCATCCAGGATGAGCTTCTTGTTGACAATGCATCATCATTAGGTGCAAAGGAACATGTTCAACGCTTTCAGCAGCAGACATATGAGATTCATCAACAAGTGAACAACAACATTCCTTATCCAAAACGACAACAGCACCAGCAGGAGGAAGATGACACTGTCAATATCCAGATTCAAGACGAATCAATGAATGCTGAAATAAGGAATATTCTGGCAGCCAAATGCTCCTTGTTGAATGATTTTGCAGTTGGTCTTGAGCAGCAATTGTCGTGTAAAGAACGCATGTCTCGATGTAAGGTTCTTTTGGAAGGTTGTAAACATCATGCGACATCAGTACATGATTGGATCAAAGAGAAAGGAGACGCCATTGAGGAACAACGTGATACTTTGATGAATCGTTTGGGGCCAGCACCATTGATCCAACTTCAACAAGCCATCAGTACCATGAGTGGCATCGAGCGAGTCATGAAAGCCAAAGATAATGCAATGGTGGTGCTTGATTCTCAGTTTGAAGCATGCATTACAGCTTTTGATGCAATATCAGATGACCAACAGCAACATGAAACTCTGGCTGATGAATTCGATCTTGTGTCAAGAACATATGAATGTACCCAGAAGTCGTGGTCGGCATTGCATGATAACCTGATCTCGACTATTGCTGTATTGACATCTGTCTTGACCCCAACCATGATTCACCATCGTGCCGAAAGACTTGTACAACAATTGACACAGCTTGAGCAAATAATTGATAGCTACAAGCAGCAACATGATGATGAGCTTACAGATGATCAGATTGCACAATGGCAAAAGCAAGTGGACAAGCTGGATTCCAATGGATACCAGAAGCTTTTGGAGGAATTGAAGAATGCATCTGTTACCAGCGATGGAAATGCAAAGGTGCCATTGTATGCTGCTAAGACACAATTGGATGAAGCAAGTGACATTATCCTTGGGATTCGCTCATTGTTGACACAATTATACGACGCCGTGAATCTCAGTAAATTGCACAAGACTTATGCTGAAAATGCAAATGTTGTATCCGCCTTGATGTATCGTGCACAAGAACTAGTCGATGATATCTGCAATCGATTCAGTGTCATGTCTGCAGATGATTACCATGTACAACGACAATCACTCTTGGTCGCTCATCGTGACGCACAACAACAATGTAACGAGTGCAAGGAAGCATTTGATGACTTGACAGGCTATTTCGAATTCGCAACAAAGCAACAACCAGATGAAGATGTTGGAATTGATACACAACGCCAAATTGAGCAACAATGGAGTCAAGTTCAAGAAGGACAAGAGCGACTTGGCTTGTTGTTGAATCGTTCTGATCGATGGGTTGAAAGATATGATGCAATTGAGAAGTTACAGCGAAGTTTATCCACTGTGCAGCGCGATTTGAGTGGAACAAGTCGATTCAAAAAGCACACATCCACATCCACATTGTACAACAGCACCAGTACACGTAGCAATGATGAAGCCAGTACTCTTGGTAATCTTGGCAAACGCTTGACAACAATAGAACAAGAATTGGATCGGATTTTGACATATGCACAACAACGTGATGCCGATGACATGGAAAACAGCAAAGTATTTTCAACACACTGCGAGAGAATCAAGGCAGATTTGGGAAAGTGTCAATCCACCTTAACAAAACGACAACGTGATATGGAAGAAGCACGACTTTTAAGTCTTTATTCTGATGAAATCAAGCAGCAATGTCGACGATGTGAAGAGCAGATTCAGATATTGAAGCAACAAACGAATGCCAATCCTGGTATAGCCGATAAGAAGCCATCCACTATAAGAAGCATCATGAAGGCCTATGGAGAAACTCTTACTCGTGCAAAACAAGTTCATCGTCGATGCAGGGAGAGTATCAAGAAAGGTGGTGTTCTTGCAGAAAGATCACGTATCTTGGTTGACACCTATCGATTCAGTCAGCTTGAAGTTGAAAGACTCAAACGACCCCTGGAAAAGAATATCAGTCAGCTACAACAACGTATTCAAGATGAAGAGGAGTATTTGGATATACTCAAATCAGTATGCAAGTGTGTTGAAGACGAGATTGAATTGATGACAAGATTGAATGAATATAAGGCGATATTAGCACGTTATTCTCGTAGTGCACGTATGACATGGGCACGTCGACCATCATCCTCTCTTTTACCTTGTCCTGATTTGGCTGAATTTGATCGACGATTCGAGACAATGGTATCTTTGGTGACATCTTTCATGTCGAGTGGTGATGAGATCAAGACCAGTTTGCAAGTAGGGCGCTTTTCTGACAGCACAACACGTGGTGATACTGTTACACAATCGATCGATCGACATCAAGAAGCTGTGCAGCGAGAATGGTCAGCAGTCAAAATGTCAGCACACAACACACGAGGCAAATTGGAAGAATTATACATGCGTCAACAAGCCAGCACCAAGTTGAAGGAAACAATACGACATGTGAATGATCTACGTCAACGTGTCCAATCTCTTCATTTGACTGGCAGCAAGAGTATATCGATTGAAAAGCAAGAGTTGAAATCAATTCATGATGATATGCAAACGGGTACTTTGGCCAAGAAGATACGTGAAGTGGATACATTACTTTCACGTAATACAGATCAGCAGATGAAACGACAACGACAAGAGCTCAACACATTGATGACTGAATTGACCAAGCTGGTGAATGAGCGACAAGCACAAGCTGAAGTGGAAGGCAACATTACAGTGTTTATGGGCATTGTGGATCGAATGGATGAGCAGATTGTTCAATTATCAAGATTGATTGAGAGCTGTGCACCCCATCATGCTCGTGTTACTGATCAGCGTTTCAACAAGGCTGATTTACAAGGATTGCTTCGTCGACTGGTTCATGGCTACAAGCAACTTGCACCACAGATTACTGATTCAATGACAGCAGCCAAGAATGAAGCAAGAAAGCAATTCATTGATCAAGAACAACGTGTATCAGATCGATTGGAGAAGACATTGAAACATTGGGCAAGAGCACAATCTGAAGCAGCTTCCAGAGAAAAAGAGTTACAAGCATGTATCAATCAATTGGGGCATGAATTCTTCACCAAGCTCGCCATGACCAAAAGTACTTCCAAAAGTGCCAAACCACCTATTGCACCTCGTACTGGTGGATTCCGCTCATCAACTTTATCAGTGGAGAATCGTCAGCACAGAAGAACACCTACTCATTCAACATCACGTCATCGTAACAGCAAAGGATCATCTCCACCAAAGTATGTCGTGTCAGATCCCAAGAATGAACTGGATGTACAGCTGGGGAAGATTGTCAATGATAGTCCATATCGCATGAAGATCAAAATGGTGCCAGGTGAAGTAGGAAAGTATTGGTTTGGTGAAGATCAACCACGTCTGGTTTATTGTCGAATTCTGCCAAGCAAAATGGTTATGGTACGAGTAGGTGGTGGATGGGAAGAATTGTCAAGTTTTCTCAAAAGTAAGTTATATCATATGGTGATATTACATGAGGTAACAATCATATACAATCTAGGTCATGGGAATCTGCAACCTATGCATACACGCTCTACTGCCAGTGATCGAACCAATGTATCTGTGGATGAAGGCTCAGAAAGTGGATCAGTGCATAGCGTAGCATCAACAACAACAACTCCAGTGACTATCCAGGGAGGTAGCAACAACACATCTTCATCTTCATCATCACATCATGGTGGCAATCATAGCACAGGTTTTGTTGAAGGAGACAAGTATATTCAATTCGACGATGAAGGGAATCATATAGCTGTGAAAATGTCCAAAGCACAAGATACTGCCCGAATTCCTTTATCCAACATTAGAAGATTTGCTTGATGATACCCCAATTTCTATTTATTATACTATATAAACTTGTTGATCATAGATAACATATAACAAGTGGCAAAACATCACTGATACATTGGGTGGATCTTCATTCATGCACTGCATGTGAACAGTAACGTCACGTGTCACTTTAATTTTGCAGTCCTTGTCCGAGTTAAAAGGTATCTATCTATCTCTCTTTCACTTGAATATGCGTATCGCACTCGAGACCAAAACGCCACTTCCACACTACAAGTGCTGGTATGCTTACGATGCCAAAAAGAATGCTACAGTCAACGATCTTCGACGTGCCATCAACAAGGATCTCAAGCTTGCCCAGTCCAGTCGCGATCTACAGCTTAAGGGAGGACCCTATGCTTTTCTTCCACAATTGCCACTCAAAGGACTGATCCAAGACGACGACGTTATCACGTAAGTTGAATTCATGACATACTGAACATGGATAATAACTGTATCATGCTTATTTAGTATCAAGTTTGACAAGCATAAGAAGAAACGCGTAGTGAAGACTCCAGTTCGTGTCAAGGTGCAAAAGACAAAGAAGGATGACAAGTTATCGACTAAATTGGATAAGAAGAGCAGCAGCAAAGAGAAGAAGCGTAAAGCCAATGACAGTGTGGACGATCAGCCAAAGAAGAAGCGCAAGGAGAAAGAGACAGTTCCAGCAGCACCTCCAAAGTCAACAACATCTTCCAATGATGGTCTTACAAAGACACAAAAGAGAAACAGACGCAAAGCATTCAAACGAATAAAGGAGCGTGAAGAACGTGAACAGCTACAACAGCAACAACAAGCACAGCATAACATGATGGAGACAAAGAGCGACGACGTGGATAATACAGCATCATCAGAGCATCTTTTGAAATACAACAAGAACAAGCGTAAAGATTTCCTCAAAGTACAAAAGAAAAAGAAACGTGAGCATGTTCGATTTGATGGCATTGATGAGGAAGAAGCACCTGAAGAGATGACAACCACGTATGATCAGTATGATGCATATGAATATGAATATGAGGAGGATCAAGGCAATGATCAGCAGAATCTTTATGGAGCAGCCTATGTGACATCCATCGAAGCAGATCAGCGATACAAAGGTGAAAAGAAGGATCACAAAGCATATCCTATCGATCACATGGCCGATCATTTTTATGCTGAAGCACCACCAGCAGATGAGCAGGAAGAAGAAGAGGATATTGAAATGATCCAAGAGACACACCAACGAGAGCAACAGCCACCAATTCAACGCAACTATGAAGAGCTTCCTAAACTTGGATTTACTGGTCCATCTATCCCTGCTGTGGGTGATTTGATTGCATTCAAGGTACTTGGAATGACACAATGACTAGTATCAACATACTTACATCTTTATATAGCTGCTTTCTATGACAGAGGCATATACACCAGAGATTTCGGACTGGAAGGTAAAGAATGCAAGGGATGGAGTCATGTTTTCATATGAATTAAGATGATGATTAGGAAGCCAAAGTGTTGGCTATTGAGAATGATGGTCAAGCATCCATTACTGTCGAATACCAACCAGGTTTTCTATTAAGGAAGCACCATGGCAAGTTTGATTTACCAGATGAAGATGACGAAGAGGAGGATGAAGAGAATCAGTTTGCCAAGGATCAAACAATGACTTATACCGATTCGGATATTGTTGACATGCGAAAAGTAGAACAATGAGTTAAACATTCATATTCCCCCATCCACCATTCACTTTGTTCACGCCAAAAGCATTGTAAATATAACAATTAAAAGATCATTCCTTTGCTCATTTATATATCTTTTCAATATCATCCTTGTACTCCTTTTCAATATCTTTACGCTTCAACTTGCCACTAGTCGTAAGAAACTTGTCCGCCCATTCGACATCCTTTGTAATTACAATGTCCTTGATTATCTCGGCACGATTGCAATCACTCTCTTTGGCAGTACGCTGTAGCTCTTTTAGAAGCTCATCCTTGTCAGCATTCTTGTCTGATGGTTCAACTACGCCAACGATATAATCCTTGTCACTGTTGGCAATGATGCAAATATTCTTGATACGATGACTGTTACGATATTTGGATTCAAGACTTTCAAGAGCAATGTATTCACCATGAGACAACTTGACCAAATTCTTGGCTCGATCAGTAATAGCAAAAGTACCATCATCATTGAGATTGGCAACATCACCAGTCTTGAACCAGCCATCTTCAGTAATTGCCTCCTTTGTAAGATCTGGTAGTTTATAGTATCCACGCATCAAAGAGGGACCACGAATCCATAATTCTCCACAACCATTCTCAGCTTTGTAATCGGTTTCTGGTACATCGACTAGCTTGAATTCAATAGAAGGAGAAGGAGGACCAATGACACCAGTCACCATTCCCAAGGAAGGCACTGTGATAGCTCCAAGTCCACAACATTCAGTTAAACTATTGATTACAATATCAGCAATCTTGTTTGGATAATAAATGCTTTACTTACCCATATCCTTGTAAGAGATAGCATACTGCAGTTGTCATGAACTTGTGTGTATCAAAGGAAAGTGGAGCACCACCTGAAAGACAATATACAAGGTTTCCACCTGTTTTTGCGCGTACAGGTGCAAAAATGGTAGCATCCATGGCTCGAGTGATTGTATTCTCTTGTCCAAAGAATCTGAGCATTTGCCACTTGGTTTCCACAGCCACTGAATAGATGACTTTTGCTTAATGACACGTGTTCATGTAAGGAGAATCTAGATGCTTACCATCAAATGCTTTGCGCACAGACCAATGTTGTTTATCCAATTCATGCATGACGCCTTTGCGAATACGTTCCCAGATTGCTGGAACACCTGCCATGATTGTTGGTTTCAATGTTTCAAGATCACCCTTTCCTTTGCCTTGACCATCTTTTCCACACACTGATTCTGGCATCAAAGTACGTACTGTGCCATAGCCAATAGGAATCACCTTGCAATGATGATACCATGTTATTCATCCCATATATCACATCATGTCCCAAAGTCACTTACTGTTGAAATAAAGATGAATTCGACAATAAATTCAAGCACATGGGCCAATGGTAGAAACCCAATGTAACAATGCTTGCCATGATTAATGAGATCCAAGACAAGATGCTCAGCAGCACTCATGGCTGCAACAATATTGCCGTGTGTCAGCTCAATACCTTTAGGCTTGCCAGTAGTGCCTGATCTATATAAACATGCCATTGCTGTCAACTTGATGGAAGCTAGTGAATTTGTTCCTGTATCACTTACGAGTACATAATCATGGCAAGATCATCAGTCTTTGGTGCTGAGCTTTCAATATCTTTGGAGTCGACCTTTGCATTGTTAAGGATATCAGGCCAATGATGTACTTGCATATCATTGTAAGACTTGAACTTGTCCAGCTGCTCTTGTGCTTCAAAGTGCTTGCCAGTGTAAATCACCAGTTTTGGCTCATATGATCCTTCTTTTCCTTTCTCTTTGGCTTTGTGCAAAGCTTCCATCAATGATATCTGATAGGGCATCATGAGAAGATTGTCTATATTCAATGTCATTCTCTCTTACCTCTGTAAAGATTCCCTTGGGCTCAATTTCACTGATAATATGAGCCACTGCATCAGGTGGCATACTGTCATAAGCTGTACTAATGACGACGCCAATGGCACAACAAGCTGGATTGTAAACATGAGTATGTATCATGTGTGGGAAATAACAAGTGTATTCACTTACCCAATGCCATTTGCATCCATTCAGGTCTAACGAATGATAACATGGTGTCAGTGATCTACATGGCTGATTCATGAATCATCAACTTACCTGGTTTTGGCATAAATGAGCATCCTGTCACCCTTCTTGAATCCTTGCTCAAGTAACCATGCTGCCATGTTGTCTGTATTCTTCTTTGCATCGCCATAGCTCATCCATTCATAATCTCCTAGCTCGTACATGTTCCACTTTTTGGTGTTGCCCTTGTCATCTTTCTTTTCTTTGCTATGGATCTTTCATAGTCGTGTTAAGCATGATACACTTCGTGATGTATCTATATCCACTTACCTTGATGAGATCACGTCCACCAAATGCAGGCTTGGTTGCATTTTGCTCTGTCACGGATGACCAAACATTGTATACTGTATACTCTTTATCTTTCAGTTTTGGTGTAATTGGCTCACGCACCAAGCCGTCTTTAGCATCACGATGGCGGTATACATGGTCTCCCACTTCAATAGTAGGATTTGGATACTTTGGTAAGAATAAGCCTTTCATGAAATTCATTGTGTATCCAAGGCAATGATGAAAGAAAGAAAAAAGGAAAAAAAGAACGATCTGAAACAATGCCATGTTATAGACCCCGTCGTCGTCGTGCATTGTTCTGAAACATTCGCGCGTTGACATCATGCACAGACATACAGTATATCTATTTCACTTTCCGATCACACTAGTGTGTACCTATATAGTATAGTGTATCCCTATTTTGACAGCTTGTGCATCGTGATGCAACATAGATGTCATAAAGATGTGGGCCGTGCACCATGACAAAGGATAACAAGCATGATTGAAGACATGATAAAGAACGAAAAAGACATATGTATTGTGAAAGTTTCAAGAGTGGATACGAATATGGTAGAGTGCTATGATCATAAAGTAATAGTACTTTATTGCAATTGGGCGATGAGCATAAAGTCATTATCTATAACTCCAAAGATTACGAAGCTTGTTGGAATCGTGGATGAGAAATGAAGATCATTGGCATGAGTGTCATGTGTCGAGAGAGACAGTCTGTTGTAGCGTTTGTTGGAATGACACGACAAAGAAGCATCTCCATAAGAACATATCAAAAAGGTCACAACAGAGTCGTGGTATATACATCAGTGACTGGGCTATGGCGTACAATTGCTTGATGAAGGTACTGATCGTCAATGGATGTTGCTTGTAGATCAAACATTCGATTGCTGCATGAATAGATGTGATTCGCAAAAGAGTCTCGATGAAATCAGCTTGCTGAAGTTTGACCATCAAAGTAAGGTAGGAGACGTCCGATAGATCCAATGATGCTGTTGTACACATCGAAGATCTGATCTCTACATTGTAAACCAAGTTTAGTATACACTAGCCATGTCATCATCGTTTTACTCACCTTTGGCACTGTGATACATTAAGCTCTAAGTCTTGAACAATTCTCAAAGCTCTTCTGTATATTGCAATGGCACGAATTCTTCGCTCAATCCTCAACATGTTCTTCGATCCACAAGGTATCAATGATAACATGAACCATTTTCTTGATTCCTGGGTAACCAATATTGTCAAGCAATCCAGGAATAGTTGATACATCTGTAATCGGACAACTTACAGCCAAAGGCAGCTCCTTGCTGCAGACAGCCCTTACAAAGACCAAATTGGTAGTCCTCTTTCAAAGCACTGGAACGATCCAATGCCTTGTGTTGACTTATCACGACTTTTGTTGGGCAAATGATTTTGTCAATGTGATGAGAGTCTTTGATCCTTGATCGAACATACTGGACGATGTGCTTGGCTTCAGGAACTAGCACGACTACTTGTTCAGAATGCTTCTCATATCTCGCATTGTGTCAGATTACCTTCAGTCGTTCGTTGTTGTAACAGCGTGTAAAGTCGATATAAGATGTCACTGTGCATGGGTGTAGTCTACGACTCCCAGTAGCTTTCTAAACAGCAGCAAGACCATACACATGCGTCTCATTGGCAGCAAGTCCTGAAGATGTCTCCATTGTCGGCATTGTGCCATACATGTTGTCAAAGCGTTCCCACATGGTAAGTAGCATACACCACCCTTCACCAGGCTCCATTTCGTATATTGTTGAGAGATGGCTGTGCTGCTTTGACAATAAGAGCTTGTCCTTTTGTGATATCCATCAAGATTGCAGTATTTAGTGAAGATCTCCGCACGCTGTGCCTTCAAGAGCGGAACGGCATTGACAACACCACCCAATCCCTACGACGAGTCTCTAGCTCTTCTTCAGCCTGGAAATGCCATCGACTTGAAGCGACCCCAAATTATCCCTAACTGACACCTTTTAGAAGAGATCCCTTGCACAGATACAGAATAAAACAAGGAGTCATATAAGTATACCACAAAGAAACCAATAGCGGATAGTGTCAAATGTCACACAAAGACAACAATGAATACTACATAGACAAAGAACAATTCATAAGTATCTCCCTACATGAGTCACAAACATTATCTCTGATACCTACAATAAGCTCATGATGATACATGCAATGACTTGGATGTGTAGACGAAAGAGATGGTATGTGATCATGTCAGTAGCAATACACTTGCTTATATTTGCATGGGCGTGGGAATTGTTGTCCGCATAAGAAAAGGAGATTGTGATTGATTACACTGATAAAGTAGTCAACTACCTTGAAGAACTAGGTTAAAGGAGCTCCTGTATCAACAATTGATATATTCATCTGCCGCCTAGAAAGGAAGCTCTTTGTAGATGGTTCAAGTATGTCCGATCAGATGAATCCTAGTTTCAGGAACAATAAACAACCATGATGCGAAACAGGTTATATATAAGCTTATCAAACCTTCATCACGTCAACTTTTTCTCTTTTGCAGATACCAACATCCACTATGTATGACTATGTTCCCGAGCACAAGCATCTTTAAAGACTACTTTGTGAAATGACATGATTTGTCATCATTAATCTGCTCATGATATAATAAAACATCGCTATCGATTGCTGCGGATTCGATTACTAATATTGACATCGCTCTTGCGATGTTTTAAACATCCGCCTATCTTTGTTTTCATCTGTCATGTAATGGTTGATCGACATAGTTGATATCAGATAGCACTTTTGTATCATCAATTATGCAAAGTAATGAAAATCATGCACCAGTATAGTGGATGTGGGGGCTGTGTTGACATCTTGGATTTGCGTTGTGATACAATTGTGATGCGCGCGGTGTTTCATTGTGTGACGATCACGAGTGAACGTGTATTGACTCATCATGCGAGTCCATCACTATTTTGACACACGCGGGGTAAAAGGGTAAAAGAGTATATAAGCGGGGTGAATCATCATGTCATTCCTTTGTTCATTTTCTCGATAACATCATCAAGCAATGACTCTGGAAAATACAGCTGCCACTAACAAGTTTGGAAGTCATCTTCGCTCACAATTCTTGATGGATCCAAAATATGTGCCTTTGAATCATGGATCTCTTGGTGTGTTTCCTCATAGTGTTCACGCTGCTTTGCGCAAGAATCAAGACTATGTTGAGCTCCAACCTGATCGCTGGCATCGAATCGAAGTGTTTCCTATGCTTCGCAAAGTCCGTGAATCATTGGCCAAACTATTGCATGTCGAAGATCCAGGTGATTTGGCACTTGTGCAGAATGCATCAGTAGGCTTGGCTTCAGTTTTACGCAGCTTTCCTTTCAAAAAGGGTGACAAGATTATTTGTGTATGTTGTGTGAAACATTTGATACTGGAGCATAGGATCAACTGACACTATATATCATGTAGTTCTCTACAACATATACAAGTGTCCTTAATGGAGCATTAAAGTTCCTGGAATCCAGGGGTCGTATTGAAATTGTCAAGATTGATCTGGCATATCCAATGAGTGATGAAGCCGTGATTGATTTGGTTCGGGAAGCAATTCAACAGCATCATCATCAAGATAAGCCTATTCGTATGGCTATTATGGACGCTATTATATCAATGCCTGGAGTAAGATTTCCTTTTGAAGCAGTGACACAACTAGTTCGAGAGCACAATATCCTTTCTCTTGTTGATGGAGCTCATACACTTGGTAAGTCATGCCAGATTTATATTGACTTTCTCACGGTAACATGTTTATGTGCATAATAGGTCAAATTCCTTTGGATCTCACTGCATTGGATCCAGACTTTTTTGTGTCCAATCTACACAAATGGCTATATGTACCTCGTGGTGCCTGTGTTCTTTATGTCGCCAAGCGTAATCAACATCTAGTACGCCCTTTATCCATCACGCCAGCTAATGACTTCAACAAGAAGGTGAATAGCGTGCCATTTGAACAAGATTTTGGTGATCCAGGAATCTTTGATCACAGCCCCTTTATTTGTACCCATGCAGGTAAGTGTATTGATGTACACATGTTTCCCACGACTCGATATCATAATGGGTTAACACACATCTACAATAGCTCTCGAGTTTCGTGAATCTTTAGGAGGAGAAGAAGCTATTATGAAGTATACCCATGAAATGGCAGTCAAGGGTGGTGCTCTTGTAGCTGAAATACTAGGCACATCAGTCATGGAGAATCCTGAAGGCACATTAACTGCTAGCATGGTCAACGTTGAATTGCCACTCAAAGAATCCAAGTACAGCGATAGTGAAACAGAGCGCTTGATCATTGAAAAGATGATTTATGAGCACAACTGCTTGGCTCCAGCTTATAAGCATAACGGCAAATGGTGGGTGCGTTTCTCTGGTCAAATATACATTGATCTCGATGACTTCAAGTATGGTGCCAAGGCGATCCAACAAATATGCAATGAGCTTCAAAAGTAAAAGAACAATAAATGATATGTGCTATTCTTACACGAATAAATGGTTTATCCTATTGTGAATTGATAAAGAGAAAGCATACACACAAAAGGGGAGGATGTTGTGATGATGTGTGTGTGTGAAAGGTGTGTGTACATGTGATGTAAAGTATACAAGTTGTCTAATCGATCAATCGCTTTCGTCTGAAGAAACGACGCAAATACAAGACTTGCCATGTGCCAAGAGTGATCAAGGTAAAGAGTGAAAGCAAGCTGAACCATTTGACACGCTCGTTGGTCGATTCTAAATCATGCACTATTTAGATCACTCTTATTCCAATATCCCTTGTCATTGATCTTACCATTGGTATCACGCATGCGTGCTTCACGTTTCTTAAGATAGTTCATTTCAGATACAATCTCCTTGACAATGGTTTCCAACTTGCGTAACTCGAGTTCCAAAGGACCCAACTTTTCAGTCTTTGCAATCTTGTCAAAATCCACAGCTTCAGCACCAATATTCAAATCAAAGTCAATAGAACGTGAGAAGCCTTGCTGCTCATTGAAGCCTAGAGAAAGCAGATCATGAGTATACATTATCACTTTTATCACTTTTCTCCTTTTCTTTACCTTCAGGAAGTACATTGGTGAAACAAGTATGAACTACACTGTCGGCAAGTGTGTTGAAGGCGTTACGATTCTCACCAGAGATACCTTTCTTCTTCGCGTATACGTTAGGAGTCTCGGCATTGTCGACAATCTACTTGCACGTTTCAATATTCCATGCTATAGCATATTGTTTTGCACTATTCACCTCCAAGTCGACGCGTTGGTTGTAACCAGTACCAACGTTAACAGTTGCAAGCACCAATGTGTCCTTGGGCACGTAATGCGACAGACATCGTTTACCAGTTTCGATATTGGCAGGAGCAACAGCGTGAAGGTCAAACTTGACAGCCAAAGTTAAGGAGGACAAAAAGCATGCCACCACTAGCAGGATGAGACACGCTCGTAGCATGTTGGTAAAGTGAACCAGATGAAGACCAAGCGGAGAGAAAGAGAGGTACTTTGCAGTGGAGTTGTCTTAACGCGTTGTTGGCTGGTTTGTACTGGCACACATCAATGAAATGGAGGATTCTGATTGGCTCTGGTTACTGGTGGACTTGGATAGCAAACGACAACCAATTGCTGACTTGACCAACGACTACTGCACGATGTCGTTATAAGCTATGCTTCCCTTATATAGAGAATATGTTGAATCAGATAGAGTAGATAGTTATGTTTATATAGATCAATAAAAAGAGAGTCATAAAAGATGGATGGTTGAATATGGATTACTTGTCAAGTATAGAAAGAGGAAGAAAGAGTCTTTTGAAACAAGGCACGACATAGGGTGCGCTGCATGAATGATACTAACCAACAAAGGATTACTCAGAAAACAAAATGGTGCGGATGAAAGCGGAAGAAGTTGTCTTGTAACAAAGGATACACAATGCTCGGGAAGCAATAAGAATCATCCAGAAAGCTACCGGAAGCACAATGCCGAGGGAAGAATGTCAAGGAAACAGGCAGCCAAGAATGGAAGTGAACAAGGTCACAAACGCTATATGGAGAAGAAGTTTCCAGCAGGAGTCATTCATTCATTTTGATCATTCCTTTGTTGTTATTATTGCTCAGCTGCAAGGCTCAGCTGATGGACTGATCCAAGAGGACACATGCTACCAATACAACTTTTTACCGGTGTCAAGGATGGTGAATTTGGCACTATACAACAATAACAACTTGTTGGGGAAGATGAACAAGGGTCGTATTATCAAGGTGAAACAACAACCAGTCATCAGAAAGTAGCACTAGATGAGATTTTATTCATGCAGCACCACTTTAAAGATAATCACTTTGCGTCAATCGAGTGTCATTTTGACTTGTTCCTCGGAATCCCTTCCTCACAATATCCCTTGCACTGAGCAGCACGTGTTTTTTGCGTAAATAACAAACACATGCCAAATATCATTTTCATGGCATGCTACAAGTAGCTTCTTAGTGCTGACACCTGCCTACACAAGTGCACATCTGAACTCTGTGGGAAAAGAGCACAAATCTTGTGGTCCCTTTTGTGCAAATGTTGTTTGACATGGCTAAATAAGACTTCATTTATCACTAAACTTTGACCAGAACATGATTGCTCATGTATACAATAATTTAAGTAGAAGGTGTATAAATAAGACGTGCCAAGCTTATATTGGTTTCTTTTCCACTGTACACCAGCATCTTGGTCAACTGATGCTGCATTTAGTAGCATCTTCATCAAATGGGGAAAATAGGCATTGACAATGGACCAACCACATTCCAAGAAAACCTACGATGTGTGTGTGTGCAAGATCGTCGGTACAACTTGGGCACTATTTAAAGCAGATTATCTTGGGGGAGAAACAAATGCTTGTTGTCTTGGGCCTTGAAGATCCAGAATCCAGAAAAGGAGCTCTTGTACACCCAAGCGAAGCTTCGGCATTTTCCCATGTGGCCCATTTCAAATTTTCAAGTGTAACATGTCTTGTGGACCCTGGTGCCATCAAGTGTATGCCTATGCTTGATACTCTATTACGTTCTCAGCTCTAAAATTACATGATCAGATAGTCTATCGTCAATGCCCCGCTCACACTTCTGACTATCAAATAGCTTTTTTTATATCATCATATGAAACCAAGTCAGAAATTGTTGTTGTTGTTGTTGCTTTTTCTAAAGTATCAGGTGATATGGGAACACAATGCAGAAAAAGAAACAGGCGTGTGTATATGAGTTGATTAAGGAGTGTATGTGTGTGCTTCATTCACGAAAAGAACGCCAGCCAACAGCTGGTTTGTGCACATTGCAAAAAGGGATTCCGCGGAAATGCCCGTGTTACACCATGCAAGGAATTTTGGCTTTGGAAGCATCCGGGGTGCTTCAACATGATTGGTGCTCACAGCTGTTTGTCCTCTTTCCCTTTTATGCAGGCTGACCATATAAAAGCCCATAGACAAAAACTCCCATCAAACTTCTTGTCGTCTCTCCCTAGTCATGTTTGCGTACCCAACATTCTCCAATAACAATTATCCTCTGGCAAATACAAAGCCAACAGCTCCACAAGCTCCACCAGCAACAACATCTACCATGTATGTGTTTGATAGCAATATCATCTCATGCAAAGAACACAGCACTTACACAACCATGTATCTAGATACGATGATGGATCCTTTGTATCAAGTGAATACAAGACATATCCAGTAGATACAACTATTCAGCACTGGTAAGTGTGTATACATCGCACCAATATGGCGCCATCATCATGTCATGCTTATATATTATGATAACAGGCAGCTGAGAAATCTCATTCATTGCCCAAAAGCACACAATGTGCTTCATCCCCAACCCAATGCATTGAATATGGTGAGTATAGATTGAAGGATGGAAGTAAAATGAGTATGAGGAGTCATTGCTGACACATACTATTTGTAGTTTAACACAAAGACTGGAGAAGATACACCCATTTTGACCGATCTTCCTTTTACTCCAACCACTATGGACACTGCGTAAGTGTATATTGCTTTGTATGCAAGGCAAAATCTTTCATGAACTAACCAATGCCCCCCAACAAATTAGGTTTGGATATATTGCGATCGCAGGGCCACGAGGCATGGGCATGGTGAAAGACTTGTCGGGATCATGGTAAGTTTATTTTTTTCCCAATCCGCTCCACTATGGAGTATGAAAAGTTGCAGGAAAGAAAAACTTTTTGGGACTAAATGATATGCTATTATCTCTTTAGGTCGGCTCATTTCACAGCAGGTCCCGGAATGAATAACTCTATCACTTTATCCAAACACCATAATGGAGTCAGGGTAACAGTGTGCAACAATGACCAATCAGTGTGCATTATGTCGGTACCCAACATGGAAAGAATCGCAACATTAAGGATGCCAGCTGCTATCAATCATGGTAAGTGTGGATGTGAAAAAGGACTGTGTATATATGGATTGACTGACTTGTGTCCAATAACAGCATCTGTCAGCCCAGATGGTCGTATGATGTTGATGGTGGGTGACAATGGCATGGTATATCTTTACGAGATCACAGCGTCAGATGACTATAAGCAAATGGCAGTATATCAAGGTAACGTGCTTTTATTGGCTTATTCTTTCCACTCTATTCACACATTGTCTATAAAACAGCTTCAGAAGAACCTGCTTTGTCATGTGCTTGGAACCAATCATCTGAGAAGTTTGCAGTGACATCCCAGGACGGCATCATGAGCATTTGGCAAGTCGGTAACCCTGAGCCACTTCACAAGATTGCTTCAACCGAGACACGTAAAACACGCAAGGCACCTCGTGCTATCCAATTCAGCAAAGGTCCTCTGGATCTATTGGCTTATTCAGAACATGTATCTACTGTCAACATTATTGACACTCGGACATTTGAAACTCGTCAATTAGTACGACTATCACCACGTCGTGACATGGATTATCATATCAGTGGTATGAGCTTTTCTCCTGATAATCGTTATCTTTATGTTGGATTTGAAGATGCCATTGTTCAACTTGATGTTGATGTATGTGCACGTCGCCAATTTGGCAGCTCACGTCTTTGTTAATATGTTTCATTGTTTCCTTTTTACTACTGTATACCCCCCAAACCAACTCCATGTCATTTTTAAGCACATCTCATTTCATCATATCGTAATGCATTTTCCTTTCAGTTTTCATTTTTGGCATTAAAACTACTCTATTCCTGGTTTCTAATTCAACCGGTGTTTGAAATCCGTGAAAACAACAATTGCCAAGGATTTACCCTTCGGCTCATTCTCGGCATATCCTTTCAACTCCCAATCCCAGACGAAGTTTGTGTTGATCATTAGCTCCTCTTGAAAACAAATGCTTTGCCAAAGACATTGCACAAGGGTCTTGTCATCATTATTGCATGGTCATCCACATGATATAGCGTATTAAAGGCATGTAATGTGATAAACCTTGTTACGTCAGTCTTGAATGAATACAAGTGGGGAAGAAAAAGAGAGAATGAAGGAGAAGATTCAAGATGTTTGGGGTGAAAGTAAGCAACATATGATGAATAACGGCTGAATAACCCAATACAGCAATTATATCTTATGTGCAAGGAGATGTTGAATCATCGTGCGTGGTGATGGATGTGGTAAGCACAAGTAGCAGCAGCAGCAGCAGAATCAAATGTTCTCCGCTTCCCTGTTTTCTCCCTCTCCCGTTCTTTTTCGTCCTGCACCCTACTATTTTTATTTGAGCGAGCAAGATGATGTCCAAAGGAAACAACAGCGATGACCCCAATAACACTGAAGAGCTTGAAGAAGGTTCTCGTAGTATCCTTTTGGGTATTGCTTCACAGCTCACTAAAGGCATGGATTTGGTACGTTATGCTTTTCCTCTTTTCGCGACTCCAATGTGAAACTCACCCATCGCGTTTCACTTAGCATCGAGTAACCTTGCCAACTTTTGTGTTGGAGCCACGCAGTATGCTTGAGCGTATTACTGACTTTATGTCACATCCCGAGTTTATTCTCAAGTAAGTCATTTATTGATACTTGTAGATGTTTAAGCTGACTTGTACATCTAGTGCCAGTTCAATTGATGATCCCCTGGAACGATTTATTGCCGTGGTTCGCTATTATCTTTCAGGATGGCATATCAAACCCAAGGTATGTAGAAGAGATACAAGGTGAAATGAGGTAGCTAAACATGGTTGAATGAATAGGGTGTCAAGAAGCCATACAATCCTGTTCTTGGGGAATACTTTAGATGTCGCTACAAGTACTCGGATGGCACTGAAGCCTACTACATTGCTGAACAGGTGTCGCATCATCCTCCAGTGTCCTCCTACTACTATTGTTCGCCTGAACACCATGTTGTCATATGTGGTGATATTCGTCCCAAATCTCGTTTCCTTGGCAATAGCGCTGCTACTCTTATGCAAGGTGTTTCCAACATTATACTTGCTGATCGACACAATGAACGCTATGAGATTCTCATGCCAAACATGTATGCTCGTGGCATTTTGTAAGTATACAGCTGCATTCAGCATGACAACATGGGAAAACTAATGATCCATCCAATGTGCACTTTTTAGATTTGGAACTATGACGATTGAATTGGGTGATAGCTCACGGGTGCGTTGCGTGACCAGCGACCTTGTATGCGATCTTGAATTCAAGACCAAGGTAAATGGGATAAGACTGGCTTACGCATTATGAACATTCATTTACATTATGGACATTAGGGCTTCTTTTCAGGTCAATGGAACTCTGTTGTAGGCAAGATCAAAAAGGAATCGACCCAAGAAGTCTTGTGTGAGATTACTGGTCAATGGACCAATGAATTGCATATCAAAAACAACAAGGTAAAAGGACAATGACAAAAAAGGGGGAAAAAAGGGATGAATGACAACTCGTGGTATTGTACTTAATAAGGAAAATCTATGCCATGTTGCACACTATAGACTGGTGTCAAGGAATTGCTGTTTGATGTCAAGACCGCTCAGATTCATCCCAAGGAGGTGGCCCCTGAAGAAGAACAAGATGAATATGAATCGAGACAGCTTTGGTCAAAGTTAACATCTGCCATTCGCTCCAGGGACATGGATGGTGCTACGAATGAAAAGACACTTGTCGAAGATCGTCAGAGACAAAAGGCTAAATCAAGGGAGGAGCGGGGCGAAACTTGGAAGCCACGTTTCTTTAATGAAGCCAATGATGAATACACGTTCAAGGGAATTGAAGGGTAAGCTATCAAGGGATTGTAAAGACACATGACAGACATTTTGACATGATTGTTTAGGTTGGACCTGACTGATCCTGTCAAGGCAAAAGAACATCTGCAACAAGTTATCTTTGCAAAGCACACTGGTTCTGGTGAAAGCAGCTGTTAGATACGTTCCAATGCACCTTTTCTCTCTCTCTCCGAATGCAACACACATCAGCATATATAACAACCGATATATACAACCCAGAACCAAGAGATGCCCCCAACAATACATCACATATACGCACTGCAGATTTTCTATACTCTCCCTTTATTCTGGATTCATTAATTTAGAGACATGTTCTTTGGGAGAATGACTAGATTGTTCCAACAGCTAATGAAGATTAAGGAAGAGAATCATCTTTTTTGCATATATTGGTGGTGGCAATTTAACTAGGAGTCATGTTTGGGTGGTAAATGAGTCGGAAGAATACAATAATGGTGATGATGGGGGACCACATGGCAATTGTTTCCAGTCTGTTGTGTATCACATTGAAAGAATACCATCGACTCGGAGTTGTCTCGTAATGCGTAGTGTGATGTTGCATCAGGCACAGCTTTCTTGCCCCACAAGTGTGCCTTTTCCCTTTTCCTTCTCTCTTTCTTCATTCTATCACTTGCTGTGTGTGTGGGACTTGCATTGTGTACTACCATCACCTATGCCAGAAACAACAAAGACTGACGACACTAGTGATATCCAAGGCAACAATAACGGCAACTCGTCGACAAGTCTTGGTGTCCCCACACTTGGTTCTCGACCTTCCTCGGTGTCCTTGTCACCAGCCGTGTCTGCATTCCAATTCAAGCCAAACCATCTTCGACACAATCGTTCCATGGAGCGACTAGATAATAGTACAGTGACGTCTCGACCCATTGGAGGAAGCTCATCAGGTCCTGGCAATGCCAGTAGCAACCATCATCTCTCGACTAGTTTGGATATGAAACGTTCACAGTCCAATCGTACAATGCATAATAGCACGCGTGCAAAGAGTCCTGTATCGCCACGACCTTCAGTAACTACTGGATCATGCATCATCAAGGATGGATACGTTTATAAGGATGAAATCGTGATTCTCGATGAAAAGAAGAAGGAGGAGCTACTTAAAGTGGGAGAGATTCGATTGCAAAGTGAATGGACATTTTGGTATGATAGGTAAGTGTATAAGTCATGGGGTGGATGAGTAGAGGATCTCATTATGCATGTCCATAGATATGTGCCTAATCTCTCCGCATCTGAATATGAAGCCAATCTTCAAGTGATTTCTACCACTGGATCAGTACAGGTATATAGAGAACAAGTGGGAGAATGTTGTCAACTTATATGACTTGTAGAAATTCTGGTCTGTATACAACAACATTGACGGCCCTGATCGACTTGGATTTCGAAGCAACTTGCATTTTATGCGGAAAGGGATCAAGCCCATCTGGTACACATTACGAGAAGGATTTCATTCCCTTGGACAACGCTCATCTCACATTATCCTATCTCCCTTTTTTTTACTTTTCTCATGATCCTTTATGTATTCATCTATCAGGGAAGATCCACAAAACGAGAATGGCGGTTCCTACAATTTCAAGATACCCAAGCATCATTCACCACTTGCCTGGCGAGATCTTTTGGTGCTCCTGATTGGTGAAAAAGTGGAAGGATGGTTAGGTGATGTAGTCTGTGGTGTCTCTGTATCTTCGCGTCAGCAATGTGATAACTATCAGATTTGGACTGCACATAATCATCAGAATGATCCAGAAGCAGATGCAAGAGTGAAAGCCAAGTTAATGGAAGTGCTACGACCTGCAGAGATTCAATCTTTCTATTACAAAGGTAAAAGTATCATCATCATGAATGGATTGGATGATATTTCAGCTCACAAGCTTCAATAGTACACAAGAATCATGCAGCATTTCAAAAGCAACAAGTACATCCCAACAAGGAGAGTCATACTACTACTTCGACAACGTCATCCAGTTTCAAGCTCAAAGCCCCATTTGAGATGCGGCAAAAGATCACTGAGCAAAGCATTGAAAAGGTCGTAGCCGATATTGAACGACTCGGTCTTAAAAAGAAGCAACAACAACAACAAAACAATACCAATAACATTGCCAACAGCAACCACCATCGTCATTCATAAGATTCACTTTTTCTCTAATATATTGCTCGTTTACAATACTACTACATATATAAATGTTTGTGTCTATTTGGCAGATGTTTTGAGCTAATAGAAGCATCATTGAATCAATCACTTGTTCATGTTCATCTTGTATTGCATTTACCTGAAGACCATGCATATCCTTGATCTCTTCCTTGAGAATTTGATTCACCATACGATGTTGCTTGACAATAGTGGTGCCTTCAAATGCCTTGGATGCGATATCAATGGCATACATGGATCCACAGCCACCTAATCAATAGATGTATCATCAATACATGTCGTGCCCTTAATAAAGCGTTGCTTAATAATACCGGAAACGTCAACAACTCGCAACTTGTGTGGCTCAAGAGCTTCAGTCAATTTGTTGTAAATGTGTTGTTCGCCCTGAGACATGCTCGACGTAGAATACAATGCAGCTTGGCGCATGCGGATAGGGGACGCTAAACGGGTAAATGAACGCAACATTGTAGAAAGAGTTGGGAGTTGGAAAGGAGGAGAAGAAGGTGAAAGATAGCCCGAGTCACACAGGTCGACTTGTCATGCCTGCACTAAGATGAGACTAAATTGGTTATGCCACTTGTTGCATTTATGCAATCAAAAGCTCTTGTGTACATCAATCTATGCATCATCCCCAACATGTCTATCCTTTTTGTTTGACTACAGACATTTCCAAGCCCATCGTACACATCACATAACTTTTAGATTGCTCACACTAATAAAAATGTTATGAGTTATGGACATGTTCTGGCCTTAGTGATATTCATTGTTATCCTGCTTTCATTATCCTTCTTATCATCGCGAGAAAGTCTTGTAATGAAGCCTAAACATATGGTTTGATGAGTCACATGCCCATGATACATGTATAATACCATCCTCTGGTGATGCATTTGCCAAGTTATATTGATGACAGGGCAAAGCGAGATATGTTGCAACAGCATTAGCATGAAATGTCTTGTTCAACAAGAGCAGAATCACTTATACCCCACAGTAGTAGCAAGCAGATTACAAGAGAGAAAAAGACTTGGTTTATCACTATCTTGAAAGACATCTAAGCTAATGATAGTAGTAGTAGGATTGTCATGCAGCAACAACAACAACAATGAACCACTGTTAGTATAGCATGTGTCTGATATCCATGGATGAGATAGCATAAAATCCTCTTTGGAGATGCAACAGCAGGGTATAGTCATATATGGCAAATGGCTTTAGTAACGCTTGCTGAATGGAACATGTGATCCATTTATGTAGGGTGTGTGTACATCATTACCCAGGTCCGACCTTGCGTCTATATTTTCTTTTTCTCCTTTCAACTCGTGGTTTTTTATCACTCACTTGACCAACAAAAGCAACCTTGCAATCGCTTAATGGCCAATAGTCCACCATGAGTTGTTGTTGCAGCTGTATTTCCAAAAGACGTTCACAACCAATGCCCGAGCCACTTGCTGAACCTAATGTATTCGACTTGACTTGGCGCAATTACCTTCTTCCTTCACAACTCTTTCCCAACTGCTGTGGTATCAGTCGACGTCAACCTATTCGCCTTGAAGAAGACGACGACGAGTTGTTTTTGGGACCTGATTATTACAGAGACTATCTCGACACACGAGACTGGGAAGCAGATCCTTATAATGATTACAGCACCGATACCCATCGTCAGCAACATCCACCACCACCACCTTTTCTATTACCACCCCATCAACAACAAGCATTTGCTGATATTGTCACTCGTAATCCATTTGGAAAGTCTCACGTATCAAAGAAGAAGAAGAAGAACAAAAAGAATAAGCCTGTTCGAGATGTGGATCTACTTGGAGACCATGAAGAAGATGCCGAGTTTCTCGGTGATGAACAAATTGCTCATTTGGCGTATAATCGATACAGCAAAGTAAGTCATGGATAATTGAATAGCTATGATGATAGTCTAACATGCATTATAGGGTGATATGGATCAATATGGTGAAGAAGCGTACCTGGATGGTCATGGCGGGCCGATTGTCCAAGAAATGCAAACACCACCCCAACACAAGGAATACTATGCAGCACGATCCATGCCATCTGCTTATCTTGTACAAGATGACTTTAATGATGATCAGCAACAACAACAACAGAAGAACAATGAAGCATCATCGTCATCATCCAATGATCAAGGAGTCGTGGTCAAGGCAGCACAGAATTTACTCAGCGATCGATTGGAAGATCTCACTGACAAACTTGTCTATATCAAAAACAACATTATGGATATCAACAACTTGTCACCTGAAGAAATGAAACGACTTGAACAAGATGATGATGATCAAGTGGATAAGACTACATTACGAACACTTGACAAGACATCAACATCACCAGTGGTGTCATCATCATCTGACAAGTAAGGAAGTTGAAAAACGTGGCAAATGCATATGCTGATTCAGCATGATTATGATAGAGACATGGATTCTGTAGCTTCTGAAGCATTGGATGAGTACGAATCACATCACATTCATCGTAATGAAGAGGAACGACGGCGATCAGGTGCTTCTCAATTCAACTTTCCCTTTGCAGCAGGTGGTAACGACTCTCCTCCATTTGGCTCTGATCATCATCCATTTTCTTACTTTACCAACAATCACCGTGCTTCCTATCATGATGAGGACGATGATGATAATACCCCTGGTCTTTCTATTCGTGGTGTCTTGAACTTTGGCAAGAACTGGCTTGGTGGTGGTGATTCCCCATAATAGAAGATCTCCTTTCACTCCTTACTACCTTCTTTTTCCATCACTACTCTACACATACACCTTTCTCTTTACTCTATTCTCGCTGTATCCCTAAAAACAACCCATGCTTTATTTCCTCATGCACACTTTATGTTGTATTATTCTTTAAAGCGCTAATCCTACTATCTTTCAATATGCTTGTGTAAAAAAAGACAATAACGAATTCTTGTATACCTATCATCATCGCCTGTCATGTGCTGTAACCTTAAGTATGAACATATATGGCAAGTGCACAGATTACAGCTTGAACTTGTACCAACAACATGTGGAACAAAAGAGGATGCATGTGCATTTGAGACAAGAGTGAATCATTCTGCTGGACACACAAGTAATAATGCGATAATATAAGCTACATGCATTAGGAGTTCATAATAAGCTGGGCAATCATTATATCATCATTGGATGATCGGCGTGTGGAGTATGGGCAAAGTGTCGGAGGATTTAATGATGAACAGCACACAAAGAGTGGATACTTTACATGCGCATGTTGTGCATTGGCTCCACGTGCATAGTACATGACTTTTACATTACTTGAATCAAGAATGGGCTGATTTTGCATGGTAATGAAAGCGGGAGTGATTCCAATGGTATGGTAGGACCAACATTGTGGGAAATATGACATGGTTGTAACAATAGTAAGCAATAATCCACCGAGACCTATGTGTCAAATGGGCAAACATTGTTTAAAAGGCGGTGGGAAAAGTGGCGAGGATCTTGTTCGAGACCAAGTTGCCACTCTTGACAATTGTTTGCTTTTTTCTCGTTACAAATACACACAATTTGGAGATCAATAATGTGTTTGCCATTTTCAAAAAGCGAACATAGCAAAAGGGGATCTGTGCAACATTCATCATCATCCTATCTGGATAATAAACGGCGCAACAGTACAGGTGCTGGCATAACAACTCATCACCATCATCAACGCCGACATCATTTTCCTCCTCCTTCTTCTTCTTCTCATTCTTCACAACAACAACAACGTCGTGCAACTTCTTGTTCTCGTCGTACTCTTCAACAACCACTTCCAACACGTCCCAATATGGCGACAGCTGCTTTCTTGGATCCAACACCTCCTCCTGCTGCTGCTGCTGACCAACATGATCATATATCTCAACAAAGAAAACAACATCACGTGTTGCCACCAACCCCACCAAAAGAAAAGTCAACCACTTGCTCATCACCCCAACGGGACCACTGTGCATCAGCCAATCCCAAGTCCATTGGCAACTATGTATTACAGCAGAATCTTGGCAAAGGGTCCATGGGCAAAGTTAAACTAGGTGTCCATAATGTAACAGGAGAAAAGGTAGGTACAAAAGGGTAGACAAACAAATAGAGACTATGGTAACCAACATGATATTTGTTAGGTGGCTGTCAAGATTGTACCTCGAGCCAACTTTCAACTGGTGGCTGTGCGTGGCAATAATGTGGAAGGAGGAAAGACAATGAGACAGCAAACAGCCAAAGAACAAGCTCGTGAGCACAATCGTGAATTGCGTACAATACGAGAAGCACATATCATGATGCTGTTACGACATCCACATATTGTTGGTTTACGAGATATGGTGGTATCGGGACCCTATTTTTACATATTCATGGAGCACGTGGGCGGTGGTCAACTTCTGCACTACATTATCAAACGACAGCGATTGTCCGAAAGGCGGGCGAGACACTTTGCAAGACAGATTGTCAGTGCTCTTGACTATATGCACCGCAACTCGATTGTACACAGAGATCTCAAGATTGAAAACATCCTTTTGGACAAGGCTGGTCGTAATATCAAGCTTATTGATTTTGGTTTATCCAATTTATTTGGACCAGAAAAGCTGCTTACGACTTATTGTGGATCATTGTACTTTGCTGCTCCAGAGTTATTACGTGCCAATCCATACAAGGGTCCAGAGATTGATGTATGGAGTTTGGGTGTCGTTATTTATGTCATGGTCACTGGTACTGTTCCATTTGATGACAAGTCAATGCCTGGTTTACATGACAAGATCAAACGTGGCCATGTGAATTGCCCAGCTCATATGTCACCAGAATGTCTTGATTTGCTGCGCCGTATCTTTGTCACTGATCCCGCTAAACGTGTTATTCTCGCCGATGTGATCCGACACCCTTGGTTGAATCCTGATCCAAATGCTCCACCTGTCAAAAACTTTGTGCCATCACGCAAACCCATCCAGCTACCACTCGATGAAACTATCCTTGAGCAAATGACAAAGGGTTTTGCTCTTGGTACTGCAGATGAAATACGTCAGAAACTTGAAGTCATTGTACAATCACATGTGTATCAAGATGCTGTTCAATATATTCAACAACAACACCAGCAGTTTGCATCATCATCCACATCATCTACATCACTTTCACCAGAAGAACAACGATCCATTATGCCATATGATGATCCACAATCTGTACCAGATGCATATCATCCTCTGTTATCAATCTATCATCTTACTCGTGAGCGCAACATTGAATTGGAAGGTGCATCCAACACTATGGCATCAGCAAGTAACGTTAGCAAGCCTGTACTTTCACGCAAGGCTTCTGTTGAATCAGCTATATCAGCATCAGGTGTCATGATGGGAACAGCATCAGCTCGTAGCAGTCAAGCATCACTTGGTAATCATCCCCAGCATGATCAACAAAACAAGGTCGAAGTGCCACAAGGTGATGCACCTGTGTTACCATCATCATTGCCAAATCGACCCGATTATCAATTGTTGGCTGATGCCAGTATTCCTGGATTTGCATCACAACCTTCTGCATCTTCTGGTGATTATCTTTCTCGTATTCAACGCTGGCTTCGATCATCCACATCTCAACATCATCTTGTTGTTGAATCACCTACTCCAACACCCTCTTCTCCACTTGCACAACAACAACAACAACAACAACCATTTTCAAGACCACCATCACCACCATCATCATCTACAACAACAGCACAACAAGCGACGAATCATGTACAACAAGATCCCTTGCCAACACCACCTGAATCCACACATAATGCAACACCATCCACCACTGACAAGAAACAACATACAATTCTGCGCAAGATTTCAAGTGCATTTTTACGAGGAAAGCAACAACCAGTTCCAGATCCATCCCTTTATGATAGACCTTTACCACCACTTCCAACTAATACACCAGCAGCGCCAGGTCCCGTTGCAGCAACACCTACATTAAAGTATAGCAAGCAGCAGGCTGCCATGATCACTGAACCATCTCCACAACCTTCCACAAGTACATCTTCCAAGCCTAAAAAGGCAGGACATCAACGATCTGCATCCACTACTTCAGCACAATATAAACGTAGTCTTTCTGTCAAGATCAGCGCATGGCTTAATCGCTCCTCTTCTGTTCACAAGTAGAATCTCATACCATATTGTAGTAGTCTTTTTTTCCCCTTTCACTCACGTATTGTAGATTTCTTCATCATTCATTGTTGCTTTTCTCTTTAAACATTTCTTATCATCTTGAATGTGCAAATCATGGATTGGGTGTGTCGGGTATGAAAAAGTGTGTTGTGTAATAAATACGTGTATGTTAATAGTAATTGTACAAGATGTGGGGTGAATACATGCATTGAATGGTGTTGTAGGTGTCATTAGGCTTCTTTGATATCTTCTACGAGTTCCTCCATTTTCTCCTTTGCTTTGGGTGTCACTTCACTCGTGGTAGTGGTCGTGGATGATTGCTGTTCTGGTTGTGGTGGTACTACTGTAGCTTCATGCTTATTGCTAGTGGATGTCGTATTGTTGTTGGCTGTACTGCTGCTGGTACTGGTTGCTGTAGAAGCATCAGGCGATCCATTCCACATTTGAGGCACTTTGATCTTGACAAACATGGGATACACCAACTTGTCGATATACACATTACGTAGTTTGGTAGTGATAAGTTCAGTCAACTTGGGAATGTCTTCAAGCTTAGTACGTGAGCCAATTAATGATCGCACATCAAAGTCGAGCACAAAGTCAGAGTAGGATGAGATGGCAATGTAGCGTTCTAAAGGCTTTTCAGGTCGTGTAGTCGTTTCAGGTGGATTGATCAATTCAATAGTGAGCTAGATAGGATTGTAAGTACCCAATGTATCAATAAGCATGGGAAACTTACCGTGCCAGAGAATCGAACAACAGAAAGTACCAAGGAAACAGGTAAAGCAGCAAATGCTTGACGTGGCCAATTGAGAATGATCTGTGTCTCCATCCCAAGTGTAATCTGATCGTTGTACTCGAAATCAATCTCGGCACGCATTGAGCCGACGTCGTCAGATGGTCGAATACGTGCATTGCGAAAGATTGGAAACTCCTCACCCAAATTCAGTTTTGTCACATGAATAGGACCCTACACTTGTATCTTAGTTACTGTGTTACGACTAGAGTCATTCCCAAATCTTACCACAAAGCTAGGTCGTACTCCACCATTAAGAACTTCATCAACAGCCAAAATAAGCCTGTCATTGATCTTTGCATCTTCACGATATTGCATAAGGAATTGAGCCAACAACACATTGAGCCAGTCTGTGCTCTCTGGTGGATGATGTATCACGTCATAATAGGTCTTTTTGCTGATATACGCTGCTGGAAGTTGTGCTGCAGAAGCAGAAGCACGTGAAGGCGGATTCGTTGACAATCGAGAAGGAATGTACCTCTACCATAGCTTTTTAGAGAACAAGAAAAAACACCATGTTCGCGTGGTTTACATACCTTTCGCACTTTTTTGACGTCTTCCATGAGAAGGTACCGTAAAGCCAATACAATAACAATAAGCACTGAAAGTTGACCAAGCATGAATCCCCGTATGAACGACGTCGAATTGCTATACATGCACGTCTGGTCTTTTAGTTCTTGCACCATGAGTGCCAGACCATTGTCGGATTCCATTGTTGGGTTGGGTGAAGAAAGGCCGGACTCGATAGATTCAACAACCGTGGCTAAACTAGTCAGCTGCCCAAATCGGGATCTTCTTTATGCTCCTAAAGTGCCTTGTTCACCTGTACATTCTTGGATGATGATTGACATATACAAATAAAAGGGTCTCTTCCAGTCTATTGTTTGAAATGATAAGGAGAAGATGATAATTGATATCAGTGCATGCCAGACTTGTTACTATCGCGCAGGAGGAGAAATACAAGTTTCGAGTAGGGAGTGAATGCACCAAAGTACTTGATCGATATGCATCTTTGTGCTGAAGATAAGTCACTTGGTAAAGACATTACACTTTTAATAAGCTTTTATCAGCAATAAGAAAGATGTGATTGAAAGAAAGAGATATGACTCTCTCATTCATGCATGCAGGGCGTATGAGTTTCTTTGTTCACAACAAGGAGAAATGACTGATATATATGTTGGGGAATGATGCAAGGTCAAAGCCTGTTTTCTGACAAAGAGCCTATGTTGGTGATTGTACAAACAAGCTGGCTATGTTCATCGCCAAACAATGACACGAACCTACTATCAGAGTATCTTTTCAGCCTATACAATAGAGTGAGCAATGTTCGTAACCCGGAATTGGGCATACATCCTTGTACATTGCTACTTCTTGAGCGCCACATGAGTATGCGAAAGTACAGGATGTTGGAATAAGCATATAACTGTCAGAATCGACTTTTAATCCTATCTAAGCTGTAATATATAAAGAAAGAAAGAAACATGTACTTTTGTATTAGAACAAGTCTAATGAAAGTGAATAAAGTTGCATGTATCATCTATTTCAATGCTTCAATAAAAATGTATAACGTAAAGAACACGTGCCATCCATTTTGACAGAAGATGCTTTCAGCCAAGAAAAGCTTGGCAACGGCGAAACTATTCCATCTTGACCACCCATCCAAGAAATACAGAAAACACAGTAAAAGAGAAAGTGCACATTGTTCATCAATTGATACAGAATAAGGGTAATGCTGGTGGTAATAAGACTACAACTAGTCAACGATTCGGAGATCCTGCTTCCGATCCTTTGCATAGACATCCTTGTACTTGTTATAAATAGCTTCTAATCCTTTGATATATTCTTCTTGCACAGCAACAAGCTGTTCGTGTGTTGGTTCTTTCTGGTCTGCTTCCAATTTTGGTACTGGAATAGGCTTGCCAACTACAAAGAGAAGACGATTGTAAGCATCGTTGATGTTGCTAAAGCTTCACTTGAAAGAACATACCAACAGTGACAATGGGGTGACGGAAAGGCATGATACCAACATCATCTATATCCACTGAATTAGAACACCATTACATGGATAACTTGATATTGACTTACAATTAAAGATGCCTCGTGCATGAAAGAGTGGCAGAGTGAATCCAAGCAAAGATTGCATCTTCTTTTGTACTTTCCACAGTGCTGATCCCTTGGAATTATCTACTTGCTCATACAAGTCATTTTCACCAAAAGAGAATACAGGTACCAAGGATGCATTGTGCTTAATAGCCAAGCGAATGAAACCCAATCGTCGTTTCAGTGTCAAGTCTGCTATACCAGGACGTGCATTCAATGATTCTGCAGCACCACCAATGACAATGACAATGGATCTTCCAGGTCCTGAGGACAAAATGGCTTCACATGATTGACGTGATACAGATGCAATGCCGAGAGAAAGAATAAGGTCGCGATAAAGTGGTAAACGGAAATTACTAGATGCAAAAAGTCAACATGACATGTCATTGTATCCACATGATTCCCCAATCACTTGTTTTACCTAGCCAATGTCAACAAGGAAGGAACAATACCGGGAAATAAGTCTGAAAAGCCTGTAGCTTCAGTTGCAAAGTTGGCAAAAGCACCCATCGAGATGATGCCATGAGGATGGTATCCAAACACGTAATTGCCAGTAGGATCCAAATCATGTTCCTATGATTCATCATGAATACAACTTGTACCCAATGACAACTTGTTCTTTGTTTACCTTGACAAGCTTGGCGGGAAAGTAATCAACAAAGTACTTCCATAAAGGCCACCGACGTGTCCAATCAAAACGGCGACCACCTGTCTCAGGGGCTTTGTCGGTATAAAGAAATATGATATAAGCAATAAGCAATGGCCAAAGGAACGGTAGAGTAAAGCAATAGGCGAAAAGAACAAGGCATATGAATAGCAAGAACACCCAAGTGCAGACAGCTAACATTTGAAGTCGTCTTTCAAGTGGTATTCCACGTAGTGGTGCCCAGCGGACATGAGGACGTTGTTCCTTGGTTTCCATTCAGGTTTTCGTGATTGGTAACAAGTATTGTGAAAGTAAAAGAGAGAAAGGAGTGTAATAAGCACGCGATTGGGGTAATAAAAAGAGAAAAGAGAGTGAAGGAAAGAAAAAGGCTGGTAAGAGCAATAACGTTTTCACATGCATTCATTTCTTACTGCATCTGCTACTGCCAAGTCCGATGGCTGCTGCTGTCGGTATAAGCAAGGAGAGAGACCAAAGTATCGGCTCAACACACAGACAACACCTTTCTCTTGTTCTTTCCCTTTTTTTCCACTTAAACTTGTCCATGTTTGCTCTTATCGCCGCATTAGCGGCTACAAGCTATGTGATGACCGTTATCCTCATGTCCATTGCTACATTGGCTGCTTTGAGTAAGCCATTCGCTCAAGAAGTCGCTTTTGTACGCAACATTCATATTATGCTTGATATCCTTGCTTCAACCGTTGCCGAGATTCCTCTTCACTTGCTTGTTCTCAAGCTGCTCAAAATTAAGGTTGCTTCCTTCTTTGGTGCTTTCAGTAAGGATTGAAAGGGATATGGCTGATATGATACATAACATTTACAATGCATCCCTTGTTCCCCCCCTTTTAGATTACACGTTGGCATGGCTCGCCTATTTTATTGATGTTGCATGTATTGTCGGATTGGTGTTGTTGTTTATCGAAAGCATGCGAGAACAAGAAGTCGTTGAAGAAGCCATTAAAGACTTGACTGGAGGCGAACCTGCTGATCCTGTTGAAAGTATTCTCAGGTACAGTTCATTATCTTGCTCAAGGGGGAATACATGCTGACATTGAAGTTTCTAGTGTTCCATATATCAAACGTGTCTTTCATTTCTTTTGGTCTCCCGAAGATGTGATTCTCCATCCCAACAGTAAGTGATAAACAAGCAGTAAACTTGTAGGATTCTGATCACAATCCATGTAGTCACTTATGCAACCAATGAGGAAAGTGCCGAAGCCATTGCATCCACCAACGACTATGATCAACCTCGCAGAATGGCATTGGATATCTTCAAGTCATCAAAAGCACCAGCCAGCACTGGTTTAAGACCTGTCTTGGTATGTCTTTTATCATGTATATACACCATTTATCTGTTACTCATCCAATCTTAGGTCCATATTCATGGTGGTGCTTGGAGAATGGGTGACAAGAATTTCTTTTATCCCCATGAAAAGATGTTGATCAACGAGGATAACTGGGTAAGATGACAACAATGAATGTGTGATCATACTCGTTCTCACAAGCTAAAAACTAGATTGTTGTGAACATTGGCTATCGTCTGGCACCCAAAAATGCCTATCCAACTCATTTGATTGACATTAAGCGTTCTTTACGATGGGTCAAGCGTACAATTCGAATGTTTGGAGGTGACCCAGACTTTATTGTCTTGTCAGGTAATGGGGCGAAGCATGGGAAAGTTTGGGGGAAATGTATGCTGACGTGGTTCTGAATTAGGTGATTCTGCTGGTGGTCATTTGGCTTCCATGGCTGCTATTACCGCTAATGATCCTCAGTATCAACCTGGTAAGATTTGGGACATATGATCTACTATGCGATTCTAAGCTAATCATGACTTTAAAATAGGCTTTGAAGACGTTGATACATCTGTCAAGGGTGTCATTTCTATCAATGGTGTTCTTGATCTTATGCATAGCCCAGCTTATGCTGACTGGTTTTCGACCAAGGTGGCCATGAAAGACAAAATTGATACAGATCTCCTTCGTGCTCATTCTCCTGCTGACGCCTTGCACCATTGTAAGGGAACCATGGTACCACACTTGGTAGTTGCTGGTGAACGTGATTTGATTGTGGATGTTTCTCAAGCCGAAAGATTCAAGGCTTCTTATGACGAAGGTATATAAAGATGAACACGGATGATGAGAAATGCTCACAATGCTTTCGATATAGCTGCTGGTGAGAAGAATTCTCAATGTACTTTACTGAAACTACCTGTAAGTATCACTGTGTTATGATTGTATCATCAGCAACATACTCATCCAGCTTTTATAGGGTGCTCATCACATTTGCCACATGAGCTGGTCTCCACGTGCTTTCTACCTTTCTCGTATGATTCAAGTCTGGTGCAGACACATCTATGCCAAAGGCAAATAAAGTGACAGCATGATTCCGAACAAGGCGATATCTCTCTTTCTGGCTACCCAAACTAGAAAACCAATTGCAGGAATAAAAAGTTTGCATTTATTTATAAACAACATGTGTGCAATACTACTTAATTATAGCTAGAAGTCTTAAAGTGAACATCAGAAATAAAGGAACCATGAAAAGTGAGACAGCTGAATTGGCCAATATCACATCGAGCAAGTTCAATCATAGTTTTAGCATCAACAATGACCAATACACAGCTATCATGTTCAGGTCCACGAGGATCAACAATGTTGGCAAAGCTAAGAAGCACACCATCGTCATGTTCAGTAGCACCAGGCTTTGGTACAAAGACTGGCTCAGTATACATTTCATTTTCACGATCCAGCTTGATAGTCTTTCCAGTCTCAGTGTCTATTTTAACCAAACTGAATCGCTCGACTTGGTTGGCAGTGGCATCTTGATGCTGACATCCCCATAAATACTTGTATGGCTTTAGATTATCCAATGGATTGTAACGAGGAAACTCGACATTGGGTGTAATTTGACGCTGCATGGCTTTGGCAATACTGGTATCACGTTCATTGAATTCAAGTCGATAGCGTACAAGATGACCAAATTGCACAGGGCCTGGTGGTACAGTAATGCCACGAAGTTTTGTGCTTTCATCCTTTGATGGTGGTGAAGGTGGTGTTCGATGCATACCACCAAAGTTACTGAGTTGATAAATGATATCGCCATCTGGCCAAGCACATGCATCGAGTTCAAGTATAAATGTGCCATCATCAAGCTTGGTATCCCATGCATTGCTGGTGTGGAAGATAAAAAATGGATCTACAGGCAATGTGATCACATGCCCATTACCATGACGATGGACAACATGCAAGTAACCAGGACTATCTTCACGCCATGCCATACTAGGTACCAAAGCACCATTCAAAAGTATATCTGCACCACCACGTACAAAGTGTAAAGGGCCTTCAGGAATGATCACATAGTTTTCAGTCAACCAAAAAGCATGCGTATAAGGAGGCAGTATGCGTTCTTGCTTATTTGCTGGCACACCAGGTAATTTACGATGAGTAATGTCAGCAAGAATAGTCGTTTGTTGGCTCTCCTTGTCACTTTGCTTGATGCTGAATACAGTGAGCTTTGAAGAAGGTCCCATGGCAAGTGTGAAATTAAATGTCTCTCCAGTATTAGAATCACTCTTGTGATGAGCTGCAGCCATCACTCCATCAAGACGTTTGTCATAAGCAGCATAAGTAAATAAGCGTTTGGGCTCTGCATATGAATTATGTGCTGTGTGAGAATCATAATTATAGAGGAAGATAATACAGTCTTACCCAAAGTGACCGAATGTACACTTTGCAACAAATTGGCATCAGTCTTGGATACAACCACGAGAGGATCAGTGTCATCCTTGTTGTCAAACTTGTTTGGCAATGGATATTCAGGAGTGATTGTTACACCAACATTGTCTGATGATGGATCCTTTTCATCTTTGTTGCCAAAAGGAGTGACACGCTGCACGACTTGCGAGATTTTGGACAAGGGACCACCAACTTCAGCTAAATGACCAAAATAGGTATCACTGGCAGGGCTTTTCACAATTGCTTTCTCAGCACCTTCAGCAGTAAGACGTGAATTGTACTTGACAACTTGTTGCTTGGCAGAGATCTCGAACCGGTGAACAAAAGTCAAGCCATCAAAAGCGTGATTGATTGTGTGCTGCTTGCCATTATCACTCAAATTGTACTTGGCAGGACCTATAGTATCATCATCCATCAGCCATGGAATATCATCATATATCATTATTTGTATGTACTTGCCAATGCGGTAAAGGACACCATTCAGCCAGTCTGGGATAGTACCTTGGGCAGACAACAATATGGGATTGCGAATCTCAGTTGCATTGCGGAACGTGTTTTTCACTTGAAACGCGCGGATGGTATCAACAACACTCTTGGTCATGTTGATTGTTGGGACTATTTTTGATAATGATACAATCAACACCCATTGTGCCTCTCTTTATATCAGTTATTTCACAGTCTTACAATGTATACAACCGGTGAATTCGTTCCTTTTTTGGATAGGTTTATCCGACTTGTTCATTCTTGGCTTTGATTGTCTCCAAGCTACTTTATCCACATAAGGCGACAGTGTTTTGATCTCCAAGTTATACCATGTTGTGTTATATCCTATCTTATATGCAGGGTGTTTTATTATTCAATTGATGGAGACATTCTGGAACTGTTCATCTACAAAGGAGCCATGAAAAGTGGAAATAGAAAAGGGCCCAAGATGACATTGTGCTATCTTCTCCATAGTCTTGGCATCCAGTATCACGAGGTAGCTGCCATCATCTGTAGTGCCTAAACAGACCACTACTCCTTCATCTTCTTGATCACTACCCGGTTTTGGTACAAAGATAGGCTCTGAAAAAGTCATGTGGATTGAATCATGCTGCGTAATGACACCTGTATCAAGATCAACCTTGACAACAGCATAACGCTCATATTGATCCTTCATTGGCTTCTTGAATTGACATGCCCATATATAACGATATGGCTTGAGAGCATAATGCTGTGAGAAACGAGCAAATTCGATATTGGGAGCCAGTGTACGATAACTTGCACCAGACCAAGTTAAGCGATATCTTCGCAAATCTCCAAATGTATCCTGCCGTTTGGGTGGTAATGTCATTCCTTTGGGTGTATCCTTCAAAATATTGCTGCTTGTTGCTGTCATATCCATGCTACGCCAAAATGTGCCAAAGGTGTGAAGCTGGTACAAAATATCACCATCTGGGAACGCACACACGTCTAATTCGATCACTGGATTGCCATCCATATCAACACTATCCCATGCATTGCCACCATGGAAGCTGTAGAATCCATTGGTTGGTATAGACACCACATGGCCAATATCAGGTCGTCGTCCAATTACATGAAAATAAGTGGTAGGTGTCTTGTCATCCCATCGCATACTCGCCATAGCATTGCCAGTAGTCAAAAAGTCCAATCCTTCATAGTATAAGGGATATTCTGGAATGATGATATGATTGCGTGTCAAGAAGAACGAGTGGATATAACTGGGTCGAATTCGGCTATTGCTATTGCTGCTGCTGCTACCAGGTAACTTGCGATGTGTAATTTCAGCAAGAATGCTCACTTGACCAGTGCTACTGATGGAGAATACAGTGATCTTGGGTACTGGACCAAGTTTCAGACTGAAATTGAACACTTCTTCAGTGATGGGATCATACTGATGATGTGCTGCAGAAAGATCACCCTGGATACGTGGATCATATTCACCATACTTGTATAGCTTTTTAGGTTCTATCATGTGCTGTGAGTCATGTGAAAGGTATAATAAATGATACTTACCAAGACTTTCAGGATGTACTTGTTGCAATAGGTTCAAGTCTGTCTTGGCAACTAGAAAAGGATCCTTTGTCGTCCATGCAACAGGTACTGGATAATTGGGCGTTGCTGTAACACCCACCATAGCAGAAGATGCATCATTCTCTTGTATTCTGAGCCCATTGACCACCATCTTGAATCGACCAATCACTGCATCAAACATATCCCATAAAGATAGCTCTTGAACATGTCCAAAGAATGCCATTTGTTTTCCATGACCTTGTACGAGCTCCTGCTCTACAGACTCTGCCAGATGACGTGAATTATATTTCACAGCTTGTCGTTTTGCTGATATTTCAAAGCGATGCATGAATGGCATTCCATCAAAAGCGTGTTTGATCATGTAACTCTTGTCATCACTTCCAAGATTATATCGACCAGGACCTATCCAAGTAGTGATATATAAGATACAAGATCATTTTTAAGTGTCAATACCTTACCAATGCGATACATGACACCATTGAGCCATTCTGGGATTGTGCCTTGTTGCAAAGATATCCATACTGGATCACGTACTTGTGGAGTATTGGTAAAAGGTGTCAATGCTTGATAAGCCTTGATGCGTTGAAGAAAGGCAAATTGTGTTTTAAAATGCTTCCAGCAACGATGCACAAGAAATGATACAAGGATAAGGGTAACAAAAGTGATCATACGAGAGAAAAGGGATGGTGAGAAGAAAGAGGATGCAAAGGTGATTTTATGCTGTGTCGTCTGAATTTCATTGTTCTCGTCTTCAACTCCTGATTGACAAGCAGCTGTCATGCATAGATAAATTTGGTGGCTGCAAGTTGCATCCCGCCTTTCACGACTATCATGGCTCCACCTCCTTTATCCACCTTGTTGTCTGATTGCTATGGCGATGAGGGTGCCAGGTATTCCATTGCACACTGAAACGCGTTCACTGACTGACTTGTCCTTCATAGATTAGCACAGTTGTTCGAAATCGGTTTCCAAAGTCAAGACGAGCAATGTCAAGTGGGCGCGATCTTGCTCATGGGAGATTCAGGCATTGGCAAGTATTCTCTTATTCCATTGAGCCACAAGGCATGTTGACATATGAGATAGGCAAGTCAACAGTATTGGATATGATTGCTGCACAATATGGGCTCAAGGTAAACAAGTAGCACATGCCCAGTACATTCATTCATGCTGTGATTTAGGTATCACGTGCCATCTTGGGAGAAATGTCTGCACAACACGAAGGACAATTTGCTATTGCGCTGGAACGTTTATCATGGGATATTCAAGATGCACCAAAAGGATTATGTAAGAGAAGGAAATAGATGTGAATGATGTATGTCTAACACATTTATCCTAGTGATCATTGAGGATATTGACTTACTATTCCCAAAGAAAGACACATCCATCCAAGAGCCTGGTCTGTTACCTGCACTACAACGAATCATTTCATCATTTCAAGATGTATCACACGCTGGTCGTGCTATTTTGGTACTTGTTCAATGCCACATAGGATCATGATGCAGAATGCTTACATATGGATTAGGTTGCCACTACACGAGATCCATCTGCCATCCAAGGAACTGTACGCAATCTTTTTGAGGTATGGAAAGTCTGAAATAGGATATGAACATCTTTGGGATTGACATATGCATTACAGGATGAGATCGTATTACAAGTACCAACACCAAATGAACGACTTGCATTACTGCGACACATGGTACAAGGCCTAAGACTTGACAAGAATGTATCACTGGAAGAATTGAGTGCCCGAGCACATGCCTTTGTCGCTGCTGATCTTTCAAGATGGTGTCAGTTGGCTTTAGAAGCTGCCCATAACAACCAGAGTGAGATATGTAAGTACATTGAATAATGGAGCCTAGAACATACACACAGTACAACTCACACACTAAAAAGTATCCCAGCATCATTTTGAAAGCACGTTCGATCGTATCCGGGTGAATGCATTACAAATGGCTGAGAAGCCTGATCCAGTAAGGTGGAGTGATATTGGTGGATTACAGGAAGCAAAGGTAAAGGAAAAAAGAACTACAGTGATCATACAGCTCATATGATGGGTAATATCATTTAGCAAGCTCTTGAAGAATCAGCTGTATGGGTATACAAGCATGCATCTGCTTACAAGCGACTTGGTATTCGTCCTTCCAAAGGTGTTTTATTATATGGTCCACCTGGTACAGGCAAGACACTACTAGCCAAAGCGGTAGCTACCGAATCATCAGCCAATTTCATGGCAGTCAGTATACCCGATTTAATCAAAGGAGAAGTATGTTATCTATGGTAATGGGTGTTATGATTTATCTAACGAGCTATTGTTAGGTGGGCGAATCAGAGAAAGCAGTCGTATCCATTTTTCAAACAGCTATTCGATGCAGTCCTTGTGTCATCTTCTTTGATGAGCTTGAAGCTATCTTTTCATCAAGAGAAACGAGTGGTGATGTTGGTAAAAAGGTAAGCACTTGAGATGGATATACAGTCATAGAGTCACTCATTCATTTCTCTTGCAGCTTATTTCTCAATTCCTTATTGAAATTGATCACCTTGACAAGACTGACCAAAGTGTTATTCTCCTCGGTGCCACCAATCATCCCGAATCCATTGATGCTTCCATATTACGGCCTGGTATGTAGCAATAAGGGAGATGAAAGAAAAGTACTCATAACTTCTACTTTAGGACGACTGGATCGCATGATACATGTTGGATTACCAAGCAAAGAAGAAAGATTGAACATTTTGCATGTACTGGCACGAGGAACACGTCTGGATAGTCAAGTAGATTTGGATATCATTGCTGACTGCACTGAAAGCTACAGTGGTGCGGATCTTAAAGCAGTTGTGCGCAAGGCTGCCCTGATTGCATTGAAGAACAGCTTAAGGATACAACAAGATTCACCTGTGTATGTTGAGCAGCAACATCTTTTGGATGCAATTCAAGTAGTAGGACCATCCCATCGTCTTAAATAGAATATTTGTTGTTCAATAGAAAGAATATACACTCTCTTCAAGTGAGGATGTCTTTGCAATGTGACGTGCATGCTTCGTCGTGCTCTTAACCCAGGGATGCGTTTTAATATGTCCTTTATAATAATCATGGTTCTTTTTGTCTCTTTCGCCATGCAACACGACGTGGAGATCCACCCTTTTCATTATCATCCCTTGAAAACACCATCATCCAATGCCACAACACATTACAGCTTTTTATGAACCTGCATGGAAGCCTTATCCCTACCCTGTGCCACCTAATGTAGCAGGTACAGCAATTACACTTTTACCATCCAGTATAGATTGATTCATGCATCCCATGTTGCACTATCGTGTCACGTAGGTCCAGTGAAACATTCATATGCAGCCGAATTAAAAGCAGAATTGGCAAAACAATCACATCCATCAGCTGAATTTTGTTCATGCTTTTGTTGTCCTTGTTGTCCATGCATGCCATCATGGATGCGATGTGTGTGCTGTATCGGATTTTTGCTCTTGTTGGCAATTTCCATCACAGCTGGAGTACTTGCAGCCATGTTCAAGATGCCCAAAGTGGAACTTAACAGAGTAGTTGATCATCCAGCTGGTCTCGAAAGGTTTCAACAGCAATCCACGTCTCAAATGGCATTTGAAATCAATGTTGGGCTCGATATTGGTGTTGTTAATCCCAACATTGAAAGTGCTGCTTTTGAAAAGCTCAAAGCTACTGTATGCTTTATTCATAGAAAAGTGTCTGTGCGTTACTAATAGCAATTGACAACGACTAGGCCTATTATCCAACCAATCCAAAGCAGCCTGTGGGTGGTGGTGAGCTTACAGATATCATTATTGGTGCTCAAACCACGACCAACTTTACGTTCCCTTTCCAGATCAAGTATGATCAATCAAAGGACCAAGACCAGAAGATGTTGCTTGACCTTTCCCAAAAGTGTGGGCTCACTGGTGCACCGAAAAAGGATATTGCTATTAATTACTCATTGACACCAACCATCAGTATCCTTGGCTTCCCATTTTCATTTACAATCAATAATGCTGCAAGATTTCCATGTCCAATTGACGTAAGTATGATATAGGTTCATTATCTAGCAGATGCATGTACTCATTGTTTTGTATATGCAGGAAGGATGGCTGCAAGAGAACAATGGAACTTTACCAACAAAATCTTAAATTAAGGGGAGGATACAGATCCTTTTCACTCTGGGCAATAAACTTTGTATTTGTCAACAAGCTATTTAGACCTTTATTGCATGCAGATATGGATGATGATGATGGTAGCAGTAGTAATTCAGTGGATGTTCGGATGGGTCTGGTGATATGGATTACTGTGTAGCTAGCTAATAGATGAACTTCTTGTTCCTTTGATGATAACAAGACATCTTGCATCCATTGATGACTTGTTGGATAGTAATAAGCAATGACAAGTGTATGTGATTGTATATTTAGCTCACGTGAACTTCATTCTGGCATGTTGCACATGTGAGACGTGCGGAGGATCTTCTGTAAAATGGAAGAGCGGATACCTGGTGAACGTTGTCTATTCCTGTCTTTAACTTTCGTTTCCTCCCTCGGATCGCGCCCTGTTCACATTCTTTTCTCACCATGGCTGAAAAGGCATCCGTTTCAGCCGCATCTGAGGTGCAACCGACTACAATCACCAAGGCAAGTCTTGTTTGATAGTTACGCGCTCTTTTCTTCCAATGTAGCTGACACATTGGCACGTGTTACGTTAGTTTGGTGGAAAGTATGTTTCTTACGCACATACCATCTGTGCTTACAGTAAGTCATTCTCTTTTACGTTTCAACTGTATGGCTCAACGTATTACTGAATAGGTGCATTCTTGCTTGCTTTGGCTGTTGGTTGTTACACCCACTATTACAAGATTGTTCGTAACGAATATTTTGGCTATCCAGACGTAAGTAATAGTACCATTGTCTTATATATAAGATAACTGAAAGAGGAATGTATAGGAATGGTTTCCAAGTGTTAGTGCAACTACTGGTGACCGATATCCAGCTCGAGCCATCTTTCAAATCCTAATTGCACTTACATCTGGTCCCCGCTTTGCATTGGTCTTTCTTTGGTACTTTTACACGACCCGAACAGCACGTACCAGTTCTCGTGGATTTGGCATGTTTCTTTTACTTGTTGGCATTGTTCGCACTGTCTCTTGTGGTGGATGGGTCTATATCACTTCTACTGATGATCACCTTACTCATGATATCACCATGATCACCTACTTGGTTTGCACTTTGCCTTGGCAACTCGGTGTCGTCTATACCAGCGCACGTAACAACCAACAAGCTTTGAAATGGCGTCGCATCTTTACATGTGCCTTTTTTGCCACTTTGCCACCCATGATCTATTACTTTTTGCAACACAAGATCCATAAGGTACCTGGAGGTAAGTATCAATGAGATGCAGTGACAAGGAGTACATGTACGTGTTAACAGGATGATTTATTTGTTAGCTTATACCACCTATGCATTCTTTGAGTGGTCTCTTATCCTTTACGATGTTGCTTTCGACGCAGTGACAGCACTTGATTTCCAAACTTTCGAACTTTCTCTTGTGGATATGTCAGGAGGACATGCTGGTGCAGTTCCAGTAACGAAGGAAGGGTACGCATTGGTCTAGTGCTAGAGACGTTTACTTTTATTTGTGTGATGTAATAATAACGATGCTTTCTCCTCTGTATTTCACACTGTGGTGTCAATGTATCAGTTCTGCAGCCATTGGAAGGTGAGATATCGCTTAAGGACTTGTTTATTCGTCTTATTGACTTTGGATTATTTAGCCCTGAAGATACCATTTCGCCTACTTTCTTACGCTCTCTCATTGCCATGCGTGGATATGCCACTGAAGCCTATCTTGGTATGGATGACATTGTTTTTGTGGTAAAAGATGACAATCATTAACATTTTATATCACAGCATTTGTCTTTTGGTCGATGCTTACGTCGTTGGCTTTGCTTATTTGGTAAGAGAATGAAGGATTGGATATGGGAATTGAACTGACAGAATATTCGTGTAGGTATTTCCCCTTGTGGTATATGGGTATCTCTGGATATGAAGCATTCCTCTTGATCACTGTTGCACCCATGTTCCTTGGTATTCGCCCACTGCGTCAACTCATGGCCAAGTACCGTGGTGTATTCCATCTATTCTCATTGATTGGTGTTGCATCTTATGCATTCCAAGACCCTGCATATCGACTTTCCCTTACAGCTATTGGTTTGGCGATCAGCACAATGACTTGGACTGCCACATGGTTTGAAGCACGTGCCCATGTTGGTAGCTTGGAAAGATCCATTCTTATTTGGGGAATTGGATTGGTATTGCACAATGTAGTCAAAATGGCATGGTGGACTGAAAACCCAATTTGGCCTATTATGCATGAAGCGAATGGTGGTCGTAACATGATTGGCATTATTCTTGGTGTTGTTGCAGCCATTGAAGTCATTATTCGCGATATCAACTCCCCTTCATCTCATATCGAACATGATCTTGCACCTGCATCTCCTGGTCAAGTTACTGAAAACAGCAGCTGGCTTATGGCATCTTGTGGTTTTGGCGCTGTTCTCTTTGCACTTCATTCCATGTATTCAGATTCGTCCACTATTATGCGTTGGACTGTGGATGGATATCCCAACTATGGTCCTGAACCTGTTCCATGGGGTGTTGCCACTATTGCAGCTCTTGGTTTAGGTCTCTGGATTTCTTCTATGCGTCGTATCACCACTAGTATGGCTTGGTATGCTGTTGGATGTATTGCATGTGCCATCTTTTACTGCTCAGCTGGATGGAATGCCTATTATGGTGGTCTTGTTCTTGGTTTTTATCTCATGTCGATTATGCCAGCCACAGTTCGTGCCATCACCACCCATCCTCCTTTCAAGACTCTTTTCACTGGTTTCATGGTGTACAACGTGTTGTGCCTTGCTCACGTGTGGGTCGTTGCATATGAATTTGTTCCTGGTGGCGTATATGCTCGTGAGCGTACCAATTGGATTTTGGTCACATTGATGCTCCTTATTGGTTGTGGTATCCTTAATGCACATAAGCAAGCTACCATGGATAGTCAGTTTAAGAAGATGGCTCAATTGCATATCATCAAGACTGCACGTACTCTTACACGTGTTGCTATTATATCATCTGTAATTGCATCTGCTGTGATTGCTACCAACCGTGTCATTTCAGCTGTTACTCCAGCTCCATATCGCCCTGCCGAAAAGTCCTTCACTGCTGCTATTTGGACCATTCATTTTGCATTGGATAATGATATGTGGGCAAGTGAGATCCGTATGCGTGATGCCATTCGTGATTTGGAATTGGATGTTGTTGGTAAGTGTATCATTTGATTTGAAATCGGCTAAGCATTCTTGTTCCCTAATTTATCCTTGTGTGATAGGTCTTTTGGAATCCGATACCATGCGCATTATCATGGGTAACCGTGATTGGGCTCAGTTCATTGCAGAGGATTTGGGATACTATGTAGACTATGTAAGTATTATCAAGGCATCATCCTGTGATATGATCTAATCAGTTTATACTTTATGCAGGGACCATCATCCATGAAGCACACTTGGGGATGTTTGATGCTTTCCAAGTTCCGGATCTTACAATCTGAGCACCACTTGTTACCTTCTCCTGATGGTGAATTGGCATGTGCCATTCATGCTACTTTGGATGTGTATGGTCAGCCTGTTGACTTTATTGTGAGCCATAATGGTCAAGAAGAGAATCCCGAAGATAGACGCCAGCAAACTACCGAATTGGCACGTATCATGCGCACCAGTACCAACCCATTTGTCTTTTTGGGCTATGTCGTGACCAAGCCAAAGCAACCCAATTACTATATTCTATTTGATGATGGCGATATGAATGATATTGACCCAACTGACTGGGACCGTTGGTGTGAATATATCGGTTATCGTGGTTTACGTCGTATTGGTTATGCTCGTGTAAGCCATGGCAAGATTACTGATACTGAGATTCAGACTGGCAAATTCCAAGTGGTGGATAACCCACGCGATTTCTGGAAGGCATCTTATGAACGCATTGATGAATCACAAGTTCCTGCTGCTTTACAATATCCTTCCATGTTCCGTGGTAGTGGAATTCGTGGTCATCGTTATCATGTCTTTAATGAACCCCGTTATTTTGTTCACTAAGCCTATTGTACTTTTTCATTTACATTTTGCACTCACTTTAATTAAAGAAAAGAATGGTTACGTTACCAAACACATAGTCATGGGGTCCAATTCATATTATAAATACCGGCAATACATTGCACATGGCTTCCCTTCTCTCTTTTTTTTCTATCAGCTATTAAAGTACGCCTAATCATCATGTCAGAAGTCGCATTCGAGACAACAACGATATTATACGACCTTCAAATACATCCATCCAGAGCATCTACTATCTATATTACCAATAAGATGACGCGGGAACTGTCATATATAAAGCTTCGACATGATCTTGATGACAAGTATGCCATCGACTTGGTTGATCCAGGTACCATAACAAGATTCATTGTTCATGCTTTTGCGATCCTTCTCATTCAGAATGAATGTTTTACACGTGAACATGTAGAGACGTTTAAGTCTTGCGCCGAAAGTCATTCCATCAGTACAACAGAGCGATCACGTTCAATACTTTTGCACAACAAACAAGCAGTAGAAGAAATTCCCTTCACAAATACATCATCACGGATTGGGTTTCAATGGAGTTTTGATTGGGAAGGCGATCAATATCGCTGGTATGTCTAAAAGGATCATTATCATTACTGCTATTCACTAGAATCACTGTATGGCTATATAGGATTCGCCCAAATAGACTGCGCAACTCACTAGAATGCCGTCGTGTTTCCTCCCAATCTGGTACTTTATTTGATTTGTCAATTCTCACACATGTTAATCAAGATAAATGGGGGATGATTTAGGCGATGTCTGTGCCGCAGTAGCTCAATACACACCATCCAACAAAGAAAAACACTCATTAGGTGTGTTAGCAATGATGATTCATGCAATGATGCCACATGGTCACCGATCGCCACTGGAGTGCATGATCCACATGACATTGTTCATTGTTCTGGATAAAAAGTTGAGCGACATGAATGGTGGTATGATTACTAGCAAGATGCCTTGGTGCAGTCTACGAAAGTATCGGCATAACTATTTAAGCAGCCAAGAAGACAACCAAGACAAAGAATATCCAAAAATAGCTAGCAACGACAAAGTGGACAATGATGAGCAATTGTCAGACAAGGAATCCAACACAATATCAGCACCAACATCATGGAACATACACCAAATGAAGATTATCGATGCCACAGCTACATTACGCCTGCATTCAAATCATCACGAAACGACTCATCAGCATAAACTTGAAGATTTATTTTCTTCACATGACCATCGTGCACCATCATCATCACAACATCAACAAATTTCATTACCGTTATCGTTATCATCATCCCGATATCAACAAACTGCGGATGAACGTTCCTATGACAACAGTCAATTCGCTTTGCAGCGACCTATATCTTTGCGAAGAGTGTCAGCTGATACGTACCACCCATCCCATCAGTTCCAACAAAGAGATCCATATGCTTATTATCCTTATTTCGCCTACTTTACCCCTTCTTCTATGTTAACCCCTGCAGCTTCCCAATACTACAATGCGTATTATTACTACGGCTATCATTAACAACACATAGCAGCAATAAAGAATCAGTGTCTACTGTTCTCGACTCTCATCACACAAGGTTTTTGTTTGTATGTTACGGTAAATAAGCACACAGCCCGTATCCACCCCTTCTGTTTCGAATAACAAAGCATCTTATATTGGAAATCATAGCAGTATATGGTAAAATGTGTGGCACATTATGCATTTTGTATTGAAGCAAAGAGTTTCTGCATCTCGAATAATCCTAGTTTGGCTTAGGAATACAAGAATCACATATCAGAACAATGAATACCTAAAAAGAACAAGGGAGGAAATGATAACTTACGTATGGCGACATGCATATCAAGGATAGAGCGTGCCATGGTCTCGATTTGAGCAAACTGATCGGTTTGAAAATACACCATCATCAACATTGGCATTTCAGAGACACCCGATTGGAGTAGCTGTGAAAGAACCTGGCCTAGATTACGCTACATGAACCCCATCAAAGTATCAGTATCCTATCAGCCATCCTTTTCCTCCTTGCACTCCTTTACCTGTGATCGTATTGCTTGATCTGATACCACTAGCATTAGGCTTAATGACAGTTTGACAATCCTATGAAGCAACGTGTTAGCTTATACCTTCATCAATAGTATATTGATCCTACCTTTCTGTTTGTGATGTTCGACATAGATCCAGACACTTTGCAACTTCTCCTTCAGTCAACTTGATACCCAGATATCCAACGAGCCCTGCTAATGCACGTATAGCCATTGCCAATTTCACTTTTGAGTTGTCGTTCTAACATGATCTAGTTAGATGGCATTGTGTAGTATACGTATGCACTTGAACGCACCTTAGATCGCTCAATTTCAGCAAATATCCTTGTCTTGATTTTGGTGAAATGCGTTACACTGCTTGCTGTCTGTGCCATAAACCAAGAAGGGAAGCCGTGAAAGATACCATTCAAGACATCAATCTAATTTGACGCATTAGAAATCACACATGTATATTGGGTTTCATATAGAACCCACCTCATCTTTGCCATGTACAACTGTGATTCTTGTGATAAGTTCTGGTAGTAATTGTCGTCCAATGAGTTTGTATCGGATATCAGCTGCATGGATTGGATGTTCCTGGACGATTGTGTAAACCATCTCACTGCAAAGAGTATCCAATGAGATTCTTTCAATCTACTTGATCCTACTATCTTACCAGAGATAGATTTGGTAACGGGATGATGATAAACGACCAGCGCTTTGTAGTAATTGTTCAGTGACCTAGACATTGAGATAGGATGAGAAATAGAGATCATATTGCTTTGTTTGATCCAATTACCTCGGGAATCACTAATGGATCATATTGCACAATGCATCGCACAATCTCGCACCTTGTTTGCAAATGAATGAATCCTTCAAGGAGATGCTAGCATATCAAGAAGTGAGCTATGGCTTCAGAATCATCCATCCAGCCAACTTACATTCCAAGTGCCTTGTCTTAATGGATCCTGGTCTTCAAGCTCATCAAACCAATCCAACGTAGACACCACTTGTTGTGCATTATCATGTAAAAACGTCTCGTTGGACAAGAGTCGTATACCAGGTCGGATATGACGTCCAGCAAGATCGGCATTGGTAGGAAAGCGAACCATGACAGTCTGGATAAAGAAGCACTCGCGTAACAGATCACTATTCAGAATGACGCGTGTTAAAGGGTGGAATGGTGTTGCTCATATCCAACGTACAACTTCCAACGCTCATGGCCAAGATCGTGGTATGCGATATTCCCATATTGGTTCTAAGTGAGAAGCTTATTCAACCAAAAGCAAAGTCAAGTCGTTGCCAATGTTGTTCTCTTACATGTGCCTCTTCCAAACCGATCTTGGACACACTGTTTTTGTATTCCTTGTAACGCTGAGTGATTGTAGTGGTAACGGGTGACTCGTCGTCTAGTTCCATATGTCAATAAAGAAGTGATTGATCCAAATTCAGTAACTGTGTCGGTCTTCATGCTTTCCAGGTCAATGGACAAGAGAGTCCGCCATGCATTTTGCTTCACACTAATACGACTGCTGGCAATGTTCTTAGATAACTGGTCACTTTATTAGCTTATCCATCATCGTCACTGTATTCTCTTTCTGAGCACAAGCTTAATTCACATGGAGAAATGATATAGAAAGTTTTATCCATCTACAAACAAGAAGAAACGATGTACATATTCTACTAGCTGATCAAGTGAAAGTGGATAATAAACAATGCTTCTAGCTACTTTTGCCATTGTCGTCTTGATCATGAGAACGATCTTGTAGAACACCAGTGGATAAGAAGGATCTTGCATGCTCCTTTTGACTGACACCAAGATATGGGATTCATCAAGCACTATATTTGGAAGAGCGAAAGGTAAAATCATGCTTGTCTCTGTCCTCATCGATGTCATTTGCGTCGTCAAAAGAAAGCAATCTGCAGGAATATAGATGACCAATCACTTTGATCCATGGCAAGGAAGAACGCTGTAACGTAGTGTCCAGTATCATAGTTGTTCTCATCAATCCTCTCCAAACATGTCAAATAGTTACTAGTTGTAGGTACAGGCTGGGAGTCGAACCCAAGAAGATGATGATGCCCAAAGTTGCATACTGCCTGACCATAAAAAAACCTGATCACTTTGTATTAGTGTACACATACAAAATAACGAGCTTTTGTCATTCTACTTGCCTTCTTCATATATAACAGCACCATGGTAACGTGTACAACGTAAAGAGATCTTGTTTGTGTGGAAGCAGAAGCCATAGTGTAGTAGTCAAAGCTAAAACCAAAACCAAAAGAAACAGTCAAAGAAAGAAGCCAAGTGTTCTTGCGTTTGTTCTTGAAGTCTACAACAGGTCTAAACGGTTAATGCAACACGTTCTGCTGCAGCATTGAGCTCCTTGACTGTACCTGTAGGCACCAAACTTGAAGCGGCATAACAACGAAACAGAACAGCGACACGTCTGGCTACAACAACCACTCAGTCCGCTTGAACACTTGTTGCCTATGAATGTACCCGACTGTATCAATACAACAACCCAACATGAGCTTCTTTATAACACATACCTTGAATGCATGGCGTCAATGGGAGTCGTGTACGTCTAAGTATGAGCTTGAAGAAAGAGAAAAAGCAGTTGTCTCCCAAAATTCGCTGCTGCGTCCCCAAGATAAATTCCAACGAGTTGATCCCATTACTAGCCCATCCCAGTGGAATCTGCCACACTGCCACACTGTCATCATAATAGTAGAGATACTACACGTGAATAAATAGTCGTCATAGCATCTTGTTGGTCATTTTCACGCTTTCAGCAATCCTTTATCCTTTGTCCCTACACATCACATGTCCTTAGCAATAATAAAGCTCACTTCACTGTCTGTAGCAAGAAACTTGCAGGAAGTTTAAAACCATGTTCAAGGATTCACTTTTACATGTCACTTGGCTTCTTCAATATAACGAATCAAGATGAAACATTGGATGATCATTTAATTTTTCGTGGATTGACATGACACGACTGAATTAAAGGTGGTACCAGCATATGCTCCGCTTGTATACAGACATTTCCTCCGCATCGGCATGAAGGGGTTCTGTTGTCAACACATACATGCTTCACTGACTGTATCACTTGGTGTCAAGGAACGTTGTTGACACTTTGTGCTTTTCCACCACGAAATCACACATACAGCATCCAATGGCACATCAAATACGTCACCATGGAAGTGGATGGAAGAAAATTTTGGACTGGAGTTGAAATCAATTTCAAGTCCAGCGAGTTCAAAGTAAAAGTGCCCAGAGAATCCGCAGCGCCCATTTTCTCTCTTTGTCCCTTCAGGCTCACTGTACCCTGTCGTGGATAGATTGGTACCCAGCTTAGGCCGAATCACGTATCTGATCAGACTTAAAGCTAGCTTGACTGGTTGGTGATGGTTGGTTGTGAAGGAATCCTGTGGGGGGATTTCCTAGGTCTATGCGAAACTCCACTTGGTTGTAGTGGCCCCCCAACCGCTGACAACCACCTCGTTTGACACATGCTGAAGGTGCCCCGTGTGGAGAGGAGGGAATGTATGTATGGCGACCTTCACGCGGTCATTCCTGTGAGTACTTGGGTCTTTGCTCAAGGAAACTAACAGCCATATAAGCTAGTTTGTCTTTATGTATCAATAAAAGAGTGTTTTATCTATAACTTGACTACTTTATCTATGTGTGTTGATGCAAGTATCCATGGTGATAAGTGTTGTTGAAGTAGCTGTTGTTATAGTGCTTCTTGTAGTTGGGTCTTGGTAACGGATGTACGCTAAAGGAAAAAGGACAATCTACTAGTAAACTTGTTCGATCTAGACGTTCAATGAAGCAATAAAGGACTCTGCAATGTTGAAACCTACTTGCTGTTTGCAATGGAGCTTGAGTCGTGGTTGGATCTCGCGTGTTGGTGTTGAAGCTTTGGAATCGAGAACTTTCCCATTGGTCTTGAAGGCGCCTTTACGATTACAGTTTCCCTGGCTCACTTGCCTTTGTATTGCTATTGCTAACGTTTTATGAAGTGTAACTTGTATCAGTCTTGCCTTGCAAAGTGCCGTTTTTTGTTTCTGTTGCAAGTGCTCACCTGTCGTGTTATTACGAGTTTCTGTCCCTTGGGCACGCCATACAAGAGATTCTTACCCAATCCTAGGCTCAATACTCCAACATGCAACATTGACTATCTAAGAGTACAGCATATCCTTTGCTTTGCAGGGAGTGACAACATGGTCCGTGCACTAGTCTTTGATAATTGATCCACAGCAACGATCCACTTGTACGACCTGGCGATACACATCCTTCACCTCCTCTTTCTCCGCTGTAACATCTTCATCCACAACTACTTCTCAATCAAGTAATGCATTTGCTATGACTAGTTTCCAATTAGTTGGTTAGCACCTGCTGTATCCGGCAAGTCAGTGTTCCTCTTCAGTTTATGTTATTAGCGACATGGAACATGGATGATCCACACCTAGTGCATGCATTATGGGATTCAGTAAATGCTTTCTGTTGTGTCTCATACGACATTGTATGTATCTTTCCCCGTCTTTACACTATGCTTTGCTTTAATGGATTCAATCGTTGGTTACTGATTGTCACCAGCTGTAAGCACACTTTCAAGCAGTATCTCCTTTCTCACCGCCAGCTCATTTTGCTCTTGTACCTGTACTCCATATGCACACTTAAGATGGAATTCTATGTTATCTTCATTTGATGATAGTCAAAAGTATAAGATAGGGGTGATGTGGATGTTTATCAAGATAAGATAAGGGTGAATAACATAGTAGAGTCAAAGGGGTATCACTGTGTCATTGTATCTAGCTAATCGAAACTTGTTGTCTGCTCATCTTAAACATTCGCATCTAGGATCTTGAAAGAGTTGCTGCATGCCTTGATTTGAGTAAAACATATCATCCATGCTAGTAAAATCCTTCTTGTCAAGTATCCATCATCTATCCATCATCTTCAATCTTAGCCACATGACATGATTTCATGCAATACCCTGTGCCTTGTCCTTAATTTCAATGTTCGTTCATGTCTTGACTATGCTGTTTCAATGTTCCTCCGCTGTTGTACTTTTCAACACCTTTACCAATTCGTTATTATCCAATGCATCGATCCTGGTCGCTGTGATGCAGTAGCTGTGGTAGCATTAGAACGAGATCTACTTGATGCCATTCTTCATGCTGATAACGCCATATGTAAACACTGCAATATCACTGTACTTGATTACATTCATCCACCATAATCAATCCAGGGTCCAATATACGTTGATTGAAAGACACGTTACTGATATTAGTTTGCTGATCATCTTCTATAGCAGCTCAACGAGGTCGTGTTGTAGTCCATGCATAGTTGAAGATTGCTTCTTGATCATCGTATCAATGGCTGTCATCATTCAAATCGAACATCATATCGTACAGCTGAACCAAGTCATCTACATAGTTATTCAACATGTCCTTTCTCAATAAACGGATGCGTTACCTTGATGGTTCACAATCATAACTTTGTGTAGCTTGAAGCTGTTGGTGCATGAAGAAAGGGTGATGATCAATGCACGCCTTGATGATGGTGGAATAGATCCATTTGATGCATATTGTTGACCAGAAAATTACAGCTTGGAACCTGCATTGTCGTCGTTAATACGCTTGACAAGGAACTTGAGCACAATACACACGGGTATGTTTCTTGCTTGTTCTTGTTCAATTGTGACAGATGAGTCGCATGGGTCCCATGTATGTTGTTGATAGTTGAGAACAAATCGTAGCTGAAAGTGACATTGTCAAGTTGAAAAGGAAGACGAGGAGAGTGAAAGAGCACCGCCATCTCTGTCTTTATTTACTGACTGGATGTTACACGGACCATGACTTTGTATATGCGCATTGATCCCTGCCTCCCTTTAATATAGACTTGACTTACATCTTTGTCAGAATAAAGCTATGGTAGATGTTGAATCTGTTGCAGCAGTGGAACAAAGAAGAAATACGCTGGCTCACAAAGTAAAAGACAGCTATGCTGGTTTTTGAAACCAAGTCGACATTTTGACTTGGCTGTACTGAGGAGTAAAGCTCAATACATGCTCCATGGATCACATCTTTATATATGGATCACACTTCTTTTGTTATTATGTACATCCTATAAAGAGCTGTCTTCCCAATTTTAAGGACATTGCTGCTTGCTCTATCATTCATATTAAAGCTTTAAGCTGCAGCAATCGAACAATGAAACCGATAACACAATGAGCCAGCTAAAGCCCCCTAAAAGAGCAATCAAGAATTATACAGCCGTAGCAATTGGATTTGTGTAGTTGCTAGGTGTCAATCCATTTTTATTGTATGTCATATAAGCATAACCAAGCATGTGTTCCAAGATACGTCGGGGAATCAAGCCAACGCTGAACAAGGGCTCTCTACCTTTTCCATAAACGTTTCTTCAACATGCTTTCACGCATTGGTTGGAACAAGTGGACAACAGCTGGACCGACTATTGAAGCTTGCATAGCTCATGGAGGACGTATATCAACACCACCACACGTTTGTGTCGCCCTTGTATCCAAGTCGTATCCCGATTACACTGCAGTGACGCGATCGATTGCTGAATATCTACGACCTACCTTTACCATTGGCTGTGTCGTGGATCATGTACCAGGTGTGAAGCATGGTATCAGCTTAATGACAACAGACGACAAGCGTGTGACACCATTTCATGTACCTGACAGTCCTGAGCGGCATAAAATACGCAATATCTCTGTTGGTCGTTGGGGACGTCAAGACTTGACAGGAGAATGGAATCAGTTTGGATCTATCAGCAAGCCATCACAAGAATTCCGCTTACCTTCCACTTTACAACAACAAAAAGGACATCCTTCATTCGTCTTTATTGCATCCGATAATGAACCAGATCAATTGCTACATTCTCTCGATCATCATTTTCCTCAGTCTACAAAGATTGGTATCATTGGTGCATCCACTCCTTTTGTCACTGGAAAGCCTTTTGCTTTATTCTGTCAACAAGAAATGATTAGTGCTGGTATGGTGGGATTTGCTGCTTATGATGAGAATATGGGTCAAGATATCACTATTGAACATCCATCATTGGAAACACTGGGTGAACCAATGACTATCACAAGGTAAGCAACATTGAAACAAGGCATGGTAGAAAAAGTAATGATGGATTGGATTATAGGTGTCGTGGTAACATCATCCTGGATTTGGATCAAGCAGGTGCCACTGGATTGCTATTAGAGCTCATTAGACAAGGACAAAATGCACGTATTGCAAAGGACCAAGAATTCTATTTGGGCATCTATCCACCAGGAACCAAAGATCCATCACAGGCAAGTTGACATATACACACTTGTCAATGAATATACCAACATGAGAAAAATAGATGTCAGTCAATCGTGTAACAAGTGGTGATCCATCTCGTGGCAACATGTCCATTGACACTACTGCAGATCTTCAAGTAGGACAAGTCGTACAGGTAAGAAATATATACAAAGGACTATATCCATTGGCTTACAATGAAATAGTTCATGAAGCGGAAATCGATTGAGCACCCAGTACTTGGCACAGGAGATGGCATATTTGGTGTTGTGGATAAGGACCATACTATTGATACACATCGCTTGGCCTTGCCGCAGGAAACAAAGTCATTACCTGATGTGTTTGGAGGAGCTAGTGAAAACGGCATCATTGTTGGCCGACCTGGTCTTGCAAGTTCAATCCTTGATGTACCATACTCTATAGCCAAGTTTAGAATGTAGAACATGAAATAAACATATCATATAGCCTTGTATGTATACCAGCTTTCAATTCATGGGAATAATAAATGGTATAATGATCATTAGTACCAAGTATGACATCACACGAGACATCAAGTATTCGGATATATGTACAACGAGTAGTTGTTTATTGCAATGATGAAAGGTGTAATGCGGATATGTGACAAAAAAAGGGAGGAAAAGATGGTGTCAATGATTGTTTATGCAGCAGAAGCTTGAGTGCGATAAGGAGCAAAGTCTTCCTCAGTGGCAGGGATAGGATCATCAGCACTTGCCATGTTGCATTGATGGAAGATACGAACATCATCATCACGAAGACAACCAACGACAGAGTGCAAAAGACCACGGTTGTGGAAAAAGACCATATCACCATCCTTCCATTCATGTGCTAAAACATTCTCAGGGCTGATACCAGGTCGTTGCATCTTGTAAAGGAGCTCGCGCACCTTTTCCAAATCGCCCATGGGCTTGCCATCAATAATCAAGTCCTCTACAGCAGCAGGATGTACTTGGAAATGGATTTTACCAGTGACAGGATTCTTCCAGAGCTATTGACACATATAAGTATACCTTCCCATATATATCATCTAAATATAACATACCATGGGATAAATCTTGATGGCATTTTCATCAACAGGAGGCAATTCTTCAGGCTTAAGTTCCTTGCCTTCTGAAACCATACCAAGACCAGTGGATCGTGCTTTAGCCTTGGACATCCAAAGATAAGGATGAGCAGCATACTTGACCTTGGTGCGGAAAGCCAACTCCTTGAGATCAGGTGGCAAAAGTTCAAACATACGTTGACCAGAAACGACTATAAATTCAACCCCATCTTGTCAATGCCAATCCATATACATCCATCTAACTAACTTACAAGCTGTAGTACCCAATTGGACATCAAGTGTATCACCAGAGCCATCATCATAGACAACAGTTTCACGTCTAGGCTCCTAATTGGATCATTAAGTTTAGTTGTGGCTGAAAATGCATCATCATGCATGATACTTACAGGATTCTTAAAGCCAAACAAGCTGGTGACTTTTGGAGGATTCAACTTGTAGAGAGCAGCATCCATGTGCCATCGATAGAAGCGAGTCTTGCCAGCATCTTGGTCTTCTTGGGATAAAACATCACGATGGAAGACCTTGTGGTGTGGATGTGTCAGCTTACGTTCTTCAATGCCTTGATAGTTGCGAACAGTGCCATGACCTAAAAGTTGGACTTGAGGAACATCTGGGAAAGGTGATAAATCACGAGCAATGACTGACTGTTCAGCACGATGTTGTCCACCATGGCCATATGTGTCAACTTCAGGCTCAAAACGCTTGGTAATCTCATACTGCGTCTTGGGAGAGACATGAGACTGATTGCGTACAACAACGACTTGGTATGTGTAAACAGCTTCTTCAAGCTTCTTGAAATCCTCATCTATCATTGTATAAAAGTGTTGATTATCTTTATCATGACGCACAGACCGGTAGTGCTTTTTACCTGTCAGCTTGTCTAAATCAAGATCATGGATCATGGCACCAAAGTCAACGCCAGATTGTTCAGGTTTGGGGACAATAGGTTCAATAGTAAAAGTCATGTTGGATATATGTGTGTGTGTGTGAAAAAGAGAAGGCTGTATAAAGATTCGATGCAGCTTGCCAGAAACATGATCCTTTTATACACCATGTGGCTCGGAGTTACACATGTAAGCATGAATAGCGACTGCAAGGTCAAAAGTGCCCCGCTCGAAGGTAGTGGTCCAATGAGAAGATGAATGTACACCTGTCCACTAGTGCAAAATACAATGTATACTTCCCTTTTGCATACATCAAAAACATACAATTAGCAAACAATCATATGGGATTCTTGTCCACCCACCTGATAATGATAAAAGAATTACAAGAGGTGTTTGCATTTCACCTTGTCGTGGGAAAAGGCATAATCTAGCTGCCTATAAGAGGCAGTTTATATGATCATTTTGCTTATCACTTTCACATACATCCATTCTTACTTACCTGCTGCAATCCATTGTCAACCAAACACAGTTATAGCACACTGGCCCCACACAATTGTATAATTGTCGCTTACATCATCACATGATCTCGATATAAGTATTTTTCAGATATGGGCAATGAAGCGATGATTCGAACCAAATACTGGGCAATGACGTTAGATATGACACAAGAGCAATTGAGCTACACAAAATACCGAGTACATTGTGAATTTGATTGGCTACCTACTCCGTCGACTTGTTTATCTCTCTTGTTATCATTAGAAACCATATCTGTGTGCCTTTTGACTAGATGATAAGTATATTCACTTATGGCTATTGTTAGCTGACCGTATATCCTTCTCATGTTTCCAAACTATGGCCATATTACTAAATCCACGTGTCACTTGAATACTTGCTTATTGGCCATATGCCAGATTGATTATCCGGAAATCTCCAGTGCTGGTATATCTTGTTGGTAAGCTTCAGTCAAACTTTGTTGACAGGCCGATCATTTGTATTGCATAAGGCAATTACTTTGGTCGTACTCCTTTACCTATTTCTCACACTGACCAAAAGAAAGATGATGATGTGTGAAGAATACCTCTAGGAAGTGATGATGCATACCGGTATATATGCATTGTGCGGAAAGATGTGGAGCTGATGATGTGTATTATACTCGGCACACAGCATATAGTCATTGACTGAGATGAATCGCGTCACAACGACTGCTTCTCAAGCCTCCGCTTATTGATCCTTCCCCTACTCGCCCTGCTTTCTTTTCCTTTCTCTCTTTTTTCCACCAATATTTGCACACTTGGTGTTGAAATCCATCATAGATCAAAATCTAGTGTGTCACTGTTTATTGTATCCATGCCAATGTTGATACTATGCCCATTCTATATTCAAGTGGATGATTATTCCTCACGCGTATTCAAAGCAGAACTTTCTAGTGCTGTACTTGAAGAAGAATGGGGTGGTTCACGCTATGAAAATCACTATGGCTAATCAACATGAGCTGATGGATATGATGAATAGGACTTGACGCGTTCAAAATGAAATAAACACGTCTAGTAAACATTTTTACCTTGAGACGCGTCTTTTATCGTGTTGTGGTGCCAATTTCCAAAGATGGAGCGTGTCTTGGTGGAAGAGAAAGACAATGATTGGATGGAGTTTGAAATATGTCTCAGTGGTAGGAGGGGGTAGGCTAGAATGAGAGACAACCCGACTTGATTTTCTTTTTCTCACTCGACACTCTTTCCCCCTTCCAGTTCCTACTTTCACAATGACAACTAGGCGACAATCGCAACAACGCAACATTGACGACGAGCCTGTTTCTACTAGTCGATACACATTTACACCTTGCACCAGTCTTTCAATGCTGACATTGTCGTCCAATTCCACCAGCGTGAACAACGGTCGCACCAAGTACTTTACATGTGAACTGAAACGACCAGAACAATCATTACAAGATCGTATGGATCGTGCTATCTATGGCAAACAAGACCATCCCAACTTGTCGATGGTGTTAGGAACAACACAAAGAATTCGTATGGAGGTAAATTTCATTGTGCTCTGGTATGCATGTTATGCAAAGTGATTCTCATTGTTGTCTAGTCCAATAACCTATCAGATGAAGAGATGGAATCCGAGGAAGACGATGCTATATGCTTCTCATCGCCAGATGCATCACCAGAACGAGACGAAGCAACATTTGAAGAGTGGATGGGAAGTCGTCGCTTGGATACAATCATTGACAATGATGACGAGGATGATCTATTCGCCGATCTAGAAGACGAACAAGACCAAGATGAGTTCTTAGATACATCAGGAAACTGGTTGAATGAGATCTATCATGACGACATTGAAATGATATTACATGACGACCACCAGGAGACATCCACACGATTTGAAAATGATGATGAAGATGAGAATCGTCCACCACGACAATGGTCATGTCATAAGCATCTCACCAAAAAGGTATTGTCCATACCGACTGAACGATCACCATTACAAGAACTTTCAACAAAATCACCGAGTGACCAAGATTGTGATGATGATAAGCCTGCAAGGAAACGAGTCGTCAACAACCATCGTCAATCAGTACGTATCATGCGATCTTTATCACCACCTGGACGTCGTGACAAGGGTAAACGACCAGCAGCATATTAAGCGATATTGCCATTCCTTCATCTTCAACATGCACATCCCATCCGATTCTCTTACATCACACAAAATACCCCTCCATTCAGTCTTAGTTGTCTTTTTTCTCACTCAAATCGCTCACTTTATCACTTGTAAATGTTCATTTTGCTTCTTTCTCATTTGCGTTTTGTATGATTCTTTTTCCTTTTCTCTTTTGCACTACTGTTATAAAAAGAAATCTTTATGCACAATTGGAAGAATCCATATTCTTGGGGAAGAGAATCGAGATTGTGTAAAAGCGCACAGACATTATTGTTCTTTCGACTGGTGTGTAAAGCAACATGGAATCAATTTCACCACTTTTGGATGTTGTGTACACGTGTTTCCCGCTCTTTATCATGTCCTAACGAAAAGCTGCATCATCGGTCTTGTAAACAGAAATGGCACTTTATTGAAATCAACTAATACAACGAGAAGCACAATGATGACAGTGGCTAGATTGCTGGTTGTAGTCAAAATAGTAAAGACACACACATACATGAATAAAGAAGAAACGAAGGTAAAGATTTTATTAAAGTAGATGTAAAAAGAGGGGAAGCATAAAAGATCATCACATCCACCACGACTCCTTTTCGTCTTGGTGTACAAACATATCAGTGTCATCTTCGTCGTCATCATAGCCATGAGCAGAAGAGGAGGAAGCCATACTTGCATCGTCATCGTCATCATCATGATTGTGTTGCTCAGCCCATAACTCATCTTCTTCGACGATATCAGACCAAGAGCCAGTAGGCATAGTAGCAGCACTGAAGATAGCGGAATCGAAGCTTGCACGATTGGAAGATTTGGGACAAACGGCGGGAATATTGACAGCAGAACAAAGTTGATCATCATCAGCAGTGCTGTCCATGGAAGTAGTAGTGAGATGCTTGATATTCATGAATTGTTGCTTGAGCTCTGAAACAAAGATACGATCTTGAGGATGAATAGAAAGAGTGGACTGTAAAAGATGAAGACATGGCATAGACAAGGTTGGGAAAAGTTGATCTTTAAGCATGGCTGGATTGCGCTTGAATGCAAGAAAAGCAGGATCCATGGAAGTAGCTTCTTGCCAAGGATTACGACCATACAACAAGGCGAGTAAAAGAATACCCAAACTCCATACATCAGAAAGAGCTGCATCATAAGGGACATCATCTTCATTCTCCTTGTCATCACCATCAGCAAAGTGTTCAGGTGCAAGATAAGTGCTGGATCCACAACCATATTCCATGGAAAGACGTTCACGAGTAGCCAATCCAAAATCGGCTACTTTGCAAGTAAGAGCATCTGACTTGAGGAGAATGTTCTCGAGCTTGATGTCACGATGGTAAACATTCTTGCTATGCATGTATTCAACTGCATCCAGGATTTGAAGAAACATGCTCTTCACAAGAGATTCATCCAAAGGACCTTGTTGTCGTACCACGAAATCAAAGAGATCACCTTGGTCACACAATTCCATCACCATGTAAGTGTATTGTTCCTCTTGAATCACACGTTGTAAAGCCAAAATATGAGGATGCTTGAGCTCAGATTGGATATCAGCTTCAAGTTGTTGAAGTTGAAGTTGTTGGTGGTCGAGACCATTCTTGGCAAGTACTTTGACTGCAACATATTCACCGTTGTCGACTGATTGGCCAAGATAAAGTGCGCCATAGGAACCACGGCCTAGTTCTTCCAGAAGCTGGTACTGATTACCAATCACGCGATCGAGCATGATGCTCGCCAGATCAGTCCAGTAATCGTGTTGTTGTTGTTCTTGATTGGTCATTGATATTTGATCTTGATTTGCTTCTTGTTGGATAAATACGATAGGATATTGTTGTTGTTGTTCAGGAAGGGTTGTGGTAAAACACCAACGTCGGGCGTATGATGCGATAACGGTCAAACATGATAGTCGTTATAGAAAAAAATATTATAAAGAGGGGCTATGAAAGCTCTTCTCGTGCTGTTTTTGATGTAAGGGATCAAGTGAACGGATGTCAGATATCTTGCTGCTCCTTCGCTTTGTTGCTTAGGCGAGATGGGTGGCCATGTTGTGAAAAGACAATGGGGACACAAAGGGTTAACAGTTGGAGATGGAGATTCAAAAGTAAAGAGTAAAAGATATAAAGTTAAACGCTGTAAAGCAGTAAAGCTTGGAGAGAAAGAAGCAAACGATAGAGAAAGGAAGAAGCTTAGAAACAAGTGCTTGGCACTGTTCTTAAATAGATTATCTGTGTCTAGCCCAGCCCAGCTCAATTCCACCGCTTTCGTCTGGTTTCCAATGACGCAATTTGAAGCGGCTAATCTCTCCCCACCCACTAATACCGCTTGAATGTGGTCATGGCGCGATCATTCATGTTCATTCTAGCCCATTCTATACACTTCCACTAGTCATCTTTTCGTATCACTTTTCAAAAAGTAGTGTGTAAATACATGTCTTTGTAAGTCATTCCATCTTTTTGATCTGATATGCAAATAAACTATAGCCAATCTTCTTCACATGCTCTGTTGATTGGTGCTTAGAAAACAATCACTATTTAAGGAAAGCTGTATGACTCAAACACAGACATGCATTTCGTGCTCGCGATTGATTGGTGTCCAATCGATGTTTACCCTTACTCGGAGCAACTTGCATCCGACCAATGCTTGTCTGCCATTTTTCATTACCCATTTTTTGGCCCAAGTTTTTCCCTTTCACGCAAAATGCCGTGTGAAATGTGTCATCCTTTGGTTATCGCCGGTGATTGGATCACTATATCACGACATTCCGCTTGAATAATTGTCCCATTCGCCATAATCCCCCCACATTTCGTGCTTGTACTTTATACAAATGGTGTCAAGATCACTCCATTTTAGTTTGTGACGTGATGATCTGCATATGTCTCCTTGTGTATTACTCACGCGACATCATATCAATGTTTGGGGAGGATAACGTTGAACAAAAATGACACGCGAAGATTAGACATCTATCTTTGATAGGTTCATCCGCAGCCGTGAATAATTGCTTTACCGCCTTGGATGGGAAAAAGTATCAAAGCTGGGTATAATAACATTGATTTCCCACGTATTATAGTTGCCGACAGCCATCTTGGCTTGCTTCCTTTGTATGGTTATCATGGTGATAAAGTGCTATCAACATGTTCATGTGCATGGGGGGAAGATATGGATAACTTCATCATGATAAGGGTTCAATCTGATAGACAATAATTGGCTCGGATCGGATTAGAAGCCCTGGATTACTGATGTGCCCTAAGCGGCCCGATGATCATCCTCATATTGCTTGGTAATGTTTCATCCATCATATGTTATAGTGAAATGCTCCAATATCCACTCCTGCATAATATCCGAACTAGTGAAGAGGTGTCGAAAATACTACACATGTAATGCATACGTCATATTGCAGGCGGATTGCAGCAAAAATTTCTCATTTTTCAAGTGGCATCATTTTCTTGTTTGGCATGTTGCACAAGATGATCCAAAAATGGTCGTGCACAATCTTGAGTCAAGTTATCTATGGCAAAGTCTATCAAATTCGTCACTGTGACAACATGGAAAACGCTCATTCTTTGGCATCCTGCTTATCAAGCTGTTCAACAACTTTGATTATCCATTTATCCTTTGCAGACATGGAAAGCTTTTACGTGTACTGACTTGGCAAGCAAATGTAATTAACAAAGTATGTTTATGCAGTCAACTTTTTTTTATAGAAACAAAGAGCAACTAATTCTAAAAGAACATTCTGGGCTAATCCTTTCAAATACGATAATTCTGCACTAGTTTCTTAGTCATCTCCTGCCATCTTCATCTATTGTTCGACGATATAGCTGTACCCAGCAGGTTGTTGTTGCAAAATGTACAGGCTAGCTTGAGAAGTGGGTGGATCAACCTTTCTTGGTACAGAGCTTATGAACATGTCTGCATGTGTGATTGTATGTCCAGCATCTTTCCTTGAATGTCAGAAGGCTCCATCACTAGATGTTCTTGTTTGAAATTGCGATATAGCCCCACAAGATTCTTGTATCACATGTCATTGATGTAAGGTATGCTGGCAGATCGACAATATAATTGGCACGCTTGTGGCACTATTGATAGTTTAGCCACCCGGTTGGATCAAGACGTCAGCCGATATAATGGATCCTCATTCAAATCACCAACCAGATATCCTTGCTCCTTGATCAAGGTACTCATGCCATGCATTGACTATTCAGACACATATCAATATTTGAATCATGAGGAAGATATGCTAACGACCATCTTACGTGCATTAGAATCCATCAGGAACGTCACGACGACAAAAAGGAGCACATCATCAAGCAGTAGCAAAGCAATAAAGGACTATTTGGATGATGGCAAGAATCAGTTCATAGATCCAAGTAAACTTTCCTTGACACTTACATAAAGAACAAACTCCTGATGATATAGATGACCAAGTAGGCACGGAAGAAATAATATGTGATAGGTTGATGTCAAGGAAGTCATGATAGATCAAAGTGACAAAATGATCAGCCAGCTGCAGCATCAATAACTGAGAGATCCATCTAAAAGAAGTGATATAAGCAAGTTTCTCTTTGGTCTTGCAGAGGATATAGAGAATGCATGTCATGTGGGAAGGTCGTACCATTAATGCAAGCCGTACACATCCATCCAACTGCATAAACTGATACTGCATTTGTCGCCATACAGATACACCACTACCACCTGAAGACTAGTGTTATGAGCTATTGTCATAGCTACTTTTGGTCTGAAGAAACGTCCAATGGGGGAAGAATGGCAATCAAGAAGCTGAGCAGGTTCATGGAGTAGAAGGCTGTTTCAGTCGCTGTTGTGAAACGATGGTCATAGTCAGAGAGATGTAGTTGTACATGGAGTGGAGAACAAGACAAAAGCAGCTGTCAATGTCGATTTTGGTGGCAGATGGGGAAAGGAATGAGATGGGTGAACGGATAGAAGAGAGGTGTCTGAAGAAATTGGGTTGTAATAAGCGCGTGTCCCTGAAATAGCCTACACGCTTCAACACCTTGCACTTGCAACTACTAGCATTGTTCTGTTGGGTTGAAACCAGGCGAATACATAAAAAGATACACAACAACTACTTTATAATTTCACGTGTATGTGAATGAATGCATCATATTCTGGCTGCATGCACCATTGCTTGTTTAGAGTCATTGTGATGTGGATGCTGTTATGAGATTAGGTCTAGAAGAGACATCATTCTTTGTTATACATATTGTCAGGAGAGTTACCAGTGTTTTGTTGATAGACTTTTGATTTGGGTGGTGGCAATGAGCAGGAATGAAAAACAAGTGTGTTGGATATCATTTTGTATTGGTAGGCGCAGCTGTCATGAAAGGCCAAAAGAGGATATATGCCGAGTCTGTAGAGTGATACAGGACAACTAGGCACATGATGTCATAATGGCATACCTGCAACGAGTAGTACGCCACGTATACACACACAAGCACAGCCGCATGCTATTTGCCGAGATGTAACCATTATCGCTGTAACATCACTTTTTCTCCAAGATTCCTGCAACAATGATTGACATAACGTATGATGCATGCTCGCTATAGTATCCTTTTGCAGCAATAACTCCCTATTCCTTACTGGATGTATGTTGTGCACTTGTAGATGTGTAATAAAAGGTACCTTGAATATCAATGAATGCACATGTGTCATGTTCAGTGTGTAGTCAAGGATATTTCTATTGCTTTCCTCGAGATGTAGATGATGTGACATAAAGTTCTACAAGTGCCGACGACATGCATTGATTGACGCACAACAGATTGGGACCAACTTGCCAAGTATGCAAAAGGGTGTAGTCTTCCATGTGTGAGTGGTGTTATTAATTAAGACCTTATGATACATTGAGCAATGATCACATTGATTTGCGTAACATGTGTGAAATGAGCAGCCATATGTCTTTACAAGTGAATAACTTGTTATGGTCAAGGTATGTACAACTATTGCTGTGATGATGATGTTATAGTGATAGATACTGCCCATGTGCGTGCCATGATGATGTGTTAGTCATCATTATCCTGGGGCGTCATTTATATGTCCATTGAGCCATGCGATAGTGTCAGCTGATGAAGAGGATATGATTCGTTTCTTGAAAGACAAATGAATGCTACGTGTGCCCCTTTTGTTTTTCCCCTTTGCAGCTGACCTGTGTACCTGGCATTATTATGTATGGTTGAGCCATGACCTTGCACTGCCACCACTGCCACGAGCACATACAACCAACCATCATGCACATCTTTTTCAAGTAAAAGTTTATTTTGCTATCTTGTCAATGTCACTCGGATGCTCTGTTCTTGCTATCAAAATGTCCCGGTCACTCAAACATCCGAGCAGTATGTGTGGATACACTGTAATGGGTTCAGTAAAGTGGGAATCTTTAAGTATGATCGATAGCGCATGACCATCATCTTCATGGACATTATCATCTCCATCGTCTGGCTTATTCAGTTTCACCAAGTCTATTGCTGATGGGTCTTGCTCATCCATATCAATGGTATTGTTGTCAGGGAGTAATTCTTCTAGTGGCTTCTTTTCCAGCAGATGCCGTACAAGGATGTCGTGATGTATGAAGACGTATTCGAGTTTCCTTTGATTATGGCGGTCAAAAGGGACCCAGGCTTCTTGGAAATGCTGGTTTTCAAATAGCCAAATTGCCATCAAGGGCTATGGATTGTTTGATGTGGTATTGACAAGGTGTGAAAGAAACAAGTGAAAAAGCGGAAGGTGAAAAAAAAAGTTAGCATGGATGCTTTTATATGACATCCGAGAGCAATGTGTGTGTCATGCAGGAGTTGAAGAGTCATTCATCCATTGTGTTGTGTCTCTCACCATGTGATCAACCCTACTTTTCTGGGAAGTTGACATGTCAGTCTGTGCCGCCGATATCGTCATTCATGTCAAAACAGAAACTTCAACTACGTAATTGACCTAAATCTTTGGCTATGATAGCTATTTGCTACAAATATGGTAGCCAAATGATTACTGTTGATGACTACTTTTTTCATTCTCTTGTCCATTTGTTTACATACATCTTTTTTCAGCTTGCCATCCATTATTACAAGACCAATCTTATGGGTCGTTCAGGCATGAAACAACGAAGGATATTCAATTGAAAGCCCCTAGCATATATACCACATGTTGTCGGTGTAAACCAAATCACTTTGTGCCACCATTACATTCATGCCATGTATAGTAACTCTCCTCCTTCACCCCCATCACATAATAGCAACATAGCTTTGTATGCACAAGATGTTGTTAGATATAGTAATAAATACATGAATGAATAGAGATGAATATGTTATCTAAAAGTCCAAGGTGCGTTCGCTGTCCTTCTTGATCAGCTCCAACATGCCGGGGGGCATCAATGGCTTCTTGATGGTTTTCTCTTGACCATCCTTGGTGGTGATTGTCTTGGTGATGGCAATGTAACGGTAGGGCATGTTGACAGATTCATGCTTCGAAAAGTAAATCTCTGGGCTATCAATGTAAGGAATCTCGTCAAGAGGTACTATAGATACAATCAGCTATTGTGTCCTCTTGCCATGATCATTAATATCCCTTTTACCTTTATCGACAGCCACGCGTCTGGCTACATTGACAGCAGTATCGGTTGACATTTGAATAGGACCAAGATGTCTTCCAGCAAAACCAAGTTTACGAAGTTCCTTGGTACGATCTAGAGAAAGATCAGCATCCATGATCCATGAATGATAAAATGTACTTACCGCGTGGAGGATCATCACCAAGGATACCACCAAATAACATGTACTTGAACTTTTCTCCATCCTCAGGCTTAAGTGGTTCAGTAGCTGAAGGGTCCAACAAGCATATTTCACTGGGGTCAACACCAGGCAAGTGCATAACGTCCTCTCGGTGGCAATGAGCTTGCTTGATATCGTCAGGCAAGCAGTTGTTGAGAACGTTCTCTGTCAAGCCAGAGAAATACATGTCGTCTGCTCCACAGATCTGAATCATATGACGATACTCGAGAAGGCACCATTCGTGCATGCCGTCTTCCATGTGCTCCACAATGAACTTCATGTTGGGCTTAGAGCAGGGGGTGATAGTGTTGAAAACAAAAAAAGTGGATGCAAGACAATCCATTTCTGGATTGAGTGGCTTTTATCGCGTCATGCAGGTCCTTGTACACACAGCTGATTTCATTTTAGACAAGATAAGCATTGGACCTACAACATAGCTCGCTTCAATCTTTTGTCATTGTATTGATCCCTTTACTTGAGCAATAAATCCACATCATTCACTGTTTTAAAAGTATATGCTACTGAATCATATTCAATGCGTACCAGTCTTTGTGCAGCAACATCATCAACAGATGAAGAAGCTTCTAATATACTGGGGAGCAAGTAGTTTTATAGCTGAAAGCAAGCATTGACCTAGTTTTATGAAGAAAAACACATTCAAGTTGCATAAACACATAAGTGCAATGAATGTCTCTATAAGCTATAGTGATTCAATGTCCATCAAGAAGTAGTGTAGTATTGATGCGAATGATTCGAGCGATAGATCATCTGGTACTTTAACTGACTTCTTATAGCAAGTGCTACAGATGTATCAATGTCCACTGAAGAGAATAAAGCACAATTGAAGAGCATGATGATTGAACAAGTAGGAGTGACTTTTATGGGCAATATAAAGATGTCTAAATAAGAACGTAGCCAAGTCGTTCAGCGTTCAACTGGGACGAGATAGATCATTCAAGAGTGACATGTTTGGTTGGGAATGAATGCCAAGGTAGATTGACTATAAAGAGAGATTCAAGTCCAGTGCATTTCGAGCAGGCTTTACCACTTTAGTTCTCAGCTCTTCAGCTCTTACTCCACTCACTTACTCCTCTCTCCTCCACGATCGACAAAGATGGCTGACCAGGACGTGGATATGCCCATTGTACGTTGACTCGATCGTCTTGAAATTCCATTCCACTTGTTGACTTTCTATACGTCCTTTTTTAGAGCGAGTTTGATATCCCATATGAGGAAGATCTATTGCGCAATCCCTATTCACTTCGTGGTTGGCTTCGCTATATTGATCACAAACGTACCGGCACGCTTCAAGAGTTGACATTCATCTACGAACGCGCTTTAAGAGAACTGCCTGGTTCATACAAGCTTTGGAAACACTACCTTGATTTGCGTCGTGAAAAGCTTACTGGCCTAAGTCCCGTCAAGTACTCTTCTCAATACACAGCTGTCAATAATGCATATGAACGCGCCTTGATACTTCTCAACAAGGTAAGATACGTTTAGTATACAAGCGATAGGTATTGACATATTGGATGTATAGATGCCTCGTATATGGTTGGATTATCTTGAATTCCTCATGTCACAGCCTTGCCTTACAAAGACACGTCGCACCTTTGATCGAGCTCTTCGTGCACTTCCAGTCACTCAACATTCACGTATTTGGGAAGTATACACCAAGTTTGCCGAGAAAGCAGGTGGTGAGACTACTATTCGTGTACTACGTCGTTATATCAAGGTGAGTGATACAATGGTTTAACATTATAGGATGTATTGACTTTATATTGGTAGTTGGAACCATCCTACATTGAAGCATTCATTGAGCAATTGATGGAGCAAGAGAGATATGATGAGGCAGCATTGAAATTGGCATCTATTGTCAATGACACCAAATATCAGTCTACACGAGGCAAATCACATTATCAGCTATGGCAAGAACTCTGTGAGCTTATGGTGAATCATTCGACTGAAATCAAGAGTCTCAAAGTGGAGCCTATTATTCGCAGTGCCATCAAACGATTCACAGATCAAGTTGGCATGCTGTATTGTCGATTGGCAACATATTGGATCAACATGAGTCAGCTGGAAAAGGTGAGAAGCATCATGATAGGAAAAGAGAATGTACTGACTCGATCTATATCATAGGCTCGTGACATTTTCGAAGAAGGTATCACAACAGTCCTGACAGTGCGTGATTTTACTGCCATCTTTGATGCCTATGCTGAATTTGAAGAAGAGATGATTACAATGAAGATGGAGATGGCAGCTGAACGTGAAGCAGCAGGTGAAAAGGATGAAGAAGAAGATTTGGATTTGGATATGCGTTTGTTACGTTATGAGCGATTGATGGATCGAAGGCCGTTCCTGGTGAATGATGTGCTGTTACGACAGAACCCCAACAATGCAATGGAATGGGAGAAGCGAGTGGCACTTTGGGGCAACAATAAGGAAAAGGTGGTCGAGACTTACACCCAAGCGATCCAGACCATCAATCCAAAGCGTGTTCATGGCAAGCTGCAAGAGCTCTGGGTCAAATTTGCAAAGTTCTATGAACAAGGTGGTGATCTTGATGGTGCAAGAGCTATCTTTGACAAGGCTGTCAAAGTCAATTACAAGACTGTCAATGATTTGGCTGAAGTATGGTGCGAATATGCAGAGATGGAAACACGACATGACAACTTTGATCGAGCATTGGATGTTATGGCACGTGCTACTGTGGTACCACGTATACCAGGTGTCAATCCAAAGACTATCAACTATCACGACGAATCTTTACCTGTCCAGCAACGTGTTTTCAAGAGCATGACACTTTGGGGCTTCTATGTTGATCTTGAAGAGAGTGTTGGTACTGTGGAAAGTGCCAAAGCCGTCTATGATAAGATCATGGATCTACGTATCGCCAATCCACAAGTCGTCGTCAACTACAGCAAATTCCTTGAAGAGAATCATTACTATGAGGAGTCATTCAAGGTGTATGAACGTGGTATCGAGATCTTTGGATGGCCTATTGCTTTTGAATTATGGAACATTTATCTTCAACGATTCATGGAGCGTTATGTAAGTATATGAATTAAATAGTATGCATGTATTCATTGTGATTCTTTTCTTATAGGGTGGTTCCAAATTGGAGAGAGCACGCGATCTTTTTGAACAAGCACTTGACAAATGTCCACCAAAGTATGCCAAACCTATCATTCTCATGTATGGTAAACTGGAAGAAGATCATGGTCTTGCTCGACATGCTATGCGTATCTATGATCGTGGTACTAGAGTTGTTTCGGATGAGGATCGGTTGGAGGTAAGAGATACATGATATGCTGGTGTAACGGGACACGCATGACTAAGAAACTTTATGTAGATGTTCAATTACTATATTGCAAAAGCCACAGCATCATTCGGCATTGTGGCAGCTCGTGAAATCTATGAACGTGCCGTTGAAGCTTTGCCAGACAAGGATGTACGACCCATGTGTCTCAAGTATGCTGAATTGGAACGGAAGTTGGGTGAAATTGATCGTGCAAGAGCTATTTATGGTTACGCATCTCAATTCTTTGATCCCAAGGTACTTTTATGATCAGATTTTTTTTCTCCCCTTGATTACTAACCATGCTTTACATTACAGACCCAACCCAGCTTTTGGCAAACATGGCATGACTTTGAAGTACAACATGGCAATGAAGATACCTTCAAGGAGATGCTGCGAATCAAGCGTAGTGTACAAGCGCAATATCAAAGCGCAATGCAATGACCAACATTTCGTTTTTCAAGTTTTTCATATATTCAACTCAATAAGAAAGATAATGCACATTTGTTTACAGCATGATGATGTGTTGTGCCAGTTTGGTCTGTTGTCGTAGTACTAGTAGTGGTAGTAGTGGAAGGAGGAAGAGGAGGAGGAGGGAAAATATCAGCAGGGGATACTTCTCGTGAGGATGTCACAGGTATTGGGGAGGAAGAGGATGAAGAAGGAGGAGTGGATGGAGATAGTGTTGCCTGGTTTACAGTCTTGGTGCGCTGTTTCGGTGAACAAGTTTCGGAACGCGGGGATCGAGTAGAAGGTTTACGATTCTTGTTTGATCGCTCATCACGTTGGTTGCGCGATAACTTGGCCCAAACTAAAGAGCAACATGATAAGCGTTTATGTCAACATCAGAGATAGATATACATGTAACACTTACTTAATCCGCATGCATTGCAAAGAGTGCGAGGACCTTGAAATGAAAGAGAATGTTACTCAAATGATCTGAATAATTTCAGCCAAGACTTGACTAGAGCTTTTTCATTCTTACCCATGGGCCCTTTACGCCATTCCGGTGTCTCAGTGGTGTGACAAGAATGACAGTGCTTTGCTGCTTCAGCCATCTTTGGTTCTCCATCAATGATAGGTGAGCTTCTAATGTTTTGATAAGGCTCTGTATATTGCATTGATGCTATGCGCGACTTATACCTGTCAATCTGAGAATAACCGGTATATCAGCAAGGAAAAAGAAGACAGAATATACCAAACAAGGAATTGGAGACTTACCTGTGTAGCTTTAGTACTTTCATACATCGTAGCATTATTGTCAATGTGTCGTCGACGCACTTTATGTCCTTTGTTATACGATACACTAGTGCATAGCAATAAACGAATAAGAAGTTGTTGGCAAATACGTGTGTGTCTAGTGTCGAATGCCGTACCTGGGTAACGATGGTGACATGTCGTCTTCATTGGGACGCTTTCTGTTTGCAATCATGGTGTATTAAGACAAGGAATATAAAGGATGTGTCAGTGAGAAAGAAGAGAGAGAGAGTTGTGTAGAAACAAAGGCGAGTGAGAGGTTTTAAAAGTGAAAAGTGAACAAAGAAAGTGACAATATGGTAACACAAGACCAAATCCGACACAACTAAGAAAGAGACTCCTTGCCTGCATCACTTTTGTTCCCATTCATCGATCTGCATTTGACACTCTCTCTTTATTCATTCCAATAACTGTCATCTATATCACACATGTGCTTATAACTGAAAGAAGCAGTGCCATCATAGCATACAATCTTAAGTCTAATACAACACTTGTGTGAATCAAGCATGTCTCTACCACTTTGGATGAAATCACTGGCGGATACTGTCAATAAAATTGACCAAATCGTTTCCCCTCCTTCTTGTTTCCCCTTGTTGATATTCCAAACATGTCCCCCCTATATTTTCGTTATCTCATCACTTATTTGACCACAATACATAATACCCATGTGCGTCGTGTGTGTCGTGTGCGCCCTGTATGCGTCCTGTGTGTCTCATCTAGCACGCATCTTGTATCACCTAAAGTACGATGCGGGGAAATGAACTAATACTGCAGATCAACATATATCGGAGACAAGCGTATATTGATGTAAATGATGAATAAACAAGTTATAGAGATTCACTTTGTATATTTAATAAACCACTTCAGATATGATGACCAGCATCTTGCCATTGGAAAGTAGGATTTAAAGTTCTCAAAGGGGCGAAAGCGAAATATGCAGTGTAACCGGCGCAATGGCCATGCCTTCTCCTTTCTTCATCATCATTACAACATCCTAGTATTACACATATACACGCTTTTCACGATATATGATACACAAAAAGAGCACGTATGTGATACACAAGATGCCTGGTAAAGTTAGGGCAACATCTGTGCCCACCCTACGGCTCGGCTTGTGCCTCCGTGCACATGCATTTGTTGTCTTGCATTGGAAACACAAGTGCAAATCTCAAACAGATCAAGCAATAATAGAATGAGATGTATGTCAAAGTGATTTTCACACAATATCAGATGCCAGATAGGCTCATTTCGATCTTATCGATAGTCGCTTCGTTGTAGTAGAATTAAACACCTGAAGTTGTGTCTCCGTGTTATGTCGACTAAGCCAATGCATAGCTCTAAACCTTGTATGATTTGCCGTAATCTTGGCCAAGTTTTAGTTTCGATATCTTGGGAAGGTTATGAAGCATTATGCAGATTCATGATTTCCATATTCATAATAATAAACCCCCCTTTTCTTGTCTCCTCGATACACAGGATTAGACTTACCGGTAAGAACATTGTCAATGTTCGATAATAGTAGCAATCTAGATAGTGGCTAAAGACAGGAAAAGTGATGTGTCCTAGATAAGGATAACGGGATCATTGTCATTGTAGCTGATGCATCTTTCAAAACAGCTGACTTTTGCATGCACAACATAGCCCTTAACCTTCTGAAATTAACAACTGGATAATGTTGACGATCAATTTTCATCCTTGGCCAATTCGATTATAGTCGAGCTAGCTGTCGGGATTCAAACTATCCTTATAACAATGACATTCAATGTGCTATGTGAATCAATCAGCGTGATACATAATAGCAAGGGTACCACAATACCAAAAAGGCCCAATATGCTAATTATCGGAGATTCCAGCATATCATGTATGTCTCTGCCGCTCATTGTATATGTTGATCCTTGAAGATATAGGCATACAATATGCAAGGAGCAAATTACATATTCATATGTGCAACATGCCAAGACGGCGTATTGCTTAATGCATGATTATATCAGCAAGTTTAGTGATCCATGTTCATTCGTGCCTAGTTCTAGCATTACGGGATGCGTAGTATCTTGTGATGGAGTTATGCTGGTTGCTGTTACATCCAATACAGCGCATATTGCTTATGCATCGAGGACAAGTTGTCATACAGCAATTATAACATCTTCCTCGTGGCGTTATCTCAAAACATTCATGGCACAACATGTCGTCTGGATCATTAACGCTTGCCTTGTGAAACTTGTTAATGTCGAGTGGATGTGAAGGGCAGAACCATCGTTTTAAGGTTAAGGCAGGATAAGCTTTCTTCAGAGTCTTGACAAAATCATCTTTAAGTGGCTTTCTTGGTAATCCAAGCTCAATGGTCAATTTCCTCATAGGTGGATGTTTTCTGCAATATATCACCAATCTACGAGCCAGCTCAGTCTCATTCACACGTGATTCTGCAATACGAATACACTGTACAAGACTGTACTTTGTCACAATATGGTACACGCCCACATGTGTGATATCCGAATTGGAAAGATCGACATATAAAGAATTGGAAGCTATATATGACAAAACGCCATGTATCAAAGTATCATCATTGACCTTGACATTTTTGCCGTCGATACGAGAGGAGCTGAACATGTCATACTCTGATATCACTTGTCGAAAACAGCGAGATGTTGCAGCCAAATGAGCAATGCTATCCATGCCAAGGTAATCACAAATATGAAGCAGGACTTCAGAAGGAATACGCGATATCATTGTCGATGTATTGTGTGATTCCACTTTGGCTTTGAATGTTATGTGATCTATAGCTGCTATTGATAGCATTCTGGTAAGCCTATGTATGATAAGTAAGGTATACAAGAGCTTACAGTCCACCTTGAAGGAGTATCAACAGTATACAAAAAAGAAAAGAAAGAGATCCATATATGGATTTGGACAATCATGGTCTCCATTTCAGCTCAAGTCACATGATATCCAATGTAAATTTGCTTCAGCTGGCATATGAAAGATGAAAATTCAATACCGAACAACTTGTTTGATCAATTCAAAGGAATGTTGAAAGGCATTACGACGATTGGTTACCTAATCACTGTGCAACTAGCATGAGATAACACCTGATCCACATGTTTCATCAGGATTCTAATAAGATATAACAGCCGATCAACAGCAAAATAATAAGCAAAGCATGGATATGGAGCTTTTACTTTACGTGTGCCTTAAATGCTAATCCCTTTGGTGTCAACACGCTTTCAAGTTCCAACAAGCACGTTTATCATTTCATACATCATCAGCAATGGCTTGATGACAGTATTGCACAAGGTATCACGTACATCATTTCTAGCCATGACCCACACTAACAGCTGTGCTTTAAGGTTGTCCGGAGCCTATTAGCATGACAATACTCTTTTCAAACTGATTGCATCCAAAAAAGTCTTCATGATAAAGGCTGAAAGGATGCTTAGTGATATACATCTACCTAAGATGTTGGATGAGTAGCAGCATATACAAATTGAAATAGCGCATGATACTACGCAAATCCTGTTATCCGGTATATCGGCCACCGAGGTATTGGCTTCAAACACGTGTATCATGTATGATATGACACAAAAAGATAAAAACAGAATACCGGGGATGAAGCATCTCGAGTAAATCACACGAACAAAATCCAGCATTCGGCGCCTGATCCGCTCGCATGTACGTAGTTTTAACCAAAACAGCCAACGCAACATGCTGTATCCACAAATGTGCACTGAAAGTGATGATGTATGCTGCAAATCAATTCTATCTGAAGGCAAAACAAATGCTATACAGATGCAATGCATGTCATTTGATGTAGTTTCAGATACTTGTCAAAGATATTGCTAAAGCTATGTGCATATTTGCTAGAAAACAGCCAATGCTCTTCAATCACACGCGATTCTGAGCTTTCTGTGCTGAGTTTTCAGGTACCAAACATTGGCCAATGACAATTATACGGTAGAACGGCCAGCAGTTAATGCAGACAATATTCGGCCCGGTCATTGTCTTCCAATCAAAATCACTCGGCAATCTGCCTTTAAGCTTATGGATCAAGAAGTGTCTAAAGCATCAATCTTTGTATGTTTTGATGATGTCAAATGTGATTTTCTACACGAATAGATTTATATGTACAATATGTACCGTATTGTATTGCTGTAATGCGTGTGTTGGATCACTGCAGCGGCCAATGTGCCGAAAAGATGAAAAATCAAGGTCAATGTGATGATGGAAACAATCGTGTGCCACTTTCCTTCGGCTACTCGGACCATATATTGGCCCCACTATGTTGCTAATGGTCCCAAAATATGTTTTCGGATACTGGAAAGATGTATATAAATAGGTGATTTGCTTTCATGTATCATTTTACTTCTCATTTGCTAACTTGAACGTCATCTATCTTACAAAATGTCTCATCGGACGGCTTCAACAGGGTCGTCACATTCGACATCGACAATTCAAGAAGTGAGGATCAGAGAGAAATCTGAGCTATCGCTTCAAGATGCAGTCGATGAGAAGCATTCTATACAAGACACTGCTCCCATTCATCAGCCTATGACTACTACTACCAAGGATGAAGAAAAGAAGAAAGAGAAAAAGAAAAAGGAGCCATCCATCCCCATATATAAGCTCTTTCGATATGCCACCAAGCTTGACTTGCTTATGATTTTCATTGCTTGTATCTGCTCGCTCGGAATTGGTGCTTTACAACCAACAATGATTGTGATCTTTGGTGACTTTATCGATACGCTTACTGAAGCTCTTATGAATGGTGTTCCCTTAGTGGAAGCAACACACGGTATTGTCCTTATCTTTGTGTACTTTGGCACTGCAACCCTTGTTGCTGCATATATTGCACAGTCATTCTGGATCATGACAGGAGAAAACCAGACTCGTCGGGTAAGAAGAAAAGACGTGATTACCAAATGTTTAGCATCTTATACCTTTTATTCCTTACATAGATTAGAGAGCTATATGTTCACAGCATTTGTCGCCAAGATATGGGCTGGTTTGACAAAGCTGAAGAAGGTTCACTTACTACTCGTCTCGCTGCTGATACACAACTCATTCAAGATGGGTATGCCTCTTGATACATCTTTATTTTAGCTTCTATATCAATCCTCTAATCTTATACTCTATCTTTATTATAGTATCTCTGAGAAGTTTGGTCTGCTATTGACTTCTATTGCAGCATTCATAAGTGGCTTCATCATAGCCTTTGTGAAAGGATGGTAGGTTTTTGCCTAAACGAAGACGTAAAGGAGTACTTCCCAGTTGCTAATCAATGTTACGATCATTTTAGGAACCTTGTACGTATCTTGAGTCACTAAGAAAGCATATGATGCTTGATATCTCATTTCTCATGTTATTCTTTAGGCGGTGATCATTCTTGCATGTCTTCCAATTCTTGCAGGCACAGGTGGTCTTATTGGCTACCTCATTTCCAAGTTTACCCTTGAAGCACAGAATTCATATGCATTAGCTGGTGCCACAGCTGAACAAGTGCTATATGGCATTCGTACAGTGTATTCATTTTCTTTGCAAGAACGCTTTGCAGCTCTTTATTCCAAACAACTAGTCAATGCACGTAAAACAGGTGTCAAACGCGGTGTATCCCTTGGTGGTAAGTCCTCACACATCATTGGCATCTCTTACTTTTATCTCATCCAAAATCCTAGTCTTGTTTGGCTTCTTTTTATTTGTGTTATTCTGTACATATGGCTTATCCTTTTGGTATGGCGGCAAGCTCGTATCGGAAAGCAAGATGACTGGCACTGTAAGCTAACATTATCTCCTTCAATTTGCATGTGAGCTGATTTTTGATTCCTTCCTTTCTCTTTACATTGTCTCCTCATGTCTATAGCAAGTTTTAATGTCCTTTTTTGCCATGATCATTGGGTATGTCTAGTATTCAGTGCATACAATACAGAATGTAACTAACTGTGCCATTTGCTAGTGCAATGTCGCTTATGCAATTGCCTACCAACGTTTCGGCTGTCTCTACTGCATGTGGCGCTGCATACAAGATCTTCTCCACCATTGACCGTATTCCTCCCATCGACGTTGACAATGAAGGTGGCATTAAGCCAGAAAAGGTCACTGGCGAGATCAACTTCAACCACGTGCGCTTTCACTATCCTACACGGCCTGGTATGTTCCAAACACTTTATGTTACACAGCATAAGCATGCAACTCACGTGGCATTGTAGATGTTCCCATTCTCAAAGATTTGACACTCAAGATCAAGCCTGGCATGACAGTTGCTTTCGTTGGTCCTTCTGGTTCTGGCAAATCCACTAGTGTCCAATTGCTTCAACGTTTCTATGATCCCATTGCTGGAGAAGTGACATTGGATGGTCACGATCTCAAAGACCTTAATGTCAAGTGGCTCCGACAGCAGATTGGCGTTGTCAGTCAAGAACCAGTGCTATTCAACATGACTATTCGACAAAACTTGCTTATGGGTGTTGATCGTGAAGACATTTCCCGTGAAGAGATCATTGAAGCATGCAAAAAGGCCAATTGTCACACCTTTATCTCGCAATTATCTGATGGATATGACACACTAGTTGGTGAGCATGGTGGCATGCTTTCTGGTGGACAAAAACAACGTGTTGCTATTGCTCGTGCCATTCTGAAGAATCCTAGCATCTTGCTATTGGACGAGGTAAGATACATATTCCCTTATACATGCAATATACTCATCTTCTCGATATATATAGGCTACATCCGCTTTGGATACCCAATCTGAACGTCTTGTTCAACGTGCTCTTGATGCAGCTGCTGCCAATCGTACTACAATCACTATCGCCCATCGTCTTAGTACAATTCGCAATGCTGATCTTATTGTTGTCATGGAAAAAGGCGATCTCGTTGAACAAGGAACACACGATGAACTCTTGGCTCTTGGTGGTGTCTACTCTGAACTTGTCAAGAAGCAACAAATCGCTACCAAGCAGGCAGGCAGTACAGATGAAGATGAAGATGTTGATGAAGAAGCCATGATGCAAAAGGAAACTGAAGAACTTCTGAAGCAACAAAAGAAGATTGAAGAGTTAGCAGCAGCAGAAAAAGACAACAAATCAGATCATCTTGTACGCATGAGCACCGTTTCATCCATTGATGCATTTGAGCTTAAGTTACGCAAGGAGAAACAAGAACGCAAGATGCGCATGAAGCAAAAGGCACCTATTGGCAAGATTATCATGCAAATGCGTCCTGAATGGCCACTTATAGCTTCTGGTATTGCTGGTGCAGCTATCGCTGGTGCGATCTTCCCCTGCTTCTCACTCATCTTTGCCAAGGTTGTTGCAGTACTGGTAATGAGCCCGCCTGATCAAGTTGCACCTGGACCTTTGCAAGGAGGTAAGCATTTATTATTGTGATGCTATGATTTGCATTTGACACCCAACGATCAATTTTCTTGTAGCAAACCTATATGCATTCATCTTTGTCATGTTTGGATTGGCATCCATCATTGGTTTTTCAAGTCAGATTGCAAGCTTTGAAGTTGCTGGTGAAAGATACACTGAACGTTTGAGAGCTGCCATCTTTCGAGCATACATGAAGCAAGAAATTGGTTTCTTTGACGATGAAGAAAACAGTATGGGTGCACTTACATCAAAACTCGCCATCGATTCCAAGAATGTCAATGAAATGGTCACCAAAGTAAGCTGCTCATTCTTGCATTTCATTATACATCCATAATGCTGATCACTATTGCAGGTTTGGGGTGATATTGCGCAAATTTGTTCCACTGCCATCACTGGTATGTCACAACATTGAAGCCGAAACAATACGACTCATCACTAATCCATCCTCTGACATTAGGTCTCGTTATTGCTTTTGTTTACAGTCCAGTGCTCACAGGATGTGTATTGACAGTCGCTCCTTTTATTGGTTTCGCAAGCTATTTTGAAGGAAAGATCCACCGTGGATTTGAAGATGAAACTGCCAAAGCCAATGAACAGAGTGGTGAAGTCGCTGGTGAAGCTATCAAGGAGATTCGCACTGTTGCAGCATTGAACAAGCAAGCCCATTTTGAAGCCAAATTCAGTCGTGCTCTTGAACGCCCGCATCGTCTGGCCAGAAGGAAGGCATACTTGTCATCCATTGGTTTTGCTTTGCAACAAGGCATTATGATGTATTCCAATGCAGTTGCATTTTACGCTGGTTCCCATTTCATCGACCAACAACGAATCAACTTTGAACAACTTATGGTCGTCATGATGGCTGTTTTGATTACTGCGTAAGTGTTTTATATATATAATCATCAGATGTACTAATATACTTTATAGCCAAGGATTGGGACATGGAAGTGTTTTCACATCAACCTATGCCAAAGCCAAGAATTCAGCCATTGCAGCCTTTGAAGTCCTTGAACGTCAACCACACATTGATCCTGATCTTGAAGGCATTGAACCAGATTCATCCAACATTCGTGGTGACATCCAATTCAAGGACATCACTTTCAGATATCCTGCTCGTCCTGATATTCCAATCTTTGATGGTGAATTCAATCTTGAAGGCAAAGCTGGCCAAACTATTGCTTTGGTTGGACCTTCTGGCTGTGGAAAATCAACCACGATTGGTATGCTTCAACGTTGGTATGATCCCATTGATGGCTCTGTGCGATTGGATGAACACAATATCAAGTCCTTCTCCCTCGGTAACCTACGCTCTCATATGAGTTTGGTAGGTCAAGAACCAGTGCTATTCGACATGACTATTGGAGAAAACATTCGATTTGGTGTGGATGGAAACAAGCATGTCACTCAAGAAGATGTCGAAGCTGCATGCAAAGCTGCCAACATTCACAAATTCATTTCCGAATTGCCTGATGGATACAATACACGTGTTGGTGATAAGGGATCTCAGTTATCTGGTGGCCAAAAGCAGCGTATTGCTATTGCTCGTGCATTGATTCGCAAGCCAAGAGTGTTATTGTTGGATGAAGCCACTTCTGCATTGGATAGTGAATCCGAGAAACTGGTACAACAAGCTATTGACAACATTATCAGTGAAGGTGGACGTACAACTATCACGATTGCGCACAGACTCAGTACCATTCAAGGAGCTGATTTGATCTGTGTCGTCAAAGGTGGACGTGTCGTTGAACAAGGAACACATTGGGAGCTTCTCAAGCTTGATGGTGAATATGCTAGTCTTGTACGTCAGCAATCACTCAATGCACACTAGACTTATATATGCACAGATTCTGTTATCTATACACTTGTATTTGATTTGTTTTTAAAGCCATATTTGATAAACTTTTTCCTTTTATGCCCATAAAAGATTGTTCGTCCCGAATTGATGGATTGTGCCAATACAGATGCCAATAACTGTGAATCAAGCAGTCCGTGCGCGAATTTCATTTTAAAAGCACAATTTTGACAGCTCTGAATCCTCTTCTTGTATAACCATATGCAGTACAAGAATATGAAGCATTGACCATGTCGGATCGGCAGAAACAAATCGAGTAATTTGGATAACAAGCTTTGACAGCTTCATGCACTTTCTGTGTAACTAGGACGTAGGAGATGATGCATCACATGCCACGATGAGATAATGATGATAATGAATAGCAATCTATACAACATGCAAAACATGATACATGGTTTCATATCTGAACTTCCTTCTCGACAAGTTGTATCTCACTGTAGTTTACGAGCATAACATGGCTGAAGCTTCCAAACAGAGTAAATCCCCAAATCAGAGCAACAACATCACTGCCCTAGATTGAGCAAGTAGTGAGAACATCTTTACAATAAACTTGCTTTGTTTTTGCTGTTCTAGCCTTCAAGGTAGTGTCATATTACAAGGCAGTTTGATGAAATAAAGAGACAATGAGCATGCAAAGTCTATTGATACACCAAAAAGTTGTGGAGTAGCCCTTTGGAACACTTTGAGAAAGCCTTATTCATCATCCATTTATCAACCAGCACCCATTTTGATGCCACATAATAGAGTTGCTTTTACCATAACATCCATAGTTGACACAGCATCATGTATGCTTTGACTATTATATGATCGACACTTTGACAGGATGATGTGCAAGAGGCGATAATTCTCGTGTAACATGGTTGTGTAGCATATCTTGGCGTCACATCTGCATGTGAACATCCATGCTAATGGCTATACCCTTTCTTGTCGGTTGGTAATACATGTTGGCGTATTGTGATATTATGATAGCTGCACAATGAGCACATCCTGAAAAGCATACCTGTATAATAGTCCGCCATGTAATATCAACCTGTTTACCAGAGATCCAAGTATACAAGTTTCTACTTTACACGGGGAAAAGAATGAGTTGCACATGTGTAAGGAATGCTTTATTTTGAGACAAGCTTGGCAATGTGGTAGCAAATGGGTTGATAGGAAAGTCTTGTGTGCTTCATTGTGAGAAGGAGCGCGGTGTTAAGAGTGTAGCATCCCCGGAAGCGGGACAAAAACAAGAAATGGCTACAACAAATGTCTTTTGTCATTCGCCCAATCCCCAAGTCCGCAGAACGGCCCGATTTATTCACCACAATGTAGAAGAAAAGGAAACTTGATTCTTTTAAAGAGGATCAAGAAAAAGTTGAGTAACATGTGAGCTGCCATGTGTAAGTAATGACGATATGGCGCATGTGTTCTAACCGATCAAAATCACATTCAAGACAAGTAAATCAACAATCTGGTACCATGAAGTGTAAGGCATCATTCGTGTGAGAAAATGAACATGGATGTTTTGGGTGATAGTGGAAGTGGTGGCAGCAATCCAGTGCACATAGTTTTGGTGACACAAATCGCAGCTGATTCCAAGTGTGTTGCTTGTTTTGTTTGCTCATGAAGCATGAAGAATTTCGGGTACCAACGTAGAGTCATAGTTTGCGCATCCATTCCGCCATATATCCGGTTATGATTATGATCATGCTTCTTTTGATCCGCAGCACTTTATGTAATGAAGCTACCTTTGTAATGCATTAAACAGCTTTCTTTTCTGTATCAGTGTTTCTGACTACATGATACATGATGTACAATGCAATATGACTGCATTCACATATACTACTATCGGCTTGTAAGCAAAATGGATCCTTTTGGTGTTGAAGATTCTGACGCGTTGAAATTCATGATTATGCTGATCCGTGCACTTGTTATGTTTATCACTAGCAAATCATGCCAAGATTGAAAAAAGTCAACATAAGTAAAAGTACCAGACTTAATTGCAGTGAAGATTCCTTGAGCTTGGCATGATAGATCAAGGGGTAGTTAGGCTTCTATACGGGGGTGTACGGCAAGTTTCCATACAACTGACTCAAATCTGATCTCGTGTAACCTTCCAGGTACTCGATTATGGAACGTGTATGCCAGCATACGGGCAGTGCGCCGAAATCTGCTTGCGTATCGGAGCAACAATAAACGTGGTTGTCTTAAATGATAATATCATGATTGGATCGGTTATCGGCGCGCCGCAGTACACATCCGGATATCTAGTTACTGCGTTGATCGTATATATAAAAGGACCTTGATTTTGATCCTGTTACCACATCCGTGTATTGCATTTCTTTATATAATACCTTTTACAACTACTTTCCGGATCCATCGCTTACATTTACGCTTAATACATTGTGAACGACCATGACAGGGTCAAAAGCAGAATCCATACAGTCATCAGCGACTGTGCAACAAGATATCCAAGAGAAGCAATCAGATCACTCTATCGCGAGCCATGATGATAAGCATTCAGCTATCGATGAAAAGCATTCCGTGTCGATTGTAGAAGAACATGCGCCTATTCAGCAATCAAAAGAAAGCAAAAACGACAATGATGATGATGATGGTGATGACAAGAAGAAGAAGAAGAAAAAGAAGAAAGAGCCATCTGTACCCATTTACAAGCTTTTCCGATTTGCTACACCACTTGAAATGATTGGTATTCTCTTCAGTATGATTCTTTCTGTTGGTGTTGGTGCTATGCAACCTGTTGTCATTATCATTTTCGGAGGTATTTGCAAAATTGAGACATAACAATGATGACAGGTAGTCTAATGCATGTTCCTGCAGATTTCCTTGGAAACTTTCAAGACGCTCTTTCTGTCCCTGGTGCTTCATTTACCGACGCTACTTATGACTTGATTCTTGTCTTTGTATACATGGGTACTGCTACTTTATTGGCTGCTTATATCGCTCAATCTACTCTTATTATGACTGGAGAAAGCCAAGCTCGTCGTGTAAGCTATATATCCTTCACAAGCCTTTCAATTGGTATTTGCTTATCCATGTCTTCTTTAGATTCGAGAGCTTTATGTGCATTCTATCCTCCGACAAGATATGGGCTGGTTTGACAAGGCCGAAGAAGGTTCACTTACCACTCGTCTTGCTGCTGATACCCAACTTATTCAAGATGGGTAAGTCTATAACACATTCCCTTCAATGAATCTTGGTCTCATATCCTCTTTTATAGCATTTCTGAGAAATTCGGCATCTTCTTGCAATCCATTGGTGCATTTATCACTGGCTTTATTGTCGCTTTTGTGAAGGGGTAATTAGTCAATCAAGCATTACAAGTCTTTTCTTCTTTACTCACTCTTCTTATTCCTTTATAGTTGGCGTCTTGCAGTTGTTATTTTGGCTACAATGCCTGTATTGGCTGCTGTTGGTGGTGCTATCGGCTATTTCATTACCAAGTTCACCTTACGTGTGCAAGATTCTTATGCTGGTGCTGGTACAATTGCTGAACAAGTCTTCAGTGGCATTCGCACCGTGTACTCTTTCTCATTGCAAGAGCGCTTTGACAAGATGTATGCTGAAAAGTTGGTGGATGCACGTAAGACTGGTGTCCAACGTGGTCTTGCATTGGGTGTAAGTACTACTTTGTGTAACATTTAGCAACAAAAATCATGCTCACCATGGTACACGAATTACAGGTTGGCTTTGCAGTTTTCTTGTTTGTCCTCTTTGCTACATATGGTCTTGCTTTCTGGTATGGTGGCAAGCTTGTCTCTGAAAGCATGATGACTGGTGATCTTGTGCTTGTTGTCTTCTTTGCTGAAGTGATTGGTGCAATGTCGCTCATGCAATTACCACCCAATTTGTCTGCTGTTTCCACTGCATGTGGTGCTGCATACAAGATTTATTCCACTATTGATCGCGTTCCTGAGATTGATATTGATAACGAAGGCGGTCTTAAGCCAGAAAAGGTGACTGGCGAGATCGAATTCAAGAATGTTCAGTTCAAGTACCCCACACGTCCTGGTAAGATATCACTTTTGGTTTACATATGAATGTTTATACTGAATATCAAATACAGATGTTACTATTCTTAAGGATTTAAGTCTAAAGATCAAGCCTGGCATGACAGTTGCTTTTGTTGGTCCTTCTGGTTCCGGTAAATCCACCAGTGTCCAATTGATTCAACGTTTCTATGATCCTCTTGCTGGTCAAGTATCTCTTGATGGCAACGATCTCAAAGACCTTAATGTACAATGGTTGCGCAAGCAAATTGGTGTTGTCAGTCAAGAACCAGTGCTATTCAACATGACTATTCGACAAAACTTGCTTATGGGCATTGAATATGAAGCATCACGTGAAGAAATCATTGAAGCATGCAAGAAAGCCAATTGCCATACCTTTATTTCCCAGCTTCCACAAGGATATGATACAATGGTTGGTGAGCATGGTGGTATGCTTTCTGGTGGACAAAAACAGCGTATTGCTATTGCTCGTGCTATTCTAAAGAATCCTACCATCTTGCTATTGGACGAGGTAAATACACTTAGCATAATAGGGGTTCAATTTCACTCACAGCTCACTTCTTCAGGCTACTTCCGCTTTGGATACCCAATCTGAACGTCTTGTTCAACGTGCTCTTGATGCTGCAGCTGCCGATCGTACCACTGTCGTTATTGCCCATCGTCTTAGTACCATTCGCAATGCGGACCTTATCGTTGTCATGTCAAAGGGTGAACTCGTTGAACAAGGAACACACGATGAGCTCTTGGCTCTTGGTGGTGTCTACTCTGAACTTGTCAAGAAGCAGCAAATCGCTACCAAGCAAGTGGGTGGTACTGACGACGACGAAGATATTGATGAAGAAGCCATCTTGAAAAAGGAAACTGAAGAGCTTCTCAAGCAACAACAAAGAATTGAAGAGTTGGCAGCAGCAGAAAAGGACAACAAGTCAGATCACCTTGTACGCATGAGCACCGTTTCATCCATTGATGCATTTGAGCTCAAGCTACGCAAGCAAAAGGAAGAACGCAAGCTACGCAAGAAGCAAAAGGCACCTATTGGCAAGATTCTTCAACAAATGCGTCCTGAATGGCATCTCCTTGCCACTGGTACTGTCTCTGCTGCTATTGCTGGTGCTGTATTCCCTTGTTTCTCTCTTATCTTTGCCAGAGTTGTCAGTGTCATGATCTTGTTGCCTCCTGATCAAGTTGCTCCGGGTCCTATGCAAGGAGGTAAGTTACATGAAATGCTCTTCTTTAATCATAACTAATCACCATCACTTGTTTTATATAGCCAATCTTTATGCATTCATCTTTGTCATGCTTGGTGTTGCCTCCTTTATTGGCTTTGGTGGTCAAATCATCTCCTTTGAAATTGCTGGTGAAAGATACACTGAACGTTTGAGAGCTGCCATCTTCCGTGCATACATGAAACAAGAAATTGGCTACTATGATGATGAAGAAAACAGCATGGGTGCACTTACATCAAAACTCGCCATCGATTCTAAGAATGTCAATGAACTTGTCACCAAGTGTTGGGGTGATATTATGCAAATCATCTCTACTGCCATCACTGGTAAGTGCATCGACATATAATGCCATGTGAGAATATATCATTGACCAAATCTCTTTTTCATATATAGGTCTTGTTATTTCATTTGTACACAGCTGGCTTTTGACTCTGATTGTGCTTTGTAAGTATATATAACAGATCATGTTTTACAATATCCACTGACTTATTCACATTAGGTATGTCTCCTTTCATTGGTGGTGCTACTTACTACGAGTCTACCATTCATCGTGGTTTTGAAGATCAGACAGCAAAGGCCAATGAGCAAAGTGGTGAAGTTGCTGGTGAAGCCATCAAGGAAGTTCGCACAGTTGCTGCTCTTAACAAACAGGCCCACTTTGAGCAAAAGTTCAGTCATGCTTTGGAATATCCTCACAAGCTTGCAATCAAGAAGGCTTATCTGTCGTCCATTGGTTATGCTCTTCAACAAGGCATCATGATGTATACCAATGCTGTCTCATTCTATGCTGGTGTACGTCTCATTGATCAAGGTCGTATCGACTTTCAGCAAATGATGGTGTGTATGATGGCTGTTCTTATCACTGCCCAGGGTATTGGTCGTGCTTCAGTGTTCACATCAACAGCTGCCAAAGCCAAGAACTCTGCCATTGCAGCCTTTGAAGTGCTTGATCGTCAATCCCAAATTGATCCTGATCTTGAAGGCATTGAACCAGATTCATCCAACATTCGTGGTGACATTCAATTCAAGGACATCACTTTCAGATATCCTGCTCGTCCTGATATTCCAATCTTTGATGGTGAATTCAATCTTGAAGGCAAAGCTGGTCAAACTATTGCTTTGGTTGGACCTTCTGGCTGTGGAAAATCAACCACGATTGGTATGCTTCAACGTTGGTATGATCCCATTGATGGCTCTGTGCGATTGGATGAACACAATATCAAGTCTTTCTCCCTCGGTAACCTACGCTCGCACTGTGCGCTTGTCGGTCAAGAACCTGTATTGTTCGACATGACTATTGGAGAAAACATTCGATTTGGTGTGGATGAAAACAAGCATGTCACTCAAGAAGATGTCGAAGCTGCATGCAAAGCTGCCAACATTCACAAGTTCATTTCCGAATTGCCTGATGGATACAATACACGTGTTGGTGATAAGGGATCTCAGTTATCTGGTGGCCAAAAGCAACGTATTGCTATTGCTCGTGCATTGATTCGCAAGCCAAGAGTGTTGTTGTTGGATGAAGCTACTTCTGCATTGGATAGTGAATCCGAGAAACTGGTACAACAAGCTATTGACAACATTATCAATGAAGGTGGACGTACAACTATCACGATTGCGCACAGACTCAGTACCATTCAAGGAGCTGATTTGATCTGTGTCGTCAAGGGTGGACGTGTCGTTGAACAAGGAACACATTGGGAGCTTCTCAAGCTTGATGGTGAATATGCTAGTCTTGTTCGCCAACAATCTCTTAATGCACACTAGACGATCAACTTTCTCCTTTAATTTTATTGCATGTACATATTTATACTATATATCATTGTCAAAGCATAAAGTAACACAGTACATTGTGTACAAGTATCACCAAAAGTAATCTTTTTTAATTGTCTACAATGAACTAGCTAATATGTTGGATGAGCAAAACCTCCTACATGATCAGGTGGTGGTGGTTGTTGCTGGATCAAAGATTGTAACAGCTGCTCTTTGTTCGATTCGGCAATCCGAAGACCTGCTTCACCAAATACCAATCTAGGTGCATCCACCAGATATCCGCTTGTGCCTTTTTGACCCAGAAATTCATCTTGCCAGTCTTATCATCGTAATATCCAGTACAATAGTTGCGTTTGCCCATCAACTTTTTGTTTTGACGCTAAGATAACATCACAATCAGCCAACTTGTTCTTTACCAATCCTTCTTTATCTTACCGAATTACCTTTGGGAGAGAACTTGAATTGATTGTACATCTTTTCTTCGACATTGGCATTGAAAGTGACATAGGCATGATGAGCAAAGCTTGTGGTGGTAGTACACTGACAATAGCACTGGAAACAATTTGGACCATAAGAAATGGATCGCCTTCTTTTTTGTACTTCATGTCCTTGGAATATAAGCGACCTGTAGCACAACAATGAACCTACAAGGTGATCCATCATAATGTAGTCAGTCAGTCAGTCAATCAGAAATCACTATCACTGATATAAACCACTTACATCGCCTCCCAAGAAAGATACACGAATGGATCGCTCACGTGCAAGGATCTGAAGCTTCTCAATCAATCGCTTACGTTCAGTCAAATGGTTGCCTGCTGTCCAGTCTATAGAACATATGTATGATGAGTAAAGATGCTATATGCAAGATATTGTATTACTCACGATCATTCATATCATCCAAAAGCTCTGGATCACCATTCCACTTGTTGAGTTGGCCGCTGACCATAGTTCCAATAGCACCAGTCTTGCCGACCAATGTTGCTAGATTTAAAGTCGATGCTCCTTCCATGGCGTTTTCAAAGAGTGTCAATCTTGGATAGATAAGTGGTACTCCTGTCATAATGAACAAGTGCTTGATTGTTGGTGGCATAACACGATACAATTCATCAAAGACAATCTTGTAGGACTGTGGACGACACACATCATACTTTGTACGTTCACCACGACAATCCAAAGCGACCATGCCAATATCTGGACCAAGAGTGGTAATGATGTGATTGCATGTAGGTATTGTGCCTGGTACCATGCCATGCCTGGATGCAAGCTTGACTGTAGTGTGTTGCTGGAAGAGATAGTAAAAGCGACAGGCGTTCGCAAACAAGACTAATGCATGTCGTTAATGTCAATGTTGCTTTGTATCATCCATCACTCACCTTGGAAACAATCACAGTTCTGCATATCAGCTGGATAAGATCCATAACCATCAATGATGTCCTAATCCATAGCGAATATGAATCAATCATGCTTACACTTCTTTACATCCCAATAAACTTACATGATCATCCCACATGTTGATAGATGGAATTGTTGCATATGCTTTTGCCACTGCTTCTCTGTGTTGTAATCTGTAACACATCATGAATGATCCTTGCTATTGCATCTTTGCTATGTAAATACTTACGCAAAGTTCTGAATATAGTTCCAAAAGAAAAAGTGTTCAAATCCTTCCTTCATAGCAGGTGATAGTTCCATAGCAAGTCGCTTCTTTGGGCTGGGTCATCACGCCATGGCTGCATGAAATCCTCGGTCCTGGTACAACTGATCTCCGCCTCCAAGTAGTACATGAAACTGTACCACAGCATGTCGATCCAAGACATCCTCCCATAGTAGCATTTCTGCTTTTCTTCTTGAGGAATATCAGAGAATCCACTGCACGAATAGAACATAAATCGCATGGATTCAAGTAGTGCTGGCACATGAAAAGTAAAAGGACCAACACCATTTGGATCACCCCAACTATAAGTAACTTCTTGATCTTGATCCTTGGCAAGTGGTAGCTGTAGTTCATAACGCCAGAAATGATACTTGTCTCGAAATACATCCAAAAGCTCTCCTTGTATATGGAATGGTTTGCTGTTGACCTGACATGCGGACAATAAGTGGAGGGGGCTGACGATCGGTGGCTACAATGAGGCAAGACGCGCGATATATGCCTCGTGCATAGTCGATACCAATATAACGTAAAAGAGGACCACAAATGACATGTTCAGAAGAGTTGCTGCTTAGACCAAGATTGCGCATCTGGTCAACTGGGACATTGTCGTTGCTCATGGCTGGTGTGTGAAAAAGAGAGTGTGTAAAAGATGCTCTGTGTCAAGTATGTGTGAGTGAGATAAGAAAGCCACGACGCGTGCATGAAATTGCATCGGAATAAGAACAGCTGCGACTCACCTTGAAATACAAATGTGCCCTACTGGTTACTACAATACTCGAATACACAAATAAACGCGTATAGCACTCTGAGCCTAAAGTATAGTGCATATGAGCACAAATGATAGATAACTGTGATAGCAGATGCACGTCAATGCCACCTGATCCCTAGTTTAAAGGACAGTCATCATGCCTGGATACGTTGGCATGGTGTACCAGAACACTGGTGTCTTTTTACAAGGATATGATCTCTCCAGACATGAAGTCTCCAACCAAGGTTGGTGTTAGAAATGCGTAGAGTTTACAAGAGTTGACGTTGCATCTCGATGCCACTGGATGATTAATCCAAGTTTCCAGGTTAAAAGAGAAACCAAACACTTCCTAGTGCATCGATTCGTATGCTATACGTTCCAACAAGATACATATTCTTTTCAAAAGACTACGTAAACCACATCAACAAGGTTACCGATGACAATAAGCAGTAATTTGAAGTGGATTTGGCTCATTCATTCACAATCTACATTGTCTAATTGCCTACATTTGCTCATTATAATCCATCTACCAGCATATATCAATAAAGCTAATCTGATAGCATGTAACTGATCCTTTTTGACTTCATCAATCAAGTTGGAACATACCAAACAAGTGATTGGCTATGAACAATAGCGTGCAGACAATCAATGTAGTAATCATTCAATCAGTCATTTTGATATTTATACATACATAGCTCTCTTGATCAAATTATATGATAGATGACTAGTCATAATTGGTGGCATTGCCTGCCATCTGGAGCTTGTTAACATGGTGCAAGTAGCAAAATTCACTGAATGTGATCCATACCTGAACATTTCGAAAAGATCACACGATCACATTGTAATGCTTTCGCATGGGTGTATTGCGGATCATTAGATCAACAATGCAATGTCCAATTTCCACTGTGCCATATCAGATCAAGTTTAGACCAGTGAAACAATATCAAGCACGAAACTGTGTAAGCAGCTTGTAAGAGTCACAATGATCATCCAACGTGTGTCCCATAGGTGTTTGAAAGACGAGATGAGAAAATCGAAGGCCCCTTAATATGGAATCAGTCAACAAGGACCTGCACATTAGACGTACACTACTACTACTTTCAGTATCTCTTTGTCATAGCATCACGAGAACATATGATGAATAGCATACATTTTGTGCTACAGTCATTGGCTAGTTTAGTGTATTCAAATGAACGTAATTGTTTATCAAGGTTTGTGCAAGCTGACGTAAAAGAATGTGATATATATTAGCCAAGGAAAGGTTTATGGGACTAATCCATGTTTGTGACACATGCACACGTCAATGATGAATTCCGATGCACCAGTAACTCGGGCTATGCCCAATCCGAAACATTATGCATGATCCCGATTTTCTGGGACGCCTTTTAAACATCCTTTCTTTCTATCTTTGTATCTTTCTTTCCTCACCACTCAACCAACATTTGAACTTATGTACCAAAGAGAACAACTTGCTGTGGATCCCTCTACGAATCAAGACGACCAGCAAAGGGAATGTCAAACACTGCAACACTCGACTCCAGCCATGGTCATTCAAGAGACGACAATTGCCTTTCAGCATCTCATTGACAAGCAACTTGACATGCTCAACCAGCGTGCAGCAGCTTATGCATACAAAGCGATGTTCAAACAGGCATTGGACGACTGCAACTTTATGATGGATATGGCACCTACGAACCCAGTTGGATTCTTACGCACTGGTGCTATCTATGCAATGCAAGGTCGATATGCTGCAGCAGTTCAAGTCTATGAGCAAGGAATGACATCCATATCACCAGATTCTCCTAGCTATGCACAACTTGAAAGTGAAAAGAGCAAAGCACAAGCTATCTTGGATACAACACGCGTTGATTTCATTGCAACATTACCCTTGGATGTGATGCAAGTTTTGGTGCCATTGTTCTATACTGGTAGAATCCCTGGTGATCAACATGATTGTTTGGATGTCTCAAAGAAATGGCGTGAGCGCATATGTTATTGCACAGCATTTCGTGTCAAGGGAGCACAATCAGTAATGACAGCTCGATCCACCAGGCAGCAACAACAGTTACAAGATACTCGTATTCTCCAAGTCGCTCCTTATATTGTATCCATGCATTTCGTTGATTCTTGGTCTATGCGACAAAGGAATCTATACATGAGCACTATCAAGAACAGAAGATTCACCAAGTTGCGAGAATTACATCTGTGTGGTGAGTAGAATTGATCATGGATAGACAATAGTAGATATTGATTAGTATTGTAGATAGTGATATATCCGATCCAGATCTATTTCTTGCAGCTTTAAAGCAAGTGGGACACACATCGCTCAAGAAACTATCCTTTCAAGATGAGAAATGGGGAACAGAGTTACCACTGGTCAAGGTGATCGAATGTTGTACAGTCCTTGAAGAATTGGAGTATCAGGGTGAATGTATTTTGTATGAAGACGCAGCAGCATTTCCAACACCCAGCATGATTCGCATACTCAAGTTACGACCCTTGGATCAAGATATTGAATACGATGCATTAGAGATGATTCTTAACAGGTGTCCTGCTCTCACTTGCTTTGTGCTACATCAATGCGTATCTCCCGAACTACTGGATCTTGTTCGACAACAACGTCCGCAGCTACAACATTTGACATTCAATGATGTGTTATACAGTCTCGAATGCAGTCCACATGATACAAGTGTTCACAGCTCAGGACTTACATTTCTGCAAGTTGGCAACATTACGGAATCAGACTTGGGTCCTTTGGAACAATGTCTTGAACAGTGGGCTACCACACTTGAAAAGCTATTTCTCCATATGGGTGAAGACATTTTTATAAGGAGTCATCAACTGCTTACCAACACTACAATACTCAGCAAACTGGAATCCATCGAGAGCTTTTATTTCGATCACGTAGGCGATTACATTGTAGCATCCATCATTTGCAGTGCTCCCAATCTGAAGACAGTCGGTTTTTTTGAATCAGGACATATCACCTATGAAGTATTCGAAGCTCTTTGCAAGTTGCAACATTTACAAGTCCTCTTTTTTGGTGATTGCATTGTGGATGATATGGATGGATGGTTACGATTCTTGCACAAACATGCTGAATTGGGTGAACAATCAACGCTAAAGGAGCTTGGGATTGGAAAGAATGCAACACCAAAAGCACTGGAAGCCATAGGAAGAATACGATCATTGGAAAGTTTGGATATGACAAGAACAGCACCTGAAGCAGAGTTATGTTCGTGGAGTCTTTTAGTACTGGCGAGACAACTTCAGTCATTTCCTCGTTTCCATCGTTTCATGGCACGTGAAGATAGCTTGGTGGATGACAGAGCACTCAAAGAAATTGCAAAGATACCCACGCTCGAATGCTTAGAATTATGGTTCCTAAATCAGATCACGGATGAAGGTGTTGTTGCATTGGCCAATTGTAGGCAGCTTCGAAGACTAGTGGTGTTTGACTGTGCCAAAGTAGCAGCGGCAGTGGTGCGTCTTGTCAGAAAACAGTTGGGATTATCCTGCAATCAAGATTAGAACAGCATGTCGTCAATGATGTTGGATTATTGTGAATCAAGAATGGTGTTATCAGCATGCTGTTTAGCTATCAAGCACGAATGACCAGCCTACTTATACCAGCTGCTGTTTGATCCGGATTAGATAGTAGTAGTATGACATTTTATGAAGATGGGGAGGAGTAGTAGGCATTACAAAGTGGATAAAGAGCTAAGGAAGTTATGTATTTGCGAAGTACTGTTCTATATTATAAAGTTGATATCTCGCCATGGGATCTTGCATTGCGTATCATCTTCAAATAGAATCTGCGCTGACTTTTTGTGGTGATCTATTGACATGATCTTGCCTGCATCCAACACATGGATTGTTAAGTATGATTCAACCATCAGTTGTCGATAAGCTCATACCTGGATATTGACCACCTTGACGATATCGCACCATGACATGACGACCAGTAGATAACTGCTGTGCAAATTCTTCGTCTCGTCTTTGTTTGGCTTGTTCACGTTCTCTTGCAAGAGCCTGATTAGATAACACAAGATCAATACATAGTACTAGAATGGGAAAGCTTGCATCTTACCGGATCATGAAGCGTGCAATATACGACCCATCTGGTTTGACCATCTTGATCATGTCGCTCCATAGTGTGACCTTTTTGTTCTAAGCATGTCGCATGAAATGAACGCCAGCATTTGCCATAGCAGCATTGTACACAAGCCCCTTCCTTGATCCGACAAATCTGACATATCTATAAAGATCGTGTAAGTGCATTGGGTTACAATCATGATAGATAACTTGCCAATTTCCATCGTGCTTTTGGTATTTCTTCAATGCCATGAACATCATTTTCTTCAATTGTCGTTTCTGGTACTGCTTCAGCACATAATCGATGTATCCGCTGGTTCTTGTAGTTGACTGCTTGATCATGCTCTTTGACATTCATTGCACAAAGCATACACTAAACCCAGCCCAACACAAAAAAAGAAATGAGATAATGTATTGTACAAAAGGATGATAAAAGACTATAAAGTAATGACTGTATGTACAAGGACAACTGTTGATGATGATGATAATGTCGTCATTTGCTTCCACGCTCACTCTTTTCTTTTTTTCTCACACACATGTTCCAATCCGTCTCGATTTACGCACCTTTTGATGATCACTCATGTGATGTTGTCGAGTCGTTTTGGTGCGTTGTGTGGATGATGGTGTGGATGCAGATGGTCGACGTCGTTTATGAGTCGTGGATGATGATGATGATGATGCTCCTTTACGCTTCTTGTTCTCTTTTCGACTTTCTTCTTGTTGTTCTTCAATCACATGTTGTAATGCATCCACATCAATCATGACACTATCTGATACGCAAGTACATGCTTTGGCACGACGACCAATCTCGATCCATGAATCCAATGCAAAGTTGACGCTTTCAGCACAGTTGAGACCGAGATTGTAACCAGCATGGTATCCATAAGGAAAAGTGATCATGAATTCTCCTTCATGTTGTACACATCGATGAAATGGTACTGAGTTGTTGGCAAGTACTTTGGGTGAAACGATGAATGTCTTGTGTCGTAGAAACTCGGGACATTGCTTGTACTCTTGAGCAAATAGATCTAATGATATGAGATAAGTCATTTGTCATATGCATGTCTATATCCACTTACTTTGCATAAGACCTTCAAACTTTTTGGTGTGGGTTGTAGGAATCGCGTACCATTGCTTGGGAGCACCAAAGTGTAAATAATTGATTGAATACAAGTCCATGTCCTGTTTGATACATGTTAGCCCATGAAATGGAGTGAAGGGATCATTTTTCTTGTTACTTGCCTCGACGTGCCATGCAAATGTAGCTTTCCACATGCCAAAATAAAGATAAGGAACATTGACACCTGGTACAGATACGCCCAATCTGTTTAATGTATTGTCCAAGCTGTTGACATTCCATGCACGCACTGAGTCATCAAATAATGCTAATAGCTCAAATAAGTATACTACTAATCAGATGACATGCACAATAACTTACTTCCTTCCATATCAGCACCATACATGGGTTGAGAAAATGTCAAATTACGCCAATAGTTACGTTCAAGATCCTTGCAATAATCCACAGTGTACTTTTCTGGATCAGGGCAATGCATATCACATGGAAGTGGAATAGGCTTATCAGACTGAGCGAGTGCCAATTCTTCAGCAGCTTGTTGACGCTTGTTGATTGGTGGAGGATTCTTGGAACGTGTCTATGTATCATCATGATAAATAACTCTCCATAAACAAGATGCTATGCTACTTACATTGGCTGATGGTGATAGCGGTGTAGCAATTTGTTCTGATGGTTGCACTAATGTTAAAGTGGTTTAAGTAAGAGCAAAAGAGACTGTGTCACAATCTACCTTTGTGTCGTTTCCGTGCTGTTGGTGTCACCAAGGTGCGATCAGTGCCAATTTCTGGTGGTCGATGATTGTCTTGTTGGCATAAAGCATACCATTGAGCTAGTGTATAAGGTCGACGCTTTTCAACGTTGGTTTGTGTATAGATGCCTTGTCCTCCCATAATGTGTTGCATCTAAAACAAGAGAGTTAAGAAACAGGTTTAAGGTTTGACCAAGATTCCTGCAACTTACAATTGGGTTTCTAACTCGTACATGTTCCAATGATCGGCTTATGTCAGGTAATTGCTCAGTCCTATATAGAAGGTTCCATATGCTTAATACATGCATCTATAGAATACATCCTTATACCCACTCACCACTCTCGAGGAGGAATCACCTTGACAATACCCGATCGACGTCCAAACGAATCGATCGACTCCATAAACTCTTTAAAGTCGCTGAATTCCTCCATGGTAGGTCGAAACACTGGAATCGCCCCGCCATTGGCCTACATGCTGACTTGTCAGTACACCAAGCTATTTCTCTTTTGTCACTTAAAAGTGCTTTACTTGGTCGTAATACTCGGCTGGTTCAATAGTCATGAAAAGTAGTAGTAGCTGTATCGTTATGTGTTAATGATATGGAAAGAAAAAGAGAATAAAAAGAAAAAGAAACACACATGGTTTGTGTCTGTTGAGTGGGGGCAGAGAGTGAGTATCAGCAGCCAGGCATTCAGCACTTGTACTGTGACGCCTTATTCAATGTTGAAACTAGGCCACCAGATTCATTTGTTCTGGGGGGTCATAAGGACTAATGCGCACAGACATTTTATCACATAGACATGGCTTTGTAGACCCCATTGATTGTTGCCATAGAACACATTCATCTGCTTCATCTACTTGATCCTTATTAATTACATTGCTGCCTAATTGGGATACATTGACAGCCACGTGAGTAATAAAGTATTCTATTGTCTTCCTTGTATAACTCTATCACTTGATATAGACAATGTCATATTTGTTACAAGTGGATGTTTATATATATGCTAGTAATCTGCTTTAACGGGATAGATGTGCTTGATAAAAGAAAAGAAAAGAAAGCAAGGGGAATGGATGAACATTGGGTAAGAGAGAGAGAGAGATTAATATAAAAAAGATGAATGTGTATGTTACAGCAAGCCTTCTCTTGCCAGGTTCTCGTGCATGATGATATTGTTGACTGCATTCATGACAAACTTGATTTGTTTTGTCTCAGTGGCGCAAGTGAAATGGGTGTAGATTTGCTTGGTATCCGCTCGAGTATTGAGTGCTACGAACTTCTGTAACAGATATTGACATGCTGCATCATAACGTTCTCCTCCCTTGTAATCATCAAAGTAGTTGGAAAGTGGACTTCGCGGTAACTTTTCAGAAAACAAGTCAATCTTGTTCAAAAACAGAATGATGGATGTCTTGATAAACCAACGTGAGTTGCAAATGGAATCAAACAAGGTCAATGATTCTTGTAAGCGATTGACAGATGCATCTTCAAATAAGACTTGATCATATTCAGAGATAGCCACCAAGAATAAGAGTGTCGTAACATTTTCAAAGCAATGAATCCACTTTTTGCGTTCAGATCGTTGTCCTCCCACATCCACCATGCGATATGTCAAATCACCAATTGCAAAAGTCGTCTCAGTGATGCCAGTTGATTTCACACGTGATCGAAGTACATCTTGATCGCTGGGAATGTAATGTGGTTGACCAATACGTAAAATCGCATCGAAATAGCTATGATGAAGGGTGAATATGCATGTATATGACATAAGAGTGATAACTTACTATCGTGCAGAATCATTGAGCTGGAATTCATTGGCACGATCAACACATTCTTTGACAGCAGGATCATCCCATAAAGTTGCAATAGCTTCAACAAGCTCGTGGCTGAGATAATCAACTTGGGGCGGTGCTTCGAGTACAAGACGTCGATGAATTTCATTTTCAGGATTACGAAATGGGATGCCCAAGTCATGCATTGCTTCCATAGTGACTCGCATAGACTGAATTGTGTTGCTGAAGATGACTTCTTTGAAACTTTCACGCTCTTCTGGAGTGTAGCCACCATCATGGATAAGCTTCATCTGCTTCAGAATGGTCGATTTGCCAGATTCACCAGCACCTAAACAACTCCGGTCAGATTACTATACATACTACTTCCGCTCCCTACCCCTTTAATATCTTACCTAGTAATAGCATCTTGATTTCAGTCTTCATGTTGGCTCGGTCACGTTTAATTTGTGCCTCAATTTCTTGATTACGCTGCTTCTCCTCGACACGCTCTGATGATTGACAGCAACCCATTTCGAGACGTTATGTACACGCAAGATTATAAAGTATGTAATATGTATTGTTGTTGTTGTTGTTGCGTTTGTTGTTGTAGTAATATGATGTTGTAATGGTGTGAAAAAGTGAGTGAAGGATAAAGAAAGTGTGCAGACAAAGTGGGTATCGTGCTATAAGCTGTATTGCTTTGACTGGTGGTGTATAAATGGGATGGTGGATGCAGTCGTTGTGCGTATGTCGAGATATAAAGAAGAAAGAAGGGAAATGGGTGGGAACAAGAGTGGATACGGAAGGAAATAGTGCGGCGGTACAAAGATTTTTGCGCTCCAGAACAAAAAAGATAGGCCAATTCTGCCATGATTGCCACAAGAACCCGTTTTCATCCTCATTTGGTACACATCTTGCGCTTCGTCTCCAAAAGGCATTCCAATTTGTATCTTTCCCTTGTAAGCTGCTCAAATACAAAGTTGTGGATAACAGAACGAATGTTGATGGGGTGAACACGTTGAAAGTGGGCCATTTCATCGGAAATCACTTGATGTGATTGGGCGATTTGACTGCCTGTTCGCGCGAGATCGCTGAGCGTCTATCAAGGTACCAATTAAGCAAATTCAGTCTCCACTCTAAAATAGAATCATGTTCAAAAAGTTTGGGACTTACTTCAACCACACTTTCTTTTGCTTGTTCAATTTGTCGTCGTTGTGTTGGGATTACTTCATTCCAAGATTTGACTCTTCTCAAATGATCACGTTTCATCTCAAGTTGTTCTCGTAACTCCATGCGTCGATGCAATAGCCAAAGAGGTCTCTGCAGGGCCATCTACAAATTAAACACACATGGCGTGTTAATAGTTAATTTGCTATTGATGTACGCATAATATTATGTGTTCAATATTATGCAAAATCACCCCCAATTCCATAACACTGTTCTTACCAGGATTCCATCAGTCAAATCATGCATCGTTTGGAACTGTTGTACTGTGTCTTCCCACATAGATGTGCCAAACTGATTGGTGTATTAGTGCAAAAGGAGTAATGATCGGCATGGCGGCACCTTACCGCTGTGTCACCAGTTGTCCCGGCACAGACTTTCATCATGAGTTCTTGTTTACAAGGATGCCATCCTTTCTCCACTTGATGCATCGCCATTTCGAGATCTGACGCATTGTTTAGTTGGAAACAAGGTTTGATGCATTTGTTCGGATTTACTTTACCACGACGACATCGTATGACTTGGCGTCCTGCACGAATTACACCCAGCAGACTATCTCTTAGTGCTTCAATGTTGCTTTGGGAGTAAGAGAAAAAGTATTCTTCATCTTCGCTTCCACCAAACTCATTGCCAGATGATGAAAACGATTCACCAATCTTTTCAAGTAATAAATCACGTCTTGCAAACGATGCTGTTTCAATTGTCTCTCTCTATGTTTTGGCATTTATATTTAGATCCTTCATCTTGCATATGCATGCATTGTGTGTCGTCGTACCTTTAGCTCTTTAGATCGTACAAATGTGCGTACCAAGTCATGTTCCTGAAGAGTTGGGTGTTGCTGCAACCATTGCATAAAATGATCCAATCGCTGTATGGCTTCTTCTCGCAAATAGATAGGTGGTGGTCGTAAATCAACTTGTTCGGGATCAACCAAATGTCGTAATGTCGGTAGAAACGCTTCAGGGCATTCATGTGAGATATCCTTTCGTAGTTGAACGAAATCAGCGAGTCGTCGTTGGCGTTGCTCATTCTTTTGTCCAGGCTATCATTCATCATCATCACTTGTGAGTAATCCGATCACTAAATAGTCTTGTAGATATATACTTACAGCACCACTTTGAATTGTATAAAGAATAGTCGTCGTAGGTTGATGTATAAGTGTTGCTCTTGTCACTTGATATGCGTACTGATACATGTCTTGCTGAGCTGCTTCTAACGCCACTTCTGTAACAAGATATTAAGAATGTCTTCTAACACTTTTGCAAAACAAACATACCATCCAGTAAGACAAGTACTTCGGGATCACGACAAATATGTCCCGCTCTTGCTCCTCGATAATTCAATCCATCCACTCTTGCACCTGCATCCACAACCAAGTGTCGTATAAACATGCATATAAAAGATCTGTTGCTGTCAAGGATACGAAGAGATGCTGCTATGTGTAAAGGCGTATTTCCTTTGGTCCATTCTCGTACATTCGCTTGATCACTGAAGTGGCACACCAGATGTTTCAACCCTTGTGATCCCAATATGGGCTTGCGTTCCAAAGAGTTAGCAACAAGATGTAAGGCTGTACGTCCTTCTGGATCATGTGTTGCCACAAGACTTTCATGTCGAATTGGATGCTCAAGTAAGGTTTCCATCATATGAAGCCATCCATTGGCTGCCCATGTCAATAAAGGTGTCCATCCACGCTTGCTAGTCATATCCAATATAGCTTGCCACCCATTGCAACGTGAAATAAAGTGATCCAGAGCTCTTGGTTGATTGCACAAATGTAGAAATGTATTGTTGTTTTCATCCACCCATGTAAAAGTCGTTTCATCATCTACTTGATCCAACAGGTATACAATGGCTTGTTCATAGGTAGCTGCAAGATGAAGTGCTCCTTGTCTGCTATTGTTGCGTATGTCCCATTGGCTGCCATGTTCCAATAACATTTGCATAATATCCACATTGCCAAGACTGCATGCTAAAAGAAAGGCTGTGTTGCCATCTCGATCACGTATTTCATCCTGAGTGCCAAAAAAGTCGAGTAGTCGTTTGACGGCAGCTGAGCATTGGCTTTTGACTGAAAGCATCAAGGGCGTTTCATCACGATCATTGTACAGTTCCTCATCTGATGAATGATGTTGCAGTAAATATTCAATGATGTCGGTTTGACCAGCAGCTGCAGCAATCATCAAAGCATTGTTTCCAGAAGCATCACGCACGCGTGTAATATCAACTGCAGGCAGACTTAATGAAATCCTTGCTGATGATGATGTCCTTTCCATGGTGGTGTGCTTGCCACAGGTCTGAATCACCAAATCCAAATCACCACTTTTGATGGCTGTCCACAGCATATCATTCCTCCTCGCCACTGACGCCAAATGTGTTCTTGACTCGAGAATGTATTGCATTACACCTTCCAAAGTACTGATAGCAAATCCATAACGACCCACTGCCAAGTTTTGCTCAAATGTAAATTCCTGCATGAATGCCACTTGTTAATCATCATCATATCACTTGTCATTCTTTATATGCACCTTCATATAAGTGATATTGGCAACCAAATGAGCCACTTGTCCCCTTATCAAAGTCAATACCAGCAATGACACCAAAGCGTCAGAATTCAACTCATCGTCTGAATCTAGTATGGCATATCTTGAGTTAATGGTACCATTCCATGTATGCAGTTTCTCTTTCTCTATACCTTCATCAGTGCTTTCTGATAACTGAGTAATGGAGCAAAGCAGACATTCTAACTTCTCGGCTGGTGTACGATATGTCCCAATTTGACGCAAAGTGTTGCCAGCTCGCTCCACACGCCGTCTTACACCACGTCCTTCTGGTAGACCCACTTGAATAAAATCCAAACTTTCCATCGAATCAAGCACGTTGGCGACTTCTTCATCCATTTGCTGCATCAAGTGGGTGATCTTGAAAAAGACCATGTCATAGGTTTCTTCCATCACGTGGCTGTAATAAAGAGCATGAGTAATTGTAGAGATGAAGATCGTATATCAATCAATGTACCTTTCACACACCTTGTAGGCTTCGTCATGAGATAAACTCTTTGTTGGATCGAATGTTGCGCTCTCTAAATAGCCATCCACATACTATATTCATAAGTATATCATCATGGGTAATCTCTTCTTTTCCCCTACTTACTGTGAATGCTTCTTCTAATAAATCCTTCATGCGTGCATGTAACTCGCCAAGATTGGTTTCTGATAGAGCAGCATCACAAAACTGTCGTACTGTAAATAAAGTTATTTCAATGACAAGAACAATGACTTTGCCTGTGTACATACCTGCTCGATGACTTGAATTGAATGACTTGGAAAGCATTTGCTTGATCGAACTATGGATCAATACTGGGAAATGAGATCCAATGATCACGATCCAAATGTCACTTGACTCTGTCAGGTACCAGTGTACACTATCCTTACCTCTCCTCTACTACAGGTAATATGGATTGATTGTTGTGTTGCTATGCATGAATAACAATGAATACATGGATGCATGACCATGAATATATCCCACTTACAATGACGCTTGTCTCTTGTTGAATATCCAATGGTTGTTCAATATAGAGCAGGAGATGTGTCACACGATCGTCAGCATTGTAAACAAGGTCTTCGTGGTGGATAGTAATAGTACGGTTGGCTCCAATGGTGACTTTACGGTTGTGAAAGAGGATAGGCTTGTTGTTCACAGTGCTCAAGGATAAACCACCATTGCCGTCGTGTAAAGTACTCTTGGATCGTGTTCTTAAGCCATTGAGAATGGAGTTGCTTCGTTCACGGCGTGTGGATTTAGGCGAAAGACGAGAGAGCATGGAAGCTGAAAGCGATGGTCTTGGCATGGCTGTTGCTGATGGAGTGTTTTCCACAGTGGGATCCCACATTGTAACAATAACATGGCTTGCTAAATGATACGACGTGTGTATGTGTGTGTAAGTGTAATAGTGGGGAAGAAAAGGAGATAGGGCTTTAGCCTTACCGAGAAAATCCAAAGTGCATGGTGCAGATGGCATAGTGTCTATAGGTGGCAGTAACACAATTGCAATATATGGACTTGTAGCTGCAAGTCGTGGCTCATTCAATACATCTTCTAGTAATGGATGCATTGTGTCAATGGTTATTGAATGTAAAAGAAAGATGAATTGAAGCCTTGGCTGACTGTAATGCATAGGAGTAAATTCTATGCGGACCAACACGTCATAGTAGTACAAATCGCATTTATACAAAGATGGCCCTTGCACTTGATCCTTTATGACAACAATCCTGTAGTCCCCTAAAATCATTTACAAGGGTCTCTTTAGATACATTTGTCCTTTTTTGTTTGCAACTACTGCTAGTGTAATTGTTTGGATTGAGATTCATTCGACTAGTTGTCAATGTTTGGATGAACCCACGTGACCAAACGTGTGTCTGGCACACTGAACTACACAGGAGCTATTGGCATCACTCGTATCACTCATAGCATTCTTAAGTTTCTTGTCTGGTCGTAATAAAGAGTACCAAACTTGATCAATTGCATCATTTACAACATGTCGATAAAAGCTTGCACATCCAAAGTGTCTGGGCAGGCATATTTCATCCTATACAATAAACCAGTCAATGAGTTACTACAAAGAAAGCTTGACTTGGCAAATATATCTCTTCTTTTCTTGATAATTGCCAAGTGAAGGGTCATCTACCAAGGTGCATCCTTCACAACAGCAGACGTATCACTGCAGTCAACTACTTGTCATTCTTGGTGGCGTCAAGCTTACTTTCACATGTTCATTGCTAATGATGCTTTCAAAACTTATGCTGATATGGCTTTTCTAGGACAACTATGATAGCAGGCAATGTGTACAGGAACTAAGTCTTTCTTCTCAAAACAAGATGTCATCCTTGGTGTCACAACAACTTGTCAACAACATGTGTCGGCAATGGATCACTGCAAGTAAATTCGATTTAGAGCTAACATACGATGCATGCTGCTACATCAATCTGGATGCATAAGCCTGTGACAATTATCCGGCACAGTGAAACGCCAAACATAAAGCGCATGATGAAAATGTTGTATTACACAATGACATGTTGTACACCAATGTGTTCATGTTGTGTGATCTATGATCGACATGACTCTTTAATCTCACGCCCAGCCATCTGGATCAACTGATTTAAGCACATAAAAGCTATCGAATACCCCTGAATGTCTATAAACGGTAATCGCTGAGCTGGCAGGTCCGCATGATGGAAATGAGGAAAAATCAACCCAATTCAATACCAGCATAAACGCTAACGTACCAATGAAGGTGAAAAGGAGAAACAATGGCAAAATGATGTCAGTACTATGTTTCATTACGGATGAAATAGATCACCAATGGGATTAAATGATGCCGAGCATCCACCATTTGGGAGTTTATCCACCAAACAAGAGAAAAGGAACCATACATATTCCATTACACGTCATTGCATTGTTACATACGCCACATTATTAGATGAATGATATCTCTTTTTTATACAGTGGTACCCAGGGGATGAGATGGAATTGACTATGTTTGGGGATGTGCGATAGTGTGTATTTATATTTGATCTGCCGAGTCAAAGAAGAGAAGTGATGTGATGGTAAAGATGTGTGATCATGCATGGTCGGGATAAGAGACTACTATCATTGATTGATAACCCAGAAGTAAAGGAAGATGACAAGAGAAACTAATGAAAGGGCTCCTTTTTTGTTTCCTTTGAATTGTCATTGGTTTGCTATTGCCGACAGAACATATGAAAGAGGAACATGATCTGATTGTGAGTGTTAATCTATTAAGGTAAGAAAAGTGTGTTTCTTTCTACTTCAGGGCTTCTTGCTCCTTTTTTCTCCCTTTTACTTTTTCACTACAATGACTCCCTCTCCCGTTCCTTTTTCTCAGTTCATACAACGTTCACGCATCGCACTTGCCAAACTACATTCCAAGCGTCATTCAAGTCCACCTACTCCTCCTCCTTTCTCCTCGTCCTCCTCTTTGTTCTTGAATCACCATCTCATGCACAACAACAACAACAACGATTCACCTGCAGCAAAAGCACACTACTTGTTCAAACTTGCCAACCATTTTTTATTTGGACGCAAAGGATACAAAAAGGCACCTACGTTAGCAATAGCCTATTATGAAGATGCAGCACAACTTGGCAGTGCAGCTGCTCATGGTGTACTTGGATTCTGTTATGAATTTGGTCTCGGTGTATCCAAGGATTTCGTTTTAGCCGAGACACACTATCAAAGAGGAGCACAAATGCATGATGGATTGGCTATGGCAAGATTATCATTCTTACGCAAATATGGTCGTCCCAATGTACGCATTGATCGAGCTGAAGCAGAAGAATGGGCTGATCGAGTACGGTGTTTGACATCAACTAATCCTGTTGGATGGATTGTGGAAGCTGCAACAATTGATAATGACCCAGCTGCTCAATATGCACTTGGTGTGTGCTACCATGATGGTGTCGGTATGCCAAAAGACGAACATGCCGCTTTTCGGTGGTACAAAGCAAGTGCCATGCAAGGTCATCCTCGTGGCCAAGGAATTCTCGGTTACTGTTATGGTGAAGGATTTGGTGTTACCAAGGATCCAGTGGAAGCAATCAAGTGGTATAGACGTGCTGCTGCTCAGAATGAGACTGTTGCCATATACAATGTTGGCTATTGCTATGAAGATGGTATTGGTGTGGAGCGTGATGCCAATGAAGCCGTTCGATGGTATCGACTTTCAGCTGAACAAGGCAATGCATTTGCACAGAATTCACTTGGCTATTGCTATGAAGATGGTATTGGTGTAAAGCAAGATTTCTCCAAAGCTGCCTATTGGTATCAACGATCAGCAGAACAAGGTTATCCATGGGCACAATGCAATCTTGGCTATTGTTATCAGAATGGAATTGGCATTCCAAAAGATAATGCACTTGGTGTCTATTGGTATCGTAAAGCTGCCATTCAAGGTCATGCACGTGCTCAACACAATCTCGGTTTTTGTTATCAAAATGGTATTGGCATCACACGCGATGAGAAGGAAGCTGTCAAGTGGTATCGACGATCAGCTGAACGTGGCAACATCTTTGCTTACCATTCACTTGGCTATTGCTATCAAAATGGCATTGGTGTTAATGTCAATCCTCAAGAAGCTGTATTCTGGTACTATTTGTCAGCAGAAGAGAATCATGCACCTGCACAATTATCACTTGGCTATTGTTATCGCAATGGAATTGGTGTTCCCAAGAATGAACGAGAAGCTGTGAAATGGTTCCGTCGTTCAGCTGAACAAGGCAATGCTCTTGCACAGAATTCACTTGGCTTTTGTTACGAGGAAGGACTTGGTGTCAAGAAGGATACAGCTCGTGCAGCCTATTGGTACCACAAGAGTGCTAAACAAGGGAATCCTTGGGCTCAATGCAATCTTGGTTTTTGTTATGCCAATGGTATTGGTGTTCCAAAGGACAATAACAAGGCTGTACATTGGTATCGTCTAGCTTGTGCACAAAACCATGCTAGAGCTCTCGACAAGTTTGGTGTTCATTTGCAATGTGGACTTGGTGTCGAGCAGGATTTGACAGCTGCCTTTGATCATTTTCGACGTGCTGCAGAACAAAAGCATGTTTCTGCCATGTTTCATCTTGCCAATTGCTTTGAAAAAGGTCTTGGATGTGCTGTTGACTTGCAACAAGCGACTTTATGGTTTGAACGTGCTGCAGCAGGTATGTTGGCTAAAAGTGATAAAGAAGATGACAAAAGACTTATATATCTGGATATAGCTGGATGTCATAGTTCTCATGAAAGATTGAGACGACTCTTGGTGCGTGCTTGTCTTCCATCCAACACCTGCATCATGACCAACGACGATCTTCTCTATTGTGGTTTCATCAGTGGCCATAGTGCACCAGCAGCTTAATTCAACTACACCCCAACATATACTCGAATCAACATATCACAGCATTCACTATCTACGACATTTCTTCACTGCATAATACATCGTCCCCTTCTTTGTTTGTTCATTAATACCCCAATCAACAATACAGTACCCAAACAAGTAATAAAATGCCATCATCTTCTTAATAGAGAAAAAGCAAGATGTTGGGGAAAGATGATCCATTGTTTGTATGTGTAATTCCTGTGTACGACATAAGCAAGCTGACTAAAAGGTAAAGTACCGTAGTTGCTATTACGAGCATGTGAAAAATAGCACCTTTTCTTATTCTTGCCCTTGTCTTCATACCCACACATACCCTTTTCTCTCTTTCAACAACAATGAGCGATTCACTGGACATGTCGACGGCTTCACTGGTTTCACAACCTTCACGTAGCTTATCCGACAGCGCACACGATGTTATGCAAGCTCCTTCACTGTCGTCTTCGATACCATCTATGCCATCACCACCTTCACCACGATCCCTTGTCTTGACCGAATCTGAATCTCGTCAGCAACCCACCGATATCCCTTATCCAGAAGTCAATGATAACCATAGCTCGCCTTCTTCATCATCCATAGCACCCAAACGTACTAGCACAGCTGCTTCAATTTGGATTATGATACGTACAGCACTTGGCAAAGTAGCCTATTACATCTTCAAGGACAACAATCTACCACTCTTAGTCAATCTTGCTTATCATTTGGCAGCTGCACGATCACTCATGCTACGACCCAATCGAACCATTGATCGATATATCCAAGTCCCTGTTTCCATGAAACAAGAAAAGAAACATGTATTGGCAGCTACTACGTTGGCTACTGATTCATTACGTCTAGTGGGTGTGATGCATTTGGCACTTGGATTGCTAGCAGGTCTGGCGCTCAAGGAACGTCGTATTGCAGCAGAAAGATCAGCCTTGTTGGTGTTGACATTGGCATCGGCTGGTCAAGCATGGGCTCATGCACGTGGCTATTGGGAATCATCAAGTTATTATACATTACGTGCCATCCAGGAAATCGGATCTCTTGATACTGCTGTACTTTTCATCACTACTGTTGCATTATCAAAAACAGCTCGTCGTAGTGGTCATTGGATTTAGTTATATACACTGTAATATAAGCTTTTTTAATCATCGTCATTGTTATTGATATTGGAGGAAGTGGGTGGAATAAGGCCAGGTTGGATATGATAATATACAATGGTGGAATCAGGGGCAATGATGGCAAGTGTTAATTTCCTAAAGGAATGATATAAGTGATGATGGCCTAAATGTATACCATTGGTCTTACCCAAGTGGTTGTCCTTTTTGGTTGGCAAAGCCAGCTGCACGTAATGCCTTGAAATAGGATGACAAGCTGTCATTGTATGAATATCCTTGGTTGGTTCAATCATTTCAGCGTTGCACTTACCGATTCATGGATACAGTCTCTTCTTGAAGTATAGGAAGGATCACAAGTTGTTGTTCAGACTACCATTCATATCAGTATCTCCCTCTTTCTTAAAAGTAGTAGTCTTACCGGTGAATCAGGCTCATGCCCTACTAAAACACTTGTTTTCAGACTTTCCACTGGATATACTTGTACATTCTCCCACATCTTGGCTATAGACAATAAAATAAGATATACTTGATACAATACATTGACTGAATACTATACCTAACGTGAGATCCATATACACATGTCTGACAAGTGGCCACTGTTCTGGATTTGTCTGCTTTTCAAGTTGATCTAGCTGATAAACATAAGGCATGGGTTAGGGGATAGGTTCACGATAAATCAACTACACATACGCACTTACCGTGTCTTGAAACATACAAAGTCGCGAAAGAAAAGTAAATGATTTTCACCATTGCTTGTCTCTCAGTCTTATTGTCTCCCCGACCCCACCATTCTCCTTTTCTCCTCCATTGTCCATGTTAGTTTGCCCATGAGATTGTATAGAATAGCTTGATTCAACATAAAAGTGCTATTTAAAAGACATGATATACAAATGATATTGAAGCAAGGGGTTATAAGCAAACGTGGGGAGAGTGAATGATATCAGTCAGGTGACAGGGCATAAAAAGATGAAGAAGCAGATGAGGAAGGAGAGGATGGTTCACTAGGTTGAGGATATTGATGCAAGATGACGAGTGGATGATCTTTAGTATCATGATGATCCAAGGTACGACATATATCACAGCAAAAGAAGCATCCAACAGGCCAAATTCGAGCGACGCATGTATTTGGGAAACGATGATCATAAATCCACCTTTGTTGGACTGAATGCAAGCTCATTGTACTATATTCTTTCAGTATAATTGTTCCACATCCATCGTACATGTCACCTTGTTCATGCAGCCATATATGTTTCACCAGATTACCACGACCATATTGATCCACTGCTCTGGCAAGTGCATTATAGGAAGCATAAGCTGTTGCTGGTGGTTGTAATTCCATGTTGGTGACTCCAAGTGCCATATATCTCATTCCAGTACATGATGGTAATCCATACACCACGTCATGATCATCATGTACGCCCAAGCCATTCTGTCTGTTTGGTGATAATCGAATCCCATGTGCGATTGATTCCATGCGTGAAACACCTTCATCCTCTTCAGTAAAAAGAACTTCCACAATGATCCAGTCTTCATTTGGATGTGGAGCATGGACTTGTCTTGCTGCTACAACTTGGGTCTCGCAAAAGCTTTGTCGAACAAGTGTCAATGCTGCGGTATAATCGGCTACATGTCGTCTAAAGTTGAATAACACACTATCGCCTCGTGTTGATGTAATACGCCATTCATCCATAGGTGGTCCAGGGTTGACTCCAGGTAATTGATCATAATCCATGATTGGGAATGTAAAAAAAGTGAAAGAGAGTGAAGGAAATGCAAAAAGGTGAATTTAAACCTATATAACATTGTTGATGGTTTCACACATGAAAGAATATGACAGCTGTTACCCTTACTTGTTCTCACATACACACCTTAACTGTGCATTGCTTATGACATGATGAAAAAGGAATGAAATTTATTGACAATGCAAGAAAAAGATATCCAAAAAATGCCTTTACCGGCTACCACCACCTCTTCTACGACGACTTGTAGGAGTAAAAGACATTTCCATGCCACCAAGAGCTGTCCTTGATACACGATGACCTTCATTTCGTCGTTGTGACTTTTCAGACTTGAGACGTTCTCCAAATGACTTGCGATCTTCATTCCTACTTGCCATACGACCACCATCAGTGCCCATCCGCATTTCCAACGCCCGTTTGCCATTCTTGGATTGGGTCTTTTGCTTCTTGCCAGCATCACTTCGTATAGATGTTTGTGTCTTCTTCTTTGATCGAACATGCAAACCACGCTCTTTGCGAATTTTGGATACAAGATCATCTTCACTTTCACTGTCACCAGACATGCGTTCACTGTCATCGGAATCAATATCTTGTTCTTCCTCTTGCTCTTGTTCATCTTCCTCATCTTCATCTTCATTGTCAGAATCAATAGCACGTCTCTTTTTCTATAAGAAAAGCATTAGTATCATTATTGTCATCTTGTCAAGTATACTTACAACTGTGTTAGGATGCAACAATTGGTATTCTTTGGATTCTGTGTCGACTTCAAATTCTGGATCGGCAAACATTTGCTTGAAACGATCATCTTCGAGCACATCAGCACCACTCTTCTTTTTGTTCTTTGACTCGAGCAAACTCTTGGCGACTTCCTTATTGACAGCTGGCAACTTGGTATTGACACGGATACGGGATCCACGTTCCTTTTCAATCTTTTCACGCACTGTCTTTTGTCTGTATTCATCATAGGCAAATGGATTGGCGATAAGCTTGGCTTGCTCATACAATCGAAGATCCACAAAGAAACCATGCATGTAAGCTTTGAGAACATTGGTGCCCATAAGATGATCGAGACCCAATGCTGAAAGCTCCTTTCGAGTAACAAACTTGTACTCATCATAGATGTCTCGGTTGGGATTCTCCTCCATTTCTTCAGTGATGTTGTCAAGGAAAGATGCCCATCGTGGAGCAGGACCCAATTGTGGCACGTAATAAGCACCCATTTGAATTCCTTCTTGAGCTGTGAAGAGCAATCCACTTTGTTCCACCACACACACATCATTGATGTCTGTCTCTGGTTCAATGGATGTGAAATGCTTGCCATTGTTGCGATCCCAAATCTTGATAACCTTCTTGTCAGAAACAATCACGCGTGGTGTCTCTCCTCCTTCATGGAAATGGATATTGTTGATGGGTAAGCCATATTGATGATCCTTGATCAAATAAGGTACACTTGATCGCAAGTCGTATAATAAAGTGTGTCCTGTTGATGTACCAGCTGCCATCGTTAAACCATCATTTCTAAACTTGAGAGCTGAAATCTGCATTGGATCTTTGTTGTATTCATCCACCACGGATGCAGGAACCTTGATATCATTCAATAGACCCACTCTTGCTTTGGAACGTGGATCCCATAATTCAACAGTGCCATTGGCTGTACCAAAGCCGAATAGTTGATGTGCAGGGTTGATCTCGGCGCAATTGACACCTTCAGTGCTATCAGTTTGAATAGGTGTTGAAAAACGTCCAAGTTCGAGATTGAGTCGATAAACTTCATGTGTCGATGCTGAAACCAACAAGTCGCAAGAAGGATAATGATATGCAAGATCACGACCATGCTTTGGAATACGTGTTCGATAATGATGTCCACCTTGTGTATGAAATTCAATCCATCGATCATCCTGCAAATGCACTGTTTTGGTCCAATCATCTGACAAGACCTATATAGCATATAAGTTTATCATTCTTTTCCTTGTTTTTGATAAAGACATACCTCAAACTTGAGAGATTCACAATCAGTGTGTCGTTCAAACTTCATTGATGCTTCAGCATATTCGTAAACTCGCATTTGTGGTTTGTAAGTGCCAGTTGCAATAACAAAGTTCCCATCCCTTGTCGTACGAATACAATTGGATGCTTGTGGAAACTCAAAGTCTTGAATAAGCTCGACTCGTGTGCTGTATTCTGCAATCGATCGAGGCGTTAGATCTCAACCTGGAACCCAGGATCTGATAAACTTACCCAAATCCTTCTTGAGCTGTCTTTTGCGTTTTCTTACAATCCAGTCTGGAATCGATCGAGAGCCGAGACCACCTGAAACGGTGTAAACCTTGACATTGTTGGCTTGGGTCACTGGCAAGACCATGGTGGAAAAGAAAAGGAGTGTGCTGAGAAAATTTGGTGCCAGCGGCTTGTTCCATTAATCCAACATTGCTGGGTTCCAATTGTATCAGGTATATGCAAAGGAGGAGGAATAAGCTGCTTGTTCTTTTGCTCATGACCTACCAAGAGTACATTCGATGCCAAGGTTGCTGACGGCAGTAACACACTGTTGCTGTCAATGTTCTTGAAGGACCACTTTCTCGGGAGACATTACACCAAATAGAAATGAAGCGATGGGTCCTGTTAAAGAAGCACTGACAACAGGAGCAAAAGTTAAGGTAGGTATACATATACCAATGTGTCATGGATATAGCAGGCACACTAAAAACACATATACAGAGTTGCTGCATTGACGCTCCACTGGATTGGGATTATTGGGCGGCAGAGTTCAAGCAGGTAGACTTGTCATATCTTGTTGCATGAGCTATTACTGACAAACAGTGGCAAAGGAGATCACTCAGGATCATGAAGACCTGCACTTGCACCAACTTTGAAGCTATCAGTGACACACTATAAAGAGGATTGTCAGATGCAAACTACCTGAATCTCAATCATCGAATAAGCGTTATCGAGCTATCACTTGAATACACAACACCTGACAACATCACATCAGCTGACCATGAATCGACACAACACTTTCAGACAATAGCGCTTGGCTTATATTCATCACACATTCGTAAGTCTTCTTATGATTGTTGTACAACAATGCGATGCATGTTAGTGATGCATAATATAGGGAAGCCGTTATATCCCCACCATGGGAGCCAGATAGTGCATCATGTTGCCAACAGCACAGTGAATTTATCTGCTTACACCTTCTATCAATGCATCATCCCAAACCAATACTTTATCACAGAATGTCCCCACGCCCACCATCCACAAATAAAAGGATGTTGCCACGCTTTGTCATCTTCCACACATCTCTTTCCTTTATCCTATCTTTTGATTGATTGTCATCCTATTTGACTCTTGTAATAAGGTAAGTGTAATCATATTGCCTACAAGCGATTGATGGACAACATACTCATCTCTTTCAATGTAGCTTCCTCTCGTGATACATCTGCCAAGATGGATTTGACTCCCATCGTCTTTATTGGAAATGATATTGGTCCAGTCTACATGGTGGTGATATAACGGCTTCTGTCTTCTTGACAGTGCATTCTTGCAAATGGATGATTTCGATCCTAAATGGTAAGCTTGTGTCCCAAACCATGAATGCCATTTTCATATGGAATCCAGCCACTTACGTTGTCTATAGCTTGGAACCTGCCTCCATTATTGACAGCGCTTTCAACACCTTACGCTCTGATGATATTGCACCATTGTCAACACACAGCTGATTTCACTTTACGTGCAACTGATACTGGTGATGACATGCTCTCTGGGGAAGATAAGCCTAGTCATATTGTGAGAAAAGATCTCCAGACTGCAATAGTCAAGAACAGGAATCTGCGCATCTTGTCCACACAAGTAGCCAAGAAACGACTGCCACATCCTCGATTGAATACCTATTTTGATGCATTTACCACAACATGGCATGGCCTGCAACTCGTAGTTGATGAAACCAAGAAGATTGAAGGCCCATTGATACATTATCGAGCTGCTGAATGTGTTGTATCTTTGCTTCCTGGAAAAACATCCACTGTTCAGGGTGGTCTTCTCATTCAAGGTATGTACTGTATCGATCTTGTCTACGTAAATCATGCTTGTGTACTAAGTCACGTGTCAAGCGATGTATTCTCATTACCAAGGAGTCCTTGGGTGTCATCAAGCATACAGCGATGGAACTATTTCTCGATGATGGTGGATCGTTTCTCTATATGTCAGCTCCAACGATGATAGCTTCGAATTGATGATGAAGATAGCAAAGATGGCAGCACTTCCTCCAATGAACAGTGATAAGAAGCTACGCCAGTATCAAAAGGTTCTTGATGAAGTACTAGCAAGCAATATGGATATGATGTTCTCTGACAATCAAACACTGAAGACGATCAAACACGTTGAGATTGCTCAGCAGCTTACGTGGAGCTTGAAGAACTGTCGATATACTCCAGCTACTGTACATTATTCCCATCACACTTATTCACTATGCTCTTAAATACAATTCCTTCCAAACATGTTCATTTACATTGACATTGTCTATTCCAATCTTCATGAGACCAGCGATAGAAATCCATAATAACATTGTGCTAAATGAGAAGCATGTAAATCGCGAGTTGCTTTGGATCGTATCACAGCACTTGAAAGAGTATTTTTTGCTTGCATATAGCAATCACATCATGATCAATGCTTTATTCTCGTGGAAATGCAATATGACATCATGTGAGTAAAGGCTTGGGACAGTAGATTGCAGGCTGAAAGTCAATGATGCATCTAGTACTGTTTGCCAGTTTTATCCAGCAGACACGATCACTTTATTGAATGACGCTTGGATGCTATCTAATGGTATCCTTTGTTCTTTGGGATGCATGTAGTGTTATAGAAAGAGGATGGGAAGTTGTATGACAGTAAGGGATCAAGTGGTGGTGGATGTATAATTGATAAGGGTAGCGTATTATCATCTTATCATACCATTGTTGGTTATGTGTTGTCTATCAGCTGGCGATAAGGATGAGATTGACTACAGCATTCCAGCTGCATTACCAAGAGACTACAATCACTGTACCACATGCTGCTATGATCATACATGAATCCAAAGCTTTCTTGCAAGGATAATATGCTGTTTTCCACTGACACATTCACCAAGAGCACTATTGTGTAGACTGGCTTTAGATGAAAACCATGCTGGTTGAAAAGACGTGTGTAGTTTGATAAGAAAGCCTGCGTTGACTTTGGAGCAAAGCTGTGACCAAGAAACGTGCAGTCGATGAGTAGTCTTCTCCAAAACGCCATTGCAGCTCAATGAGAAAGGCAATGCAGCTTTCCGAGTACCTTTGGACATGGAATTGTAGTCGTAGTCGTTGGGTATTGACGTAGTGTGGATATAGGACAATAGGCAACTCAGCAGGACCCCCTTTGCAAAATCAATAGTCTGACTGATAACATACGATAGTCTGACTGATAACATACAAAGATAGTGCTTTATTTGTTTTCTGCTACAATACTAGTATTCTATGGCTATCCTAAATGCCTTATCATTTGTTTTTTGAAAAGTGGGAATGTAGTCAAAAGAGTATGAGACAAACTACCACAAGATAGTCATCCTTTCACTCGATCGACTTTTTGATCTAGTTAAAAGAGTATCAGACAAACCACCACAGATGGCTATCTTTTGACTCGATCAACTTTTTACTGCAAGCCAATTGATAATCGACTTGTGTTTTCCAGAAAGCATTCAAAGTCCTGGAACTTGGTTACACGGCGGTGGCAAGTTTAGGGGGGAATAAGGGATGGGAGTCAGCTTATCAAGACCAGCTCAATAACCTGCGTCAAGATGGCAAGCTTGGTTCACCCCGAACCACAGCTTACTCTTGGTAGTCATTTTCTTTGGCCGCCCCGTAGGGACCGTGTAGCAATAAAGAAAAGAGAAAAAGGTCTGGGGAAAAGGCCTTCTTTTATAACTTTTTGAATCAAATTCCGCTGTCATTGATTGGTGGGGTCCCCACTTTCTGGAAATCATAGGAACTTCCTTAATTGGATCCTTCAGTTGCAACGTCTGTTTTTTAGCAAGAGTACGTTTCTTTTATGTGTGTAAAGGGTACTTTTTGAAAGAAAAGATGAAATGTAGTGTGGGATATGCATGGTAAGACACAACAATGGAGCGGCGACAGCTGCCTCTTACCTTATACGGTACATAAAGTGCACGGACCATTGTACTTGTGTCAGGTTAATTGGTGCAACAGTAGGTTTGCGTCATGATTTCTGTCACAGTAAGATCATGGATAGCTTAAATATGAGGAATTCTTTACTTCAAGTTATAGTTTACTTTATTGATACAAGTCTATAGGCTATTGTAGGTGAATCAGCTGCATCTGTAGCAGGCGGAATGGCATGGGGTGCACAGTATCCCTGGCGACAGAAGAAGCCCGTATCCTCTACTCATACTTGACAAAGGAAAAGCAAGACCTATTTTTTCTATAAGACTACGCTGATTCCACTGTTGTATTTTGCTTCACTGTACATTGTCAATGGGTCGGCATGTTCACGATCCATGGTCAATGGCACGTCAAGACCAATGGGCAAGGCTTTCCAGCTTCATGGTACTTGTACGTGTACTTGCCATCGACTTGTCACCCGAACTTCACTTCAATACAGCACAGTTTTTCAAGCACTGGATTGCTTCAATTGTTCCAAGTTTGACGCGTGGGGATGACTGTCAAGGCTTATATGATCGCTTTATGGTTGTTATTGTCGATTACCTTTCCTTGATCTTACATTGACTGGCGACTCTAGCATGTAGTAAGTGGATTCTACTGACGCAAGCAAGGCATCAAGTTTGACCAACCATCATACGACTTGTATTGATATGGATCGTTCTACTGATTTGAAGGTTGACTACTCTAAATCAGCACATCAAGCAAACTGACTTTGGTGCCATGATCTTTTCCTTGTCGTCTTTGCTTTTTTCATTGCCTTACTTTGATCATGTCTAACAGTATCATTACCTTTTGTCAGTGGATCACTGTAGCAGTCCTGCTCTCCTTGATCATGGTAAGCTGTCATTCCAGGTGCTGTTATTGCTTTCAAAAGAGGTTCCCAACGTAATATATCTTTATGACAGGCGATTCTTCTGTAAAGAGTGTCTACTGGTAGTTCATAACTTTGTGCTTCATGTATTGGTCGGCACTATCAAGTACGTATGACTGTCGCCCTTTTAGGAACATTGGCTAACATGTGTCATAACCATGTAGAAGACTACTACAACAAGCTACGCTTTTGATGCATGAAGCTTTATTGGATCACCTGCTCACCATCACCGTGCCATCACTTACGTGCTTTGACAAACAGTTACAGATTGACACGTGGACCACTTCAACCAACGAGATATCCGGTCAAAGATTCCATGTTTATATGAATGTTTTAGATGACTTTTGATGCATTATAATATAGAAGGATGATTGCTTCGCACATGAAAGTAAACTGCAGTGTTGTCAGGCTTAATCATTTATGGGAGACTTCGGAAAAGTACAATAAGTGCTATCTAATGGATATGGATGTCAAGTTGTAGTAGCTAGCTAGTGTGGATATAACGGCTTTTTGGTATTGCCAACGTGGGGACATAAGACACAGAACGACTATCTCTACATAATCCCATGCCATTCCTCCATATAATCCTACCCAAAGCCTACACCTTCATCTGACGGCAATCCAACAATCATTCAATCGTGGTCTTTTTTTCAAGTTCGTTTATTCTTCTCTTCAATTTGACGTTCTAGTTCTTCTGCTTGTGCTGTCACTTGCGCTAGTTCTTGTCTAAGCTGTTCTAGTTTGTTGTCATTCTCTTCACATTGCTCGAGCCAGTCTTGTGCTTTTGTAACCTTGTCAGCCAACTCTGCATTCTCTTCCTCCACTTTCTTTTCTTGTTCCAGTAAATCCCTGATGCGCTTTGCCTTGTCGATCTGCGCGTTCAGTCGATCGAGATCCTCTTTGCGTTCTTTCAAGGACTTGTCTAGTCGCTTTTGCTTCTGTGCCTCCAAGTCTAGTTCGTCATTGAGATTGGCTATTTCGTGTGAGATCAAGTCAAGCTGGTCTTGGTGGTTTGACATGAGAGAAAAAGAGACAAAGAAAGAGAGAAAGGATTATTGAAAGACAGTGGGATGTTACACATAGATGCTTTATTTGTTACCGCCTACTACTGACATCAACTTGCCAAAGAGTCCTTTTGCACCACCATCACCACCACTACTATCAGCAGCAGCTTGAGCTGGAGCATTACCACCACCGCCCATATTGCTTGCAAGATTCATCAATGTACTGAATCCAGAGCTTGAACTACCCATCTTTTGAGTCATGAAAAACTTGAGTGCCCATTGAACAGCTGTCTTGAGAATATCACTTTGTCCTGCACCACCAGCATTATTGTTCATAAACAACTTCATGCCTTCACTCATGGCTAATCCTGCAAGCTGTTCTGTGCTTCCACCACCCTTTTTCGAGTCTCCACCAGCAAACATTTTGAATGCTTGCAATGCTGCAGCAGAACCAAGATCTTGTGAAGAGGATGATTTCTGATTCTGGCCATAAATCATATCGTGTGCCTTGGCTGCAAATTGGATATCTTGTTCACCTGCTGCTTCTTGTGATTGTCCACCACCCATCACACTTGACATGACTTCCGAAAACAATCCCTTGTTCTCTGATACAGAATGAGCGACTAGTCATAATGAATCAATAAAACAACACCTTACCATTACCACCACCTAGCTTTTGAGTGGCAATATCAGCAGCATGACTCACGTCAGTTTGTTCTACATGATTCAATTAGTATCCTTATTCATCCGTACCAACAATAGAATACTTGCTTAAAAGGTTGCTTGCTTGTTCAAATAGCATAATGATTACTGTTGTTGTAATACAAGATGAATGTCTTCAAGATCCAAACAATCCCACTTTATAAACAATGAAACCAAGACCCCTGTTTGTGCGTGCATAATGACATAAGATCCTCCTTTGCATAAATAATGATACACATTAAACATTGAAACGTCTTTTAATTTCATCTAAAATGAAAGCTTTCCTATGACTACAAAGCTCATCTAGCTTTTCATAAAGTGGATCGGAGTAACGTGGTTCAACACGCATGCCTTGTGCCGTCACTGTGATTACATCACCTACACATCGACCATCATGAGTCTTTTTGACACCTTTTGCTTTGTTTGTCTTACCATTCAGTGCTTCGTTCTCAATGACATGTATATATGCATTCACACATCGTGACATGGGTACCATCCCTAATGCTGTAGCAACGTCCTTGGATGGTCCACTGACCATGGGTGTGTCTAGCATATACAATGCAACATGTCAGGTGATAAAGTATGGGATAATATCCTCACAATAGATACATACCAACGAAATGGGGAGCCACTGCATTCACACGAATATTGGTTGAGCGGAATAATGTGCCATAGCTTTTCGCTAATCCTATGATCTGCAGCAGGAATAATGAGCATAATAGCATAGTACACTTGTTGGAGAATAGTACACTTACACCATGTTTGGATGCAGCATACAATGGAGCTAAAGGAGCACCACAAAATCCATAGATAGAAGAAGTATGAATCACCAGACCAGGTTTGTCATTCTTGATGAAATGTTGCACTGCTGTACGTGTAGCCTTGGCAGCAGCTGCAAGATTGACTTCAAGGGTGCGATAACTACCTATGTATCATAATGCAACATGAGATAGTGTTAATAAATCATTGAGATATGACCTATGTACCATCTTGTTCTGCATCATTGAGTAGATCAGACGACTCAAGTATCCCTGCAACAATGATAACAATGTCCACAGTTTTCCCAAATTGCTTGGCAGCAACGTCATACAAGGCTTCTTGAGATGCCCAGTCAGTGACATCGCACATGTGAAACACAGCCCTGGTGGATCCAGCTTGTGTGTTAATGTAATCTTGCAGTGCACATCCCTTTTCTTGGTTGGTGCCCAAAAATATGACAGATGCTCTAAAAAAGAGGAGAATTGATCAGCCAATCCATATTTAGGAGGCATTATGCGCAGTAGCAACAACAACAGTCCCTCTTTAAAGGGGGTGATAGATACGTGATTGCCATGCTTTTCCCATTTTTCATTGTCTAATCGTACCCGAGTGATGTAAACTTTGATGTAAGCTCCTTTCCGATACCTAAGAATCAAATGAGTATGCTGCTTGTTTCTTCAATATAGTGTTATAGTACCTGAAGTACCTCCATATACTGCTACGACCTTGTCATGTAATGGATGCAGCATAATGATGTGATGGTGCGTTATGTACGGGCTGGTTGTATATGAAATTCAAGCACAAGACGATAGATGCTTGTCAATGAAAAGAAAAAGAGAAAGTCAGGGCACGATCTCTTTCATCGACCACGATGTTTTAATTCAAAGAGCAAAGAAACAAGGTTTTTAGGGAACGATGTAAAAGCTCGGCTTTTTCCCTTTTTGGTGCCAAAAAGAGGGGTGATACATTGTACACGCAGGCTCTACATGGGGAACTTTGTATTATTATCCTACTATATCCGCTCTTTATTTTTCCCTTGTACGATCCACTAGTTGTATCACCTGCATTGCAGGAGGTATAATACCAGCATTCTCATTGATTCATGTTTCACAATGTATGCTCATGTTATGAAAATGAGAAGGATGCAGCTAATTTGATGCGTGCGGCGTGCTTGATGAATTACATGACAAGGCGAGCTTGCATAAAATCTGCAGGTTGCATGTAAAGAACGCAGCACCCTGATCTCGAATTCATTGCTCTTGTTGACGTAGACGTCCATTGGCAGTCATCGGGTATCTGATGCATGCTCAGCATATGTTTTGCTACATCACCAATCTTCTGTGTTATTACTGACTACTTCAAGTAGCATATGTCACTCTAAATGCAGGATTGCAACAACTATGTGAAAGTGCTATAGACCATGGTTTGGGTGCTTTGGTCACTCTTCATGGTGATGTAACCACTTTGTGTAAAACTAGCTTTTCAGATCCAAGAATTGTTACTAGAAATGGGATGAGGAAATTGTTTTGGTGGCAACAACTTATGTCACATTGTTCTAAAGATCAGATTCCTTGATGACCTATCACACTTTCATCTGCCAATGTAACATCTTTATTAAAGGTTTGTGCGATATTAGAGCAATGGATGATACACTTGACATAAAGTAAAGCTTCACTTTCTGGTTATTACAACTCTGTATTGCTTAAGCTATATAGCCTGGTACCTAGTCCAATACAGTGTTAGTGAATGGCTGTTGCTCGTGGTTCATTGTGAATGATGGCTCAAAGCAGATACTATGACTAGTGTACCATTGTTGAAGTTGTACCAAACAAGGATTCAACAACATCCATGTTCATTGTTAGATAATTGATATATAAAGGGGATACTTTTGCAAATAAGATAATGAAAATACCTTATGTCACGTATAACAGCAGTTGATACACAATCACTTGCCGGCTTAGAAGCTGTCGTAAGGATCATCCAAGAGCGATTGATCGAAAGCCAGATAGACAAACTCGACATTGTACCCGATGTGTTATGCAAGCTTGTATCGGATAACAACTTGGAGCGTCTTTTGCAGCTAGCGCACGACTCGATATCAATGACTGATAATGTCATGTCATCTACGCTTCAAGCTTGTTTCTCAACACAACATGATCAAGTGATACCTAACACCACTGTCTTTTACATTCGCTCCATCAACTTGACTTGTGGCCAGCTAAAGTTGATTCTCGAAATGTATCATCATCGGCACTATGATCCAGTGTTTGTACAAGGGCTTATGCACCATCTTGCTTACAAATCCAACGACAATCCTGTGGCATTGCGCTATATTGGCTGCACATCCAAGCAAACACCTTACATGCGTCACTTTGCGGATCTTTCCAGTAACAATGTGGCTGCCAGTCGTTATGCCAACATGATGACATTACTCAAGGAAATCTTTGATGGCAATGTTCAAGTCAATGTTTATACGATACCATTGCTTCAGCTACAAGGTGAACAGGGAGATCCATCATTACCACTCATTGATGCGACAGAACAAGTCCTGATTCATTTATTTGGTCGTCAATTTCTTCTCAATGTGCAACCAGGTGGACATTTCTACTCCTATGTCCCAGAACAAGATGATCAAAAATGTATTCATTGTCTCCCAATGACCCATGCCAAGCAATTTTTGACTGGTTCTGGTGCCTTTGGAAATCATCAAGATCAAGGAGCAGTCTTTAGCATTTATCAAGCATCTCGCACACAATTAAGCTTATCAGAACCCAGCATTGCAAATATGCTACCTGATGCCTATCTTCAACATGTGACATTACAAGCTGCTCCACACAATGGTTGCTTTAACGAATTCACTCCTATGACGATCTTTGGCAAGGAAATGGCTATTGAAGACTCGCATACAAGACGTGGATTCTTTCAAGGCTGTGGTGCTGGTGCTGTTTCTCATATGATGATTCAACTTGTACTGAGCAACCAAAATCTTAAGCAAGATGCTATCAGCTTTGTCGACTTGTGGATGTTGATGTCTATGATACCCAAGTTGGATCATGCTATGGCTACCACTTCAAGTGTGTTACGCCAGATACGATGCCTTACTATGGTCACTATGGGATATCTACCAGCTGCTATTGCTCGATCCAAGTTTCATGGAAGGTAATATTATCCAAAGAGGCAATACTTTATTTCTCACATTTGACATAAAATAGACAATCCTTGACTGAGGAATATTATGCAACTGTTATAGGAGAGCCAATGCTCATCCACGTGGATGACTTTTATCAAGGCACTCCGATTGAGGAACAAGAAATTAATAACTACTGGGGAGTGGCTATTCCACATCTTGATCCTAGTTCATTGGCTTTTGGTTCACGTGATCCTCGTGTCTTGCGTCTGGTGTTTCTTTGTTGGATACGTTCACTCTTGTTACTCGATTGTTGTCTCGTTGCACTTGAAACTACACCTTCCAATGACGAGAATGGACCTGGTACACTTGCATTTGCCAAGAACTTGACTGTCATGTTGCAACAACGTGAAGCACGATCCGATCTGGTCGAAAGGATAAAGGAGGCAAGAGACGCTGTTTGTGATATGAGAGCATCAGATTCACTTGGTAAGTACCTGTCAAGAGTATATTCACCCTTGATTAATATGAATATCGTGTATAGGTCTTAGTGAAAGGACTCTGTTTCGAAATGAGACATTGCGTGATGATGAAGCATGTGATATTCTACCACACCACATTCGACCTGGCCAACTTGGGATCTCCAGTCATGTTGAAAGATATGGTGTCACAGTGGGAGAGCCAGAATCATTTGAACGAGAAGAGCAATATCTCACGATTATGCGATATGATGACGCCATGTTTCACGAATGTCCTTCCTATTTGCAGAGTCCTGAAGACTGGCGTCAATGGTTTATGACTCTTGATCGAGGCGTGAATATCTTGTCATCACTTGTTCAGCGCATCCAACTGGAGACTGGTTCACTCCTTGGCAACATCAATGAAGAAAAATACGATTATCTCAAGACCGAGTGCAAGGCACCTGTAGGTTTTGAAGACAATGATACTTGGATGCTGTGTCATGATTTGGTGTCTCAAGCACGTCGTGAAAGATCAAACATGCTTTGGCGAGGAACTATGCAAGTTCGCAACAAGGCACAACTCATGTCTTTTATCCGCAAACGAAGCAACAAGCACGCTTTCGAGTATTTCATGTCATGTCCCATTTTGGTCAAGAGCACAGGAAGAGCATATTTCCGTGTCATTGTAGATGGCAGTCAATATCAAGAAAAGGATGGTCTATGGATTGGCAAAGAATATGAAGGTGAACGTATTCTTGATTATGATCCTGATGTGGAAAGCAATGGATTGGTAAGTGATGAAGAATTATGTCATAGAAACAAGATCACTGATCCAATTGAATACAGGTTGTCAAGGATTTGAATGGTACTCCTTTACGTACTATTCCTGATACATGGCTGATGGTTCATGCTCCCAATACGTATTTCCGGACTTTTGTCAAGACTGTTGCATTCAAGAACAAGAGTTTACGTCCTCAAGTTGCCGACCATATCAGAATGGGAGAGCCATTGACATACACAAGCATGGTCCTTGCTTTTTTGGAAGTTTATTGTTCTGAACGTGATATTCAAGTATGCGTCTCATCTGAACCAGTGCCAGGAATTCCAAGATTCGCAAGTCTTATGCAACACGTATTGGTTCAATATGGATATCCACTCGAGGTGGAGATTTGGAAGGAACTCTTGAACAAAGGAAGTCATGGTTTAAAGTAAGTGATACTATGATGTAGGCATATCAGATGATTAACACTTTATTTCATAGCGAGATCAAAAAGTACTTCAAAAAGGTGCATCAGATCACTACTCAAGGAAACATCTGGAAGATACACAAGTTCTCTCCATCTTCGTTTGAACAAGTGCCACACAATTGTCGGAAGCGTAAGCTAAGTGTCTTGCAGCAAGATACTATTACTTTGGATGGTGAGAACGAGGAGATGGCCCCTGCGAAGAAACGCTCCTGTGTCAGCAATGACAATTCCAGTACACTTGATACAAGACCTTTTTGGCAATGGTGGTGTCTTTTCCACAACAATACCAATCAAGACAAGGTGATAGTCGACTTTGATGATCATTCCCATGGTTTTTGGCATGAGTTTCAGCAAGTGGCAATGAATGTCGATGATGACACTATCAAGCAATTTCTGGCTATACGTGATTCCAAGGACTTTCAATCTTTGCATTCAATTGCCAAGTCATATGGATGGACGATATCCGCGAATGATTCCAATAGTCGTTATCTATACATTGCACCACCATCTTTTCCCCCCGAAGAACCACTTGATGATATGTAGCCTTCTTTTGTATTGAAACATTAAAATGAATTCCATCTATATTACATTGGTATTCTATCTAGCTGTAGCAGTGCGGAGGATCAAAGCCGAAAACGAATAGCGTGCATTACCAGCACGAGTTGTCTTGTATCTCTTTACGCAACATGTCAAATATCCGCGTGGTAAGCCGACACCCCTGAATAAAGCATCCATTCTATAAGCTGACATTCTTTGTAGTTAAGCCAACAATCCGAGCAAGAAGCCGATGTCGAAGTGTCTTGGGCTGACCAACAGCGAATCAACGAGTTCAGCAAGCTAAACGCCAAGATCGACGACTTGGAGGAAAAGTATGAAAAGCTCAAGGTAAGCATGGCATGTCACCACTGTAAGGTACCAAACTTACGTGTCCATATGGGCATTTAGCAAGAGAAGGAATACCTGGATGATGTCTCCATGGAACTGGAACTAGCCGATGAGGACGAGCCTATTCGACACAAGATTGGCGACGCGTTTGTGCATATCCCAGTATCTGAAGCATTGGAACGTGTGGCTAAGGAAAATGAACAACTTGATCTCAAGCTTGAAGCTGTCAAGAGCGATATCGATTCAGTACAAAGCAAAATGTCAGATCTGAAAAAGGATCTCTATGCAAAGTTTGGCAGTTCCATCAATCTCGAAAAGGACTAAATACATATATATCATGCATTGTTTTTATATATCTTTCTCTCGTTTTATTGTTTCAAAATGTTGTATTGTATTAAACAGTAGCTGTATTGAGCTCATTCAACTGTTTGACATCACTAAATACACTGGTAATGCTTGCATCCACTTGGTTGGTAAACACCACGCTCTCGAGCGTTACTAAGAAATCACCACTCTCCTTGTAATACTGCATAGACATTGAGAAATGAGACATCTATCCATTGACTTTTTTCGCTTCTTACTCATACCTTTCGCATGCTTTCCCTGTACCAGCCAAAGATCCATCGATAGTTCCATGTCAATTGTGTGTCACGTTCATGTGGAGGGAAAGGAGCCAATGCATCTTGCAAGGTTTGTACAAATCGCTGATAAGCTGCCATAAAAACTTCCTTTTGTTCTCGACAAACAGTGCTCAAGGAATTCTCAATGATGCGCAAAGTATCCAATTCTTGTTGTGCTTCGGCTTGTGCCACTGAAAATAAACCATGTCAATCACTTGTAAAAAGAGAGTAAGGAAAAACAATGATACGTACTTTCATTTGATTCTTCTTGGGCACGCTTTGCTTCATTCTCCTTGTGTGTCTTTTCTGCATCTTCCAACTTGACTCGTACTTGACCAACACGGGCAACGACCTTGCTCATGGTGTTTTGAAGAATTTCCCATGCATAGAAACGATAAGCGCTGTCTGATTGTTGTGTTTCAAATACCCAAGTGATGATGCTGGCAGGATCAATGACACGATAGTTCAGCAGTTTGTCCAGGATGATGCCTAGGAACTGGATATTTGCAAATGAGTATATGATAGGAATGTGAATCAGTCTACTTACCTGTGTATTGTCCTTCCAAAAAGCAGCTGCAATCTGTACAGTACGAAGACGTGATTCAGGAGATGAATTGACATATCGTAACACTTCAAGATATCTAAAGAATGACATCAATATCACATGCTACATCATCCAAATGTTTAAACTAACCTTTCCACCACATTCAATACATGAGAGAAACTCTTGCTGCCAACAAAAAGCATACATTGTGTAAACAGTTCTTGCATGAATCGTTCTTGTTCTTGAACATCATTGCTGTGTTGCTCCTTGATACGATCCAATAAAGCTTGCACATCATCTGTGGATTTCTTGGCTCGAAGGGTACCAATCACTTCCTTGGCAGCTTCATGTTGTGGATGCTCTGCACTTTGGTATGCGAAATCAGGTGCTGGTGCAGTGGGAGGAATCAATCCATGTAGATTCTCTGGAACGATGCTCTTGATGCGTTCATAGTAGCTGAGATGGATCAACTTTCCAATTGTCTCGCGAATAAAGCAAACTTGAGGATGACTTGGCTCCAATGTGAGAACACTGTCCCTAATAAGATGATACAAGAGTAAGCATCCATACAACAAATCGATTAATCACTTCTTTTTGCTTACCATGAAGCCCAATCCCACTGGAATCCAAAATTGCTCAAGTGATGTGCAAACCAGACAGAAAGTCTATAAACGCATTCTGTATCCATATCGGTCAATCGGTCAAACATGATCTTGACAGACCTTCCAAGAGCCAAGGGAAAGGTGTTTGTCTCTGTACGGCAGAGTTCGGCCATAATGCATGTGTAATATACTTGACGATAGGGTGGCGAAGGAAGCTTGAGCATTTGTGACATGATAACCTATAAATGTGTTAGTTATGAAGTTCATATCATCAATGCTTGTCAATCTTACTTCAAGAAGGATATCAGCCAAACACCATCCCTGTGCATCCTCCTCCATGTTTTCATCACCATCGCCATCGCGCTCGTTGCTGTGTGAAGATCGGAAATGACCAGGTTCGAAACTGTTGCCGACTGCCAGCAAGTACTTGCCACACTCCTTGCGATTGGGTTCAAATATGCGTAGAATATCAGAAATCACATCATTGAGCACAAAGTATTCGAGACTATTGTGATCAGGCACATTGGGAAGTGACTAGTATTCATGTCAGAAATGTAAAAGTTGCATATAACAGATATGGTACTTACTACACCAGCATCATCCACGTGGATCTTGAAAAACTTTTCTGGACCAATGTATGCACTTAGATCTGTGTGCTCAGGTAATTCAATTCGAGGAATATCATGCTAGTGTATGGTTCAATCAGTATCATGTAAAGATGTTGTTGCAAACTATATACGCACCTGCACAGCTGAACTGAATTCGCTTTCAAACCAGTTGTAGAGTCTTGGGATAAATCCAAACTAGCATTACATATCAATATCAATCATATATCATGCATCAAGGTTTTACTTACTTCCCATTCCTTGTCACGAAGTTGCTTGATGAGTTCCCAAAGGTGTGCGAGAGCCTATAAGGATAATAGAATAAGAATCAAGAGCGAGAGGATCAATGATAACTTGTACTTACATCTTGTGTATTGTCAGCATTGCCAGATCGGTAGCACTTTAAGATGTCAAGTGAAGAAACGGCAGGTCGTCTGTCCATATATTCTTCAATACGTTGCAAGATATCATTGAAATTGGAGGATGTCTGCTCAGAAAGCTGCTTTGCACTCTATAGTAGCATTTAGCCATGCATCAAAGATACTTTCATTCCAACTTACCCAAGGAAGTGTCGATAGAATGATGTAAATGATGCAATCCACACGGCACTACAAGACAAGAAATTGTTAATGCAAGATGTCCATTATCATGCAGCTATTGCACATACTCGCTTCGCATTAGGCTCGTTCAACACAGACAAGAGATCATTGATCAATCCACAATAAGATGTAGGAGAAATAACATTGGCATTGACCAATTCACCATAGAATCTCATGATTTGCTTGAGCTTGATCCAATTGGCTTCTGCGACTGTTTGCTTGAGCATGTCATTGATAAGATACATGAGCTTGCTGACAAGATCATGGCTGGATACATTGAGCAATCCGAGAAGTGTACCATACACGGGTGCTTTAGCTGGCAATTCGGTAATGCTGTAGCAGTATCATATCCCGATCAGTCAATGTCGCATGATAATAAAGCCGTCCTAATCTTACCATGCCTTCAATGTGTCTTGTACAGTGTCAGGATACTTTGAGTAGTCGTTGTCGAGAATATTCTTCATCTTGTTCAAGTTGACTTGAAGCTCTGGTGAAATCTAGTGGATCTTATGTCAGAAGGCTGGTCTCTTTGACAACTACACGCGTGTATAGTATACCTTGTCGCCAATCTTGATAATAAGACCACGCAATCGAACTTCAATGTCTTCCACGTCGTCATCTCTTGGAGGGGATCTACGTCTTCGTGGACCACGGCGATCGTCTAGTTTATAAAGAGCAGTGAGTTCAAGGTCAAACACTGTAAGCTGTTTTATCCTATTTACCTCGGTAACGTCCTCCTCCACCAGATCGACCGTAATTGTTGCCTGTATTCGTGTTGGTTCAGTTGCTTGATATCGGATTCACACGTGGGACTTACCGTCTTGTCGCGATCGATAGTATCCTCGTGATTCGTAGCTCATAAAGAAAAAGAGGAGAAAGGAAAGTGTCCAGCAAATTCGCGTCACCAGCACATCCAATAAGCTTCCCAAAACGTCATCCACAGCATTACAAGTAGTAGAATCATCCCCCATGGATCAAGAATCGTTTCTACGTGACCATATAGACGAACTACAATGTGTATGACAGCAGCAACACCATACAATCCTCTCTTTAAAAGTCTGTATTACGCCCAAATTGATCCCATCCACTATATCAGCTTCTTGAACCCCATCCACACCCACATCAATAAATGCTTCTGCGCCATCACAGACAATGGTGTATCAATCTCTTTTTACACATGCATCATGCATTACAAGACCACCAAGTCATTTCTCCAAACAATACTGATCAGTCTTTCTTAATCCATCCATATGCCGTTGCCATGGCAAATATATGTTCCCTACCCAATTCCCAATATGATTCCCATCTTTGAAAGCATTACCATCTTTAACATGACATTACAAAGTACATAAGTTGGATCCAAGAGATATCGCACAAACGCGCCAGTGATATATTGCCTGCGAGTTTAATCTTTATACAGAATCAAGTGATACAATCTAATGGTGCTCAACGTTCTTGTGGTGCTCTGTCAAGTAGATGATACAATCAATAAACCATTCATGACCTATATCCATCATCTAAAACTTACTCAAGTGGAAGTGGTAGTCAATGGTGTAGCCAGCAGCGAAGACACCGAAAATGAGGTGGAGCAAGGGAGTGACGGAGGCATTGTCGCCATCAATGTAGCGAGCCTTGTAACGACCCCAGAGTCCAGAAGGCTTGGCAGGTTCAACGGTACCCTTGGGCAAGTTCTACAGTCGACAGTTAAGTCCATGTGTCTATTGGTGCGCGTTTATATGTGTAAAGTGGTCATTGCATACCTTGTAGAAGGCAACAAGTTGAGCAAGTTGGGCGTCCTTGGCACCAGAGCCAGAGACCTTGGTGGCAGCAGCAACGTTAGGAGGAATGAGAGCCTTGGTGGTGTAGGCACGACGAATAACGGTGTTGAACATGTCGTTTATTGGAGAAGGGGAAAAAGTCTTTTGTTTTGCTGACCCCTTCGATAACTTGCCGGCGGGCTCAACAACTCACCCAGCCAATCACACATCCTCCTTATTCTGTATCCAATGGAAACACTTGTAGCTAGCGTAGTGTACGAATATCCCTATCCCTTTGAGAAGATTAAATCTGCTATGTCATTTGCATTTAAGTTGTGTTCCATTTTCTTCATGCACATGTGTATCTTAAAGAGCTTGGCTTCTTGATGCACTACAAACAATAGTCCCATTCTGCACACAACAATGATAGCAGCTGACATACAATCACATCATCAATTATCCAAGAAGCATGCAAGAGTTCTACATGACGTGCTACAAAAGGTCTAGATGTCATGCACATGCCACTGTCAAGCAATGTTTTCTTCCATAGCTTTCGTATGGCACATTTCTTTTGCATCCACATCCAACCAATAATAAAAGCAAGATTCATGTCATTGAATTGACTAGGTATCATACATTTCGTTTCTTCTGGGCGCAAAAGATTGGTAGACAGACGTGATCCAGCTTATAGTTTTGGCAAACGTACCATGACAAGTATTTACATGAACAACATGTTCACATTTCACTTCATTACAGGAGCCAAATATCACAATGACAGCTAAGAAAATGAGAATAGGATAACGATGAAAAGCTAAGAACAATCACACAGAGCAGTACATTGAAAAAGTAATGGATTCTATTGCTAAAACAGCCATACAACAATAACAGGATATAGTGACAAAAGTCATAGTGTTACAGAATGCATGATAACAGTGAGGATGATATTAGGTGATAAGCACAATGTCCACAATGGAACACTTCTATGCTAGTGACAAGCTGTAGCTGGTGGAGCTGTTGGCTGGCATTCATGTACAAGAGCCGCCGTGAACAAATTTTAATCTTCCTTCTGTTTCCTTACCCACATCTTTTCTTAGCATAAACCAGCCATGGTATATTATCTACAGCACTCGAACGTATCAACAAGATACTTATACGACCTTATTCTTCTCATAGTCTTTACCGATTTCAGTCTCGCCTTCAGAATCCAAAGATCTTCTTCGAATGGAGCGTGTTGGCAAGTCTTGAACGCGTTTTCAACTAGTGTCTTGACGCACAGTGAAACTCATGCTTCCCTTTCAATAGGTGCCCATTCACACATTCGCGGTCTCGGTCTCGACGATGCACTCGAACCACGTGCTACATCGCAAGGCATGGTCGGTCAACTTAAAGCACGTAAAGCAGCTGGTGTTATCCTTCGTATGATTGAAGCTGGCAAGATCGCTGGTCGTGCTGTGCTGATCGCTGGTCCTCCTTCAACTGGCAAAACAGCTATTGCTATGGGTATGTGTTTCTCTTGCTGTTGTCAAAGTGTATTGTTATTAACATTGGATATACTTCATTATGCATATAGGCATGGCTCAAGGTATGACGATGACGACAATGGATACGATAAGCAACATGGATCAGTCTCACCAATACCTATCATCACTTTCACTTCTTTAGCTCTTGGTTCTGATGTTCCTTTCACTATGCTTGCAGCATCTGAGATCTTTTCACTGGAAATGTCAAAAACTGAAGCATTGACTCAAGCATTCCGTCGATCGATTGGTGTGCGTATCAAGGAAGAATCTGAAATCATCGAGGGTGAAGTGGTGGAAATCCAGATTGATCGATCATTGACAGGAGTAAGTAGATCATAGTCATAGTGTTATGATGTATACTCATTCTATGGCAATCATATTAGGGAGCCAAGACTGGCAAGCTCACTCTTAAGACGACCGATATGGAAACAGTATATGACTTGGGCAACAAGATGATTGATGCTTTGAACAAAGAGAAGGTTATGGCAGGGTAAGTTTTCTGGATAATGTGAAGGTATAAGCACATTTCACTAACGCTACATTGAAACTAGTGACGTTATTGCTATTGACAAGGCTTCTGGACGTATCACAAAGCTTGGACGCTCTTTCACACGAGCACGAGATTATGATGCTATGGGATCTGATGTAAGGAAACAAACAATGAAGAAAGGATATTGCAGTGGACTGACGTTGATTACAATAGACCAAGTTTGTTCAATGCCCAGAAGGAGAATTGCAGAAGCGCAAAGAAGTTGTTCACACCGTATCATTGCATGAGATTGATGTCATCAACAGCAGAACACAGGGCTTCTTGGCTCTCTTTTCAGGTAGGAGGATCAAGGAATATGAGAGATGATAAAACTGAATACAATCAATCACAGGTGACACTGGTGAAATCAAGTCAGAAGTGCGAGATCAAATCAACGCCAAGGTGGCCGAATGGAGAGAAGAAGGCAAAGCAGACATTGTGCCTGGTGTAAGTAAATGTGAACATGTTGCTACATGTCAATTGTATGATGCTTATTTGATGCTATAGGTATTATTTATTGATGAAGTTCACATGCTTGACATTGAATGTTTCTCATTCTTGAACCGAGCATTGGAAGATGAAATGTCTCCTGTTGTTGTTATGGCATCCAACCGTGGTGTTACCAAAATCCGTGGCACCAAGTACAAATCTCCACATGGTATCCCTGTTGATCTTCTGGACCGTATGCTTATCATCTCTACACAATCTTATGAAGAAAGCGAAATCAATCAGATCCTCACTATCCGGTAGGTGTTGTTTATGATCCATATTACAGATCAGATTACTCATTCTGCAAACATTAGATGCCAAGAGGAAGATGTGGAAATGACTGATGATGCACGGGATGTGTTGACAAAGATTGGTGTTGAAACATCGTTGCGTTATGCTATTCATCTCATCACGGCTGCTAATCTTGTTGCAAGGAAGAGAAAGGTATGTATTGATCATCAACAACTTACAATGCTCTTATTGATATATCATATATATGACACTTAGGCACCTGCTGTTGATATCCAAGACATCAAACGCGTCTATTCACTTTTCCTTGATGAGAAGCGATCAGTGCAATATCTCAAAGACTATCAAGACCAGTACATGTTCAATGAAGTGAATGATGGCAGTAGCAGCATGGCAGTAGATACAGCAATGGAAATGTAAAAAGAAGAGAATCGATACACTTTATATTCAATATAACATCATTGACATTACGACCCACGAACCAAATGTGATCATGAGGATGGATTGGAAGGACATATTGCTTGTCATTGAAGCAGGGGCAGCAGAGTTATGGGAGGAAGAGGCACTTGGGGATGATGCACTTGACATTTGGGAAGCAGTTTGGATTTTGATACCTGTGGGACCGGATACAGAAGCACTTTGGGAAGCGGATTGAGCCTGACTTGCGGATTGGGAGTTCACATTGGCAGCTTCAATTTGGGCAAGCTTACCCACCCCCCATGGGATTTTTTCACCTAATATCGTCATCCATGTTTCAGTTTAAAAGAGGAACACTTGATGTGCATCTTGTACATTTTGCATGACAAACAATACTTACCACTGGGTTGTTCAGCATGTTCAGGTGTTTCTTGCTTACCATCTTCACCTACAATAGCAAAACGAGTTGTCCAGGCATTTTCACCATTCTCTACATGAAACGTTTTACGTACAAGTACAAAAAGAAGGTTAATGAGGAGTTTTATGCTTATTTGGTCAGGGTCTTACCATTTGTGAACATCAAAAAGTAGACAGGAGCGTGAGGAGTGACGTCTGGCGCTTTCCACTTGTAGCTGGTGGCGCCGTTTGCAGTTGACAGATTCTATCATTCCCAATATGGATATCAACATGAGACGCATCTTTCTTCAGGGTCCAATATGCATACCGAAGCGACATTGGATAAGAACACCTGATCCATATCATCACCCGTCATCAAATCTGCAAGTACGTAAACATGCCGCAGATGTATGGCGTGTGTATCATTATGTTTAATTGATCATTATTGCCGACAATCGCCTAAACTCGCTCCTTATCAGCTTACCGATCTTAAAGTTTCTCCAATTCTTTTCCATCAACGGCTTGGTACCATCCTCCTCTATCGTCATGCATATCAACTCAGTCATACGATGATGATGATTCTATCTTGTGGTGCCTGAATAATTTCCTCACCCCATATTATATCGTATTCCTTGCCAGCTTGCCACACTGTACCAGGTTCGGGTACAGATGGTGAAAATTCGCACACGACAACTTGCCATAAGCCAACAATAGTCAACAAGGCTAACCAACTGCCAATCATGTTAAGAAGAAGATAAGATATGAAAGAAGAATGAATAAAAGTATCCGAATACACACTTTCTTATTTAACAATTGCGTGCCTGCTATGATATTTTCATTACAACGATCCACATATGAATAGTAACTAGCATTAACATACCTCCCAATCTTCAATTCACCTTGTACTTAAGATTCACACACTCTAGCATCATCGAATTCATGGCCCCCCTTTCTCTAGTGAGCGGAGCAAGTATATGATGATGGATAGCAGCTTGATATGATATCATTGACTTGTCAAATTGCATCGCCGATAGAGGTTCCCGATCCGATTCTTAGCCTATCGCAGCCTACAAAGACCTTCTACTCCGTCTACTTTGATCCGGTATAGATAGTGGCAAAGTGACAAGAAACAAAAATGCGTATACATGAGAAAGTATATAAACAGGCGACTTAATTGGCCATTTCAAGGTATCAACATCCAACTTGCTCTTTTTTCTTTGTACAACACATATAACAAACACACATTACACAACATGATTGCCTCTCGTACTGCTTCTTTCTTGGTTGTCCCTGTTACTACTGCTGCTGGTTATGCCACTTATGTTCGAACCACTGCACAACCCACTCCTGCATATTCTCATATCATGACTCAACGTGGTGCCGACTCTGAAGGCCGTAAGGAATGGCACAAGGTGAACAATGGTATTGGTCTCGTCGACGTTGGCCGTAGTGGTGGTGGTCTGTAAACAAGCAACACGCAACTTCCCCACATTCAGTGCATGATTGTACCACCAAACATCATCCAAGTCTTATCTTCCACGCACATCATCTTGACATCCTTCTTTTCGCATATCAATACCCAGAATCCCCTTTGTTGTTCTTCTTATTTGCTTTCTCTGTGTTCACAAGAAGAGAATCACTGGCATGATCTCCTTCTGTATAAAATAAAACTTTCAAGCTACGCTTGATGCGAGCAAGATAACACGAAAAATTTTCCTACTTTTTGCCATATGAGGATATTAAACTTATGTAACGCGATCTCGCGTGATATCAAGAAGGTTGACGATCAAGCTTTTTGATGTCGTGTGATAGTGATACATTGATAGAGGACAAAGCTTACATGTTTGCTTATATGTTGTCAAATAGTAATTCAGATGAAGCTAAGATGCTTTGTATATGCAGCTACTTCATTTTTATAGTCAGCATCTAAGCCAAATGCCCGTGGGGTTTGGCTGTACTATACCCAAAGTTCTGGCTTAGGGCAGCAGTGATACTTGTTGCCATCTTTATGCTTACTGGCAATAGTAAATCTCCAATGTATATGCTGGCATTCAATGTGGACTTTTTGCATCTTGAAGAAGCAATAAACAATAGCATGCCATTGTGCGTATCAATGATACTCTTGACTGATGATATTCATCACAGGTAGACAAGACAATGTGATAAGCAGTCCAATCAATCTGTGACATCACCTATTGACAGTATACCTTGTGTTGCATTGATGTGAGAATCAAGCAAAAGTGATATGCAATGCCATGTCAACCTTGTTTTTGCCGTTTAGCAGTGACGATCGATGATAATGCGCGCTCATAGTGGTCTCGATCACCCAAATTTCTGCAATCATGGAATTCGTGCAGGCATCCCCGACATGGTGATTCATTAATAACCCAGACAGCTGATCACGCATCATATAAGGCAAGTATACAGGCCTGGCTGAGTGAAAGAATGAAATGTCTCCAAGTGGTATATCGATATAATCTAGTTGGCTGCTCCCGTGTGTGAACAACATGATGGGAACCAGAACTATGGGACGGGTAGATAAAGAACATGCTTAAGGATAAGATCATGTAGCCGTGCGCTAATAAGATAGGAGACATCTTACCCCTACCATAACAGCTTTTCCCAAGCAACGTAACACCATCCACGATCTTTTTTGGTTTTCAGATAATAGCGACAAGTATCGATTGCTTCTAATCTGGGAAAGCAGCTACTGGCTATACTATTAAAGATGTCATGGCTAAAATAGGATACATGATAAAAGGTAAAATTAGGATGACAGTCATCTCTAGGCAATGACGATTTCTTTGTAGTAGTGAGTAAGATGACGTGTAAGCGCTTAGGATGGTGATTTTGGGTACAAAAAGTTAATATGAAAGCAAAACCGAGGATCATGGTGGCACAAAGTATGTGCATCGTGTCTTTTCATACAACTTTACTCTGGCAGATACAGGCACAATCTATAATTAAAAAGTGCTCTGATCATCCGTGCACCCTTTATTATACAGCTGCATGTAATATATCACTATTATTGTGCAGATCGGATGGCTTTCATAAACAACAATGTATTAGCATTGTCGTTAGGTATGACTAGCTTCTTAAATCTTATTGTTCTCGTGCTTTGAACCAGCTGATGCATATCTTGTATATGTTCTGGAACACAGCCGATGTCGATAGTTTAGCAATATAAGCTCACTACATCATTTGGATGTGTTACAACTTCACTTTATAAGATCAACGACTTTGACATGCATCACTTACCTATTGATTGTCGTCAACATATAAGGGCGGAGGGGATTTTATATTACAGGTTTGCTAAACATCCGAAAGATGCTCATGTAATGTGATTGATTGCTGAAGAGGAGTAAAATAGCCACTCCTCAATAAAACAACCATGTTGCATGCTTGAATGACACAGTGATACAATAGTGATAAAGAGATTGTTTGATGAAGAGCTATAAGAGATTTGGTGGTGGCCATGATCTTTTTCAAGTTCCCGAGCACGCGGAATAGCCGAGCAAGTTACCACGAGCATTTCACTTGTTTCCTCCATTTACTTGTATTGGCTCGTGCAACCGACGTGTATCACGGCTTCAGTCTAATTGAGATTGAATCTGTAGCATTCTTTGCGTAACCCTGCTGCAAGTCCATTACTATCACACACATCTCACTTTGTAATTGTCCCTAAGTCATTTTCACTCCTTGCTGAGCCAAATCACTCCTCTTCATACAAAGATGTCTAAAATGCTCGTGTAAAAGAAGTAAAGATGTCATGGGCTTCGCAATGCCCCTTCATTGACTGGGAGATGAGCGGGATAGACACATATGTCCACATGGCATTGTGTCGGGTTTCGGGGTGAAGGGAGACAAAAAAAGATCGTCGCAAAGATCCCAGCACAGCAGACATCGTCAACAAACAAAGTAGAAATGAAAGATGTGAAATGTAAAGTGATGACATGTATAGTATAATGTGATTTTCCCTTAGGTAACCGCATGATCATTTCTATCAGTTACAAGGGTTGTTATTTTGCAGGTGCGACATTGACATTCTTCCCGGGCTTTCCGAGAGCGTGTTGTAACAGGGACTGTAGTAATAATGTCTTGTACAAAGGGATGATCTCTTTTGACTGCCCGCCATCATTATTGTTTGGGAGCCATATGCTAATGAGCCATATGCTAATGCCCAAGATGATAATGATGCCCTGACAAGATACATCTGTGCATGCATTTATACAAAAGCATAAGCACATAACACACTGCTTTACTCCTTTAGAATATGATGATGAGAAAGACTTTACTGCCGAAATAGCAAAGTAGCGACTGAATAAACTTTTCTCTCTCAGTTTCTGTGTAATTTGCCTGTACTCGGTATACAAATCTTGGTTCCTCTCTTTCACATCTCTTTCTCTCTTTCTTTCTTTTCTTCTTTCTTGTCAGCTGTCGATCCCTCTTCTCGTCAACTCTTTCACATCCCATCATTCTATACCCACCCCTCTTTTTCTCACTCCACGCACTCTTTTAACTTTCCTCTCTTTTCCGCACGTGGGATCACTACACATTTAATCCACAGCATCATTGACGCCTCTTGATAATACAGCAACACGCCCTTTTATACACGGGTTACAATTATGCTGAAAAAGACGAGATCGACTAGCACGACATCAACACGAGCCACTATTCGTACAACAACATCATCTGAACTGTCTTTTGCAAGCAGTAGTAGCGGTAGTCGTATTGGTGCAGCTTCAGTCAGTGACGCGAGTACATCAATGAGCACTTATAGCATGGATGATCCACTTTCTCCTTTTCGCATCTCTGTTGGTTCAGCAGCATGTCCACCTGTTACAGCCTTATCCACTTATGATGATGTCGATGTCATTGATGACTTGTATGCTTTCTTTGCAACTGAATCAGATGCTGGCAACCTTGGTACGTATCTCTTCTTTATTGAATTCATATTGTAATGACAGCTAAGACCGACTACTTTTCTTCCACTTCCCAGATTTGGCAGCTATCGACCTTCAGTTACAGAACAGAGAACGTATCCTTAAAGAGCTCTTTGACAATGAAGGACGTTATATTGCAAAGTTGCAGGCAGCTGTTGAATACTACAAAAAGCCCATGATGGCCACGTTTCGACAATCCTCCAACACAACTTCCACTTCATCGTCTTCCTTGCCTCGGAACTTCTTGTCGTCCAACAAGGCAGCTGGTGTCATTCGTGGCAACGATGTTGAAATAGTCTTTGGCAACCTTGAAGATCTGCTCAAGATCAGTCGTCGTTTCTATAACGGTCTCAAAGAGAGGTATGTATACACGTATCTCTTTAATGCAGCATCATCATGGCTCATTCTCTTTTGTCACGACAACAGGTTTCGAATGTGGGGACCAACACAGCTCTTGTCAGATATCATTGAGCCTTTGGTAAGTGTTTTCTATTCTTAAAGATGATATAGACTTGATGACTTACACGAACAATAGGTGCTAGATGCGCCATCCTATATTTCGTATTACGAGAACTACATTGTTGCAATGAGTGTCCTGGAACGCATGGCTCGTACTCCTGCGACAAAGAAATATGTCGAGGTACATTGAACATCATGTTTCTTTTCTTTGTGCAATCACTCATCATTCTTTCTTTAGCCAATGGGTGAATTTGGTGGAGCTGGTCAAATCTCTTTGTTTTCACTACTAAGCTTGCCTTTGTACGCTGTTCCTCGCTATGCAAAGATACTCAAAGACCTTGTGTTGCAAACTGATCCACATCATCCCGATGCTCAGAAACTTGCCCAATGTTCATTGAGAATGAATCGCTTGGATAGCAGCATGCGCCCATTGTAAGCATAAACTGAAACATCACGCGACTTTTCTGAACTAATTTACTTTTGTCATTAGACAACAAAGGTGTCAAAACACGAGTCGATTAGTGGAGATGATTACACTTGTACGCAATTGCCCAATTCTTTTGGATGAGCCACGACAATTCATCATGCGAGGACAATTGACTAGTGTGGGAGTTGGCAGTTATGGTCATCGAGATGATCGACGCATGTACTTTTTATTGAACGACATGTTGATATTTGCTCGACCAAGAGAAAATGATTCGTCACCATCATCAGCACTCTATTTCAAGGGCAAGATTGATCTACGTGACGCTGTGGTTCGAGAACTGCCTAAAAAGAAGCTCAATCACCCATACGCGTTTGAAATCACCATCAATTCAACCGATCCCACCTACCAATATGCAGACGACATTGATGCTCTATTAGCTGCCGCTGGCGGATCTACGGCTGAAGTGTTCTATCTCAAAGCAGATTCAAGAGAAGCCATGAACATGTGGATGGCAGAGTTACAAAACGTCATTAATCAGCTCAAACCTCCTCGAAGGAGGTAAACGACAACAAAAAGAATCGCTTATACACTACAACAACACATATACAACACACAGCAGGTCAGGGCTGGCCCGCCATCAATAACAACAACACCTATCACCACTACACCTTTTATATCGACTTTGCCATCACCATCATTTTCATCATTGTCATATTTGCAACAGCAAGCTCCCTCTCATTCCTTTCAACTATGTTCCTTGGGCAGATCACGCATTACACCAAGCAATACAATCACACTACACGAATTCATATACCTACTGGTACAACATTCAATTGCGTATCTTTCCCTTTTCTGCACCCATCTAAACTTGCTACACCTTCATTTAAAGTATACCACACAACCTTCTCCTCCTCACTTGAACGATATTTTGTTTCTATTCACTATGTATGTTTTTTCCTGGTCAATTTGAAATAACATTGTGCTTTTCTCTCTTTCTGGGTTGTCAACAAGTTGAAAACTTTTTGTAAAGTGGTTCCAGAACACGACTTTTCTTGTACACGTGTGTGAGCACGGACCGACACGCTAAACCTTATAAAGGCTCTTGTCAGCAAGATGTTGAAATGATTGTTGACCTTTTCTTTCCCAGCGTGTTGTATGTTAGTGACATGTGAACCATGATGACTACCACTCTAATTGGTAGCATAAGTGAATAAGTCAATGGTAGCAGGGATGTTGTTTGGAATAGGGGGTGAACAATAACAAGCGCGGGGATTGTCAAAAGAGCAGCACTTGACGTAGCACTCGAAACGGCAGATTGCATCCCCGAGCAAGTGGTTTATTTTTGCTTTTGGTGCTTGCAACCATCACCTGTCGTACAATCACGATTCGGATCAATAGTATTTGAAGAAACACTGTCATATCATATATATGGCGTGTAATGGTAGCACAGCTTCTTTTGTTTACTTTAGGTCAAAAGTCATAGACAAGCTTATTGTAAGATGATGACAATAGTAATGGTGTGTGAAAATGATTCAGGTACACTAGTTACCCATTAAAGCTTTGGATATTAGACAGTAACAATGTCCAGTTTTGGTCATGGTAAAGCTTGGATGATTCAAAAAGCTGCAACGTGTGACATTCCCACCACCCAACAGTTGGTGCTCTGTATCGTGTGCTTGTGCATGGATCGTCCATGGCATTCACATGTCAACGCTGTTGTATTGTGATCAATTCATAAAGTTTAGCTGTTTCACAATCACCTTAATTCCGCATGGTATTGGCAGCGTCATCAGCACTTTGCATTCTGAATAGCTCACATATTACTACTACTTTCAAGAGCTTTGATCATGTCTTTGCAATTTTGAGGAAGAGTTGAAGCTCGATAGTCAATGTAGACAATCCACCCGACTTTAATACCAATTACGCTTTTGCTAATGAAAGTACATGACGTGACATCCAGATTAATAACTACTAGCACAACTTTGGCAGCTGTTTGTACTATAGTGCAGCATTTGGATATCTTTAGCTCGACATGGATGAATATCAAGGACATCCATCATATATGGCAACTAAAGTTGATATATCATTTGGAGCACTTAGCAGCCAGTGCAATTGCTAGTTATAATATATGGCAAAACATCTAGCCAAAAGGACAGCTGCTGGTCATATATACCACCTTATAGGACATCTTACAGGCATCACAATCACGGATGCAATATACTTCTCTACGAGAAGAAAAGTGAAATCAGTTATAGTTGTCCAAAGGTGTCATTGCATCTCAATAGTTCTACGCTGATGTATTGTAGTAATCATCATGACTTTTCCTAGTGTGTTACTCTCTTCATCATCTTCCATATTATGTAGCAATCTATATCCACTAGTAGTAATAGATACATGAGCTTCAAGTGATACATATTAGAAGCGTTCCTTTTAGTGCTGTATTGTAGTAACATGGAGGAGATGTACTTTTGCCTTTAAAGATGCAGCATTCTTCAATGACTTTGTATGCTACTTCCTGAAAGTTTTTACAAGCTTAATATATCTCGAAGGATGTCATGTTCTTTCTATATCCACAGATCCCTTCAAAGTATATACAATGGATCATGGAATGTTTCTATCATCGCCATGTCGAGCACGTGATATGCATAAGAAAAGTCTACATCGAATGATGATGGGACTGATGTCTCCGCTAAACACTTGGCAATTCAGTTGTGGAACATAATAGTGATTTTGTCGATTGCTTCAGCTAACGATCCACTGTAGCAAGGATCACGTGTTTTATGCGAATACAGAATCTTTGTGAGCCGATATGATGACAGTGGATTACATCACTGAATCTTTACCAAGTATCCTTTCCAATCTACGCTCAACATCATCCACTACCAATGCTGTTATAGATAGACTTGAAACAGTTGTAATTGGTGCACTTGTGAACAAAAGTAATGCTCAGCATTGGTGACTACATCATCATGCTCTGATAGGCAAAGCTAATGTTGCAATACAAGAATCACATGTCAATTATGTGCATGCATGACTGGATAACAAAGTCTAGCACCTATTGAGAAGCCACATCATCCATAGGCTGATTAGCCACACTCCACAGCATTTTCTACATAGCGTTGGCTTGCATCATGCACATGACGTATGATTACCAAAACGGGAACGAAGAGCGATTGCACAGCACAAAGCTTGGCATTTGCTACCGACTAGCCGTGCGGCGCCATGCGGCTCACTTTGTATCACAATACACTTGCATTAAAATGTCTTGAAGTCTCATTTCATGCTGCACTTATTGACATGAAGATAGATCATAAGGCACTATCACATTTAGGACCAAAATGATCACGACGCGACATGTATCTTCTTAAAAGAACCAAATTGGGATATGAAGCCGGTAGTCTGTGCATTGTTCCGCCTAAAATTATGACAGCTATGGTATATAGCAGAAATAACACACTATTGATAGTTGTACCAGAGACCCTGGGGTTTGAAGCGGTTAATGCTTGCCGCCGGGTAAAAGGGATCGGCAGGATGGGAGCCGTGAACTAATAGTAGTCCGCAAATATATCATTTTGTGTATAGAGTACATACATCCTTCTCAAGAATCTATGTCAATTGTGATAGTGTAGTATATAGCATACAGCTACACGGTTAAATGGCCTTGTAGTATCTCGTATAACAGCGCCGCTTTTACTTTTTATCATGCCAGATGTTAAAACAACAGCCATGTGCTTTACTTGATCTCTATTGCTACAGCAAACATAAATATTCGCGTTTGCCACATGATGATAGACCCACAATAGAACCTTCAGTCTCAAACACAATAGATGCTATTTTGGGTATTACGGCCGTCATGTCATTTGGTCGTTTAAACTGCTTTTGGGCGCAGTCTGCTGTGTAACAAGCTTACCACCAATCCAGGTTGTCATGCGAAGATGCGCCTTGTCACACACATATGCATAATGTCCGATGTGATGATGCAAAGTTGGCGTTCTCCCGTTTTTCCCAAACGAATATAAAAAGGGTGAACCATGCGTCTTGAATCATTATTCTTTCTACATCACACACAACACAACACAATGGTTTTCGAAAAGTATCCCCCTGGCATTCTCACTGTCACCATCTTTGAAGGCAAGGACCTTAAGGACAAGGATCTCATTGGCAAGAATGATGCTTACATCGAGTTGACTTTGGGTGAGAACAAGCAACGTACCAGCGAAATCAAGAACAGCAATGATCCTGTTTGGAATGAAACTTTCACTTTCAACCTTACCGGTACTCGTGATCACAAGCTTTACCTTGATGTCCTTGACAAGGATGTTGTTGGCTCTGACAAGATTGGTGACACCAAGATTGACTTTGCTCCTTGCTTCGAAGGCCAAGTTATTGATGAATGGGTCAAACTTCCTGCCAAGTTGGGTCTCACCAGCCATGGTGAAATCCATGTTCGTATCGAATTTGCCCCCAGCTAAGCATCTCTTTCTTCTTATACCTCCTTTCATTTCTACCCAATAAACATGTAACACATATTATATATATCATGTAAATACGATAGTGTATGTGACAGTTGATGATCAAAATCCACTTCAGTGGCAGCTAAAACCTTGACTAGGTCTCTTTTCTCATTGATATACATGCTGAATTCTTCACATACTATGCTTCTAATCCATATTTGTACTCAGATTGCAAACATTGCATAAAGTTCTCGGCTGATTGGAAGGTGTTTATTCTACTTTTGCATGAATCTAAGATACGCTAGCTAGCTTGACTACATCGATTATCTTGCAAACAAGCTGATCAGAACAATACCATGTGTCTTGTACTTGATTACCAAGGGGCGTCTCTTTTACTTTAGATGATGGTGTGCTGACTACCCAATGCATTTATACTGCTATTGATGACTTGAAAGTGATGACTTGAAAGATTGAGCTGTTATCATGATGCACAATGTCGACAAAGCTATAATATATCAAACACAACCTCCCAATATAACAGACCAAGCCATATAGTATGAATGATAATGACAAAGTTTTATCTATGATGCATGTAATGGGGTTCTTTTTAAGCGGAAACAAAGCCCTTGACCTTTTCGAGCCAGTTGACATATTCCTTTTGTTCCTTGTATTCAACATAGTCAGGCAAGAAAGTGGCAAGACCAGCATTGACACCACGTTCCTCAAGATAGCGGCCAAACAACACTTGCAAGTTCTAATGTGTGTAAGAAAAACATGAGAATTGCTGTGCCGATATCCATTTCATCCATTTCATACCTCATCCAACTCAGAGAACTGAGGACCAATGTACAAACCACGGCGTTGCCAGTCAGCTTCAGCAGATTGTTCACCAGCAAGCTTGGAATCACCATAGAACATGACGCTTTCAATAGCCATTTCACCATCCTGAGCCACAGTATCAATAGTAACAACGCCCTTTCCCTCCTATACAATTGCCAAAAGTCAATTCAGCATTCTTGACATGGTTTCAACTATATCCATAACCAATCCTTTACCTTTTCAATAGTAACTGATGCACGAACAGGGAACGAGGGAGCCATAGCTTCTTCACCTTCTTCATTCTCAACCAAAAAGTCATCAGGAGCAGCATTGTTGATATCAGCAATAGAGAAGAGAACACGAATCCTATGTCACACAAGTAATATGCATTCATGTCAATAAAGGGTTCTTGTTGGGGGTGATGATGCTTACTTTTCGTTGCCAAAGTTGCGTGTCAAAGCAACTTCATCATGACCTTGCTTGTCTTCAATCTATATAAGTGAATATGACCATGAGATACTGTGTCATCGAAACATGTAGCGCATGTTGATGTAATGTTTTACCTCGAACTGGTTGGCAGCCAAAAACTCACTGATAAACTCGGGTTGGGAGGATTCTTCAGTTGACTTTTCATATTGCAATTCTTCGTTGAGCTTATGGGCAAGATCAGAGTCGACTAGGGAATACAATGAGTGACACGGATCAACTGCTGTAGTGTGTTCAGCATGCTTACCAGTACCGCTGCTCATGAAGCGAGCTCCCATAGGACGAGCAACAGTCATCATACGAGGAGCCAAAGAAGGAGTGGCAGTGAACACCTTACGAGTAGCAGGACGAGCAATAGCGCGAAGAGAAGCACGAAGCAAATGGGAAGCCATGTTTACTGAGTTGCAGTGGTAAAAAGACAAGGAAAACAAATGGAAGAGAAATGGCTGTCGCGTATAAACTTCGATGAAATTCCAACTCCACAGCTACGCGTGCTGGGGTCCATCTTACATCAGATTCATGCAAAAGACCAGTCCATCCATTACACATGTAGCCTATTCACAACTAATAAACATCACTTTAGATACATCGTAATTGTATATTTGTACCCTTGCAGAGATCATATCCATCCACTAACTTGCCTTAAAAGATTCGTGATCCTCTTCTATGTGTAATAGCATATGGATCAGTGATTGTTGTTTTGGAAGATTTCCCTACACAATAAAGCGTCTGCATCACAAAAATGACTGAATGAATCTTATATGGTACGAAGATGTTGCTCAGTACTAAAAAGGCGCAAATGGAATGACAATTGTATGTCAAGCAGCCATGGCCATAGAACGACTAGTGGGATATGCTCGTTACAACCATTTAAGCCCAGCATCCCCAGTCTCTTCAATCCTGGATCGTCATCACACATATCCATGGACATCCAAAAGGCCGTATTGTCAAAAGGGTTTCCTGGCTACTTAGAGTCTATATGGGGCAAAGTGATGTAATTGGATGTAGCAGTAGTGCAGCTTGTGTCTCCATTAATGTCTTTGTCATTCAATATTGTTGTATCTTTATTCACTTTGATAAAAGTGATAGCCATGTCGTATGATTTGACAATAGACGACTATGTATAGTGTAAGGTGTGTAACTGGATGGAAAGGATACTGTTCTAGGTGTATATCATCCTGGAAGAGAACAATGTGAGTTTTATTGAAGATCACGAAATGAGCGCTAGCTGATACGACATAATGTCCTAAACCGATTCAAAGCCTAGTGCATCAAGAGCTGCGACACGTACTCTGAAAGCCATTCAAGCACAATCAGGGCACATCAACCAGTATTCTTCAACGCATGGTGAATGTTGCTTGTGACCGATGTCATCAATCATCCAAGTAGTATTCTACAGCGGCACATCTTGACTCCAGGTATTGAGCATTTCGGTCTTGACATCATATCAACGTTGTTCATGCATGTGTCAAAGCACGTTTTCCACAATTGTCATCATTACAAGGATCATATATGCCTGCAACAAAGCCCAAAGGAATACAAGAATCATGGGATATGCCATCAACCATTCTATTGCAGTGGGTCCATAATAAGCGATCAATACCTTCAGAGTCTGCTACATGGACATGATATTGCTTCAGAATCATAACCAGCCCACTGGGCCTTGGGATACGGATATTGACTCGTATATCTGAAGGAACGAAGCACAATGCAAAGTGTTCCAAAGACGACTTAAGGCATAGCCAAGTACATGTCGACGTGACCAATGTCTATAACGCTCATGGTGATAGTAGCTGCATCCAACGCCTGTACCCAATCGTTCGAATGCTGAACTGAATATGGAGATAGCTTCTGGTCAAGCGGACGTGATGGCAAGTTCGCTCGCATGTGCTTCAACTAGAATGGCGCTGGGGAATACAAGCAGAAGAAGACAGTTGTGATGAGCTGAGAAAGAAGACCACCTGCTTGATTTTGAATGACTGGATCACTACACACCTCTTTTGATGGGTGCTGATAATAAATGCTGTTTTGAACCAAGTAGTTACGCTGTGTTTTCAAGGCAAATATAAGCTGCACCTGTGCATTGTACATCTGTAAATTAACACTTTGTCGGCGATACAGTGCCTGACAACCATGACATGGCTCCGAATTCTGACTTCCCAAATCACCTTCTACACAAAATTGCTACACATTGACCTTCCCAAACACTTTCGTTCTTGCATCAATGTATTTGGCAGCCTCTCCGCTACTCAATCTTGCTTCTCTAGTGTACGTATCTTTACCTTCCTTTTTGGGAAGCTGGTAGGTATATCACGTGATTTGGGAACAAAAAAATCGCTGTTGCTCGGTCTCGTGATGTAACGGTTAGCATATGAGACTCTGAATCTCATTATCCGAGTTCGAATCTCGGCGAGACCTTGGCGAATCCACTAAAACACTGCTACCTTTTGTTCAACTTTGTTTTGTGATCACGTGACTTGTAGATGTCGTATCGATCTGTACACTTTATAGCTTGTCATTAAAGTAGTTCAATCTACATTATGTTTGATTGATACAGGATTGCAATATATGTTGTATTTTGCTCTGGGTGAACTTTATAACATATGTGATCAGTAAACGGAGTGTGATGGAAAATGAAGCGAGATGTGTATGACAAGGCGGCCTCTGCGCATATTACAAGATCGGTGTTACAACGATTGAGCGGGTCACCTTGAAATATTCCCAGTATGTCGGCACCATTCCACATCATAACATGTCTCATGCTCCAAATATATATGCAGCCGAAAGTATACATGGCGTTGGCGTAAATGAGACATACACAGATCAATGCTATTGGTGATGGTAATGCTTACTTTATGTGATCTGATATTGATTGCTAGTAGATATTCATCGCCGATAAGCTATTCATGTGCAACAAGGTATCAATGAAACAAAAGGAAAATGCACTGATGATGGGGATCATGGCGTTTTCACACGATGTGTTGGACTGACGAATGTACCAATAAACAAAGGCTGTTATCATTTACCAACGACAATGTGAGTTGTGTGCGTTTAGTGATGCAGCAAAAAGTTAAAAGGTGTGTTGCAATCTCGGAAGTAGACCCCGAAGAAAATCATGGTGATACATACACGGGTGGGTCAATTACTCCCCATCAGTACTTTCTAATGTGTTGAAAATCGGTAAACAGAAGATTTATGGCTAAAGGATGAATGGGGTAAGACAAAGTGCAAGTGCATACAAATCCTGGTTTATAAGCAGCCCATTCCTTTTTGCTTTCTTTCATTGCATTTTTCTTCTTTCTCTCTCCCTTGGTCACCATGATCAAGAGAACATCGCATCAAGCTTTCTCTCCAAACAATCAAGGCATCGTTGTCCTTTATGATCATGCCAAACAAGATGCTTTTGCTGCCACAGAACATGCCAATCAAGTCCATATGCTACTTGGATCATCAGGATCCACTTGCAAACAGCGAATTCCATCAATTACCACCATTATGTTGCTTCAAATGCAAGTAAGCATGATCCAGATGATTGGATCTATCTCTTCTTCAAAATCCACAGCTGTTGTTACCCATACTACTCAGCCATCGACACCTTTGCCTGAGGAAAGTGCCACCAAAAAGAGCACTGACCATCCTACTCGTTATCATCGTGTTGCTGCTGTAAAGGGATGTTTGCAAAAAGCAGCTCGTTGGTCACTTTTATTTGGCTTGGTTGTGCTTGACAATGTTGGACGTGCTCTTGGTGTTGAAGAAGAAATGGCACACGTGTGTGAGCAAGAACAGCAACAAGTGCATCATTATCAGCCCTACCTTGTGGAATCACAACAACAACAGCAGCAACATGTATCCTTTCATGACAAAAACAACAATGATGCAGTTACTCGTGTACCATCACCACCAACAAACACGACGCCTACTTTATCAGCACCACCACCACCTATCATGATCAATCCACAACAACCACGTGCAAGTAGCAGCACACATACCCACAGTGTCTCACCAGCACATGCTGCTCGTACACGAAAGATCTCTGCACCTACTGGTAGTAGCAACAGTAGCCATTATCCTCACCATCATCGTCATGATTGTAATACTTCACCATCATCGGTAACACAGCCCATGGGCCATGTTCGATCCTTGTCCAACAACATGACCATGCCAGCATCCAAGATGACAACCAGTCGACATAGCTTGCGTCGTATTGAAGCCCAACGTGATCTTGTGAGTGTTAAATCATCTTCATCCTCTTCCACTTCCTCTCTTCATCATCGTCGACGTGTTGAAGAAGATGATTCAGAAAATGTACCATCCCAGATTCACTATCACCATCATCATCATTTTCATCAGGATCCATCCAAGTCAGGAACAGCTATTCGTACTACTACCACTACTACCAATGGCTCCCCATCCTCTACCAAGCGTAATGGTAACTCATCCACTTCACAAAAGATGCCATGGCGACCATGATGAACAATCGTACTTGTAATATCATTATTATTTTTGGGGAATACATTATAAAAACTTGGCCAGACAGCTATAACCATCATTGTCAAAGTTCTCATGGGGTCTACAACTACATTGCTTGTAATCAGCTGGACAATGAGTAAAGTAACCAGCAACACGGTATCCAATATCATCCCAGAAATGTACTTGATCCTTTTCCAAAAACAATACTGCAGCCATGGATAGTACAATTGGATCTCCCCTGCATAGATCATCATAGTGTCAGAGTAATTGCATTTGTTTCTTGTATGTTTACCTTACCATCGCTCATAAAAGAAGCCATTGGCGTTATCCAGATAGTCAAAGTAGGCTTGATATGCTTCACTTCTAAAGAAACTAAGATCGGCAATCTGATAGAGTCATGTATCAGTATACAGATGATCCCATGTTACTGCTCAGTTTACCTGAAAGTTGCTCCAGAAATGACACATGTTGAAAGCCTGCTTATCATCCAATACGAATGGCCATATACTGTTTTTACTGGCTGTAGATTGAACCCAATCAGGATGTCGAGCAGCAAATCCCATAATCGTCTCAAACAAAGTAGGGATGGTATCTCCATATTCGTACAATGCAATTGAAAAGCTCAACTTTTTGCCATGATCATACATGTATTGAAAAGGATCAAAGGACAATGGACACATGTACTCTGTGCCTGTTTCAAATCGCCAATAGTAATCAAGTTCTTGTAATGCTGGATGTCGAAAGATGGTGCCTGCCATAAACCTTGATGCAAAACGATAATCTTCACTTTCACCAAATAAGACTGATCCATTCATGCGTTCACGTGCTTCAGCTGCTTTGGTCTTGTTGGTGGATGGACTATATCCATAGTAACTGCTGTCTAATTGGTCGTAGAATGCCATATCCCCACTGGATAGTGATCGTGCCAACGTCTTGAATTCAGTGCTAAGAGCTTCATTGGAGAAGATGATGTAAGGATAATGTCGTTGATGATTCACAGTGTCTTCAAGTTGGCGGATAGTCAGTCTCAAGTTGGCAAGCGAACCAGCGTCGCCCTTGGTCATGGTAACATAAGCTGCCTTAAAGTGTGGGTTGGGATGATGCAAGTGCTCGGGATTGTGGAAAGGAGGATAATGGACAGCAGGTCTAGAGATGGCGATCCTTCTTTTACGTAGATTGGGCCTTGCCATAAAGACAACTGTGCTAATGACGCTCAAGACAAGCACACAAGCTGCTATCCGCAAGACGAGACGTTTTGATAAGGAATGTAAGTAAGCCATACAAGACTTGAAAAAGGAGATTCAAACAAGAAAGACGACGATCTTCAGCGCCGGGGTTGTTATATATCACACAAACATATACACACTGCATCGTGTACCACCGTCGATCACTGTCAATGTCCAGAAATAGTAGTATTCTCTTTTTTTTTTTTTGAATGCACATAGTTTACAATAAACAAGATAATGTCTAACGGCTGGTGTCTACAATAACAAAACGCTTTTGTTTGCTGCTGTTGTTGGCAGTGGATGTAGTGGCTTCAGATACAATACGGGATTTGGCAAACTTGGCTTCTTCCATAGCAATCACCTTTTCTTCAAGTTGATGCATAGGTTGACGATTCAGTTCCTTGGCAGCATCCTAATATCATCATCTACATCAATGATCCTATTCTTGTACAAGTACACAGTATGACATACCTTCTCTGTAAATGTCTCATGTTCTTCTACCAACTTGAAGGTAGGCTTTTTAACCTTGGGGAACAAGTCGACAAGTGGTTCCTGAAGAATCTGTACTGTTTGATCAGCACCCATAAGCTTCTCCATGCCCTTGGAAAACTTGCTTTGCAATGCAACACCCTAAATATACATATAAGTCATCTTTGTATCCATTGACACCCATTATATGATATATACCTTCATTTCCAATTCCTTTTCAGCTTCCTTGAGCTTAAGAATAGCTTCAACACGACGCATTGAAATGTTGTACTTGGTAGCGAGTTTACGAATGGACCATTCTTGAGGATCTGAAGCATATGTATCATAGATCTCTTGTCGACGTTGATCTGAAAGTGGTGGACGAGGTTGGAAAAGAGGATTGTTGGGGAAAGGCTAATACACAAACGTCAAGTTTCATCCAAATAGTAGTTGATATATGCTTACCGAACTGCTCAAGTAGTTGGTTGTACCCTGAGAAGGACGAACAAAGCGTGCTCCACTGCCATCCTTTACCCATTCATGAAAACGTCGTCGTCTACGCGATAACTTGATAGGTTCAGCTTGTTCCTCTTCAGAAGTCTCTTGGCCTTGTTGATCGGCAGGTGGCTGTTGTTGTTGTTGGTTGTCTTCATTCCATCGTTGTGTTGTACATGAAAGGAAACGCTGTGATGCTGGAGCCAATGTACGTTGGGGTAGTAGTGCTGATACCTTGAAAAGTGGTCGTGCAGTAGGCAGCATTTTTTGTATTTGTGAAAAGGTCAAGGGTCGACAACTGAGCTCATTGCTGGCGGTGTTGACACTCATTTCACCCACCACATAGGACTGTGGCTTGGATATCGGCCATTGATGCAACCATGGTGGTACCTGAGCAATGCGAACAAACCATATTCATGAACAACAACATGTAACAGGTATTGATGAATTTGGTACTCCAACAATCATCATCATCAACTTGACTACTAGGAGACAAAGTTCCAGACAAAGGGGCAAGTAGTCATAGCCTATACTCAGTTACTCTTGTTCAATACCTTCTTGGATACAAGATCATGTTGTCAACAAACCCAAAATAGCTCATATCCGCAGACAACACTTTTAATTGACACTCTCCTGATGCCATCTTACTGGGTCCACCACTTGTCGTTTGTTGGCTTTTAGCTTTATTCACCCTTGTTCCATATGTTCCATACAACTGGATCTGGATCACACTTGTTTTATTGACGTCAAGAAGATCATTCACATCATGTAACTTTGGTCTCATGTAAAAACAAGTCTTATGAATACCCATATCGGGCTGATGGTAGAAAAAGGGATATGACTTTGAAAAAGGGGGACGTGGGGGGGATGGATTGATTGGGAGGTAAGACAAGCTGTACACAGCAACATGATCACCATTAAGCATCCACATAGAGCACTTTTGGGTTACAAGAAAGAAAAAACAGTGCGTTGGATTGCCACCACCACTTTTGTAAAGGTTTCTTTACACACAAACAATGCATCAATCTTCATGACAGCCTTTTCGTATCGCGCACATTAGACCATCCTCCCCCTTCTTTACTACTGCATTGTGCATCACTCCTCTATCTACTCTTGCTTTTCTCTCCAGCTCATTATACGCGCACATACACATTCTTGCTCTCTTTCTTTTTCAATTGCCCCTACAACACAAGTCAGGTATCTTTTGCATTCACGTTATTCTTTTTATTCCCGATTGTACTTTATCACACCCCTTGCCACTGACGTTACATTTTCTGACATTCAACGTCGATCCTTTACTGCGTGGTTAAGCATATATGTGCATGACCATGCTATTTACTAAATGAACAAATGGCGTTATCCAAAAAGGATACACACCATTCCCATAGTCCCTGAGAATAGAATACAATAGAACGGGAAGAATAAGGATCTGGATGCTGTTGTTACCATCGTTGCCGAGATCGCTGCTAGATCCAAAAGATAAAAGAGGAGACAAGGAGAAAGGAACATTACACATTATATTGAAAAGCTTGATGAGGAGTCATGCAGCTAACAATTACCTATATACGGAGCGCCACAGCGTATATAGCAAGAAAAACTTCACCATGATGCATGAATAGGAGATATATCATTATTGGCAACACCACTTAAAGAGAAAGAACAAAAATGTAAAACAATACACACCTTTCATCATAATGTAAAGTTGAAAAGAAGATGCAAGGGGCTTCAAAGTTACTCGGAAAACGTGCTATACAAAGCATATCCACAAGGGAGCTTGTAATGACTAAAAGAGAAGGCAAGATGTGAGGCAGCAGGGGAAAAAGGAAAGAAGCACACGGTTATATATGCGTGTGTATGTGAGCGTGATCAAAGTGAGATTGTAAGAAGACAACTTTTTGAAAGTTTATCTCTTCTCAAGGGGGAAATGCGAGCTATACGATCAAGGTTTTAATCAAGAAGTGCATCAAGCACAAAAGGCAAAAGACACCATGGATACCAAAAAGGGGCTAGAGACAAGCACACGGTATGACGCATCCAATACTATGCATTCTTGCTTCGCATTGTCACGCAATGAATTGCACTTGGTGTTTCCAAAGGTGTTATTCAGAATACAGTTAGGGAGAATAAGCACATCAATCATTGGTTGTGGTACATGTCAAGAGTTTCATTCAAGAAATGCCAATCATGATGTGATATAATGCCAAAATACCACATTGACAAGTGATGATGCAAGTGCTTGAATCAAGATGTCATTTTTTAAATACACGAGCATGAATAATAGAAACAGGTCTATCCTACTACTTTATGTGTTTGTTTCTGTTCTGAGATTGACAGTGAGCCACAAGGTTGCCCCGTTTCCTTTTAGGACAGGAGAGCGTTCCATAACAACAATGAAGGTCCAAGCGTTAGCTGACTGGCCAAATAAGACCCCTAGCCTTATAGATCTGGTCTTCTTTCTCTCTCTTTCTCCTCTTACTATCCTTACTTGCCCCTTGTTGGGGGAAAAGAAAGCGGGGGGAGAATGAATATGGGTAGTCATCGTCTCGTGTCGAGCCCATTGATACACGGACGGCTATGACGACCGCGTGCAACTATATAATTTCCCATCCTCCTTCTTGTCCTTTCTACCTTTTCTTTCTTCATCAGTTGCAATGGATCCCAACGTCTCACAACAGGCATATACTTCAATGATGAAATTCACCATTGATGGTAGGCCTTATCTTAAGGTACATTGAAGAAAAAGATATCTCCAAATCCCAAGATTGGAATGTCTAGTGGCACTTTTATCTCACATGCATCTATATGAATAACAAAAGGATATTCACGACTTGTTTGCAGCACTTATTGTGCAGATACCACTGGATGTACATCGTTATCTCTTTCGCAATTATCCAAACACTTTTTCATCTGATGATGCTATACAAGCTTTGGGATCACTTCGATTCTCATATACAGCACGTATGCCTGATCCAAATGATCCATCCAAGTTGCTACGCACCACAACAACGACAACATTCAATATGGAAAAGGATATGGCCAAGACACTATTACAGCAATTTCAGCAATGTCGACTTATGGAGAACGCGACTGATCCACAAAGTCGGGCGTATCGAGACAAGGGCATTTGGCAATTGACGCCCAAGGGATTATGTGTATTGCAAGATTTTTGTGTACGCACAGAAGCTGATATGACTACATTACGTAAATACTTTGGACATGTTGAGCCCATTCAGCTAGTACGCCTTGAACGTCATGCTGATGATGACCAGATCATCCATGGTCGTCAAAACTTGTCAGTGGTATTTCGTATCATGATGACTTGCTTACCTTTGGAAGGTGAACATCATCAATCAGTCAACAACACAAGCACCAAGGCATCCAGTGGTCGTCAGACTGATAAACCTGTATCAGCAGCATCTTCTCAATCATCATCAGGGTCGTCAGCTCCTTTTGCTATGGCATCCCAATCTGATTCACGTGTGCAGTTGCTGGCCAACAATTTATTGACACAATCCAAGAAAAAGACACATTCTCATGCTTATCGTTCTATCAAGCATATGCGTACTGTGTTTTCCACTCAGTTGTGTACTGACTGGCTCACTGATTACAGTACAGTGTCATCTCGTGAAGAAGCTGAAACGCTGGCAAATGAATTTGTCAAGTATGGTTGGGTCGAATTTCAAGATCCAAAGCAGTCAACACCTATTCGTGCAAGCAAGACTATTATGCTTATTGTCACATCCAAAGGCAAAGAAGTTGTTGCAGAAGATATCAAGAATAATGGCAGTAACACCAATGGTAACAATAATACTTCATCCTCTACTGCAACCACTGCTAGCACCGATCAGCAAACTACGTTACGTGAAATGTTGTCACAAGATCCCAATGAAGCAACCACTGGATCCACTACTACCACCACTGATACTACACGACCACCCAGTACAGCCAGTATGGATCCACCACCACCACCCAATCCACCACCCATGTCATGTGCTGCAGAAGATGTAAAAGAGAGTAATGCTGCACGTCTCAAAGTCATTTTGGATGATGCACAACTACGATCTTTGTTTAAAGACTTTTTGCGAGCTAATTTCTGTGAAGAGAATTTGGATTTCTGGATTGACTATGATACGTTGCGTCGTAAATGTCGTGCACAAAGTCCTGCTATGCCATCACAGAATCAAAAGGACTTGTTGGAGGATGCTCATGATATCTGGTCAACGTATTTGGCACCTGGATCTCGATGTGAGCTGAATGTGGAACATACATTACGTCAAGAAATGGCTCGTGTAGTGAATTCCATGGTTCAAGTGGTACCTACATTTACTCCTGGTCAAGTCAAGCCCACCATTGTCATATCTACACCATCCACGTCACAGAGTCTTCGTATGATGCTAAAGTGGTTGGATCGTGTTAATGAACATATCTGTCGTCTTATGGCATCTGATTCAGTACCCAAGTTTGTAAAGACACCCAAGTATCGAAAGATTGTCGAAGCACGTGAAAAGATGGCTGATAAGGAAGACTTGTTTATGGCAACAGCAACTTCTCCTTCATCCACATCATCATCCGAGAATCATCCAACATCATCATCTGCACCACCAGCACCAACAGCTACCGTCGTTGAAAACAAGGCATGAACAACAATCACAACAAGAAGAAAACTTTAGTAGTAGTAGTAGTGAGATAGTTGAAAAAAGTTCCCCCCCTTTCATTAGTTGACACAATCCGACTCACTCTTTACCCACCGCTCTTACCTTATCCTTGTTTGTACATCGGCCTTGTAGAATAAACGCATCACCCATTCGACCGAAACAACAACACAATGAGTCTTGCAACTTTCTATACAAAGATCTTTGGTCTTGGTCTCTTCCTTGGTGGTGCACTTGAAGCCGTTCTTGTCAAGAGTAACTACTGTATGTACTTAACTGTCTTGTGTCAACCAATGGACTCATGTATGACTTCTAATAGACCAAATGCTTGCTGCTTCAGAGGCAAAACAACGCGTCAAGGCATTGGAACAAGTAAAGGAGGATATGGAACGACTAAAACGTATTTCACAACCAAGTCCAGAAGTAGAACGTACAAACAAGGAATAAAAAAAAAAGAGTATAATGGTACATAAGGAAGATCGAATATGACATGGATGGAGATGAAAGAGAGATAAAGAGGATATGTGGATATGGCAGTATACGTTTGTAACCTATTGTCACGTGTCATGACATTCAATAAAGTCGACTATGATCTTTACGCTGCTGAACCAAGAGCTGGCGACAACACATGAATGACTATGCGCATTGTTTTGCTATGGATGAAGGATATGATGGTTGTATTGCTATTGGTAAACATGGCAACTTGAATTCGCGTATAGTTGCTGTGGATCAAGATGATATAAGCTAATTGGGATACTTGTTTTGAGTGGATCAAGGTGTATTTGGAATGCTTGTTGGAAAGGATGTATATATAAAGGGATGTGGATCTAAAGTAATATCAAAGGGTGGATACGATGTGTCTTATGCATGACCAACTTGACAGGGCGGGTGCATGATACAAAAGTGTTGGGTAATCTTTGACTTGCATTCTTCCTCTTCCATGACCCCGCCTTCAACTGCAGCAGTAGCAGCCGAACACATAACAGCAGCAGCTCTATCTTCCCAACTTGAACAACTAAACGCCAGCATCTTAACACATATTGAACGCATTCAGAAAGCAACAAAGAGCAAAGACAAGAACAATGTAATAGCTGCCTCCAGTCAACTACTGAATCAGTTACGAGAAGCTCAACTTGAGACATTGGATATGCGTGCTTCTTTATTCGCTGACAATGCTCAATGCCAACTTGCTCTGAACGACGCATCCACCATGATACAACTTGCCAGCTCTCATCCACTTGGTTATTGTCGAGCAGCAGCAATATATAGTCTTTATGGTCGACAAGAAGCAGCTATTGACATGTATCAACAAGGACTACGAGCCGTGCCAGTATCCAGTCATGCGCGTTTGATGGATGGTAAACTTGCAGCTGAAAAGCAGTTGGCCAAACGTGTCGACTTTATTTCACAACTTCCCTTTGATTTGGTGTCTCATGTTGTATCTGAACTCTTGGATGGTGATGAATTACAGTCTGATCATCGTTATCTCGTCGTATCTCAAACGTGGCGTCAAAGGTTCTTGCAATGTACATCACTCGTTTTTCGACTCATCCATCAATGTGATCATTCTGTCCTTTTACGTATTCATCAACAACTTCTGGATGATGCTCCCAACGTGGGGAAGGTGGCTGTCAGCTTTTATTGGGAAGAACCTACTCCTTTATTGAACATTCTACGTCAGGGCAACTTTACATCATTGAAAGAGCTTCAAATTACAGGCAAGTATCAAAGGGATCTTGATCTGTACTTTACATTAATACATTCACTTAGATTATATGATTGATGATCCACACTTCCTTTTTGAGTCACTAAGTCATATCGCCAATACGCTTACACGTCTGACTATTGAAACGGATACTGAAGGAGATGTGATGATCCTGGATTTACTTGAATGTTGTACCAACCTTGACTATTTGCGATATGTTGGTGACTGCAATCACAGCATTTCTCAAGGCAATCATGAGTGGAGTACCCGATATGATATTACGCAGCTGGTATTGCAGGATTTGACAGGAGGAGAAATCGATTATGACTTGTTGAATGCCATCATCACCCGATGTCCTGCTCTTCATCACTTGGAATTGAATGGATGCAGCAATGTGGAAATATTGGAAGATATCAAGCAACATTGTCAACAACTCGCTTATTTAAGCATCAACTTTGATCCTGAACGTGACATGTTGGAACGACCCCATTATACCAAGAATTCTGGTCTTCAAGTGTTAGAGATGGGCATTGTGCATACTGAATTCTACACAAAACTTGGCACCTTTTTGGCTACTTATCAGGATACCTTGTCCATCTTGTCAGTACACATCAATTGTGAACTTGATCACATTACTGCGCCATTATCAGATCGTTTGGAGATGACACGGCTGCACGAGCTCAATTGCATCTATCTTGTTAGCACACCTGACAAGTACATTGTTCCTTGGATCATTCGTCAAGCACCCCATTTGAGATCCGTGTTGTTAGTTGCAGCTGATCCAGTTGACAGAGCTATTCTGGATGCACTTACAGACTTGGATTTTCTCAGCAAGCTGGAAATGCGTGATTGTTCCAAAATGGATGTTGCAGGATTACGACACTTTTTCGAAAGGCATGGATCATTGGAAACACAATCACGACTACGAGAATTGATCTTGTGTATACTCGGCTGTGATTTGGAATCAGATCATGCCATTGATCTATTGGGACGACTTTGTACTCTTACAAACCTGGTATTGTTTTCAGTGCGTGGTATTACCATGGATGGCTTTGAAAGATTCGCAAGGCAACTACGAACATGGGATCAACTACGAGCATTAAGATTCAACAACATGGATTGTATCAGTGATCATGCATTGGAGATTATGGGGGAGTTACCAAGTCTGAAGACATTGCATTTGTCGTTTCTGAATAGCGTTACCAATGGTGGAATTGTCCAGCTGGCAGGATCATCAAGTTTACGTCATCTATCCGTGGCACACTGCGCCAATGTAGATGCTGATGTAGTTGAACTAGTCTCTCATTGTTTGGAAACAAAGAAAAGAAATACAACAGTATGATTGTTTAAACATGAAATACGTGATGACTGGTTGTTACTAGTAGTGGATTAAGAAGATGTAGGATATAGTTTGGCAAACTATTGAGAATATACTCGTGTCTTGATACAATTCAATGCTTGACTTATCATGCAATTGGTGATCCTATAAGACAAAGGATCAATGTCAATCGGACTTACACCAGCCTTCTCTTGCATACATTGTTTATCCCTTATCATGCATATTATAACCAAGGACATCTTATGATTAAACAATAACCATCATCAACTTAAGTGACTCATTACCTTTAACAAAACAAAGACAAAAGGTCATGGAAAATGCCTTCTATCATCCAAAACATTGCAAGATCACGTGACCTAGAACAGACACAAAACACAGATTCCCTAATTTCCAATCCAAGTGGGGATACCCCAAAACGGATTGTAGCAAAACCCGCCTACCCACACCGGGACTCGAACCCGGAATCTTCGGTTTAGGAGACCGACGCGTTAATCCATTTCGCCATGCGGGTGGAAGCATTGGGATTGGAGGAAAAATGTATGACAGACCTGTCAACTTCCATATATGGAAGGTGTTTCAAAATGCCTTTAGTTTGATGTCAACATGTAGCGGAATGCATTGTGAGTGCAATGGTGCAAATGGTTTTGTACTTGGGGTGGTCAATGTTGGGATTTTGGCGTATAAAGGGGTTTGGCTTCAATTTGGATGTCAGTTTTCAACCTGGTCAAGCAATTTCTCCTGACTGTATCTCCGATACTATGCATTGTAGACAATAGAGTTCCCTTTTTATACACATAAGCAGTAGTAGCCATGCATAGCTTTATTGTTTATCATTCACTTACGAAGAACATCTTTGCTACAATGGTTCACTACGATAATACGTCATGCTACAAATATAATGGTATCCTTCTTATACAACTCTCCCTTTCTCATCCAATGTTTACAACGAATCTAACCAGTTCCTCTATTCGAGGACTATACAATAGCTATTTGACCTTATGTGCATTCAAAGTGACATTGTCGATGATTTATATTCGTATGGCAAATACTACAGTAATTGATACAATAGAGCGTCTTCTAGACATTGATCACTAGCTAGCAGCCTTGTTATCCATTGCCTTGTCATGAGCAAAAGTCGTAGCATGCTTTACTGCAGAAGATATAAGCCAGATCCTTAGAAAAAGCAGGGTATGTCGTGATATAGAGTTGCCATTCCAGCATTCTCCATGTCGTAGCTATGTCACTGAAACGTCTTTGGTTAGCAGGTTGTAAAGATATAAGCTACCGTTGCAAGTGGGTTGTAGTCGAATTGCTGGCATTGTGTGCATTGAGCAAGCTGAACTGGTGAAAGTGACATGTTGAGCCGTGTGTTGGTAGTCAGAAACAAGTCAAGGTGTTCTCTAGAAGCAAGAGTCAATTCGGGGTTGTTATTCAGTAGAGCGAGTATTGGTGCCTTCTTTTTCCTTACCACAACATACCCAGCAACCATGTCAGTCAATGACGACCAACAAGGACTCTCTCCACCTACGCCAAAAGCTATTCAACCACCTGCTTATCCAGCACCCAGTGACATTCGATATACAGCAGTTCCACCTACATTGCCCTTGTCAGAAGAGGACGATCAACGACCAAACCATGTCACTCATTTACCTGGTGGACGTGCTACTTTAAGTGTACCCAGTCGTTTAGCGTTAATGACAGGTGTATCCAGCTTTTGGGGCTTTTGTCTTGGATCTTATCTTGGTGGACGACAATCTGGTTTACAATATCTTGCCGAGAATGCACATCGATTACCTACGACAGTACAAGGCTGGTACTTTTATCACAAAACCAAGAATTATCGAATGATGTTGGGAGGCATCAAGCGTGGCATGCTTTATGGTGGACGTACAGGCGCCCTTTGCTTAATGTATGGATCTGTGGAATCAGCACTTGACAGGATACGTGGTGAGGATGATATATTGAATTCGGTAGCAGCTGGTATCACTTCTGGTGTTGTCTTTTCTGCCATGAGTAAGTAGTCATTTGGATAAACTATAACATGACTTATTCACACTTGTTTAATAGCCAAATTGACACGAGGAAGTGTACGTTATGCTGTCAAAGCTGGATTACTCTTTGGTCTCGTGGCAGGTGGATTATCAGATTTACATCGTACTTTGGCAGGCAATCCTCCACCCTACGCAAGATCCATCCAATCCCACTTTAGTTCATGATTGTTTAGACATATATACACAACATACAACATCGCATAAATCATGGATCGACATTTTGAAGGATGACATATGATAATAAGGATATGTATTCATGTTTGTGATACGGATAAGTGAGAAGGCAAAAGCACAAGGATAGTGTGTTGGTTGGTATGTGTGCAATGCGAGAAAAGTATTACAATAAGCATATGAAAAGCGATCAAATAGGTATGATAGTGTCTGTGAGTGGATATGCGATTGATAAATGATGAATGTGATGGTGATAGAGAGGAGTTTTTGGTATTGTGATGATTGGGGGAGGGATAAGCAATGTTGTACAATATTCATATGAGAAAGAGAGAACAATAAGACCCCTTTCAGCGTTGTAAAGATCTTTGCTGATTGAGTGCCATTGTTGCTTCTTCCCTTGTTACATATTCTGTAGGATCGGGTGCTGTAGACCCGTGCATGATATTTGCGGAAGTGGGACGAATATCGGGATGTGTCAGATGCTTCGTCGGCAGAGACATTTTAGGCCGATGATGATTGTGATGCAACACTGGTTTAGCTGATGCAGATGCTGCTGCTGAAGAACCCAAAAGAGCATATGGCACTGGTAAAAGCCCTGTCATACGTTTGGCGATCCATAATGTAATGTTGAGTGGCAATAACACCAGCGTAACGACCATACCATGTGCTGATTGTCGTTGTTCTTGTTCAATACGATAACAAATAAACTGATCAAACTCTTGCATCTTTTGTTCAATCACAGAAATTCGGTTATCAGCCAATGATTGCATATCACTCTCTTTCTTTTCAAAACGACGAATGGTCTTGGTGAGTCGCTGAATAGTGGGGTTCAAATCATCAGTGACCTATTTGTGTTAGAATAAGGCAATAATTAATATCACATGCAAAACTGAATGCCAGATGGTAGGACAGCATTATTACCTGGCCTAGGTCCTTCTTGGTTGCAAAAGCCTTACGCAATGTATCAAGTTCCTCCTCCATAAGGTCTACTTTTCTTTGTAAAAGTTGTACTTGTGTCTCGGAAATCTGCATCTCGCTTTGTAAATACAATGTACGTTCTCGAAGTAAGGTAAGCACGTGCGCAAGTGGCTTGAGTGATGCCGCCAATACAAAGACAAACACATTGAAAGAGCTCATATAGCGTTCATAGTTGCTCAAAAAGTAACGACTATACTGCAATGTGTAGCCAGCAACAATAGGTGATATGACGACCCAAACAAGTCCAGCCAACTCATGTCGTCGAAGTTCATCAGCCACAGCTTGGCGTCGTTGATATTCAGCAAGTTTCTTTTTGCTATCAATGTCATCGTTATCGATACCAGTGCCATGCCATGTAGATCTTTGATGAATAACACGTCTGGATCGTGCACTTTCATAGTAATTCCATGGTACTAAGAATGAAAGGCGTGTGAATACATATGAAAATGAAGTTTCCTAATGCATACCTGTCATCCATTTATATACATAAAAGAGAATCAAGAGGATCATCACAAAATCACTCCATGCATCTGCACTACCAGCAAAGAAAGATCCCACTGTAGGCACAATGGCTAAAAGAATAGGCCATGAAACAGCTGCAGAAAAGCCATCAGATGAATCTTCTGATTGTTGTTGTTGTGGGGTTGTTGCAGTAGGAATGGGGCGTGTGTGTGGTGTTGTGCCATGTTGCTGGTACTGATATTGCTTCCCACCCCCAGGGACAGCGCGGTGTTTGCTTTTTGGTAAAGGTCTTTTCACAAACACGTCTTCTTGGTCGTTTTCTGAAAATGTCATGCTTATAAATAGATTGCTGCGTAATCTGTTGAAGGATAGGAGAAGCTTTCAAGTGATTATCAGCAAGTAGGATTGAAAGAATGGAGACGTAGGGAAAAAGAGTAGTAAAAAAAAGACGTCGAAAAGAAAAAGAAATGAGAATGCAGGTGCGTGGCCTTCAACTCCGTCTGGATTTATGCTTTCCTCTCAGCTGATTGTAGCTGTTTTTGGGTGAAAGTGGTTACAGGCATATCGGGTAGTTCACTCTAGACCAAACGCGTCGCTTGGGGCGGTTTCTTCGGTTACCTTATTGTCATATGCATTAACACCCGCCTTTTATATTGCTATTCATATTCTATACACACGTTCATTAACACATTATAGCTACTTTGGGACTTTTCAAGAGTTATGGAAGTAAGAAAGACGTGTTGTTTATATATAAATGTTTACTCTTTGTTGTATGGTCATGATACAATAGCAACACTTGACGCAAACAAGGGACTTTTTTTACTACGATCATCATGCTTTATGCATAAGCAGAAGGAACTTTAATATCTCCGTCATTGAGTGGTAGCACCACATGAATGGCGCGCAGTTACTCCCGAAAGCAACTCAAGTAGTGTCAAAAAGGTAGAAATTGAGAAAAGTTAGGTTAAAGCAGAGTGAAAAAGTTAAAGATCAAATGCCAAATCGTACTTGTAGTAGAAGAGATTGATCATGGGGTGAATCCCACCTTTGGGTTTGAAGTGAATGAGTCAATTTCTTTTTTATACCGGGAAATGAATGAAAAGGCAAGCCGAGAATGCATTTTACATCAAAGATGAATGAATGAAAGGTTTCAATGTATCCTTCTCCCCCTTTTTCTACTAGTGATGGATGTTGCATATGCTATTCCTCTCTCTGGAGATATTAAAATGCCGCCCAATGTGTGGTGTGTGCACACAGTGAGAGTGCAAGTGATCTTGTTCTCCCTCTCTCTCCCTTCTCTCTTTCTTTCTTTTCCTTCCAGTTTTCGAGGAGAGCTCTTTTATTTATTTCTCTTTCTTTTCAAATCAATATGGCTATGGAGTCTGATATTTCCAACTCGCATATCTCCTCGCCATTCCAAGTGCTCACTTTATCCGATGACGACGTTGACGACGAATCTGACATGGCTTCTCATACCGCGCGTCCTTGGTCTTATGCATCACCACGTCTACATACTAGTCCATTGACAACTCCTTCAGCATCACCAGCAGCTACACGTAGAGTAGCAATGTCAAGATACCAAGAAGCTGACATTGGTGACACTCCAAGAATGTCCTCGTTGAAAAAGCAGCCTTCGTCTTGTTCTTTTCTCGGACAGAGTCTAGGCAAATCCAGTTCACAACCCAACTTCTTTGACGATCAACCTTTATCAAGATCTCCTTCCTCAGTACCGCCACCTAGACCACCATCAGCCAATGCTTTGTCAACAAAAAGTTCAGCACTTGATCTGGATATTACAGAGAACGGCAATGATGATACCATGCTCAAGTTAGATCCTGATGATTTGGCACAATTCCGAAGATGGATGATTGGCTTTTGCATTGTCAACTTTGATCTAGAGATTGGACAAGGTATAAGGTTATTCATGAATCGGTTATTATATATAACTGACGTGTGTTTCATAAGCACTTGATTATGTATATCCACCCATGGAGCTCACTGATCTGGAGAAAAAGAACATGTAAGTTATGATACAAAGATCAAGTCATGTCATTGAACAATACTGGTAGTTGTTTCTCGGCTTTTCCTGATTCCAATGTATTTGAAGTGGGAGATCAAGTATACAATGTACGAGTACGAGCAAGTACAGCAGGATTGGCAGTCTCTGGTATGTCATTGTCTCTCACTATTCGGGAGTAAAGAAGCTCATTATAACATCCGATAGGTCCAACATCCACAGCAGGTTTTCTTTACGGATATGTTTTCTTTCGGCAAAAAAAGGATCCAACTATTCGTCGTGGCTATTTCCAGGTTGGACAAAAAGGGTCGTGTAACGAAGACGAGTCGGCATTCTTCTGATCCAGCAGCATTAGAAATCATTGGTTCTCTTGTCACAGCATCCATTTGTTGGTCTCTTTTCTCGATTGGTCGCTTTGTTAGGACCTGTTTTCTTTGATAATGGTCAACCCATGTTGGAAGCAGCCTGTATGAATATTGCCAATTGGTAAGCATCCTGGGTGGCAAAATTATAAAGACAACTAATCACGTCTCCCTTTATATGAATGTTGGAAATAGGAGTCCTGTGATAGAAGGCAAAGTGCTCGACTTACCGTTTTTGGGTAACCTACTACAAGTGGAGATATCAAAGCATTTCAATCCTCAGTTGCTGGAAACAACATCATTCGATATGAATCGATTACAGCCAGATGAACAGGTGATTGTTACAAGCTCATTCAATGTCATTTGCTGACATATCACTCCTAGATCATGGCTTCATTACCTATCGGCGGATTATACCATCATTTTAAGGATATCCTTCAAGATCTTTGGTTGTTATGGGAGCTTATATTGCTAGCTGAGCCATTAGTGGTAATGGCCCCTGATCCAGGAGTATGCAGTGAAGCAGTAGTGTCGCTTGTGAATCTCATCAATCCGGTAAGAATGATGCCAGTGAACAGGGGAATCAGTCATTCATTATACCTTGTATAGATTCCTTATTGTGGCGACTATCGACCTTATTTCACGATTCAAGATCCTGACTTCAAGTCATTTGTTACCAAGAATAAGGTAGAACCTGTGACATATTCCTGGGATCATGCAGAATCTTACGCAACATGTATAGCCACCTTCCAATCTCATTCTTGGTGTAACCAATCCTTTCTTCAATACTGCTGTCGAGCATTGGCCACATATTGTGCGTGTTGGTAGACAACAATTACGGTAATCTATACATATCCCTTTTGCTATCTTGTTGTTCTAATAGTGACTTGCTATGTAGTAAACCAGATGGGACACTTATTACTGCACATGGCAATCACATTCCACCGCATAAATCCAAAGCTGCATTAGGGAGCAAAGCGAATGTACTTTTTGAGTTTATACAGGTAAGAGCCGACAAAGGACATATTGTGTATACACGTTGGGCTTATTGGGATATATGCAGGGGGTCACATCGAAGCGAAAAGCTGTCATAGCCAAAGATCGACAGCTGCTCAAAATGCTCACTGAAGCCAGTATGCGTGGATATCCACCAGGTACGTCCATTTCTTTGGAAACATGTGTTTTCTGCTTTATTCATTACTGAGTTCCAACTATTTAGACTGGATGCTGAATAACATATTGCGGCGTCATTTTGTCGATCTTACTGAAAAGTTCTTGGGTCCTTTAAATCGCTATTTTAGCACGCTTATTCCAAACAACACGTAAGACGAGGAGATATGCATTGCAGATGTATAACTGCTGTTTTACTAACATAACTACTTGATTTGGTAGGGTGTTTCAGGCGGATGTAGGAGCTCCTCAACTGAGACCGTTCCAGACCGAGCAGTTCATGAAGTATCTAAAGGAGCATGGTACACAACTACCTTTCAAGTCGACATTCAAGACAAGAACATCCACATCAGATCCAACCAAAGAACTTTATGCACAGTTTCTAAAGTGCGGCAACTTTGCCATGTGGCTGCAACAACGTACAACAGAAGCACAAAGCGAGATGAACCAGAGATACATTCATAGTCTATGTGAAGCCGATCCTTCTCGGAGTTCTGCGGATACCAAATCCCGTATTCGGGATTTATTGGTAAGTGAAAAGCAGTAGCAACAGCTCAAGAGACATATGTAGCTAATTATGGGCGCAATAGTACCCATCATCCTCCGTGTCGTCTATTTGCATCACAATCACTGATCAACAAAGAGAGCAGTTGAAGCGTGTCTTGGATGAAGGGAATTAAAAGGCACAGATGCTTTCTATATTCGGTACATCTGAGCACAAGGCAACGTGTACCAGCTGGCTTTTTTGGCAGGGCAGCAACAACCTTTTCGTTATCTGTTTCTTTTTTTACCATTTTCTCTTACTCTTCTTGTTCTTTTGTTCCCCTTTTTTCTCTTTCCATCTTTCACACTCGCTCATTCAACACAACAACAACAACAACACCCCCCTTCATCTTCTCCCTTTTTCATCATGTCCAACTTTTCATCCAAGCTTTCGAGGGTCCGCTCAGTTAAAAAGCTATCGGCCTTTACACATCGACATCGTTCACCATCACCCAATCCACCTTCTCCTCCTCCAAGGACATCTACGGCTTCAGAAGAACTTGCTTCAAGTAATACCAGATCTGATTATGGCAACATGGCTCGTCATTCATTGCCACGTAGTCGCACTATTAGTGCTGCTGGAAGAACAACATCTACAACTACCAACAGTTTTGGTGAAACTTTGAGAGCCATGTCAAGAGAAGCCCAAAATGGAGAATTTGCTGATGTATTTGGTTCTTTCTTCTTCAACGACAAAAGATGTCAAAACCGAGCTTTCTTTATGGCAGCACGATTAAAGCAAACACTTCAAACGATGATTACGCCAATTCGTCAGCCAACACCTGCACTAGTATCACCTGCCGCCACACCACCCATGTCACAGCAGCAACAACGTTATCCTTCCATCAATAGTAACCAACAACAGTTATGGGAAATGATGACACATCGACTGTATACATTGAATTACATTCTCTTTGTGCTTCCTCCTACATGCGAAATTCGTTCTCGTTTCTTGACTATGCTTGAACAACAACTTGGTCAAATTGGTGATGGACAACAAGTGCTTCGTCGTGGAGGCATGGAAGTACATTTTGTGGTACGCTATGTCATGAAACATCATTGGCAACAACGACGACGACGTACACTAGTACAGTTTCACCAAGATGATGATGACGACGACATTGAAGAGATTGTGGAACGTGCTCGTGAAGTCATGGAACACTGTTTAGAAAGTGAATCCAAATTGGGACATGCAGAAAGAGATGCCATGTATGTGTTCCATGGTCTTCGTATGGGTTTACATGGCACTTTTGAACCACGTATTGAATTAGAAGAAGATCCTGAGCTCAAACATCGATTGCTTATGGCTGTACAAGAAAACAAACAAGTGACCAAACAGGCGTATGTCAATCCTTTTGAGGATGCCGATGCTATTGTTACTGATGATGATGATATCGTTGATGATATGGTACCTTCAAGAGAAGTCGATAGTGGATTTTACGACCATTTTGCACCTTCGACAAGAGCAGCAGCCTTTTCATGATACAAGTAGACATTACACGCTTAGATACACACATCATCACTCCCATCTTCCATCTCACACGCATTTCTTCATACATGCAATCACACATCCCACCTTTTTATTACATTCACGCAACTATTATTACCTATCACATCCTCTTTTTCTATATTGCTACTTGTACATAACAATTTCATTTCTTTGTACCTGCAGGATACTTTATAATGTTTTGTATGTGTCGTTACATAGGGGAAAGGGGGGATATATGCAGCTTAATGTGTTATTACTGTAAACATGTCAGCTGATCAGGTCGTATTACATGAATCCCGTGATTGAATGAATACCAGGTGAAGCCCATTGAAGCAATAGATATGATTCGTCTATTCCAAACTAGTGTGTGGAACACAAAGAAGTATCATTTCCCGGGATGAAAGGGAGATGGGATTGATAATTGATAAAGAAAGGCATCATTCTGGGTAACGGAATGCACCGGCGATAGCACTTGGTGCTTTTATCTAAGCAGATGATCTTGGTGAATGGGATGCTCGGAACCTGAGAACCAATCATTTATTGATTGCTTTTGCTGACAAACCCGCCGTCGTTGTCTTTTCTATCTTTCTTTTCCTCTTTCTCTACACACAACAACCATGGTTGCTTCAACAAACGATTCCATTCTACTGGTCTCTTCTATCAAGTCAGATCAAGCTTCTCTTGCAAAGATCAAGGCATCGGCTGAAAAGGAAGCTGCCAATACTTCATTTGAAGCCATGGAGCGGGTTGCGGAAGGTAAATGGGGAGATCTCTTTTTGCTTATGCTTATACTCATATATCACTTGTAGCTCCATTGAACAAGGCAGCCTACAACAAGATCTATTCCAACACTGCAGAACCTCCTATCAGCATCCATACACCCCAAATCCTTTCTCGTTTTCTATCCACATTAACAGCAAACGGCACTCTGGTATTGCAAGAGCCTATTTGGTTGGATGGCACTAGTGTGAATGCCAATTTATGCCCTGTTACACGCAAAGAAGCTGAAGTGGTGTCGTTACTCAAGTTGACTGGATTTGTGGATGTTCAAGTTGAAAAGGTCTTGCCACTATCAGACGCTGATCTGACTGAATTCATCAAGGCATGGGGTGCTGCTCGTGTAGAACAAGGTGTTCAAGCACTTTCAGGCAAATTGGGCATGGTTTATATCACTGTCAAGAAACCTGCTTATGAAGTTGGTCAAAAGATGACATTGAACTTTGGCAAGAAGAAGCAAGAGACCAAGAAGGCTGTATGGGCTGTTTCTGGCAATGATGATGATGATGAAGAACTTGAGGATGATGAAGCCTTGTTGGATGAAGAAGATCGTATCAAGCCTAGCAAGGAATCCTTGGCACGTCCTGATGATTGTGAAATGACTGGTGGTCGACGTAAAGCATGCAAGAACTGTACATGTGGCCGTGCAGAGATGGAAGAAAGTGAGGATAATGTCGTATCTTTGGATCTTATGGAAGATGATGGCTCAAGTGATGATGTCGTGGATGTGGATCCTACTTCAAAGGCTACTGGTGGTTGTGGAAGCTGTGCTTTGGGTGATGCTTTCCGTTGCTCAACTTGTCCTTATCTTGGTATGCCAGCATTCAATCCTGGTGAAAAGGTCGTTCTTGGTGGCATGTTTGGAAAGGATGATATTGATATCTAGATTCCTGTACTTGTTTGTTACAACACATCCTTCAGCTCTTTTCGCCCAAATCATTCGCATCCGCTATTATCAAGTGTACCTGACTAGCTTCTCCCAATATCACCCATCCTTCATCTATTAACACCTTTTCCCTTCTTTTGTTTGCATGATATGAAATACATGTTTGTTCTTTTTCTACCTCGTTAAGCATTAATTAATAAGCAAAAGTTCCTTGTGGCAAGTTCGGACTTGGGATTGCAGGATCAGTGTATGTCACACATCACTTTGACACTCCATGCACATGTTGGTTGCTGGTGTCGACAAGTAGCTTGAATCTTGCACGAGATGCTTTTAAAGACACACATGTATTGTGTTACTCATATTCCACACATCATACTGCCCATGCCAGTAGATACGCTTTAGGTTAATAGAGTGATTACACGATAATAAGGCAGATGTTTATTTACAAGATCGGTAAGGAATACAAGTGGAAATTACAATATACAGTAGTTGGGATACAGGAGCTTGATTGTGAATAGTAGACATCTTTTAGTGTTCTTCCTTCTTTTCCATGCTCTCAGTTTCAATACGCTGTTGAGCCTTGGGAAGCAAGATTTTGTAGCGTTCCAAAATATAGACAATAGCACACATGACAATCATGGCAGCAGTAGTAGCAGTGGTAACAATTTTACCAAGGCGGAATGCAGGTGCTTGAGTGACAGTCCATGCAGCAACATTGATAAAGTTGGGAGCAAGGTTACCAATCGAGTTGACCATGGCAATAGCAAGAGCACGTGTTTCTGTAATACAGGAAATGATGATGAGCAAACAGTAAAAGAGACATGACATGTATAATACACTTACCAGGATCACATTGATGGATTTCATTATTCCAGGTCATCATGATGGGAGAAATACCAAGTACAGGAACAACCATGTAGACACAGACGTATAACAAAGGAACAGGTACGTGGCCATTGTTGACAGCTACCAACAAGATATACCAAATCAAAGTCCATAGAGCACCAGCTTGAATGTGCCAGTGACGATGTCCATATTTGTCCGAGAGATAGCCTTGGGTAACAATGACAATGCTATAAAGTTGGATTCATTGTTAGGGATATTGATTATCATCATGATGCATTCTTGTACTTACGCAGCAAAGCACCACACAGGCACAGTCATGTAATTGGCAAAGGATGCTTCATAGCCCATCTCCTTGAGAATGATGGCAAATTGTTGAAGGATACCCATTCCAAGTTGCATGCAGGTGAAAATAAGGATAAACAAGTACACATAGGGAGTGGTGGCAATGTTACGCAAAGTTTGCAAGTTGAGACCAGTGGCAATGACCTTCTTGCCTTGACGTTCCAATCGCTTGATGGCAACTGTGCGCTCAGCATCTTGGATAAAGCGAGTGTTGTGTGGATAGTCAGGAATAAGGAAGAAGCCCATGAGACCAATAACGACACCAATAAGACCTTCAATAATGAAAAGCCATTTCCAACCACGCATGCCAGCTGCGCCATCCAAAGTTTGGGAAATGGAACCTGAAATAAGACCAGAGAATGCACCAGAGACTATGTTGGATAGGATGTTATTTCACATGTTACAATAAACACTACTGAATGAGCTTACATTGCGATCCAGCGACAAAAAAGGCAGTACGAGAACCTAATTCTTGACGAGTGTACCAGTTACCAAGCAAGTAAACCATGCCGGGATAAAAGGGCTAATAAGATGACATGTGAGTCGTTGTTGAGCAGTAGATGATAGACAAGTGATACATACAGCTTCAGTGAAACCAAGAACAATGCGCAAGCCATAGAGTGCACTATGGTTCTTGACAAGAGCCATAAAACAAACAACAGCACCCCAAAGGGTCACTACAAGTGGCAACATGATGGCTGGTCGTACTTTGGTGATGATAACATTGGCAGGAATTTGCAAACTAGATGTACAATAAGTACAAGTGATAAGCAATAGATTGTATATGACTTACATGACATAACCAATAAAAAACATAGTGATGGCCCAGTTGTATGCACTGCTGTCAAGATCAAGTTCTTCTTTCATACCGGTCGTGTAAGCATTGGCTGCATAAGACAAGAATCATATTAGTGTTTGCACCACTACTACTAGCATAATACAAGTCATAAATACATACGCATATTGTTACGATCCAAGCCATTAGCCCAGTAAGCAAGGAAACTAGTAAATGTGAGAGATTTTCGATAAGTTCTCTTGTTCTTCATCACTAAGATGATATACAATGATCACTTACGCCCAAAGCATGAGACGATAATCGAGCTTACGCACCAGGCGCTTCTCAACAAGCTTTTCTTCTTCAGTAAGTTCCAAATTGTTGCGATATTCGGTATGATGACTGCTTGTTCGAGATATGGCATCCACTTCAATGTGGCCAATCTCTTGATCTTTTTCGACTATAGCCATGGCAATGTGTGGAAAGGGATTGAGAATAAAAAAAGATAATATGATGATGACAAGTCCTTGTCTTTTATAAGAGGAATAGACTGGATCTCAATATTTTTTTTTCTAGTTCCTGCTCTTCGGTGATGAAGAGTGGGATGGTATTATGTCGTGCTTACTCACCCGGGTTCCCCGCGTAAGACCAGACCCAAAACTCCCCACATGTATATCCCAGCTTATAGGATGGGTCTTATTTCCCCACATTATACCGCTCTGTTCCTTGGATTGTGATTCGGTACAAGCTTTCCGCGGGATGCACTTTCCCGAAATAGTGATACCAAATCTGGGGAAATGCGGAATTACAATCTTTTCAAAGCTTTGTCTGATGTGGGCAAAAAGATCCATATATGAACAAATTTTCTTGGTTGTAACATACATATAAGACCAATTGATCATAAGATGATTGAATATGGGTATATTGACATGTAAAGTCATTGAATGTCAAAAAGACATCACTGTTATACCTCTTGGATGTTGAAAGACACAAACTTTGGTTCCTTGTACTTCCGTGTTTTTAAACAGCAGCTAACAAAGCCCGCTCACTCTCTTCCCACCATACACCCAGCACAAACCTAGTTCCTTTCTGGGACAATGCTGACATTAGTCATTTATCTTTTCATTATACAGATCATGCATAAAGCGTATCTATGATAAAAAGAAAGAAAATGATGCATGATACAAAGTGGAACAAGTCCCATGGGGTAATGACGACCGTGCGAATTGATCTAGTGTGATCGTCATTAAAAGCAGGGAGTAGAAAGATCTTTGATGGAAAACAAAGGCAATGTGGGACAGTGCTAAATGCGCCGTTATGATCGGGGTCGTGTATCGTTTTTGTCTGGTCTTGTTACTGCTCCTCGATCCACATTTATCCATTGATTCGGGAGACTTGTCGACTGATTTTGTTTCAGCTGTAGTGCTGTTTATTGTCTAAATCAGAACAGATTGACTTGCAGCTTTATTGTTACAAAGAGAAAACAATGAAGTATCAAGTAGAATGTTGAATCGATTACTATCCTTACACAAAGATGAAGGTGCAGAGCTTATGACGAAATAACAGAGGTGGGAAAAAAGTAACGGGAAGATCTGGAGCAAAGAAGAAATGTGCATCTGATTGACACCTGCATGTTTCGGTTTCATTTAGTGGACAATGTCAGTGCGTTTACATGTTGACAAATAAGTGCTGTACATGTCCAACCATGGTAGCATGGCTGTGGATGGATCTATATGTGCTGAGCGTGAAGAAAGTGACAATATAGAACAAACGCTACATGTAGTTCCATTTTTTTCCTCCCCAGGGACCTGGGTGTTTCTATCATTTAAAAACAAGATTCATCGTTGGGATCTGTTGGGGGTTTCCCAATCTTCCCGTAACAAAAAAGGAACTCCTGGGGCATCATATTATCCCATCCCCGCTTCAGCGGGTCCTCATTGAAGAGAATGTAATCAAAGTTTTTCTAAGGATTCTATTGGAACATGGTATATCAGTGTCTAGGCACAATGGACCTTATTATGCAAGTGATAATGATGAAGCAGAATGTATTTCGGATAGATGCATGTCATGTAGATTATGTTTACATCATTTGGATCACGTCATGGCTGTAGATGGGTTGTGTGTGAATATGAAGGGTCGTCAGGGTTGTCTGTACGTAATCAGCATAGCAACATAGGTGAAACAATGAAGTTGTGGTATCTGACAATTAATGATCCGCTCACTTCGCTTTGGGCCGCCGCACTTTTGAATCACATGAACTCGGCGGGAAATTGGAGCAGCGAATCGGAACGACTTCCATATTCTCTTGGTGAGCTATGGCATACAATATCAAGGTACATCACTTGAAAACCAATCATATCCCCCAATCTTAAGCTCTGTATATAGCCAGTCCTTCCATCTCATTGTCCAAAGTGATACCAGAGTCATGTGTAGAGGAATTCGTATGTATTAAGTGAGTTGCTACATCAAATAAAGCGTATTTCTATATACAAGCTATCTACTGTTGACTAAAGAAAGGTTGCGAGATAAGTTGCTGCAAGTAAATAGCGCTCTTTGAGACAGTGGTAACTGCTGGAATAACTGCTGTATGTTTGGTCGTGGCGGAACAGTGCAAGCAAGTGTCTAGTGTCAAGAAACGCGTGTGTTGTAGAAGAACAACAAGCAAAGTAGTTGGCATTCAGTCATAAGAGCCCGTATCAAGACAATTGTAGTATTGACATGATAGCGTCAAGAAGGACAATCGTGTGCTCAATTGGGAAATGGGTTGCATTGCACAACAGTTACGAATCGTAGGGTGTCAATGGAGGAGAGAAAGTGAGCTGCAGTGGAAGAACTGGGAAATTTGGGAGGAGAAGCAGCAGCCATGCATTAGATGTACTATGTCCATTTGACACTGATATAATGTTTGCGTAAAGATCATTATTCCAGAGTTGGTTCATTACAAAAGTAGCCCCTTGTTATAAATATGGATACCAAAGGAAAGCTGATTGTAACATCGCTAGTTTATTTACATCAGAAAAATGCATTGATGCCGGTAATACTTTTGCCGAGGATCAGTGCATGAATATCAGATGTGCCTTCATAAGTGACCAAAGATTGAAGATTGCAGACGTGGCGCATAACATGGTATTCATCCACAATGCCATTTCCACCTAGCATTTCACGACAATCACTAGCAATTTGTAATGCTTTGCTGGTGTTATTTCGCTTTAACAATGAAATCATTTCAGGAGCTGCTTTGCCTTGATCCTTTAGTCTTCCTACTTGTAAACAACCATGAAGTCCAAGTGCAATCTTTGATACTTGTTAGTCTTTTTATAACACAAAGAAAACATTTCATTCTTACCTCGCTATGCGCATCTGCAAGTTTCTTTTGAATCAACTGATAACTTGCCAAAGGTCGACCAAACTGAGTACGCTGCATAGTGTAATCTCTTGTAATATGTAAACATGCTTCAGCTGCACCAAGTGCTCCCCATGCAATACCAAATCTTGCATTGTTTAGACATCCAAATGGACCACGTAAACCTTTGGCTCCTGGTAACATGTTTTCTGCTGGCACACGCACATTATCCATCATCACCATGCCAGTAATCGATGCTCGAAGCGAAAGTTTGCCTTCAATCACAGGTGTCTCGATACCAGCTGTATTCTGCATAAGATGAGTTAGTACACAATGTACATGTAAACTGATCCAATACTTGCCCTGTCAACAATGAAACCACGTACAGCACCATCTTCATCCAAGTTTTTAGCCCAGATCAATAGAATATCAGCAATAGGAGCCAAAGTGATCCATGATTTGCTGCCATTCAGCACGTATGAATCACCATCTTTGCGTGCTGTAGTCTCCATACCACTAGGATCAGAGCCATGGTTGGGTTCAGTCAATCCAAAACTGCAAATGGTAGTTCCTTTGGCTGTTTGTTGTACATATATGGGACAAGATGAGTATAAAAAGCAACAATGCATTCTCAAAAGAGATCTACTTACCTAAGCCTGGTAGATACTTGTTCTTTTGTTCCTCAGTGCCATATGCCCAAATGGGGTGCATCACTAATGATGAGACAACTGACAAGGCTGAACGATATCCTGAATCCACCCTGCATCATATCATGCATTAGTTTGCTATCAGATATCGACTTGGGGACACATACCTTTCAATTTCACGAGCAACAAGTCCATATGCAACTGATGATGCACCTGCACAGCCATATCCATCAATGGTAGCTCCCAGTAATCCAAGTTCTCCCATTTCTGCAAGGACTTGTCGATCAAACTCTAATATCAGATTGCATATCATCAATCCAGTGTGATCAGTAGACATCTTTTTCATGATCTTACTCTCGTTTCGAAAAGCATCCACCACACGTGGCAACAATTTGTTTTGACTGTAATTACGAGCTGTGTCTCTAGAGAATGATAAGGACAATTGGGCAATAAAGTAATGATGATGGCCATACATACCGCATGATACGTTCTTCTTCTGTAAGCATGGATTCCAAATTGAAAGGATCCTCCCAATCATATTTGACATAGGTGTTGGAAAGTGCTGAAGCGCGAAAAGTTGATGTTGAGAAACATTTGCGAGTGAGGAACAAAAGTGATGAAGATGATGCCTTTGAAGCAGTAAACATGTCAAAGTGATGATAAAAGGTAAAAGAGACAGGGAGAATAGATAAAAACTTGATTGATTTTATTCCAAGGAGATGTAGAACTGTGTGAAATGCTTATTAGATGCATCTACTCGAGAATTCCCACACGCCATTGGTATTTCACACAACAAGGATAAAGCTATAACCATGGTGGAGGCTGTTGTCGCTGATCTTGTTGTCCCCAGGCTTGCTTTTCATCCAACATCATCATCTTGTTCCAGTCATCATCCACAGTAGTAGTGGTAGTAGCAACAGTTGTCTCCTCTTCCATTCTCGGTTTTGCCAATCGTGAACTCTTGTGCGTATTCCAACCCACCAAAGGACCACCATGTTTCTTGCGTTGTGCATGTTGATGTTGTTGATGATGATGATGATGATGCTTGTTACTACCAGCAGATATAGAACTTGGAGAAGGTGGTGATGGTGGTGTCGTCGCAGTAGTTGGTGCATTGCCACGTCTGGATGTATTGTGATGTAAACTGCTTTTGCTAGTGGAACGCTTTCGATGATGGTTACTGCTATTACGTCTTCTTCTACGCCCTTGTCGATTATTGGATTGTTGATTATCGACTGCAGATATTTCATGTGCAAGATCATCCATGACAAATACACCTTCTTCTGCTGCTGTTGTACCACCTTTAAGATGATGATGATGGTATGATGAAGACTTTTCTGGTACTGACTTTGCAAGTTCACCATGACCGATCGATTCACGTAACACTCGTCTCAAATAGTCGTAATCAGGCGTATCAGCAAAGTGAAGGCTTCTTGTATAGGCAACAAATTCAAGTAGTCCACGTGGTAATCCAGCACAAAGTTCAGTCAGATCTGTGCTTTCTTTAAGCTCACGCATGCGATCCCATCCAGCTTTTGAGCTCTTGGCTTGTATTCCAGTCCATGGTAATGTCCCAATCAATAGATCCAGCAAGAGATAACCAAGACTTTCAAGATCATCACGACGTGCATGTACTTTGCCTCGATGTACATTCAATGAAGCATAACGTGCTGTCCCTGTCTTGTGCTTGATACGACGTTTGCTTTGTGGATATGGTTTCATTGTCTGTGGATTACGCCACCATGTTGCAAGACCAAAATCAACCACGCTTAACTGAGGAATGTTGTTGGTATCAAAGACATCGGCACATGAAGCAACACTTGTTATTGTTGGTAAATAGCAGTTTGCAGGAAATAGAAAGTTGTCTGGTTTCACGTCACGATACACCACGCCTCGATTGTGGATATGTTCCAGGATGGTAACCTAATTTAGATGCGTGTGAGTAAAGTACAAGTATAGTAATTATTGTGTTATTACCATTTGGCAACCAAGGTCAACTACCGTGTCAATGGACATGTAAGCAACTGTCTCGCGTAATTGTGATAAGCTGGATCCAAGAAGATCTATCACAATACATGCAAAGCCATCGTGTTCGCCATACCACTGACATTGGGGAATACCAGCTATATGTTATACATATTAGTTGTTGTCGGGTGATGAAGGAGTAGACAATACACTTACGTCCACCTGCTAATACATCATACATGATGCTTTCGTGTCGTAGTTGTGAAAAAGGTGTGTCAAGTGGTTCACGTTTGATGGCATAATGTCGATGGGTGTCAATGTCCTCGGCTATAACATAAATAGACATCAGCTGATGATTTTTCAAGTAAAGGATATATAAAGAATACCTTCAAATACTTCACCAAAAGAGCCTTCACCTATTCTTGATAAGACAAGCCATTGATCACCAACAATGACATCTTTACTGTTTGTACTAAGAGTGCTATCCACCGAGGATGCTGTATGATGTTGTATTTGCTGCTGCTGTTTATGCGGCGGAGAAGGAGGAAGAGAAGTGTGCAACGGTAAGGCGGCAGGTGATTGGATGGCACGGGGCTTGATATACTTGCACTTGTGGGAAGCAGAAGTCTTGCGAATAGAAAATGTCGTTGTCATGGGAGTCGATTGAGCAAGGATGAGTTTGACGAGGTTGAATGAAGGTTGTACACGGTGTTGGTCAGTCCGCAATTGGAAAACGGTGATAAAATAAAAGACGAGGAGAAGGAAATAGAAGAAAGCAAGCAAGGGGATGTCTTTTTCGTCGTCGTCGTCGTCGTCGTTTCCCTGTTCTTGTTCTCTTGCGAACGACTACACACACGTACACACAACGTCTCAAGCCTCGTTGAAGAATGGGTTGTTGATGTAAAAGAGTTGACTTTGAAAGAAAAGAAAGAGGCAAACGCAGCGACGACACAATAGCAAAGCGTTTCCCCCTCTCTTGTCTTTTAAAAAATAGGCTTTTGGTGAAGCAAATCCAAACTAAGAGTAGACAAGGATGGATCGATGGAACACAAAAGGAGGCGAGTGTGCACGGACTGACAACTTGGTAAAAAAGTAGTGGTGAAAGTGGTGGTAGTGGTAGTTGCTGAAAGTAAAAAGGGAAAAAGAAGCAAGAAAGTCAAAGAAAGAAAGAGGCAATTTTGAATGATGCCGAAGAACCTATAATGGCCTCCAGTCAACTTTTACCCCACATATTTCTCTCACACACGACATGCATCCAAAACCTACCAAGTGAATTCATTCCTCTGACGTCTGTTTCATCATCATCTTCGCTTATATTCTATCTCTCGCTTTATGCTTATCCCTATATTACTGTTTCTGTAACCAAGAAACGTGTTTTCTGCTCAGCACAGCTGTAGTTGTATTTTTTCATTTTCCTTCCTTGCATCTTCTTTTAACCTTCTTTCCCGGTGCAACACTTATGCTTCAAGCTTCCAACCCAGTTATGCCAACAGGTGTTCAGAACTCACGTTCCAGTAAAGTCTTGGTTCAACTTCAACAAGACTGGGAGTCCATTCAAAAAGAACTTGCCGCCACCCGATCCCAGGTATGACACTTGTACTCCTCTCTCCTTCTCTTTATTCATTGGGAACATGTAGTTGGATACAGTACGTGAATCCAAGAAGAAGTATCAGTTGGAAGCACAAGAATATGCCGAAAGCAATACACAACTTCGTGCAGAGATTCAGAACTTGATGCGTACATTGGACAGCAAACAGCAGCAACTGAACCAGTCTAAGCGATCTTCGCAAGATATGGAAAGTGAAGTCAAACGACTAAAGCAAGAAGCTGCCAAAGCACGAAAGGAACTGGATGCTGCCATGGAGAAGCACAAGTTTGTTACAGAAGAAAAGGCACGACTCGACCAGCACTACAAGGTTTTAGAAGAATCCATGGCATCTGGACCCCAGCGTGAAGTGGATCGACTTAGACAAGAACTACGTGTAGTCAATGCACAACTGGCTATAGTAGCAGAACGATGCAGTTTGGCTTCCAAGATACATGAAACAAGAGCATATCAATGGGTTGAAGAACAGCAACAACGACTGGATGCATTGCGGAGGATGCGTGATCAAGTACAATCCAACACTCAAGCTTTTGTGGATCATGTGCGCTCAGAATTAGAAGCACTTGCTAGCAATGTACAGGAGACTGATGGTGATTTGCAAACTGCCGTTGAAAGGTGTCAATCCGACATGGAACGTTTGATTGTAAGCATTCGTACTTATGCAGAGCATCCTGAAGATGATCAGTGATACCTATTATGCCCCCAATTCCCCTTTTCTCCTTGGTATATTCAACAAGCTACTACCTAGTTTTTCATTTACTACTCCTATATACCATGTTCCTCCATTAAAGTGATATTTCACATTGCCAATTTCATATTGTTATTGCATATTTGATAAAAGACTAAATCAACCATGTAATTCTTGTGTCGCTTCTCCATAAAACTTGTCAACTAGTCTGTTTGCATACACATACAGCTCGGGATCAGGCATGGGTGTCACTGAACCTAATGCTTTCATGCAGTTTGGTGTCACTTGAACTACATCAGCTCCCTTATAAAGTAAAGAGATGTCAGACAAGATACAAACACACTTTATCATCTCTACTTACTCTTGGTACACGTGTCAATAGCAAGTCAATATATTGCAATCCAAGTTTCATGATTTCTGCATCTTGAGATTGAACCAAGTCCACAAATGCTGTGTTGGGGGATAGACAAGTGAATGAGTAAATAAGAACCTGGGGCATGGGAAAAAAGTCAACTTACCTGGTAGTAGTCGTTGGTGTGGTAGAATTTCCAGATACTTTTCACTGTGATAGGCAATATTCAATAGACATTGGGCGGCCTATATGGAATGGCAAGTCAATATAATGATCCTCCTCTTCTCATCTGCTACACTTACGCCTTGACGAATATCATATCCACCGTGTTGTTCAAGAATATCAGCAAGATAACCGATACCATTGGCATCCACGACACTTTTCACAATGTCCATATCCTCACTATAGGTGCAAAGATGCGGGAAAACCGCGGATTAGCCGCATTGTTTGCATAAAGTGAAACAAACAGTATCACTTACCAAGATGTAATGTTGGATAATGTCCATAATGCTTCCTTCTTGATTGCTCTAGTATAGATATGAGTGAATGTTCATGCAAGATATAAACAAGTAAAGGATTTACCGATGCTCTGAATGAGTGAGAACAAGTATAGTGAAAAGGAAACCATCCTGTGCAAGTAGCGTTTTGGTGTATTCGTCTGGTCCACCACATAAATTTCCCAGAGTACGCACAATAGGCAAGACCACAGGACCATGCTGAGCAAGATCTCTTAAATTCTCCACCTACATACATATCAACAAAAGTGACAAAAGAGTGATCATAGATGATACATTACCAGCAAAGGAGCGATCCGCTGTTGCATGATTTCTTTTCTGAACTCCTTGGATCCAGCTGTCATGTAACTGAGCACCCAACAAATATCGGTGACTGTATCAGGCTATAAAGTATATATTAGCTCCTGATCCTTGTATCTTGCTGAACAAATGTAGTACCGTCTTATCCTTGAGATGATGTAACAATCGGGATGTGATTCCAGCATCCATGAATGCATGTAGTTGACTTTCTGATGCGCGTGCTGCCAAGTTGGCTAAAGCAAAGCATGTCGTCTGCACCAATTTGGAATCCTATTTCATTGTTTATGAGAAAAAAAAGAGCTTTTGCAGTAAACAAGACATTACCTTTGAATCAAGCAATCGTACCAAAGGTGGGATGGTACCATTCTTTCGGATTGTATCACGTACTTGATCATCTTCAGTTGTCATATCACCCAATTCTTCAGCTGCCATATTCCCCAAAGCACCAGCTGCTGCTTCTTGCAGATTCTATATCAAAGGTATGTCAATATGAGAAGAACCAATACGAATGACTTGAACACTTACAATGTTATCTGAGTCCAGATATTGAATCATGTATGGCACGGCCGAGACTGACTTGATCCACAAATCATGAGGACCAGCGGCAATATCTGGTGCATGAAGCATCAGTGACATTAGCCGCCCATAATCAATCACAAGGAGTAAGTGGTGGGTAAATTACATACTTGAGATTGTTTGGACGGCTTGCAGTTGCTCATCAGGCTCAGTGCCCGTCATCATGTGCTATTGGATTCATTGGATTAGATAAGGTCTTTTTAGTGTACATTTGAATCAACTACTTACTGTAAGAGCTTCCATACAATCACCTTGAGTAATGTAATCAATCAAAGCTTGTGCTGGTTCCAAGATAAACTTGCTCAAATGCTGTGCTGCCATCATACGCACTTGCTTTTCATCACTCTTCAAATCGGATGCCAGTGCATTTACTTGCTCGGGTGTTAGACGATAGTAAGGATCGATATCCTCTAAAGTCCCACATATAAGCTTTTATCATGCCTGTAATAAGAAAAAGATAACTTGCCGTCGTGCTCGTTGATGGGTGGCAATGGTTCGCCTGCACTCTCCTTCTCTTCACGATGGGTGAGTTGACGGAATCGTTTGGCAGTAATAAGCTGTTCGCGATGCTTCTTTCGAAGTGACTGATCGAATACCATACGACGTTCACGTAACTCTTCTTGACTTCTTGGTATGCTAGTACGCTTGTAAAGTGCACGATAGTTGCTGGGAGGTGTGTTGTTGTTGTTGTTGTTGCTTTCTTCCATTGTTGATAAGGATGGGAAACAAGTGGAGGAATTAGGAAATTCATGCACGCCCTTTTATTTCACACACACACACATCCACCACTCAAACAATACCCATGCATATCATGCATCACTATAGCAACTAGATTTGAATCTCTTGTATTAAAAGTCTCTGAAAATCATGACAATTTGATCTAAACGCATCTTGGATACTTCTAATCGCTCAAGCACCTTCTTCATCTGAGCCATCTCGGCTTTATCACCATCGCTCAAAAGATCCATGTTTTCAATCACGTCTCTTCGACTGAGTTTTTCCACCAAACGATGCCGAATCTTGAGTTCCTCTTGTTTCCGTTGTTGTAGATTACCAATAGCTCGATAGACATCCATCAATAGTTCTTGATAACACTTTTCCAGTGGGACATACCAAAGATAAATAGTACGTGCAGGTGCTCGATCTGCTGATTTGGGTACTTCCTATTATATGATCCATGACGATCAGTTTTCATATCAATCCATCACTGCTTCAACTTGCCTGAATCTCTACAATGCCCTTGGAATTAAGCAAACCCAGCTTTTCACGTGTTTCTTTGGCAGGCAACATGGCCAATTTCTGTACTTGTGATTCTTCCAATTTGCCTTTGTCCAACAAGATGCGGACAATCCGACAAGTGGCAACACCATATTTGTCACGCAACAATCCCTCAAACACACGACGCCGCATAGTATTCCTCAGTTTGGCAAAGTTGACAGCAAATTGATTGGCACCCATCTCATCTTTGGATTTGATGAAACCACCTTGATCAGTCTTCAAAAGTGCAAGATATCCTCGAACCACTTCTTGATAGGATGGCTTCTTGTCAGGATCTGTGGGATCAGGCTGCAACACAATATCACCTTGTGTCAATATTTCAGATGGTACAAGATTGACAATATGCATTGGGGATGCCGAAGCTGCAAAATACAAACGATCAGTCAACAAGATCCACTCCATAAGCTTATCACTTACGAGAATCATCTTCTTTGATCATCTTCATCTTGTTTTTGCCGTGCTCTAAGAACGCCTTTACAATCTGGCCTGCAGTGCGGTTGATACGTTCGGTGGCAAAATCAACAATTGTCTATGACATGGAAAGATAGATAAGATATCGTCCTGATATGAACATAGAGTCATCCACTTACGTTATTACGGAAAATCATGTTGTATTTCTCATAGTTGATGGCAAAATATACTGTGTTGTCGATATCAAAATGATCCACATCGTCCTCTTTGCCAACTGCCATTCGCTTTTCTTCACCGGCTAATGCATCAACAGCTTTTCGTTTCTACATGGTTCATCAGTTACCTACCAACATGTGATCCATCCTTCCACTTACCATGCCAATGCCTTCAGTCATTGAGAACTCTGCATCAATTTGTGCCTGTGCTGCTAATTTGATAGCTTTCATATCCTTTGCAGTCGTGATTGTATATTTCTGTGCTTCCTTTTCTTGAGCAATCAGTAGCCTATCTGTGCTGGATCGGCTGTGTTCTGGAAGTAGTGCTGTGATGAGACCAGCCATGGCAAGTCGTTTAAATGCAGTGGTATATGTTGATTTCTCTATGTGATCATCGATAAGTGATCCCATACGATCATTTTGTTTTGATATCCAACTTACTTGTCTTGGGTTTGCTGTCAAAATCGGAGACCCATTGATGAATTGCTGGTAGTCGCATACGTCCATTGGTGAATATAAGCTTGATGATATTAAGAGCCTAATCCATCATGATTACTACAAGAACATCTCTCATTGTATACAACATCCTGATCTACCTCTTTTCCATATTGTTCTTCAGTCACTCGCATGATAGGGCCGATCCGCAGTCGCATCATGATACTTTGGGGGTCTGCTTGATAAAATGTTGGCTCACGAACACCTTCCTCTGGTTCGGTAAAGTGGACAAGAGCATGATGGATAAGCACCACAAGACTTTCACGCACTTGACGTTGGGTCAATTTGGTGAACCGGACAATGTCACCCAAGCCGAGACGTCCTTTAAGTAAGAGTTGACTAACGACTTTCTAAACGCGACACCCATAGTGAGTTCCATGACCTGGATCGCTGCATTCCACTGTTTATTGCACCTACCGATGTGAATGGACCAAAGTCTTCTTCGACGATCTCGCGGCACAAGCGTGCTTCAAATGACATTGGGCAGAAAGAGGTTGTAGGTCTATTTCAAGATGTGTCGCACTCAGCCACCACGCATTTAATCCACAGGATTGATGCCCAGTCCAAATTTGGCTTCACTCCAGGCACCTTGCATCATTGTATTGACACTTTTTCATTGTTGATTGTCATTCATTGTTGCTATCAAATCAAGAGATGATTCCCAGAACTTAGTAGATATATCCATCATCTTGATTCCTTGTAAACTTGGTGTTGATTCATAACAAGTATTCTTTTACAAGAAGATGTCTTATGTCTTTATGAAGATAAAGCTGAGCACTGAACATGTTGATTTGTACATTGGGGTATGGGTGACTTTCTAGCTCTATGCTATATAGCAGTTGTCTAAAGCTCAATTGTGATTTGGAGGACGATACCAGTGTCTAACGTAAATAGTGTCTTTTATTATAGGATCAATAGGATAGTTAGATAAAGGATTATAGATCATTAAAGATGTTGTTCATATCACGACCTTTGCTATCAAAACGGGCAAAAGGAGATTCACTACGTGTTGTTGTACCACCAGCAGATGAAAGTCCTAATCCAGTGGTAGGTGGTGATGGAGAACGTGAGCGGGAGATATCACGTCGATGATATTGTTCTGGTGATGATGATGACGATGATGAAGAGGGGGGTTGTCCAAATACACGCCTTGTTCTTTTTCCTTGTTGGCTGTCAGGTCTTAACAACGGATCCTGTTGTCTTGAAGTATGATCATTGTCTGATTCAGGAGATAAGGATACTGCACCAGGTCCACCAGGTGATTTCTTGTTGAATAGATCATTGAATTTGTTCTTGACAGCATCACCAAATGATAAAAGACTTCCAACACCTGCAGCAGCATTGTCTTGCTGTGAATGATGTCCTTGCAAGCCATCATGATCATCCTCATCTTGGATATGTTGGTTGCTACGAGTGTTGGTAAAAGAAGTAGGTGTTGTCCGCCCAGAAAGGATCTCATCAATACGTCGATCTCTTTCTTGTCGAAGTGTTGCTGACAAAGGTGTTCTGCCTTCTGCATTACTACCACCAAGTGTATGAAGTGATCTGGAACTATTACTGCTGTAATTGTAGGGTCCACGATTGTATTTGGATGTGTATGCCTAAAGGACTATAAGTACAAGTGCTCAAATGTTGAAAATATGCTCCAACATACCCCAAGTGCATTACGTGCCCGACTAAGGAAACCACGTTGATCAGAAAGATGTGGATTGATTGTACGTTCCCGAACACCACGTTCTAATAGAAAGATAGTGTCAATACAAGAGACTTTAAGCATTCGATCAAGAGGAGATGTAGTACCTTCAATCACCAATGCTTTTCCATCAGCAATATCAACATTCAAGGATATAGCTCCATCACTTTCTCTTCCACCTGCTTCTTCATCATCGTATGGATCCTTCACTCCACAGAGTCCTAGACAACGTCCTTGAAAATTGAAGAGGACTGATAATGCTGGTATCAGAATGACAACAGGAAACCAATCAATAAAAGTAGTGCCCAAGAATGGAACAAGATCCGCACCACCCATGAACTATTATTACCATAAGTCATTGTTATCTATGCCAAACCATGAATGTCTACTTGCCTTGTTGAACACTGATTCCGATGTTCCACTGAAATCACCGGCAAGATTGATATAATTGTAACAAAGTGGAGCCCTATTGCAATGACATCAGATATCTGGTAAATGAACAATCTTGAAAGCCAAACTTACATCATCTTGCACATATAGCTTGTGAACCATAAAAGACTGTTTTCATCGGTGTGATGCTTGGGTATCAGGATGTAAAGGTTGAAGAATCGCACCTTAAATAACGAGGTATAAACGCAAATGCACATGAACATTAGGGTAAAGAAAGCCATAAACTACAAGCAATGACATTAGTTACATCCTTATCCACTTGAATCTTGATTGTATACTATTGACTCACCTCTACGGCAGCATAATTGTATCCACACGCTCGAAGACCCAATGCTACAATCGACACGACTGGATTCTTGATATTGAATACGATTTCAGACCATAAGATGCATACACTGAGAACTGCACATAGTAAGGCCACAGCACGATGAAAGATGGGCTCAATTCGCAATAACCACCACCATTCTAGGGATTAGATTGTAAGTTCAATGCAAAGAATAGTCAATCTCTCTCGTTACACATACCCAGTTGTGCCTTGATATCATTCCAACGCGTGCTTTCTCTTAATGGTCGTAATGTCGAGTGGAATTGGCTATGCAAGGTATGGAGTCAAATACTGACAAAACAAGGCCCTTGTATGATAACTTACTGATCTGTGTTGCTTCTATTTTCAATGATATCTTGCAGATAAAAGGCTTCTGATAGCAAATTCTCCCATAAACTATATAGCAATGTACATCCTGTTAATCCATGGTGATGTCAACATCAAACTACACTTACGCTAGCTTCCTATCTTTCATTCTTGCAGCAATAATCATGCGTCGATTCAGTTTGATCAGGTAATCTTCAGTGATATCTCTTGGCAAAGAAACAGAATTGTCACGATCGGTATACTCTGGATCCAGGATGAAAGGAAAACGTTGAATCATTTGATCGACACAACCACGTAAAAAGGGATCGGCTCTTGTTGTACGTTTTGAAATGGCATGCATGATCTATAGGATGTGGATGAGTATCTATACTTGGCTGACATTTGGATGGGATACTTGCCTTGCACACTTCAATAAACTCCAGTTCACTATCCATGCATTCTTCCTTGACCCTGGATGCATTGGCATATATTTGATTCAAGTGTTTTTGAGGATTGCCAGTGAACCATAATCTTCGAGGAACAGCTACAAGACCATATCCCATAAACATAATGACCAGAAAGAGACCCCAACTATTCGCCATGGCCATGACAAAGCCTTGAATCTTTTCTCTGTATCAATAGAAAGAAGTGATTAGCTTAGAGTGAAAAAGATGACATGTAAAAAGTACCTGGTAGTATATCCACTGCCAAAGACAAGATAAATCAATCCAAAGAAGCCGATAACGATATAAATAGAGTAGAACTGAAGATTGACCCTGACTGCAGACTTGAGTCGGTTTATGAAACCAAAGTCGCCTGTATTGACATAGGCTTGCATCATTGGAATCATCACCCTGAAGAAATAGGGAACAATAAGCCTCCTTGTACACATATCACACATATGCACTTACCACGTGAGACAAAAGGATGTCCAATAAAGGGTACGCCACGCCACAATAAGGAAGGATTGAGATACATGAGAGAATGGTACTCTACAGTCGCCTTGGCATTGGTCGTATGTGGACTATTTACCATAAGTACACTCTACTTTTATATTGAATACTGAAAGAAACCTACCGACGCGAGATCCACTGGTAGTAAGAGGACGATCCAGAATGGAAAGCACCAACCAATAATGCAGACGGTGGAAACATACCAAGGATGGGATCGTAGATTGCCGTAACGAGAAACTGTGGTGACAGCAATAACAAATAGTGCCAAAGTCCCCAGAACAAGAGGAGCGTAATTGCTGCCGGGAGACGTTGGCGATGGTTCCGTTGGTGGCGGCAAGTCGCTGTCCATGCTGTGGTCAATTGGAAAGCTGAAGAAAGGGCAATTAAAGGATTAAAGGCCGCGGTGCATGAAATTGGACATGAAACCTGTTGTGTGGCACGGCTCTTTGTTTTATCTGGCACTACCCAATCCAGACTTGCAGCAGACAAAGACACCATTCTCAGGCACCATCATTGTCATCACATACTCTATGAATGGCAATAAACCATGATCCTTATCATATTACATCCCATTTAATACAATGACACATAAACATGATTCTCTTATTCCAAAGCTTCCTTATCTTGATTCTACATTGTATCCACATCCCACACGTTGACCGACTTTGGGTTGCACAATTCATGCAAAATGCTATATTTCCGCTATTGACTATACTTTGTACACGAATATCTGTTGACTATTTTACATGGATCTTCTTATGCTATAGGGCTCTGTCGGTAAATCTAGATGATATCATGATCAGTGATCCATTTCTTCATCTCATCCACTCCTATAAAGTTACTTACATCTCCATCGTTCAGTGCAATCCAGTATCCAATTTACATTGATGGTCATCTTGTCAGTCTCCAGTTCTTCTTTACTGATGATAATGTCAGCGTCACTCATACTGTCGACTGTATGACCCTTTGCTTTGTGAATGATTGCCTTGATGAAACTGGTATCGCCGATATGTGTCGAATGGACAAAGATATCCAAATTGGATGGTAAAAAGGGTTGTTGTTGTCTTGCACGAGGAGCATCAGGATAGAAATCAGTGACTTCATATTCCAACTCGGGCAAATAGTCCTTGTTACGCTCACTGTCAAAGATCCTAATAACAAGGAATCAATATCTTTCATGTTATAGACATGCTCTCTTGAATCTCCACTTACCATGTCGGTTTCACCAGCCATACACCAAAGAGTAGACCATTCAAGACACTCACTGTACGTCGCTTTTGTCCAACTACATGCATTGGTCAGTTACCAAGGATGATTTAATGACTTGCATAAGATACTTACCAATCACATGTGTCGTCCTTTCATCCACACTAGATGTAGATATAACAATAAGCTTCCTGTGAAATAAAGAATAGTCGTATACTTACGTGGTAGAGACTTCATATGTGCCCATTTTCTTAATAGCTTCAGTACATCGATCACGATCTTCGTTGCTCACGGATGTCATGACAATGGTTGGCTTTGGATTACTGCTACGTGTCTTGATTTCATATCCAGAAGATGGAGCTGAATTGGGTGATGATGTGTCGTTATGGATAATGTCAGGTTTAGATGAAGATATTGATGATGCTGATGTTTGTCGAATGGGATCTGTGGTGGTGCTAGTAGTAGTTGTTGTTGTGGATATAGTGTTATTGGTGGTGATACTTGTGGCGGAGGATGAGGATGAGGATGTTGTCAGTTGTGGTCTTGAAAGATTGCCACCCAAGGAACGTCGTTTTCGTCGAAGAGGGATTGTATTGGATGTGCCTGATGATGTCCGAGATGGTTTCACAGGTGCAGTGTCCCCAATAAAGAAATCAGCCTTGATTTGTGCCTTGATTTGCTCATTACGTTCACGCATCTCTTTTGTCACTACAGGCTTCTGTGCTGATTGTTGTTGTTGTTGTTGTTGTTGTTGTTGCTGTTGCCTATTCCTCTCCAAGGCAGCTGTTGATAAGTGGGGTCGTGATAATACAGGTGATGCAGGTGGTGATAAGCTCATATCCTCTCCTTCTAATTCTCGTCGTACTCTTTCTGCAACCTGATCTATTTCTTGTTGTTCTTGTGAATTGGATGTGATTTTGTCGGTATTACTCGTATTGCTGCTATCTGTAGTACTATTACTGGTGGATGGTTCAAGATTGAGAAGAGATTGTGATAATGTTGATGGACGATATTCATGTGCAGAACTATGTCGCTGTTGTTGTAGTAATGTTGATGCTCCTCTGGATGGCAATCCATTTCCTCCAATAGTGGATCGAGTCCGTTTTCGCTTCTCAGATGCTTCTTCTACATGTTTCACAGATCAATACCATTGTCTACTGTTACCAACACACACATGTTTACCTTCATTCAATGCTTTAACCTTCCCAGGTTCCATCGATTTACGTCGTTTCTTGCCAGCCAGAACAATGCCTTGTGGACTTTCTATAAGGAAGTCTTTCTCCTCTAAGCGACGTCCTTCTCGTTTGCATCTTTTTTTGATTGTTACATGTTAGACATATTCATTGTTCTCATCACTTGACCCCATCCATTACTTACCGTGTAATCCAAAGCAAGTTGACAATGTGGATTTTCTTGTTCAATGCTTTTCGCAGTGTAGCATTGGATCCATTCTTGAACACTAGGTGCGTGACAGAGTCTAAAGATGAATGTCAGTGACATGACATCACGTTTCAATGGAAACCACTCACCTGAAAAGGTACGACGTGTCTATGTAGGTAGGTTACCATGTCAGCATGTGATGCATAATAATGATGCAGTAGTGTACTTGCCTTGGCACCCATTGACTGTAATGCTATCTCAAAGTTCTCAGAGACATCATCCCCATCATCTGTCCTAATAAAAGAGTGATGAAACAGTGTTAACAGAGTAGAAACTCCCGGGAGAGAGGGAGTAGCACATGATACGAACCTAATATCAAGACATGCCACAACGCCTTTTAATAGTTGGCTGTGATCTGGTGTTGAAGATGTTGGTGTTGTCTTGGGAGCAGCGAGTTTCTTTGTTGAAGGCAAGTGATCTGTAACGCGTCTCGATGAAGCTGTTGCTGGCATGGACAAGGAGTCGTGTGTTTTAAGGAAGGAATTGAGAGAAAGTTGTCGAAGATCGCTGGTGGACTTCGATCCCGTCCGAATTGAAGTAGCAGGACCTTCTTTGCCGAAGCGGATGCTGCGTCGTTTTGTTGTTTGTGACATGTAGGAACAACAATCGGTATTTGCTGCAACCAACGTCGTGTATATATGGATATGGGTGGGTGCAGGAAAGAGGCAAAAAGGTAGCTGATATAAGGGACGTGTCGGATTTAAGTCGTCAGACAAGGTTTTATCTGTTGCCCCATCCACCGCCCGTCATATCATCATCCTTGGTAGCTGCTGTCATTATTCACTTTGATACTCCTTACTACTGCATTGGTCTCTTTTTTTATTCTTCTCCTGCTTATCCCCTTTGTATTCATCGTCTCTTTTTCCTCACCCAAAGTCGGGTACAAACCTCGTGGGCACCTGCTTGTCCCACAGTACGACCCAATGCTTGAATTGTATCCAACTTGTATTACAAAATCCCTTGTTGATATAAAGACTTTGCTCTTGGTTATCATTGATTCTGTAAATGTTTGTTTTCATTGTTGTTGTTGATGACATTCATCCATCAAATATTTGAAATGCATCTGTTGGTTACCATCATCCCTCCCCCAAAAAAAGAAAAGTTACACTGAACAACATCTGGAACATTCAGGGTCATCAAATGAAAGCGAGTTACCAGAAGGAGCTACTTATTGATGACAAGCATGTCTTGGTTGACAATATGCATTAGACGAGCCACTTTTAGTGCTGCTATTACGCGTGTTATGCTCACATGTTTACGCTGAACATATATACTGTCTAGCACGTGGGATCTACTTTGCTATAGTGGACATTGAATGGACATGGTATAAGCAAACTTGAACATTAGGGAAGTTGGATAGGATATGACATCCACGAGACAATTACCGGTTACTATTTTAGGTCTCTATCTCGATATCAATGTTCGCATGAAGAAACGTCCATTCAAGGTGAACATATGTATGTAGCCAATCTAAACTTTGACTGTAATCCAGCACTAGTATGCCAACAACAAGGCTTGACTCCCGAACAAGAAGTCATATCAGAAGAACTTTGCTAATGTTTAATCACATGATGAATAAGCTGTAAGCAATGAATATTGTGGATCGAGAAAAGAGTGGGCAAGCATAAATGTAGAGTATCGGGTAGATGAGGATGACGTGTGTGTGTGTATGTATATAGATGTGCTATGTGATTATCTAAGACTTGTTGGCAAGCTCCTTGTGGATCTTTCCAGTAGGGAAAGTGTAGTCTTCAATAGATTGACGCTTCATTTGAATGCTATAACCAGGCAAAGTGGGTGTCATGTAACGTCCATTCTTCATGACGACGGGATCCAAAAAGTGTTCATGCAAATGGTCGACGTATTCAAGTACTCGGCCTTCAGTAGTAGCTGACACACAAATGTAATCAATCAATGACAAGTGTTGCACGTATTCGCAAAGACCAACACCACCAGCATGTGGACAAACAGGGATGTTGAACTTTTTAGCCATGAGAAGGATAGCAAGGATTTCATTGACACCAGCTACACGGCATGAATCAATTTGGCAAAAGTCAATAGCATTGGCTTGGAAGAGTTGCTTGAAAATGATACGATTCTGGATATGTTCGCCAGTAGCAACACGCGTACGAGGATAAAGTGCTTTACGAATAGTAGCATGACCAAGAACATCATCAGGAGAAGTGGGTTCTTCAATAAAGTGGGGCTTGAACTGCAACAAGTCTTCCATCCAAGAAATAGCTTCGTTCACGTCCCAGACTTGGTTGGCATCCATCATGAGCACAGCATCGTCACCAATCTCTTCACGAATTAAGGCTGCACGACGAATATCAGCTTCCTTGTCACCGCCCACCTTTTGCTTAAAGTGGGTGAAACCTTGTTCCTTGGCTTCACGACACAAACGACGCACCTTGTCATCACTGTAGCCTACAATTTCTCCATTTAGTATATCTATCCCCGCCTTTTTTCACAACCAACTTACCAAGCCAACCAGCTGATGTGGTATATGCAGGATATCCCTTTTCACGCATTTCAGCTTCACGAGTAGCCTTGGTAGCTTCATTTTCACGCAACATCTTGATAGCTTCTTCAGGAGTAACAGCATCGGTGATATAACGGAAATCAATGCACTGCACAAACTCTTCAGGAGTCAAGTCGACAACCAACTTCCACAAGGGCTTTTCTTCAGCCTTGGCCCATAGATCCCATACTGCATTGATGACAGCACCTGTAGCAAGATGAATAGCACCCTTTTCAGGACCAATCCAACGCAACTGACTATCACCAGTACAGATACGATGGGTGGCACGCATATCAGCAGTCAACTCGCTTAGCTTTTTGCCAATAAACTTGACAGCCAAAGCTTCAATAGCACTGCAGCAGACTTCAGTACCACGTCCACAGGTGAAAGTCATACCATGGCCTTCAATAGCAGAGTCAGTGTAGAAGATGACATAGGCAGCTGAATAATCAGGGTCCTTGTTCATGGCATCGGAACCATCCAAATGTTGAGAAGTAGGGAAGCGAATATCACGCACTTCATATTTTGTAATAGTAAAGTCCTGCTTGACCATGTTTGTTTGTTTGTTTTACAAGTGTGAGAAAGAAAGAAAAGAAAAGTGAGCTTTATCTACTGTCTTTAGTCACCAGCCACTATATATATGCAGGATAACCTGTTACATCCCGCCACCTAAAAGCAACGCTCTCGGGGAAAAGGAAACTAATGATGACATTCATGGGGTCTGTGTGCTAGTGCATTATACCCCGCCCACTCCACTTTTGTCTCATTCGGGGATTTGGAGACTTTAAATTGCCCGTGAAATTCTCCTGACTGAAAAGCTGACATAAAGGTTATAGAGCAATTTCAACTTTAATCGGACTCGTAGTAGATGTTGCACTATTGTAGTCATCTCTTTTCTTAATGTAGTCACTGTACACCCATTTGCATTATCTGAAAAGCCCAATGTAAAGAGAAAAGGTGTGTAGATTGGCGAGATCATGGTATGCTATCATCATTACTAGCTTTGCTTTAATATGATTGATAATCATTGTCACATGTGTGCAGATGAAATAAGGGTCTCGGAAAATTAAAGACACAGGCAAAAGGATTACCTTTTCTACATGATCGTGATGATCGGCAGACCACTTTAGGAGCAGTATACGGCATCCGACAAGTAAAGATTGTTCGCCTTTTTTGGACGTACCTTCCTTTGCTACACATGCATCCTCTTTTTGGCACTCGTTGATAGCGCTCAGGGTGTTGTCAATACTGTTAGTGATGCATTTGATTGTTTCCAAGTGGTAACTTTATTAGCAGAGCTTTAGAGACATTTGGTAACTGGTACCTGATGATACCTGAGTCCTTTGTGGATGCATAAGGGCAATGAAGAAACGTTATTGTTATAGAGCAACAATGAAAATGACATTAGGCTCTTTGCATGTTTTAATAGCTTCCTTTGTGAAAGAACAATGAGCATAGTTATGCATTCTACTGGTGACAATGAAGTGTGTAATACATCACAGTCATCATGATTGTCGTCAGGACAATGCCAAGGCACTATTGATCCCTGCTGGCAACAAAAAAGCTCAAGGAACATGTGGATAAATATATCATGTTATCCTTCTCTCTCCTTTCCTTTTCCTTTTTTCCAAATTCTAGTCATGTACCGCAGCTGGAATAAGCGAGTTGAAGCAGCTAGTACAAATCTCAAGTGGTATCGCCTTCAAGATCTTGTAGTCTATATCCATGGCTTGCGAGACTACATCATAAATGCTATTGGAAAGCGCTCTGAATCATACACATACAAACTGCAGCCTGTACCATGTCCAGCTTCTCGCAACAGTCGTTTTCCAGAGAATGAATTATATATCTGCGAAGGTGTTGGTGAATGGTGTCGAAAAATGGACCAAATACTGCTATTGGTCAGCATTATCATCCATCCCAATAAGCTCGACCGACATTACTATAGCATAAAAACAAAGGGTGATGCTGAAATGGCATTCTTGGATCTGGTATCACATATGCTACATGAGATCGAAGCACTAAATAATGTCATTGATCGCAACACTTTTGAAAGCCGATACGATTTGAAATGGACCAGAGATATTAGTCAACCATCATCACCCAAATCCCAAGAAGAAAATCAACATATGAATGAAGAGGAATGATACATTGTTCAAGATGTTGTCGATGTTCATATTGAAAGAAATTGTACAAAAAAAGGGGGGATGGTCAATCATACTAGCTCAATAGTACATTCAAGCCCATAATGATCTATTATCAAATGTTTTAGTCGTACACTCACACTAGTAATAAACACAACGTACCTGATATTTGGGTAAAGGGAATTTGTTGTTTCTCTTCCTTGCTCAATCGATCATTGCTTTGGACCAGAAACTTTGCAGTTTGTGCATTCTTGACAACAATTGAAGGTCTTGATTTGTCCCACAGTATACGATCGATGCTCTGTACTGTCATTGCTTGACTCATATCAGTCAATACAGTCTCAGCCGGTTCCAATTCTCCTTCTGCATTGACTTGCACATCACCAAATGTCACAGGATGGTATCCATAATGATCATAAACCACATCAGTAAGATCCTCTAATCGCCAGTTGTCAACATAGAGTCTTCCTCGCATCTTGAGCTCCACCAACTTGGGATCGACACCTGTGCCACGTAGCACATCCAGCATCATGCCATATTCCTTTGAGCTCATGGTGGATGGTTCAGTCAATGGTAATCCCATATGTACAGCAGCGTCCACATTAAAGTCGCCCATCAGTACTATTGGTATATTGTCATGCTCAGCTGTGCCGCGTACAAGTTGATGTAGTTGTGCAAATTGACTGAGACGCATTTGAACATCACCAATGTCTGGATTAGCTTGATTTGTGTAGGATGCTTGAGCATGAGTGGTATAAAGATGCATGGATCGAGTGGCGTTGAATTCAATTAAAGCATGAAGTGCACCTTTACGTGACAACCTAAAGTAAAGATCAGCACAAGTTGACAACACTTTTAATGTCACTTACCAATCACTATGGAAACCACGAGGATATTCAATGTCATGAGATACACGAATAGGGAATCTTGACATGATCAATAATCCACCATCGACAGCAATCTCCCAAGGATAATGACGTGGTGATTCGATATGATGATTGTATCCAATGGCTCTAGCTTGTCGAATCAACCAATCCTTGCGTCGACTACCAAATGCAAATGCTTCTTGAAATGCAACAACATCATATTGTGGAAGAATATGGTCGACAATGTAGGATAGACGTTCATCTTTGTAATCTGAAAGATTGTTGGTGACACCAGGTGGTCGCATAAATATGTTGAGCGTGAGAAATCGAGCATTGGTATCTGTTGTTTTGTCGGGGATAGTGGATGGTGGTAAAGATGCTGGTGAAAAAAAGACCGAGCAGAATAAAAGAAAAGCAAAGATGATCAGGGCAAAGAATGAAAGGCATATAAGGAATCCACGGAAACGTGCCAGTGCTGAAGGTAATACAAGACGTGGCATGGATGGTAAATGAGAGACAAGGACATGATAATAATATGAACAACATGTTGCTGGATAAGCTGAAGATGCAATCGAGTCTATCGATGTGGATGAAAGCGAATCAGCATGTTGACTATGTCGTGATCGATGTATAGGTAATGTTGGTAGTCGAATAGCACCATGACGCCTTCGTATACGAGGAAGTTGCCGGAGCCAGTTGTATGCCCTACCAAACATCGTCTTGGCAGGTGGATATAGTTCATAAGGTGGAGGTGCAGAATCAGTGCTTATAGTGCTTTCTTGTGAATAAGATCGTGATAATAAAGGTGCTCTATCATATATTGCTTCATGAACATTCTCTTCATCTGTATAAGGTTGTTGTGGTGTAGGTGGTGTTGCTGCTCGTTGCTGTTGTGAAGAATCGCTTCCATTGCCAATGCTGTTTTCCACAAGAGGTTCATTTGCAATCTGGTTCGTTGTTTCTTCTTCTTCATTGCTGACATGGCCATGTTGGTTACTTTCATGTAGAGTTATTCTCTCTTCTTGACTATCGTCGTAAGCTGTGGCACTCATACTAGTGGAAAGTCAAAAGAGAAGAAAAGAGCTCAGCCAAGATGAGCTGCAGGATTCAGCTGTGTCACTGTCGGAGCTCCCAATGGGTCCGAAGAGCCAGCCGACAAGACATTTTCGAAGTCTGGCGCCTTAACCATTGTGACAGCTTTTTTTTTGATAGCGGCATAAGATGATATCTATCTTCATTGTTGCCTTTGCTAGCACAATTCCAGAGGAAGGACAATGGTACATGATCCATTTTACCATTATAGAACAATGAATAATAAGAAGGAGCATGCATATCTATGATACATGACAAGGTTCCTAAGGATTGACATGTTGTATTCATCACAGAGATACATCAATTAGACAAAAGTGAATCTGAGATAGTGTACGTGACAACATTTGGTTACATGTGGATTGTTGTCTGTACTGAAACGAGTCAAATCCTTCACATCTTCTTTACGCTGAATTATGGTGTACTCCATAATCATGTCCTTTTCGGCTTCCTTTCTCTTATATCTTCTGCTCACGATTCTAAGAGAACAGCTACATATCCTTTCATTACCAAGAATATCACATCCCCACCCAGTACTTTTGACTATAAAGTGTATATCATAGACCACAAGATGAATGAAATGATCAGCACATCTTATTATGGGTACACAAAGACCATGCTTTCATTGTTTATCGAACAAGGAATAGGAAAAGAGGAGGGATTGGTATAAAGGGGAGAATTATGTGTGTAGGATTCAAGGCTTGTTGGCTGCTGTTGAATCAAATTCCACCATTTCCCTGCTGGGGAAAGCCAGCGGCTCCAATATACTTCTTGCACCTCTACCATGGCAACTAAAGGACCCATTGAGCTCTCTGTTGAAAACAAGGTAAATATGGCTTACCCATTTCACCACACACAAGTCTCCTAATACTGTAGTCCATCAGATCACCGAAGCTCTTAAGCCTTCCAGTCTTGAAATTGTCAACGAAAGCCATTTGCATGCCGGCCATGCTGCCATGAGAGGCAATACGAGCAACGAAACTCACTTCCGGTAATATGAACTATATGGCAATACAGTTGATTCAAGGCTGATATTCTTTATGATAAAGTATCACCATTGTGTCTGAAGAGTTTGAAGGAAAGGTAAGGATCAAGGAACAAGTTGTGAATAGCATACCGGGCTTATCTGATCTCCCTCCTCACCCCTTGTCGTTCCATAGTCCATGATGCAACGACATCGTCTCGTATACAACCTTCTGAATGATGAATTACAACATGGTATTCATGCCTTGTCTCTCAAGACCAAAACGCAAGCAGAGATGGATAAAGCAGCAGCAGCATAGTCATCGTTCATTCAAACACTCCTCATCTTTTCATCCACTTTCATTATTCCCCTAGCAGCTGCAATAGAACATACATTACTTTTGATTGATCAATTCTATGTCTTGGTTTAAATGGATCTAGTGGGATATTGGCTCATGTTGTACAAATGATTGTTTATGCATTGGGAATCGTAATTAGCTACTGGGATCCCGTTTATTGCAAGATGAAATGTCTAACTCTAATCCACCTTGATGCTGGCAAAGATTTTTTGTAAGAAAACCAAGCAAGCTATATAACCAACTGATCCTGACAACAAGGAAAAGAGGAGAGAAATGACACCAGAATATCCAAAGTAAAGAATGGTGCTTGTGAAATTGATATCCAACTTGGTTAGATAGTAAAGAATAGAATACATAAAGACGTAAAAGCCAGCAGCACCTGATGTCAAAAGAGCACGCCATGACCAATGATAATCTTCACTGCACAAGTGGAAGTAGCATAAGAGGATGGTGACTTCAGAACATGTCAAAATAAGGACAACAAAGACAAGGAACAGGAAACCAATGCCATAATAGATGCGATGGAACCAAATGCTGTTCATGACAAAGTAGAGTTCAATGAAAATGGCACCAAATGGAAGAATACCACCCATAAAGATTGAAGGCACTGGTCGTAAATAGAAAGGTTGATCTGGGATTTGACGTGGGATCTGGTTTGTGCGTACAGGATGCTCAATGCGTGGTTTACGGAAACCAAAATAGGCACCGACCACACTAAGAGGAAGAGAGATCAAGAGCCAAATACCAGCAATAGCAATCATGGTACCAAAGGGAACAGCACCAGAAGATTGTGATCCAATAAGGAAAAAGTTCAAAGTGAGCAAACTACCAGCAATCAAACTAAAATGCACACAGAATCAATCATGATGTATATATCCTAATGTTGACATTCTCATGCTTACCCTGGAAGCAGTGTGGCAGACAAAAGAATGTTAAGCTTCCAATTTTCACCACCATTCATCTTGTAGATACGTGCTGACACAAATCCTGCAATGCTACCAAAGAGCATAAAGAAGATCACCATCACTGTAGCAAGAGCACCACGATTTGAAGGAGACAAGAAACCCAAAACCGAAAAGACTACAATTCCATGTTAGTATCCAAGAAATGTCACATATCACCAACTACTTGCCTAGAGTCAAAGCAACCATGGCGACAAGCTGTGCACCACTTCCAACCAAGACTGACAACAACATGGATCTTGCAGGAGCACGGAAAACGTCACCATGTACGAGTTTCCAGCCATAGTCTTCTTGAACATCTTCCTACAGTTGGGTTTAATAAAAAAGCCAAAAGGCACAAGTATAAACGTACCTGAGCTTCAACAGCATTGTAACGAGAGATATCCCTGTGAAGAGCACGAAGTAGAATCATGGCTACCATGCCAGTGAGGAATAAAACAATGACAACAGAGTTGACAAGAGAGAACCAGTGAATGGAAGGATCAAGAACATGAAGATAATTATCCCATCTTGTAGCCCATGCAGTCTTTGAAGCCTGTTGTTTAAAGAATAAGCCAATGCACATCATCATGATCCTTATCCACACTTACACGCCAATTGACACTATAAGTATACACCACTTGTTGGGATCCATCCTCCTTGAGATGCAATGGAGCACCACCATCACAGGCAACCTTTTCAGCTTTTGGATCACGATCAAAACTGGATGCAGTGACAATCACACCAACAACACGTTTCTTGCCATCAGGACGTTCATGATAATCAATGTAAATGTCATAGTGATTGTTGAGAACAGGACCTTGAGCGTCTGATTCACCCAATCTGAATCCAATGCTGTAATATTCTTCATCGGTACGTTCATCCGTGGAAATATGAGCTGCAGGTAAACCATCCACCACAAAGTTCAAAGCATATCCATCATTGATACACTGGTTGATGTATTGAGCATCATCCTTGGGAATCGTTTCAGACACGCACAATCGTTTACACGTCTCATCCTTGCCCATGAAAAGCTGGCATGATATATTAGATCACCTGATCCCACTCACTTGTTCAAAAGTTGTCCCTACCTGGAACGGTGAAGAGAAGATACGATCACCAAACATGATACTGCCGAGACTTTCTGATTGCTGTTGTGGACCACCTTCAGGTTGACAAAAGTGAAAACGTGGATCGTAATAGTCATAAGCTAGTAGAGACTTGAGCTGCTGATTCGACATGGGTGTCAGAGAGTTGACATAAAGAGGTACATTGTCCCCATCACTGTAGTCTTTTGGCGAAACACCAGGTAAATAAAAGGCATTGGCAAGACCAACTCCTCCTATTGCCAATAAGGCTAACTTGGCAGAGAAAACCATAAAGAAGATGGAAATTGAAGAATTGCACTGAGCCCGTCGGACAAGAACATTTCCTCTTTCACATGATCCCTCTTTGAGCAACACCCATTTGCCACATGGTCAAACATGTCAAAGTAGAGTACATAGCATCATCATAACTGTATAGAGCATTTATTTGATAATAAAATGAGTTATAGTTACAAATGCAATGACTAGTACAATGTTAAGCGATAACGATTGTCACCAGGTAACGCTGTGCTTATAAGATGGGATGACTGTATAATATAAACATGTGTAATGGCTCCATGGAGATATCCTTGTCAAATAAGAAGACGATACATGAGTTGCCATGGATCAACAACGTGTATGCAAGAACAAGTCTGGTTTGTTGAATGACGATCGCGTTGTGCAACATGATTGGACGTGATTGGCTAGACTGCTCTCGACCCGCTGCATTTCTTGGAATGATCCCGCCGTATCTCCACATATCCTTCTCTTTCTCACACCCATCCATCGGTTTATCTAATCCACCATGCTTTTGTACACTGATATCATCTCTGGTATGTATCCAATCCATCCATTAAAGTGGTAATTGGATGATGTATTAATATGATGGATGACAATAGGTGACGAGCTCTTCTCTGATGCCTATGTAAGTTCGAGTAACACCAAGCATTGGGCTCCCAATGGTGTCCATTGGCTATACACCTGCCAGATCAGGCCGACAGTAATAGAGTACAAGTGCTCATCTATACGTTTTATGTGTTTATAGCCCCTCAAGGAAGTTGACGATATTGCCTATGAAGTTGACTGTGCTGTAAGTACTGCAATATATGGGAAAGAATACATACGCGTGTATTCGTGGGAACAAAGTCAAGATACTGATATCATTCTTGTATCAATATAGATGATCACCATCAAGGAAGGTGATGTTGATATCGGTGCCAACCCCTCCGCTGAAGGTGGTGACGAAGGTGTCGAGGAACACTCTGAAACCGTCAACAACGTTGTCCACTCCTTCCGTCTTAACCCCACTGCCTTTGACAAGAAGTCCTACATGGTCTACATCAAGGGTTACATGAAGACTTTGAAGAAGAAGCTCGAGGAAACCAACCCTGATCGCGTTGCTGCCTTTGAAAAGGGTGCTGCTGCCCTCGTCAAGAAGATCTTGGCTAACTTCAAGGTAAATATATAACATGATCATTGTATATATATATATATAGATTCCCTTATTCATCCATCTCTTTTAGGACTACGAATTCTACACTGGTGAGTCGATGGATACCGAGGGTATGGTCTGTCTCTTGAACTACCGTGAAGATGGTATCACCCCCTACTTCACCTTCTTCAAGGATGGTCTTAAGGAGCAGAAGTTGGTAAGTGTCTTTATTCTTCTTTTTAGGCGGTATCCAAGGATTCCTGACTCACTATTCTTTCTCTTTTCTACAGTAAACGGGTCGTGCATGGATACTTATTACCAAATTCAACCAAGCAATTGAGCCTTATCTTAGTTAGTGATTAAAGAAAAAAGAATCATCTTGGTTCATTGTTTGTTACACCATTACGCTACTTGTATTCTTTATTTGTGATGCGATAGAAAGGTGTGTTGATTAATCACAAGATACTTTTCGAGAAGTGAATGGGTGAAAGTGTAAGATGGCATTGCGTAAAAGGAATCATGCTTGTCTATGATGGTATCCTACTACAAGAGAACAACTTGACATTCATGTTTTATCTTGCTCTTTAGATAGCTAATTCCTGAACCAATGTAACATTTGAATAAATAGGATGACTGCTTGTCAACCACTTGTTTAAAGATCATTGCCTCTTTGCATTTACTCTTGTTTATAAACTAGTCGGGTATATCTTTACTATAATCCACCGCCGCATATTAATTAAATAAGGCTCTTAGCTACTTAGCTTGCTAACTCACTGAAAAGGAAATCATGTTGCACTAAAACACAAACGCTGACATATGGTTGGCTTGGCTATTCACCCCCTACCCTGTTTTTTTTCTTCATCTTTCTCTCCAGTTCCAAACATTGTCTTTCTCTCTCACTTGCACAGTTACTGTGGCTCACACATCTTCGTGTGGCGTCCTTATTTGAACTAATACATACATCATTGTCTTAGCTATCGATATTCCTTCATGTCTCCCATATCCAGATTACTGAATAACTTGAAAAGATCTGAACAATCGATCGGAATCGTAATAAAGGATTGACACTTGAACACACAACTGTCTATTGTTACTCTTCTTCTTCTTACTGTCAATACATACATTATACATTATGTCTGTTCCAATTTGCGCCACTTGCCGACAACCAGGTCACTCTCGCACTTCTCATCGCGATTGCCTTGCCAACCCAAATCGTTTGGCTGCTCGCCAACAGAATGAAAATGATCGAACCTTTCTCCATCATGGTATCTATCATGATAATGTGATCTTCATTAATAACCTGTTGCTCAATCCTATCACTATTATAGCATCATCTTCATCTTCGTCTTCACATGATAATACAGCTCCAACTCAACGTTCAGGTCCGCGTTGCAGAAGCTGTGGACAAGTGGGTCATTCTCGAAGATCTCATCGTGATTGTCCAAACAATCCTCGAAATGCAAACACAAATGCATCAGCACTACAACCGACACGTGATACCGCCACACCCCAAATGCGATGCAACAGCTGTGGCCAATTGGGGCATACCCGAAGCAACCATCGTGATTGTCCAAACAATCCTCGAAATGGCAATCAAAATGGCAATCAAAATGGCAATCAACAAGCACGTCGTTATGCTATGCGAATGCTTCCAATAGAGTTCCAGCCTTCTGCTATTGTACGCGACAGCATTGAAGCTGATGGTAGACACACCTTTGGTGAGATGTCTGCAGAATGTCCACACTGTCATGCAAGAACCTGGATCGCTGAGCGTGATAAAACATCAAGCTTTGTTAATCCTAAATACTCTTTTTGCTGCAATAAGGGCAAGATTACACTTCAATTACCACCAGCTCCACCAGCTCCATTGCTTGATTTGCTCACTGACCAAGATGCAACTTCCCAATCTTTCCGCTCCAGTATCAGAGCATATAACTCAGCATTTGCTTTTACATCTATCCGCGCTCAGGTATGTACTTTTGTTCTGTGTTACATGATCATGACATACATACATGCACAACCTTATTTCTTTTTTTGGTTTGGTATGAAAATAGCTTGACACCGAGCTTGCAAATGCCACAACCGGAACATACACTTTTCGTGTCAATGGTGTCATTCATCATTACGTTGCCAGCTCAATGGTCCCCACTCAGCATGATCCAGGCTTTGCCCAAATTTATATTTGCGATCCAGATGAACAAATCAACCTACGCAGCTCATTGAATGGTGGTCTTGATCGCAATATCGTACAACAGCTTCAGGAGATGTTTTTTAATGTGAATCCTTTGGCTCGAATGTACCAACGTGCTGCTGCATTGTTACAGAGCGAACCTGATAACGATTTTGCCATTACAATCCATTCTGATCGCTCTTCAAGTCGTGGCCATCGTGGGCAGTTTTTACGTCCTGTAACAGGCGAAATTGCTGGCGTTGTTCCCTCCTCTTCCAATACAAATGCATACCGTGATATTGTTATCCGACGCCATGGACAAGGTCTCATGCGCATTGATGAGCTCCATCCATTATATGATCCATTGCAATACGTCCTTATGTTTCCTCGAGGGGAACAAGGATGGTGTGCACCAATCCAAGGTAAGATTATAGAAAGATTTGATACTTCATGTTATATTTTAGTAGTGACACCTTTCACGACATTGTTTTTGGCAAACTAGGACGCGCAAATCGACAATTGGATCCTGATGCCGAGAGCAGCGATACTGTTACGCCTATGCGATTTTATGCATACCTACTACAAGATCGCCAGGATTCCTACTTATTGTACTATGGACGTCTTTTTCACCAGTATGCTGTTGACATGTATATCAAAGTTGAACAACAACGTCTTCGCTTTATCGAGGAGAAACAGGAGTCCTTGCGTTCAGAGGCGCTACAAGGAGTCATTGACGCAATGGCTAATGAGACTGCAAGAGACATCGGTAGCCATATCATTCTTCCACCAAGTTTCACTGGTGGCCCACGAGATATGAATGCACGTTATCAAGATGCCATGTCGATTGTGCGTTCTCTTGGTCATCCAGATTTGTTCATTACCATCACCTGCAACCCAAATTGGCCTGAGATCACGTCTGCTCTTAAGCCTGGCCAACGTGCTACTGATCGTCCTGATTTAACAAACCGTGTATTCAAGCTGAAGGTAATAACAACAACAGTAACACTTCTCACTTCAAGCTTTACTAATGATGACTCACCATTTTTATATATAGTGTGATTTGCTTATGCAAGATCTCACCGAAAGGCATGTATTAGGCGAAGTAGTTGCTCACTTCAAGGTCATCGAGTTCCAGAAACGTGGTCTACCACACGCCCATATCCTTTTGGTGTTGGATGAAAGCTGCAAACCTACCAATCCAAGTCAATATGACCAGATCGTTTCTGCTGAGATTCCTGATCGTGAATTGCATCCTGCAGCATATGAAACAGTGACACGCATGATGATGCATGGACCATGTGGTGAATTGTTCCCACAAGCACCATGTATGGAGAATGGCCGTTGTAGCAAGAATTATCCACGGGATTTTGCTGAAGAGACCACTGAACCACCATCCGGCAAGTATCCAATCTACAAGAGACCCAACAATAATAGGCGTATCTGGGTATCACAGTTTTTCGCCCTTGATAATCGCTGGGTTGTACCACATAATGTCCCATTATGTACCAAATACAATGCACACATCAATGTTGAAATATGCTCAAGTATCAATGCTGTCAAGTACTTATACAAGTATGTCTTCAAGGGTCATGATCGTGCATTGATCACAATGCGCCGACAACACTACCAGCAACAACAAGCTGAACAACAGCGACAACCCATCAATGAAATACAACAGTATCGAGATGCTCGCTATGTTTCTGCTTCTGAAGCACTCTGGCGCATATATTCGTTCAGCCTGTTCAAACGTTCTCCTGCTGTGCAGTTGCTCTTGCTGCATTTGCCAAACCAGCAAGCAGTATACTATCGTGAGACTGATGACTTGCAAACAATTGTTGATCGTACTACTGATCGACCAACAACTCTACTTGCCTTTTTTGATCTCAATCGGTAAGCTTTCCTTCTTTTTTACATTTCTATACATTAATCTTCTTGAACATTATGTAGACGAGATCCTAATGCACGTCAATACTGCTATCACGAAATTCCTTTCCATTACGTCTGGAAGACCAACGTCACTCCATACCATTGGGCCCCTCGCCAACGTGGTCGTGGCACTGTAGGTAGAATGCCTTTTGTGTCACCCCGTGATCCTGAACGTTTTGCCCTACGTTTGTTGTTGCACAAGGTTCCTGGGCCCCAAGGTTATGCAGACTTGAAGCATGTCAATGGCCATGATTATCCCACATTTGTGGATGCTGCCAAAGCACGTGGTCTTTTGGAGAATGACGAAGAATACCATCTCTGTCTGGAGGAAGCCATTGGCCATATTACTTCTGGCCCACAACTGCGCCAGCTATTTGTAACCATTTTGGTGTTTGGAACTCCTTCCAATCCAGGATACCTATGGGAACAGCATGCATCACGCCTGTGTGATGATTACAAGTGGCGTTATACAAGTAACAATCTCGAAGTGGACATGGATCGCTGCATTGCTGAAGCACTTAGACATATCCAACATCTCCTTGAGCTGCAAAACTTGACTCTTGCAAATTTCCACGGCATGCCATCACCACCAGACGCTTCCATATTCAGAACCCCACTTCCTTCTCTTGAGCATGAAGATCAAGATGAATCACTTGCTACCAACATCACCCCTGAAGCATGTGCAAGTCGTGTTGCTTCATTGAATAATGAGCAACGAGCCATATTTGACACCATTGTCAATGCCATACAACAAGATCCTGTGCAACAACGGCTATTTTTCATTGATGGTCCAGGTGGTTCGGGAAAGACTTTTTGTACAACACCCTGCTCTACCATATCCGTTTACAGTTCAACCAGTCAACAATCGCTGTGGCGTCTACTGGTATTGCATCTCTCCTCTTGGTTGATGGTCGCACAGCACATTCTATGTTCAAGATTCCCATTGATACCTTAAACGAGCGATCCACTTGCAGCATCTCTGTGCAGTCATCACGTGCGCAGAAGATCCGTGATGCTGCAATCATTGTATGGGATGAGACACCCATGATGAATCGCTTTGCCGTAGAAGCTGTCGATCGCACATTGCGTGATATCATGGGGAGAGATGATCCACTCCTGAACAACATCCCCTTTGGTGGTAAAGTTGTTGTCTTTGGTGGTGATTTTCGACAAACTCTTCCAGTCATCGAACGTGGCAATCGTGCCGAAACCACAGCTGTATGCATCTCACGTTCCTATATCTGGCAGCATGTGCAACCATTCCGACTCACTGTCAATATGCGCCTGCAAAGTATCGATGATGATCAATCAGACCATGCTCAACGTCAACGCCACTTTGCTCAATATCTCCTTGATATTGGTGAAGGACGCATCCCCAAGAGTAAGTTATATCCAATCCCATTCTTATATCAAGTGCATCATGCTCATAGCTCTTTTCATATGGCTTTTATAGTCTCGCCAAATTCTGATAACATACGCCTTGATGGTGATGTTCATTGCTTGCGTGGTTCCAACATCCTCAACATGATCGACACCATTTATCCCAATCTCCAAAATATTACCACTTCTGATGCACCCCAACTTGCAAAGTCAGTGATTCTTACCACCACCAATCAATGTGTAGATCGCATCAATGCACACGCTACAACCATTTTCCCAGGTCAAGCTCATCAGTATCTCAGTGCTGATAGTGTGTCATCACACACATCTAATGGGCAAGATCTTCCAGTCGATTACTTGAACACTCTTACCCTTAAAGGTACATATTGTATTATCATCATTACCCATTCACTTATCCAAAACACATCATTCACTCTTCCTGATGCATTATTTGTAGGCATGCCAGCACATGAACTCCTTCTCAAAGAGAACCAACCGCTCATTCTACTGCGCAATTTGCGCCCTGATATGGGATTGTGTAATGGTACCAAGTTGATTTGTCGCTCCATGCATCGGTATTTCATCGAAGCTGAAATTGCAAACAACAACAGTATCCATGCCGGCACCCCTATCCTTATTCCAAGGATAAAGCTCATTGCGAAAATCCCAGGTACAGCATATGAGCTTTCACGGATCCAATTACCAGTCCGTGCTGCATTCGCCATGACCATTAATAAGTCCCAGGGGCAAACACTTTCGCGCGTGGGTGTATATCTTCCTGCACCTGTTTTTTCACATGGTCAGCTCTATGTCGCCTTCTCTCGAGTCACTGACTACCGTAACTTGCAGGTCATGGCCGAATATAATGAGAATACCCAAACACATTTCACCAAGAATATTGTATACCCTGAAGTTCTTACCTAATTGCACATGATACTCATATCCCAAAAGTACTCATGTATATATAGAACCAAATCTTTATAAAGCCAGTATCACAGCATAGTACATAAGTATAGTGAATGAGATCGTTTGACTCTCTAAATCCATTCTTTTGCAACACTGTAACGACAACACTAATCACAAGTATCTTTTGCGCAGCGCAGCAAGCTCCGTATCGCCAACACAAAATCACATCAATCTTTGCGAGCACGCGAAGCGCGCGCAGCTCCGTATCGACTTCACAAAATCACGGCAATCTTTTGCGAGCACGCGAAGCGCGCACAGCTCCGTATCGACTTCACAAAATCACGGCAATCTTTTGCGAGCACGCGAAGCGCGCACAGCTCCGTATCGACTTCACTAATTCACAGGTATCTTTTGCGCAGCGCAGCAAGCTCCGTATCGACTTCACAAAATCACGGCAATCTTTTGCGAGCACGCGAAGCGCGCACAGCTAGTCCACCGCCGCCGCATATTAATTAAATAAGGCTCTTAGCTACTTAGCTTGCTAACTCACTGAAAAGGAAACCATGTTGCACTAAAACACAAACGCTGACATATGGTTGGCTTGCCTATTCCCCCCCCCCGACCCTTTTTTTTCTCTCTCAGTCTAAACACAAGTGTAAAGGGACATACATTATCGTGAAGGCGATACATTGAAACGAGCATTTATTGGTGAAGGGAAGATTTGGGATGATGGCTACAGGATGTGAATATGGTGATAAGGTTGAAGGTTGGCTGATACTGCTATTCTCTCGACTATGAACGTGGTAGATGCTGACATATTGCCTGATACTTTACTGTACACCCTGGAAGCAGGAAGTAGCTTACCACTACTAATGTATACGATATGGCTTGCTGAAGGAAATCAAACAGCTCCAAACACTACCATTTATGTCTCAAGCTACTCTTCTATATCCATAAAAGATCATTAAAGATGATTTGAAAGATGCACTTGGACCTTGATGGTGATCTTTGCATAAAGTGTTGAAATGTATCAAGTTGACAGGTTACACAAAGGGTGGTGCCTGTTGTTGGCATTGAATAGGCAGATAATGACCAAGTTTGACAATGAATAGTGAACCAAGGTAAAGCATATAAGAACCATGTCCTCTTTGACGAGTTTGATATATCCAATTCCTCTCATCCCATGTTGCAAAAGTGATATCAAACAGTCAACTCATATGTATTGAAGCAAGTTGCTACACTAAATAAGATACTTCTATATACTGGCTATCTGCTGTTCATCCAAAGAGAAGCTGTCCAAGTAAACAACACTGGTTGAGAATGGCAAGTGCTGGAGTAAATGCTGTTATGTTTAGTTGTGGCAGAAAAGTGCAGGCGAGTGTTGTTGTACCCCAAGTACTTGCCATTCAGTCAAACTCCTTCAAAAGAAGACCAATGTAGTATTGACATAACGGGCTGAAAAAGGACAATCGCATGTACAAGTTGTAGATGGGTTGAATGGGACAACAGTTGCCAATCGTATACCGTCAATGGGAGGGAAGAAAAGTCAAGGTAACACAGTAGCTGAAATAGATTGCATTTCCACCTCCTTTTAACTGCTATATCACGTGAGCTCAGCAAATGGCATGATGCACACACAGTGGATGTAAACAACTACAAAAAGCAGTGATAAGCTATATATCGAGAATCGAAAGTTTAGTCTTTATAAATAAAACAAGCTCTGTAGCAACAATACAAAATCACGTCAATCTTTTGCGCAGCGCAGCAAGCCCTGTAACGACAACACTACATCACATGTATCTTTTGCGAGCACGCAAAGCGCGCACAGCTCCGTAACGACAACACTAAATCACAAGTATCTTTATACAACCAGTATCGTGGAAGAGTGACAATAGCCCTTAATCTCAAAAGGTAAAGATAAACCTTGAGCACTAAATCACAAGTACCTTTTGCGCAGCGCAGCAAGCCCCGTATCGCCAACACAAAATCACATCAATCTTTTGCGAGCACGCGAAGCGCGCACAGCTCCGTATCGACTTCACAAAATCATGGCAATCTTTTGCGAGCACGCGAAGCGCGCACAGCTAGTCCACAACAATATAATTAAAAAAATAGGCGAGTTAGCTTGCTAATTCACAAAAAAGGCATCAATGTTAGACAATGCACTGGAAAAAGGGAGGTGCTTGCCTAAAAACACCCTAAGAAAGCAACATCAATGTCACTAGAATCTTCCTCACACCAATCATTGTGTCTCCATTGTATGCTTCTTTACTGCTGATAGTGAAAGCACCATGATCTTGATCCATTCTAATGCATTGATGACACTTACAACACGTGACCCACCCCAAGAAGGCATCAATGTCCTAGAACCTTCCTCACATCATGTGTCATCATTGTATTATCATTGTGTGCTTCTTTATTGTTAGTAGTGAAAGCACTATGATCTTGAGCCATTCTAATGCATTGTTAACACTTACAGCATGTGACGCACAGTCACAGCTTTCCAGCACTTTCAATATCCCTTTCTTTCTATAGAAGTCTATATCATATATGCATAGAATATATACAGGTTGTATAAATCATCTTTGTTATCAATCTCCCATTCAATGAATGTCAGCTCGAATTTGCCCTACTTGCCATCAGCCTGGACACTCTCGCACCAGCCATCGTGATTGCCTTGCCAATCCAAAACGGTTGGCTTCTCGGCAACAAAGTGAATCTGAAGATCCAACTTTCTTACATGGTAATGCTTCCATGATGAGCGTAATCAAAATCAAAATGAATGATGTTGTACTAATAGTGCTGTAGCTATGCCGGTATCCATCAATAGTAGCGTTGCTCCAGTAACTGTGAATCAGCCCAGATGTAGCAGCTGTGGACAATTAGGTCATGCTCGCAAAACACATAGAAGCTGTCCTTACAATCCTTCAAACATGGTTGTTGATGCAAACATGACTGATAATAATCCCATCTCTGAACATCCTCAAAATCATCGTTATCCAGCAAGAATGTTTCCTTCTGAATTCCGACCTGTTGCCAATGCATCAGAAAATATCTTGGCTGATGGGAGACATTATTTTGGGGAGATGTCAGCAACATGTCCCTTCTGTCGTGCCAAAACATGGATTGATGAGCGCTATGATTCAAGCATTGCAAATCCCAAGTACTCCTTTTGCTGTAACAAAGGAAAAGTGTCACTATCATTACCATCACCACCACCAGCCCTGTTACTATCTTTACTTACTGGCCAAGATGATCGCTCTAAATCTTTCCGTAGCAACATTCGAGCATATAATTCAGCATTTGCCTTTGCTTCAATTGGTGCTCAAGTATGTATCTTCTCATTCAATATGGTCAAACACATTTCCTTAATGGACTTTGTTTTCAATTTCCAAATAGGTCGACTCCGAACTTGCCAATGCAAGTTCAGGTGTCTATACTTTCGTGTGAATGGTGTTATTCACCACTCTATCGCCAGTTCAATGGTTCCTGATCAACATGCACCCGGTTTTGCTCAAATTTATATATGTGACTCAGATGAGCAGGTCAATATACGCAGCGCATTAAATGGTGGCCTTGATCAGGATATCATCAGGCAGCTTCAAGATATGTTGTTCATCGAGAATCCTCTTGCTCGCCTATACAGACGTGCTGCAGATATGCTGGGAAATGAGCCTAATATTGATTTCTCTATTACTTTTCACTCCGATCGCTCACCCAGTCGTGGTCATCGTGGTCAATTCTTACGTCCAGCAACAGGAGAGATTGCTGCTGTTGTTCCTACGTCCTCTTCTTCTATCACACCTTATCGTGATATTGTTGTTCGTCGTCGTGGACAAGGGATTTTACGCATTGATGAGTTGCATCCTCTTTATGACCCCCTGCATTATGTTCTGATGTTTCCTCGAGGTGAACAAGGCTGGTGTGCACCAACACAAGGTATGACTACATATAAATATATCTTTCCACAGTGTCCAATAACATCCTTTTTTTTTTTTTTTTATAATAATAATGTTTACTTATATAGGACGCTCAATGCGACAAATAGCCGATCCTGATGATGATGACGATGATAGCAGCACCATCACTCCAATGCGCTTTTATGCATACATGTTGCAAGATCGTGAAGGGCATTACTTGGTTCACTATGGACGCCTATTCCATCAATATGCTGTGGACATGTATGTCAAAGTTGAGCAGCATCGTCTTCGATATATTGAATGTAATCAAAAAGAAATCCGGTCAGAAGCCTTGCAAGGTGTGATTGATGCAATTGGTAATGAGACTTCAAGAGAAATTGGCAGTCATATTATCCTTCCTCCCAGTTTTACTGGTGGTCCACGTGACATGCAGGCACGATATCAAGACGCCATGTCTATTGTTCGCTCACTGGGTGAACCTGATCTCTTTATTACATTTACATGCAACCCAAAATGGCCTGAAATAACATCTGCTCTTAAACCTGGTCAAGTTGCTGCTGATCGCCCTGACATAACAAACCGAGTATTCAAACTCAAGGTATGCATTTGGTACCTTATTGTTTGTATCTATCACCTACTACTGTTTTTCTCTTTGCTCATCATCCATAACCTTTATATGTCTTATTGATAACACATACATATATCAGTGTGACTTGCTCATGAAGGATTTGACAACCAAGCATGTCTTCGGTAAAACAATTGCTCACTTCAAGGTGATTGAGTTTCAAAAACGTGGTCTTCCTCATGCTCATATACTTCTTATCTTGGATCCAAGCTGCAGACCACGTTGTCCACGTGATTATGATCAAATTGTATCGGCTGAAATTCCTGATCCAGACTTACATCCTGCTGCCTATGAGACAGTTACACGCCTAATGATGCATGGACCATGTGGTGAAACCTTTCCTCAAGCACCATGCATGGTGAATGGTCGTTGCAGCAAAGGTTACCCACGTGATTTCATTGAAGAGACAAATGATGCCATATCTGGATATCCGAACTATAGGAGACCAAACAATGGCAGACGCTATCGCGTATCATCATCTGTATATCTCGACAATCGCTGGGTAGTGCCATATAACATCGTTTTGTGTACCAAATATAATGCCCATATCAATGTTGAGATATGCTCCACCATTAATGCTGTAAAGTACCTCTACAAATATGTTTTTAAAGGACATGATCGTGCTCTGATATCTATGCGTCAAAATATGATGCAACAACAACAACAACAACAACAACAACAAGTTGTTAATGAGATTCAGCAATACATAGATGCTCGCTATGTCTCAGCTTCAGAAGCTTTATGGCGCTTATATTCTTTTAGTCTCTTCCATCGCTCTCCTGCTGTGCAGTTGCTCTTACTACATTTACCTAATCAACAACCAGTATACTATAATGAGAATGACGACCTTGAAACAATTGTCCAACGAACTATGGAACGACCAACCACTTTGCTTGCATTTTTTGATCTCAATCGGTGAGTATTATATACAATCTATCGCTTGGATGCTTGCAAATGTTATCTATGACTATAAGCATACTGCCATCACTAATCATTATCATAATCATCATCATCCTGTAGACAAGATCCAAATGCACGCCAATATTGCTATCATGAAATCCCCTTCCACTATGCTTGGAAAACTAATAAGTTGCCATATCATTGGGCACGCCGTCAAAGAGGACGTGGTACAATTGGTAGAATGCCGTTTGTGTCACCACGAGATCCTGAACGTTTTGCTTTACGTTTGCTGCTACATAAGGTCCCAGGTCCCCTGAGTTTTGAAGACTTACGCACAGTGGATGGTCATCTTTATGATTCTTTTGTTGATGCTGCCAAGGCACGTGGTCTTTTGGAGAGTGATGATGAGTATTATCATTGCTTACGAGAAGCCATTGGCCACTTTACATCATCATCACAACTACGTCAGCTTTTTGTCACCATCTTAACCTTTGGCAATCCTTCCAACCCTGGTGATTTATGGGAAAAGCATTGCACAAGTCTGTGTGATGACTACCAATGGCAGTATATTGCCAATGGGATGGAAGTTGATATGAAACGTTGCATAGCTGAAGCACTAAGAGACATTCATCATTTACTTGCAAATCAAAATATGACGCTTGAAGATTTTCACGGCATGCCATCATTACCTGATAGCTCAATATTTGAACAGCCACTTCCGTCAGCCCATGGTAATGATATACAAGTGTCAGCAACTGGTGCCATTATTACACCTGACGAATGCGCAAGTCGTGTTGCTGCCTTGAATACTGAGCAACGTGCCATCTTTGATACTATTGTGAATGCAGTGCTGCAACAAGATATGGTTCAACAACGCTTATACTTTATCGATGGCCCTGGTGGCTCTGGAAAGACATATTTATACAACACTTTGCTCTCCTATGTTCGTACAGTGCTCAATCAATCGGCTATTGCTGTTGCATCAACCGGTGTTGCCGCACTTCTTTTGTTTGGTGGTGCCACTGCACATTCGACCTTCAGGATTCCTGTGGAATGTTTGAATGAAACATCCACATGCAGGATTTCAGTGCAATCAGAACGTGCAAAACAACTTCGCAATGCCACTTTGATTGTTTGGGATGAAGCACCCATGATGAATCGTTTTGCTGTAGAAGCTGTGGACCGTACTTTACGTGATATTATGAGTAGGAATGATTCGCTGCTCAAAAATATACCCTTTGGTGGTAAAGTTGTTGTCTTTGGTGGTGATTTTCGTCAAACGCTTCCTGTAATTGAAGGTGCCAATCGCGCACAGACCACTGCTGCAAGCATCTCTCGCTCTTACATTTGGCAGCATGTCCAAATCTGCCGTCTTACCATCAACATGCGTCTACAAAACATCAATCATGACACCCAACATGCTCATCGACAACGTGCATTTGCACAATACCTGCTCAATATCGGTGAAGGGCGTATACCTACAAGTAAGTTAGCTATTCTTTTTCTTTTCTTTACCCAATTGTGCAACATCCTTATCATATTTTGCTGTCATAGTTTCCCAAAACTCCGACTATATACGCATTGATGGTGATGTTCAATGCTTGCGTGGTTCCAATATCTATCACATGGTTGACACTGTGTATCCCAATCTTCGCACTATCACTGCTAATAATGCTGTTCAACTTGCTCAAGCTGCTATTCTTACCACTACCAATGACTGTGTGAATCGCATTAATGCTGTTGCTACTGAAATCCTTCCTGGTGAAGCGTATGAATATCTCAGTGCTGACAGCATATCATTCACTCATAGTGATCAACATGAAGACATTCCTATTGACTTCTTGAACACAGTTACTCCTAATGGTATGTACTGTTGCATTCAGCCCACCTATTTCACTCATTGACTATTACTTATAGGTATGCCTGATCATAAACTATCGCTCAAGAAAAACCAGCCCCTTATTCTTTTGCGCAACTTGCGCCCTGATCAAGGCCTGTGTAATGGTACGAAACTTATCTGTCGCAATTTGCATAGATACTACATTGAAGCAGAGATTGCGAGCCCTGGTATTCATGCAGGTACCATAGTTCTGATCCCAAGAATCAAACTCTTTGGCAAAATCAATGGTACTGCTATTGAGCTATCAAGGAAACAGTTTCCAGTCCGCCCAGCTTTTGCAATGACAATCAACAAATCTCAGGGCCAAACACTCTCACGGGTAGGCGTTTACCTTACAGCACCAGTGTTTTCGCATGGGCAGCTATATGTTGCTTTCTCTCGGGTTACAAACTACCACAATCTTCAAGTTATGGCAGAATATGACGAGGATACACAATCACATGTCACGAAAAACATTGTATATCATGAAGTTCTTCACTAATTACATAGTGTCATGTACTTACATCCTTACTTTTTTATATTCATCATCATCATCATCATCATCATCATCATCATCATCATCATCATCACTGTCATTGTCATTGCCATTGTCATTGTCATCATCAAAGCATTGTACATACTTCATACCCATTCATTCTTCATTACATGTATATAAGCACATATTTCTTATACTAAATCGGTAGCCAACAGTCTCCGTGTCTTACTTATTATCTCACTTTTGCTCTATTCTCAGTGTCCAGCACACAAATGATCACAGAAGACTGCTATCACCACTTTATAGCATTCCAACATAAACCAGTCTTAAGCTATTGGGGCGAAAATCGAAAGTTCGCGAGCGAAGCGAGTCGCCCGGGCCCGCTAGTCATTCCTTAAAGGATTTTGGAATTGGATGTGCAGCTCATACTTCATATGATATGGCTGTCCGAATTGTAAGTATTACATTTTGTCAAGCGTTATCTTCTTCTTACTTTATCATTATAAGGCCACCCAACGTGCAAGGCAAGAAGCAATAGTGAACACATTTGCCGCATTTGGCAATGTTTTCGGTCAATGTGCTTATGACAAGGAATACATGAAGCAGATGATGAGCATGGATGTGCCAAGAAGGGTATGTTTAGTATCAAGCCATGGTACCATAATATGATATGGCTAATTTGTGTCTCTGAAAAGACAATACAAGATTCCACGAGCTATCACCATCCTCGTTATGACCCCCACGATCTTGTCAAACGACCAGCCCCGCCAAAACAAGCTACGCAGGAAAAAAACGACTCACCATTTATGAAAAAACTATCAGAATCCATGACTTTGCCAACACCTTCCGCCTCCTCATCATCGACATCAACACCAGTCCCAGAGATTCCAAAAAAGCCTTCTCGTAAAGCCAAAGCTGCGACAAAGCATCAAAGTGAAGCCGTAAACGAACCTTCGGCATCTGTTACAGCAGACTTACCCATTACAGCATCAAGTTCTGGAGCGCCACTTGAAGAAAAGTCGGATACCGTCGAAGGAATTGCACCAGTGCCTTCTCAAGAGGAAGATTTTCAGGATGATCAACCACTACTACGTACCTATAAGAGACTACGACAGCGCAATGATCCCAAGTCCTCTTCAAAAGGACATCATAAGAAGAAAAAATAAAAGCAATAAATAGCAACATGGAATTGTGATTCTGATACGCTTCTCCACCAAATTACAATAATAAACAACCTAGTAAGAATGAGCTGCTTCTACCCAACTTTCCAGGCTAGTCTATTTTGGATTATTGAAAGTACTCTATCTTGCCTACAGGATGATGATACCTTAAGGCTAACATAGCAATTACTGTAATTGCGAAAAGACTAGTGCATGAAGCATTACTTTCATTGTCTCGACTCATAAAAAAGGATAAGCTATTTTACAATGAATGCATGACACAAGGAGCTGATCGGAATAAAGTAGCAGCAGTGGAGGAGCCTGCTGTCAAATCCAATTTCAAAGTGGTCGGGATTTGTTAACCAAGGTTCCTTTGTTTTCTATCAGTCCACCATGCTCAGGCAACTTGGTCGTTCTTCAGTTTCTCGCATTGCAACTGCTTCTCGACACTCTGCTCAACGTCAATGGCGTCATGCTCGTTTGATTTTGGCAAGTAAACTTACCATGCTATGGGAGAGACGTGTCTTTCTAACCGATCGACCTGTCATATAGTCAACGCCTACGATCCAAGCCAATGGTGCTGCTGCTTCAGGCACTGCCAGCAAGCAAGTGATTGAAAAGCTCTACTACTCGACAACCACTTCGACTGACGAGGATGTAAGTGTATATGACACTATCAAAAGTTGGATACTTATATATTCATACATAGGAGACTGCTACTGCTACTTCTAAAGTACCAGAAGAACAAGAAGTCATTACTGGCGAAGAACAAGTGCACGAGTTCAAGACTGAGACGAAACGATTGTTGGATATTGTGGCAAACTCTTTGTATTCAGAAAAGGAGGTAATAGCTTGACATTGATGTATCATCTTTGGATTATACTAATATCAATATAGATCTTTATTCGGTGAGCATGTTGTCTTGTGTGTTTTACAACTTGATGACTGATCAAGTTCAATCCTAGTGAGCTTATTTCCAATGCTGCAGATGCTCTTGAAAAGTTGCGTCATTCACAAGCAATTGATCCTTCTATCGATTCTGGAAAGCCCCTTGAGATTCGTCTATGGGTTGATCGTGACAAGAAGCAATTCATTATCCAAGTATGACATCCTCTTAAAACACATACAAAGGATGAAGATATTGATATGTCTATATTGAATGTTAGGATTATGGTATTGGTATGACTTTGGAAGAGCTGAATGAGAACTTGGGTACCATTGCTCGCTCAGGTTCCAAGAGCTTCTTGGAAAAGCTTGACAAGGATGGATCTGCCAACGCCAAGGAGAATATTATTGGTCAATTTGGTGTGGGCTTCTATTCAACGGTAACACGCATGAATCTTGTCACTATGTTTTGCAGATGGCTAATGATGACTATTAGTTCATGGTAGGAGAGAAGATCAAGGTTTATACACGCTCTGCCAAGCCAGGATCCAAGGGCTATTGCTGGACAACGGATGGTTTGGGCTCCTACACTGTTGCAGAGGCAGAGAATGTTGCTGTTGGTACAAAGATCGTGATTGAATTACGTGATGATTGCAAGAGCTTTGGTTCGCATTTGACTGTGGATTCCATCATTAAGAAATACTCAAAGTAAGGGATGCTTCTTTCTTTGTATATCAATATCCATGTATTCATTATGACATGTTAGCTTTGTTGGCTTCCCAATCTTCTTGAATGATGCTGAAGTGAACACTGTGGAACCTTTGTGGACAAAGGAAAGGAGCCAAGTATCAGCTGATGATCACAAGCAGTTCTATCGCTTCATTGCCAATGCCTGGGATGATCCACAATACACGCTCCACTTCAAGACTGATGCTCCAATCTCTATTGCATCCGTTTTATATGTTCCTGAGAAGCATATGGAAGCATTGGGTGAACGTACAGAGCCTGGTGTATCACTTTACTCTCGCAAGGTCTTGATTCAACCTAAATCCAAGGGATTGTTACCAGACTGGTTACGATTTGTCAAGGGTGTTGTTGACTCTGAGGATATCCCTTTGAATGTGTCACGTGAATTGCTTCAGGACAACATCTTGTCCAAGTTGCGTATGGTCATGACATCGCGTGTGCTACGTTGGTTGGAGGGAGAAGCCAAGAAGGATGCATCCAAGTACAACGAGTTTTTCCTTGACTTTGGTCAGTTTATCAAGGAAGGTGTATGCACAGATCACATGTACAAGAAGGATATTGCCAAGTTGTTACGATTTGAAAGCTCTACTACAAAAGAAGGCGAGATGGTTGGATTGAAGGATTATGTGGATCGCAAGCAAGAAGGTCAAAATCGCATCTATTATCTTTTGACACCAAAGCGCAAGTATGCTGAGGAAAGCCCTTACACTGAAATGTTCAAAAAGAAGGGTGTGGAACTCTTGTATTTGTACGAGACAGTGGATGAATTTGTTGTCAACCATCTCAAGGAATTCCAAGGTGTTGAACTTATTGCAGCTGATTCACCAGAAGCCGCTACCGATCCTCTATTGCAACAAGAACGTGATTCAACCGATAGCAACGCTGCTTCCCTTTCTGAATCGGATGCTAAGGAATTGGCAAAGTGGATTGAACAAACATTGGGATCAGATATCGTCAAGCAAGTGGATGTGTCTCGTCGACTTGAAAGATTCCCTGCTATTGGTAAGTGGTTACTGGAGAAAGATTTGTTCGAGGATGATGAATTGATTCTTCTTTTCAATTAGTGCTTGAACATGAAAGTCCTGCTATGCGAAAGATGATGCAAATGATGGAAGGTTCAGCAAAGATGGGACAATTACCACCTACACCTACTCGTCTTGAAATCAATCCTGATCATGCAGTGATGCGCGGCTTGTTCCAAATCCGTCAGCAAAATCCTGATTTGGCAAAGATGGTTGCTGAACAAGTAAGGATCTTGGATAGAGCTGTACCTTTTTGTTACTAACAATACATGTTAGGTCTATGATAACGCTTTGTGCGCTGCTGGTGTGCTCGATGATCCACGTTCCATGATCTCTCGTCTTAATACACTTTTGGAAATCAGTGTGAATACCGCTATGGAACAGGACAAGAAGGTGTCGGCTTCATCATGATAGAAGAAAGGAGTAGTGTTTTATGTATTAGTAGCTTAGAATGATGGTTTACAAAAAAAAAGTATTTTCACTATGCAATATTGATGTTCCTTAAACGCCTTGTACAACACGTGGATACGTTTCTCGGATCTGAAAGATATTGTTATGAGTAAAGAAGTGTCTTTTGATACAAAGTATACTCACCTTTTCAAAAAGTTGTGGACGTGTTCTAAGATGAGGACCATGGTTAGTTTACATGTAGAGTAAGAGCATGATTCATGTATTCCTTACCTTCGAAGAGCATCTGGATCCTCTGCCAAGCATACAAAAGTAGTTGCTACACCACTAGAGATGACAGTGGCAATGCTAGAAAACATGGATGCGCCGATAAGAAAACACACGAGAACAACGACAGGTGTCATTCCGCCAGTTTGATTGTATGCAGGTCTATCGACTTCGAGATAAATGAAACCCAAAAGTGAACAAAGCACGCCAACCAGCAAGCCACCTATTTCATTGTTCACAACACAATGCGTGTCAATGAGTCATTGACATAGCTTACATGTGAAAAGTACTTACCCATAAACAAGACATTGCCAATCAACTGATCATTGATCAGAGCATCAATACCACGATCCTTGACCAAGTTCCATGTGCGTCGAGCTGATGGAATGAAAGCTTCTCCAAAAATGGCAACGCCACTAAATGCGTAATAGGTGAACCATTCCTAAAGAACATTGTGTATACATGTAAGCATAAACTTGTCAACAAACAAAGGAAACATACAAATATGCCTTGAAAGCAGCTAACGATGCATTGGATAATAAAAAGGAAGCAGCTCAAGAGGCCATTATCACTGTTCATACGAGCAAGATTGAGGAAATATCTGATAAAGTTGACAAGAGCAATCAAAAGACTGCCAAAGCAAATGGATCCAAAGCTGGTAGTGAGCGCACGCTTTAAGCTTCCAAGAATTGGGTGTCGCACAGTATCGTTCAAAAAGTAAACTGTGGCATACAATCCAGCCAAAGTCACATGGGTAACATAGGAAATCACCTTTGTTGCATGTTGAATGAGCACACTGCATAATCAATCTAAATTTAAATTTACCTGGGATGTCCAGTAGAAGGAAAAGACCAAAAACACCATGGCAAGATTGAGACTCGCATTGTTACTCGTTGTACTAAACCATGTTTGATATGCACCAATCACTACAAGTGAAAACCACATACTGAAAGCTGTTTGCACAATCAATGCAAACACGCCAAAGACAATAGTGCTTGGATGTCGGCGTGTGATATTGCATATCGTTTCCAACATCACTAAAGAGGAGATTCAAATCATGCATAAGCATTTAGTCTGCCTTTTTGACATGTGTATCCATGTTGCCCATTACCTGTTGCAAATGGTATTCTACTTCGCCACCACCAGAATGCAAACAAATAGAGTACTGAAAAGATCAAAAACACAATGGCTGAAGAGTAGTAGTGTTGAGTAAAGTAATAGATTGTAACACCAAAGTAAACAATGATGCTTCCAATTAAGGTGATCCAGATCATTAAACGCGGTATCCTATCAAATCCAGCAATCAATATCAGTGTATTGTAAGTGATGATGACACTTACGCGTTAATCAGTATCAAGTATAAGAAGCTTAACCCAAATCCAACAATTGCAGCATAGCCAAAGATTTTCATGGCATCTGTGTCAAAGACGACACCAGAATACTGGGTAGAAGATGGAATACCGCCTGCAGTGTGACCTTGGTTTCCGCTATAAGTACGCAAAGCCAAAACAGAAACACCAATGAATGCACCAAAATTGAGCAGCCATAAGATTGCAGCCCAAATATCTTTCCATCCACTGGAAGGTCGTATCGCTTTTTCTTGTGACTCTCCTGCATAATAGCCATTATTTGGTGGTGGTGGTGGTTGTTGGCCATAGCTAGGAATGTTATTGTCATATCCATAGCTGGGAGCTTGTGGTGGTGGTGGATATCCTTGCTGTTGTGGTGGTGGTGCTGGTGGATATCCTTGTTGTTGGGGAGGAAGTGGATAACTCGGAGGTTGTCCTTGTGGTGGTGGTTGATTTGATTTTTCCATTCGATGACTTTAGGATCAAAAAAGAGATTGAAGAAGGAAAAGAGAAAAGAAAAAGATATGTTGCTGCAGTTGCATGATGTTTGCTGGAAAAAGTAACATGACGCAAACAGATCGCAGGTTTTCACCGCCTGAAACATCCTCACCAACCAATTCTTGTATGAACTTGGTATTTGGACATGCCGTTTTAGCGTTCACCCCGCCTACCTATCGATCCATCATCCATTCTGAGTACAAGCGGAAGAAGAAGGTTGCTACAGAAGCGATCAAGATCATTGCTATGACATATCCTTACAAACAAACAATGAGAAGATGCCATACATTTGACAACATGCATTATTACCACCGCGAACCCAGATTTTCATCCACACGGCATGCTATGATAATGTGACAACAGTCCTTCAATATAAATATCTTCTTGAATCCCATGCATTTGCCGATCCTCTCTTTTCTGTTTACTCCTTCAAAAAGAGCCTTCAACGTGTTCGCTTAGTACTATCAAGCTCTTTGATTCTTCACAGTCCACTATGCATTATTTATCTTCCATATCAAAAGACAATGATCCCAACAAGCGTCTATCTTATCTTCCATTGACTTGTGACAACTTGTTGCAACAGCAACAACAGCAACAACAAAATACATGCGTAAAAGGTGATATATTCTCGAGAAGGTGTTATGATTCACTACAATCGACAAGGGTAAAACAAGTATCACATGAAAGCTTATTGACGGGAAGCAGCAGCAGCAACAGCAGCAATAACAGACGCAGTAGCAGACTGACAGAAAATATCATGATCGACATGTTGCCTTTGCCGTTTCCTTATCACAATGATGACATCTTCATCCCAGCTGCCGAATTCGGCTTGAATCAATTTGACAGTCCTTCATCCTCGGCTTGTAATGTGTCGTCGTATCGTCGTATATCCTATCCTGTATGGTGGCATGAATACGGCAATCACTCTAAACGACAAAGTGAGGCATCATTCACTGTAAATACTTCAACAACTACCGTGACATATACTTCTTCACCTACCACTAGCTCAAGTAGAAAGTCATTTTCAAAGCGGATACGATCATGGTGTCATCATGCTTGGAAACGTCTGTTGCACCCAGCACATCATGGTGGATTCAAGTTGTAGCAAATTCCCCTTCTCATATGCATTGGATGGATATGTGCTCTATATTAAACATGGTCTCGGTTATGCAATCGGTAATAAAGAGAGCGTTGACAACATACCTGTCGTATCCTTCCACGAGACATGATCCATCTTTGCTTGAAACTAAGGAACAAAGCGTAATTAGCATCCTTTTCTTCCTGGTTCAATGATCCATGTGTGAGCATTCTCACCTTATCATCATGCGATTCCTTTCCTTGTGTCACCATATTCATCATGCAGCTCACCAACCGCCACATCCGAAAGTATCTTATTTGAGACGCATAATAGCTTTCTCCCTTTTTCAAGGCAATGTGTGAATAATAAAGTTGCAAGTCTAAATGACAGTGGCACCTTACTCATTCCACCAATGTTGAGCATGTTGAGCAGAAAGGAGACTAGAGATGGCCATCTGGTTGCAATGGAGTTGAATACTGTATTGAGAAGAGAAGCGGATAATCAATGTCGGGTGACAAAGTCATGCCAAGGAGTAGCTGTTATGCAGGATGCGCTGTGTTCATAAGAGATTCCACATGACCAATGCAACTAAGCATCTCCTGCCCAAATGAACAAGCAGCACTGGTCAAGTTGTTTCTCTTAGAATTGATGGATGTGAATGAATAGAACAACATGAACCAAATGCCAAGCAACATGAAAAAAGGGGTAAAAAGTGTTACCCAGGATCCTAAGCCGCGTATGTTTACACAAAAGGATATGCTGATATGCTGAGCATCACACAACACATTCAATCTTCATTCTCCCACCCAATTCACCCCACATAAATATGCTTGAGTATTCAAACACCGGTTACCTTTATATACACTCTCGGCAAAGAGCACCTGGCTTTTGAAGAGTATGGTCTAGTTTCATTTTCATATCGGCCTTGTTAAAACCCCTCCTCTCATCGTCCTTTATTTCTTTTTACAACATTACCTTTTCTTTCTCTCTTTTTTTCAACGCCCCTTCTCTTTATTCACCCTTTTCACTCTCATGTCCACTGCTATTCTTCCTGAACAACAGCAACAACCACAACCTGCATCATTGCAGCAGCAACAACAAGGTGGTGGATACAAGTCGTTTTTGAAACCTACCAAATTCTGGAAGAGCAGTGGCAATAAGGTGGCAAGTAGCCCCGAGGAACAACAACAACAACAACAAGCAGGAAAGCCATTTGCTTTAACCATGCCCACTTTTAAGAAGCCTGGACTCTTACAACCTAAAGAACAACCTGCTAATGCTTTACGTGAGACACCAAAGGCTGAAATCTACAAGTTGTCCACTATCAATGACTCTGGAGTTTATCTACCACCATCACCTACACAAGAAGGCAAACGAGATCACTGGTTAGATTTAGATGAACAAGTATTGGCTTTTCGATTACCTGCTCCAGAATGCCTTACAACTTATGGCAGTCCACATCAACACAAGCGTGAATCACTTTTCCACACTCCTTCTGTTATTATCAACCAACAACATCACCAATCTTCAGTCTCTACATCTACCACTGAAGATGATATTCCCTCGCTCATGACTGATTCCTCTTCTACTTCACCACTGTGATTCATCACTAGGATGCTACATTCATGACATATACTAACCCATCTTCTTTATTGCCATGCGACGTTCCCACATTACAATGTATACTCCTTCTTTTATCATCCCATACCTATTTACTTGCCCTTTCTTCTAACTTGTAGTTGTTTTTGTCTTCTTCTGTAATCTTCTATAAACACTTTTTGGGGATATGGGCACTTCATTAGGCCCTGATTTCCTCCCAGCTCAACTAAAACCTGAGTTAAGCAATTGGTTGGTCTCTTGGGCAGCGGGGCATCATAAAAAACAATTGATCCTAAAATAGAAAAGATTGAGATTTAGTGCGAAAACACCATATAGAATATAAGTCATCATCATGCTATTGTATATAGATGGATGTTGTAATAACAGAGATGGGATTAAGCATGTGCTATGATCTGATCTATCACATTCTCTCCTTTACCATTGTGTCTCTTGGTTGGTGTTGTAAAGTACCATGTCATGTACTACACTGCAGCTGGTATTCATGAATTACATTGCTGCTGCTATAGTAGTAGCAATAGATGCAAATGGATGTGTAGATTGCTGTAATGGTATTTGTAATCCTGGTGATGGCAGCCATGCAGCCTGTTGTATCTATGAATGAGCATAGGATCTCGATAATGTGACAAGCAATTGATTCTCTTGGCATTTATTCCACCCAATTGATATGCTTGCATCCACGTGACTGGAAAAAGTGTTGATGTAATGGCTACAGAAAGAGTATGTCTCTTGCTGATCACTGTGGAAATCAAGCTTACTGTAACCAAATTCCAAGATTCTAAAAAAGGCAAGCTGACGACGATGCTTTACGGCTGTTTCGGCCCCGTATTGTTTAGGGTACACAAGACACTCAGCATAAAAGCCGTGGATGCTTACCAATCACACCAGAAGCCAATCATGGTTTCGAGATATGTTTGCTTTCGCGCGACATGTACAAGTCGTTCTCCATCAGATACCATGACTAACTGAAATGCAGAAAATGTTTCGCCGCTTGATCCTTGTGTATAAAAAGCGTGTCATTCATTGCTTCTTTCTTTTGACATTACATCTCTTATCTACTTTTACAACAATCATGAGCAACAACTTTTTCGATTATACTGTCAAGGACATCAAGAACCAAGATTGGTCTCTCAGCAACGTCAAGGACAATGTAAGCTATGCTCTTTGGAACAAACAACATCTTTTATTCACCGTATGATTCAAATCAGGTGGTTCTTGTTGTCAATGTCGCGTCCAAGTGTGGTTTCACCAAGCAATATGCTGGTTTGGAAGAACTGTATCAAAAGTACAAGGACCGCGGCTTTACTATCATTGGCTGCCCATGCAACCAATTTGCTGGTCAAGGTAAGACAAACATGAAAAACGCATGTGAACGCATAAAAAAAGCTATGCATACTGATCTGACATGACTTCTTTACCTTACAGAGCCTGGTACTGAGGAAGAAATTGTCAGTTTCTGCAAATTGACCTATGACGTGTCCTTCCCTATTACGGCAAAAGTGTAAGTCATCTTTGAATCCTTTTTGTTTGCACAACAGCTGCATATAACACATGTTACACATATGCATAGTGAAGTCAACGGCGATAACGCAGCACCTGTTTACAAGTTTATGAAAGAAGCCCAACCTGGTATCATGGGGTAAGTGGTATACAATAGGGATAAGCCAAGTGAACTGCATGTCACTGACAATCCATGGCAGAATGAAACGTGTCAAGTGGAACTTTGAAGTAAGTTTTCATCATGTATAACCTTGAATCAAGGTATTAACGCATGTCATCCTTGTAGAAATTCTTGATTGATCGTCAAGGCAACGTTGTCAAGCGATATTCGTCAGTGACTGAGCCTAAAGACATTGCTGCCGATATTGAAAAGTTGTTGTAATCCACTTTTCCCTGATATCCTTACACACTATTCCAGCTTATAAACTTGTTTCTTGAACAAAGTCGTGCAAAAACTTTATGGCATTAAATGCAAACCAAAAGACGTTCATTACAATTAAGGGTGTGTGATGTGTATGATTATAGCGGAAAGGGAAAGAAGGAAAAGGAAAAACATAGGAAACATATAACTTAGTCCTTGCGCTTGTAGAAGCGTCTCCACTTGTCATCAATCTTCTCAATGTAGTAGACACCTGAAGCAATGTTATCAAGACTGCCGACTGGTGTATAATCACAGGCGTTGTGAGTGTTTTCACGGATCTTCATAGCCTATAGAGTAATATGTTAGATATCACCTACTGTTTTCTCCCATAATCTATCACTTTTACCTCTGCAAATGCTTCAGGCTTGGAGTGAATACGAGCAGCAAGTCGTTCACGCAAGTTGAGCTTTTCTTTGATGTTGGTGGTGTTATCGAGGATGCGGAAAGAGATCATGGAAGCTGCCAAACCAGAGCCATAAGAGTACAAAAGGACACGCTTGCCCTGAAGATTCTCAGAATCGACTTCAGAAACGAGTGATGCAAGACCAGCCCATACAGCAGCAGTGTACATGTTGCCGATTTGTTTGGGAACAAAAGCACAAGGTCCGACCTTTTGAGCATAACCAGCCTTGGTGAATGCAACACAAGCCTTTTCTAAATCACGGTTTTCCAAAGATTGACCATAGTCAAGTTCACCGAATGCTTGAATAGGAGCATACTTTTCATTGTCACGATCCAAAAGGAAATCATTGTACGACTATAAGATAGATCACCTGATCAGCTTTGTCTCCTTTTTCCCCTAATCGCATTCTTGTCCCCCCATATCCTTCTTGTCCCCCCCCCAAATCTGCAATAAGAAAAAAAACTTACAGCACGGGCAAAAGACTTGTTGACCAACTTGGCATAGGGAGAGTGGCACACAACGTAATCAATGTCATCCATGCTAGGCTTTTCCTTGTTCAATTGCTTGCCAAGACGGCTCATGTAACGCTTGTAGCAAGTGTCAAAAGCACGGAGATAGCAGATATTGGAGAATTTGCCATCAACAACGGGGTACTCGGAATGCATATCAGGCTTGTAAAAGTCATAGGCATGTTCCATATGGGTGCTTCTCAAGCCTTGGATGAAATAGAATGAGATTTCTATAGACAATATCCATACACATGTATATACATACCACGTTCAACAACAATGGGAGCATTAGGACCAACCAACATGGCAACAACACCAGCACCAGAAGTGGGACGTGCAGCACCAGAAGCATAAAGAGCAAGATCACCAGCAATGACAATAGCCTTACGACCATCCCAAGATGAAGATTCAATCCAGTTGACAGCGTTGGAGAAAGCATTGAAACCACCATAGCAAGCATTGGTAGTATCGATACCTTCAATTTCAGTGTTGCCATGTTCACCAAAGAGAGTCATCAAAGTAGACTTGACAGACTTGGACTTGTCAATAATAGTCTCAGTGCCAACTTCCAAACGACCAATATCGGTATAGTCAATGTTATACTTCTCCATCAAGGTTTGGACAGCTACATCATGTGTGTTATTGATCGCCCATTCTCTTTTTATCACCACAGCAACAAGCTAGACTTACCAGTCAAGCAGATGGATTGGATATCTTCACGATCATCAATGAAAGCCATCTTTTCTTGACCAAGACCGATTGTGTACTTGCCACTGCTCACACCATCAAAAACCTCCATCTCGGATTGCTCGACGCACTAAGAAGAAGCTAATGAGGAAACAAGTCTTGAAGAATACCAGTTTGAATACTTACACGATGAGGAAAGTACATTTCCATGGCAAGGATACCAACGTTCTTGGGATAGTGTTCAAAGTTTGCAGCAGTCATTGTAGGATAAAGGTGAGATGAAGAACAAGGTGAAAAAAAGACAAGTGGCGGTTTTATTAGCTGGAACAAGAGTAGAAAGCTGCACGGGGGCGCGTTCCTTGTTTCTTTTTTAGAGGTCAAAAGGTAGGACAACCTGCTATTGGGCGCATGTCAGCGATCCGACTTCAGCTTGGCTCGGGAACAGCGAGTGATATGGTGCAATTCTGTATGTCGCTCCGCACAACAACACAACAACCATTGATGAAAACGATGCATTCTTGATTTCCCCTGCTTCAAAGCTTGATAACAATGCTGCATCATCTCCCGTTAGTCTTTTTCTTTGTCTTTATTCCCACACAGCCTCCTTATTTTTACAAGTCTTACCAGTCGTTGTCAGTGCCATCCGATTGTCGAGCGGCGTCAAACTCATCCGCTGCAATAGTGCAAAAGCTGTCTACAACCGCTGGATCCCGATAGATAAACAAATCCTCCGTATGATCATAGCCAATAAGAGTAATATAATGACCTATATACCAATAAAGCATTCATGATCCATATTCATTGTTCATTCTCCCATATCACTTACCAGCATATTCATCATATCCTTTGAATCGATCAAGAATACATCCACATAAAGATAGCATACAATTGGCTCGTTCCTTTTATATCAAATCAATTGATGGATCATCCTCTAAAGCATCATCATTACCTGACATCGTTGACATTGAAGAAGTCTTCCATCCACTAGTGCAATGATGACAAATTGACGGCAGTAAAGAAATCGCTTGTAATCGTCGATCGGAAGCATCCTTTATATGGCAAATCAACCGTACATCGGTCAATGATAATATATAAGACTATATACAGAGAAATAGATCAACTTACATGCGAACAACATGCACAGAACGGCTTTTTGCAGCAACAAATAGCTTATTGACCCGCCTTTCATCTTCATCAAAGGTTGCCTTGTAAAACTTGGACCCCTGATATTCCTTTCGGCTGCCGAAATAGCTTGTGTAATACGTAAAGTCTGGGCGATAGGTCCGAAGTAGATATGCCAGATCAATCGTCCACACGCTTGTCAGTCCACACTGCTTGGTTACTTGCTCTATAGTACATTCAATGCCAAGCCCTTGAAGCACCATTGTCGTACAAGCAATTCTATTCAATGTCTGCGTCAGCTTCCTTGCATAGACCCTATCTTTCAGTTGTAACTTGCCCACAGTCCCAATCGGCTTTCTGTTCAAGGTACACCATCGCATGAGAAATCGTTGGCTCATAGTGCTGGAGTATACTAAAGACTTGCCTGTCTTATATGTGGAACTGGATGCTCGTCAAACTGGTCATAGTTGACTACTGTGTCGCTGTTCTCATGGGTTGCCATGGTGGCTCAATTCCTCGTTCGACAGTCAACAAGTACAAGGTCGTACTCATAATCCCATTTTTGGATTCAAGACTCCCCCTTCCCACTCATGCGGAGCCTGCACGTGATACATACCACGAGATGTCATATCAAGGTACGTATGGATCATACTCTCTTTCAGTAAGGTAGCTTAGTACTACTAATAAACAATGATGGATGTTTCTCAATTGTAAAAAGGATCACGTTTATTGCTGTGTCAGTCCAAGTCATCTTACTATCTTTGTGCATGTATATCTGCATAAACGAATCCATTTCCCCAGGCCTAACAGTCATATCATCATTTCATTGTGCTCTATGTCTATCATACATGCAACTTTGTACATACAATACATGATATACAGTCATTGACAACCAATAAGATAACAATGTCCACCTACTACTTTGTCTTTATACTTCAACAATGAGAATGAAACAGCAGTAACTGAGTAATACAATGATGAATACAAGTCAATATGGTATGAAAGTGATAACAATCCAAGTACTGGGTGAATCAGTGTTTGTATTGTAGTCAGATCCATTTCAAGTCATTTCTGATCCGGTGTTTCTACCATGTGTGGAGTCGAGACAACTCATTTGATCTCCCGCCACTATTTGCGGAAAGAGTCTCCCGAGTGTAAAGTAGGCTTGCTTCTCTTCATCTTGTCAGCAGCATTTCCAATGCATTCACAGGCTCAAGTACGCCAACCTCGTATTCCAGAACAGCAATCAGTGGGACAGACACTACCACCAGTACCTGTCGGCATGGACACTTCCAATGCTCCTCCATTGCCACCCGGAGCTATGCCAAGTGGTTCCCGTGTCCAGGTTCAAAAGTACCAAGTTATTATCCACAACTTTCTTGCTGAAGGTAGACAACTATTGAAACCTTATAACCAAAGACTAGTCCACTGACAGAGATGAAACGTCCTTAGGTGGCTATGCGCATGTCTACATTGCTCGGATCGAAGGCAAATCGGGATATGTGGTGCTCAAACGTGTTGCTGTACCTGATAACGAACGACTTCGTACCATCGAAAAGGAGATTGCTTTCATGGTATGTAAACTTGAATGACTTTGGTGTGATAGTGATACTTATATATCATCAATAGCGACGACTGGGCGATCACAAGAATATTGTACGATACTATGCTTCTCGTGTTGATCCAATGCCAAATGGAGGATATGAAGCTTTCATTTTGATGGAATACTGCCCTGGTAAGCAATGACTTGAGCATTCATGTAAAATGAATACTGATGGATCGTTTTCAAGGTGGTGGTGTCATTGATCTGATGAATAGGCGATTGCAGCAACGCTTGACAGAACCCGAGATTCTCAAGATCTTTGGTGATGTGTGCGAGGTAAAAGTAGTCTTTTTATTTATGTTGTACCTTACTGATGTTGTTTTGTAGGCTTTAGCGTATCTTCATTATTGCAATCCTCCTGTGCTGCATCGAGATCTCAAGGTACAATATAACAAAGAAACACAGTGTTGTGATGACTCACTCTTTTCTAGGTGGAAAACATTCTGATCCTGACTCAAAACCATTACAAACTCTGTGATTTTGGTTCTGCATCTTTATCCAAAGGTCAATATGTGCCTAGCTCTTTACAAGAGATCCAAACTGTTGAGGATGATATCCAACGCCATACTACACTTCAATACCGTGCACCAGAGATGATTGATATATACCAAAAGAAACCTATCAATGAAAAGGCAGATATATGGGTAAGTGAATGGATCATTATGAGAAATAGTGTATATGGATGCTAATACATCGTGTATAAAAGGCACTAGGTGTGCTTTTGTACAAGCTCTGCTATTATACCACACCCTTTGAAGAACAAGGACAACTTGCTATCTTGAATGCAAGATATTCAATCCCTACACAACCACATTTCTCTGATGGAGTCAAGCGATTGATCATGTCGATGTTACAAGAGAACCAAAACCAGCGTCCCAATATTTATCAGGTGGTGAAAGCTGTCAGTCAGCTCAGAGGAGTGGAATGTCCAATTCGCAATGTAAGCATGAATACCAAGGGACGATATGGGATCAAGGTACTTATGGCAATCATGTAGATATATCAAGAAGCACCTTCTTCATACACTTCTCAGCCAACATTATCATCACGCAGTTCTCCTGTTCAACACACTGTCACCAGTACAACCAGCAGTGCATCTGATTCTCCTTCTTCAATCTTTGAGAAACTTCCTCCTCAACCCCATCAACTACCTGAAATTACACCTATGCGACGTGGACGACCTAATCGACACTCCAAGACACCATCACAAAACATCAATCAATTTGATCCTTTCAGTCCTTCTCAAACAAGTGAACCTGTGAAAGAAACCGACATTGATGACGCTTTTGGAATACAAGCAAAGAATCAATTGACAGGCAATGATGATCAAAACAGCAACAAAGCAAGAAACAGCATGTTGGCATTTGAATCTGATTTCTTACCTACCAAAAAAGAAGAGAATGGTGGCCATCACAGCCGGTCTGTCAGCAATGCCTCCGAATCATCCACACGTAATGACAATAGCAACACTGTATCAACACCTAAAGTGGCAACAGCAACAACAACAGGACAAGATGATGAAGATTTGAAATTCAGGAATGGTGTAGCATCTGATATTGAAGCAAGACTACAACGACTTAAAATGAGTGTCGAACGACCCAATACACCTAGCAGTACTGGTAAACTTGAGGAAAAGATATCCAATGGCAGTGGTGCATCACCTTTGTTATCATCAACTCCACCCCCAATGGCAACATCAGCTCCTCCATCCAGTGCAATTTCTTCTCCTCCTGTTATTCCAACACGTTCAACATCTACCAAACCACCTCCACCACCTAAACCAGCCCGTTTACGTGCATCCAAACAACAACCAGTATCATCTTCTTCACCAGCTGGTAATCAACATCTGGCTCCACCAACAAAACCAGCTCGATCAGAACAACGCTTACAACGTCAACCTTCCTTGTCAGACTTTGAACAAAAGTTCCCAGCTATAGAAGACATTTATAAGAACTTCTCTACTGCCACTACCAATGACACACAACATAAATAGCTTCCTTTTCTTATAATAGATCATCATTCGTTCTTCTTTATATGCATGCTTTATTTATTTCTCCCATCATTAGTAAACAAGATCATTGAACAAGAACAAAAATAATGTGTTTTATACTACATGATTGACTACATCAATAAGACGCAATGTCTTATGACGTAAAACGTTGACTGCTTACTCTGTGATGCATAAATACATGTTGTTTGGTACCACATGCTTGTAGCTGAGATTGTTCTTCCACATTATACTGCCAGCATCGGGGATAATGGCACTTGACACTACTCCCAATGAACCATTTAACATCCGCTATAAACCACTATTACTTGAAATTGCTGCACATTCACCTCCCATACAAATTCAATTCTTTTACCAATGTATTCAGTGCATGCTCCGCTGCCTGTAGAAGGTTTTTTCAGACGTGTAGCTTTACCTTCCATATTTGGAAGTTGGCACGCTCGTCATGGTTCTCAAAATTTCAAAAATAAGGCCTGCTTGGCTCAGTTTGGCAGAGCGTCCGCCTAGTAAGCGGAAGGTCACTGGTTCGATTCCAGTAGTAGGCATTGAAGCGTTCAAAGAGGTTCGTTTGTATCAAAGCATCTTCTTTTTTCGTTTTTGCAAAAGGTCACGTGATCTCTGTCGCTGATCGTGTTGTAAAATGCGCTATGCAAGCACTAAGCAATACCAGGTGTAATACTGATCGAAGAAATGATGTATATGCTTATGTTTGCAATAGACATGAGCAATGTATATCCTTCATGCAAAACTTAAGGAGAACAACGTCATTGTATCAATTGTCTTCCTGGTAGATATACTTTATTGATTGGTAGAGGGAGTACTAGATGACTTTCTTACTAGCTGGTATTTTAATAGCCCAGCAAGTTATTTCATTTAGAATGTTATCCACACGACACACAGCTGTCTTTGACTGCTATCTAGATGATGCTTAAGACGTCATTCAGCTGCATAAGAACCTTCAAATTGCCTGCTGTAATTAACTTACACCACCATGCTTTGGGATCGACATACAAGAAAGCTTATAAATACGTGGCTGTGCACGATGGATAATCAATCATGACGCGCTATAATATATCACTCCTGTTGCCTTGATACAATCACTATTCTCTTGCATAAGTTCTCCATAAGGACATCAAATGAGCAATGGCGTCTTATTCAAGACTATATCATAGCTGATATATAATAGAATGGATCAAATATCATGCCAGCATCATCATGCACATGTGGATGATATTGATAAGACGCAGGTGGCGGATCAATGAGCCACATTGAACATTAGACTAGCCATATTCTCGGAATCTGTGCACATGTATGGTGTCACGGATTGTTTGACAACATTAACGTTCTTCAAAATACTTTATTTCGAGCAATGTTATGCTTATCTCTCTCTAACCTTTCCAATTACTTTCACGACATATGCATAAATCGGCAGGCAAACAAACGCGTCCCCCTTTTATAATATCTACATACGAGGAAACAATCTGCTGATTGGGTCAGTATCTGTCTTCGGAGCTTGTGCGTGGGTAATACAAACACTAACCTGTTCAAGAGTGGAAAGGGGACCTTTTCTGTGATCTCTCTTCAGTGGAAAAAGCAAACAGTACAAAGATGGGACTACCAATAACCAAGCATCATGCGCTTTCTTTATAGTGAAATGGACTCTTTATAAAGCGACAAAGACATAATGCATGATGGTTTCATTGTCGATCTCTTTCTGACAAAGAAAATGGGTGAAGAATATGCCTTGTGCCTGTGCAACATAGACATTGAGGAGTGCGTTTGTGTGTCTGGAACTTGGCAACAGCGTTATAATTAATTTGTTCGTGGTACAGGACACAGAACAATCAAGTGCTAGTGCCTTTTTCTCTCTTTTCCTCTCTTGTGAATTCTATCCTCTCACTTGTGAAGAGTGGCCCTTCCTCTCGTTTCATTATTAGATAAACATGCGCGCTCGAGTATTTTGGTTAGGAGCCTTTCGTTTCTTGGTTTTATTGTTTAGTCTTGCCACTTTGGCTTGTAACATTGGTAAATGGGACCATTGAACAGCAACGTCCTCATCTCGTGTACTCACATTGCTCTCTTTTTCTCTCTTGTTCCATTGCAGTAAACCTTGTGTTTGTCAAGTCCACTGACTGGTTTCCTGGATATGTTCCTGTAAGCAGACTTTCATGTGACTCTATGCATGCTTATCCTTATCTTTGTTTTAGTACATTCTGTATATTGTTGGACCTGGTGTATCGATCATCTGTTCCTTGGCACTCAACGTTGTCAGTATCTCAAGCGTCAAATCTACACGTGGTGATCGTACCTTATCGATACTCAACTTGGCATTGATGATTGCTGTGATCGTTTACAACACGCTTAAGTCAGGTGTAGTACCATGGAAACCTAAACCAGACGAGGATGCTCCATCTTCAGCCACGCCTGGTTTCGCTACTTATTGCACTAATTATCACGATAGCACCACTGCCAATCGTTGCTGTAAGTAACATGGATATTCATTCAGTGTATTTGATTCTTATAACAAGTTTATAGGGCTCACGGATGGAATGTGGTTGGGATCTATTTTGATTGCTGCTTTCTGGTTACTGCTTGCAATCTATGTGTATGCACAAAAGAGTTCAGATATCTATGACGATGATTACGACGTGTATGACTTCAAGGAAGATGTTCCTATGGCAGTAACTTCACCTACAGCTCAACACGATTATCATGCATCATCGCCTACTCATGCATCATCACCCAAAGCAGCTGCAGCTGGAGCCGATTACAATACTGGATATTATGGACAAGGTTATCGAGAATACGACAGCTATTATGATTATCCACCCCAATCACCCTATGGTGGCTATAGTCAACCAGCTGCCACTGCTGGTGCTGCATACGCATACAATGATACTGCACACATGTTATCCGAGAATGCAATGGAGCAGCAACATCCTCAGTACTATTCTCCTCACTTGAACAATGCCAGCAATGTCGTTACCAGTCAACCAGTCTCTACACCAGGAAGTACTGCTCATACACACCAAACACCCAACGCCTACTAGTTTTATCACACAAACACACATTACAATCGTTCCACAACATCCGTTTTTCCCTTTATTATCTACATCATTAGCCCATCCAACACATTCCCATCGTCACTTGTATTTACATCATCTTGTTCCCAATTGTTTTTAATACATCTTTATTGTACCTGGGAGGCATGTGAATGTTCCTTAAAAAGATGAATGAGATCGAATGACCAGCACTTTATTATAAAGATACAGTTAAGTTATGATTGTCACTCTTCTAGAATGCTCTGGTAGTGGTAGCTGATGATGATGTGGATGTGGGTGTTGTGCGTTCAGCAGCAACAGTTTCTTTCATGCGAGCGAGTTTGTCATTGGTGGCAGCAACTTCACGCGTGGCAGCATTCAAAGCTTCTTCTCGTTCTTGGAGAGCTGCTCGTAAATGTTCAATATCCTCTGTATAGGTATCCAATTCTTGTGTAAGGGCGCGTGCTTCATTTTGGACCTTGTTATTGGCATCTGTCAAATGCATAATCTTCTCCTGAGCTAAAGCCAAGTGTTGATTCTTGTTGGCAGCTGTCTTTGACTCCTCCAATTGCCGAGTAAGATAATTCATTTTGATATTGTTTTCCTCAACACGTAGTTCAGCTTGTTCTGCACGACGTTGTAGCACTTCCAATTCACGTATCGCACGCTCATGTGCATGTCTTGCTTCTTCAGCACGTTCATGTGCTTCCTTGGCACGTTCTTGAGCTGATGTTGATGCCTCGTGATCATGTTGGGCTTGTTTGTTCAAGTGCTGTAACAATCGTTGTTGTTGCTCATTTTCCATCAAAGTAGATGCAAGCTTATGTTCAAGCACTTTGAGCACATCATCCTCTTCTTTTTCCTCTTCAGGTTGTTCTTCTTGCATATACTTGACACGAGCCATGTACTTGGATTTCCAATAGGCAGCTTCCTGTAATGCTGCTGTACGAATACGATCCACTTGATGAATACGCTCTGACATGGCTTGATGGGAGGATGGACCACTAATGTTGGATTGGACTCTTCGAAGCTCAGCTTTCAATGATACCAATTGTTCAAATAACTGCAACTTTGTAGTATCCGATAACTGATCATTCATGTCCATCAACATCTGCTCATCTGCTTCAGGATCATTTGGTTGTGCTTCAGCAAGTCGCATCCTTCGAGCAATAGAAACTTCAGTACGCCACCATGATTCCTTCTTCTTCATAGCACTGATCACTGCATCTTGTGCACGTATATCACGCATCAATACATCCATTTCATCTTGATCGGTGGTGGTAGGTACTTCAATATCCATCACACCTGTTGAAGCATCAGGATACATGGATACAGTGTCTTTGCGTAATGTCTTGGTAAGTGATACACCTTCACGTGATGGTCTTGGAGGACGTTGTGGTGGTGGAGATACATGTGGATGATGTGCTGCTGGACTAGTAGATCTTGGTTGACTGGTATTGCTATTGGTTGGTGACATGGTTGCTTGACGAGGTATGGGATCAGTGCTTGTTTCCATGTTTTGTAAAGGTGATGATGTATGTTGTGCTCGTTGCATAGCTGCTGAAGGTATCATAGATGTATGTCGAGGAGGTCGTTGAGGAGGAGTCTAGATATAGTGTTAGCATCTACTTTATGAAATATGATGGAGTACTTGCCTGTGGAGAAGCTCTACCTTCAGGATAATGAGAACGTGGTCGATTGTTGGCTGGTGATGCATTGTTTGAGCGAGGAGTAGCCATAGGATTTGGTTGATCCATTGTTGAATGTTCTCCACGTGATGAAAAAGATCTTGCCATATCAGATTCAGATGATGGTGCTGGTGATGGTAATGATGGTTCATGTTGTTGCTGCTGGGGCTCTGGTGGATACCGAATTTTTGCTATAGGAATAGCATGATTGATTGAGTATCTGTAATAGGAGATAATAGTAACAGATCATGTACTTACTGCAATCTAGTACATGCACAGTATATGGGTTTTCATCCATCTTTCCACTAGTGCTTTCACCACCCATCGCAATAATCTTGTCACCAACAGCAGCAAAAGTTGATCCAAACCGTGGTGAAGGTGCAGGTCCCATGTTTTGGAACATAAACCAGCGTTGACCTTTTTAAATGGCATCAATAAAACTCTTCTTATGATGATGGGCACATGTATATTTACCTCTCACTTTGAATGCACAAAGATCACCTAATTCTTGACCATCTGGACCACGACCACCAAACACGTACATGACATCGCCTACCATGGAAGCAGCACATCCTTCACGAGGAACAGGAATATATCCAACAGCAGCCACTTGTCTCCAGAATCGTTGTTGAAGATCAAAAGCCCAAACGTCATTGTATAAATGATCGCCATCAGTACCACCAAAGCTATCAAATATGGATGAGTCACCGAATCAAATTCTAAGATGACTGTCGACTTACATGTACAAAGTGTTTTCAAATACGCAAGAAACATGTCCTGATCTACCAGCAGGTCCATCATTGTTTGAAGGAATATAATCCCATAGGTCTATAGAGATGGATAAGTACATTATCAATATCCAAATGGTAATAAAATACATACATGTGCTTGCATTGAATGCAAAAAGATCATTAAGATAACGTCCAGCGCGTTGTCCACCCCAGAAATACAAGGTATCATTGTCATCGATAGCCACGGAATGACCAGATCGTTCAACTGGAAGACGACCATCCTTTGTCTGAACACGACCCCACATGCGTGTCACTAAATGACACTTAGTTAAAGCAATCCAAGATAAACATGTACACAACTTACCTAAGTTTAGGGTATAAAAGTTTGGATCCCACTTTTCATCCGAACTAGTTGGTTCACCACCATAGAGTAAAACACATGCATTTCCAAGAGGAGCAAGTACAGGATACATTCGAGGACTTGGTATATCACCTGTTGCATTGATGGCTGTTGCTGTCATATTGTCTATATACATTTACATCTTAGTCTTGATATTGGCTGGGTCATATCATGTTACACACATACTGGTGTCGATCAGGAACAGATCCTTTTTAGATTTCATGTGGGTGCCGCCAAAAAGTACCATGGCATCTGCTGATCCTGCTGCTATTGCTGCATGACCAAATCGTGGCAGTACACTGGATTGACTACCTCCAAGCTTGCGTTGTGACCAAGGATAAGCTGTTGTTCGCTCTGCTGGAGCGTTCTTTGTGAACTTTGAAAACAGCGACATGATGATGGGCGGGCTACTGTTGATGGGATGGAGTAAATGAAAGGAATGGGCTGAACAAGACAGAGAAAGGTGTATATTCTCTCTTTACTCTCTTGTAGACTGAGACACACAAGGAGAGAATTGTTGTATGCTACAAACACACACACACAGAGGCAAAGCGTGTAAAGAGAAGATATAAAGGAAAGAGAGAGAGATATGCGGAGATGATGTCTTGCAAAGGAAATGAAAAATGGATTTGGTGCAACAGTAATCCTCCTTCACTCTCGATCGTTTCAGTGGGCCAGATTCCATATTATGCATTGATAAATACATACAGCTTGCATAGTACTACATCATTTACATTGATTGACATGTATTTACATCTATGCTACTAATACATATCACTATTCGACTGATACCATAGTTGCATGACATTGACAGCAATCTCAGCAACATTCACCCAGCATTTCGACCTTTGTGGATCATCATCATCCTCCTTTCCCAATCTTTCACATGTTTCATCAGAAAGTAAGTCTTGAAAGCACTATAAGCTATACACAGCATTGAAGAATACCGAGATTGTATGACAAATACAACATCCATTGCGTATTTGAAGGTGATAAAATAACATTCATTACAACATGCAGTAGATAATTGAAACTAGTATACTACTATACGTGGTATAGCCTTATGAGGAATCAAAGGATACGCGACATTTCAGCTTCATCTCCATGACACTGGGTAGTAGTCAAGCATCTGATAACGAAGCGCGGCATAACGGACAAATGATATTCCATCGCTACACACTAAAAGTGCGCTAGTTTATGCTTGCTTATGCATCGTCTTTCTTCCCTTGTCACTCTCTTTTCACACATGTTTCGATCGCGTCTTCAAGCACTTCGTCCAGCAATTGCCTATCGTATTCCTCGTCTTGCATTGCGTCCACAGTCTTTTGTGAATCCGACACCAGTGTACTGGATGCGGCCCATGTCGACTACAGGATCTGGACCCAACGTTGAAGAAGCTATCAATAATATTGAGGAACTATTTGGTGCTGCCAAAGACGAGGTAAATGGATGATCAATGGCTTAAAAAGTAATGGATGCTCACATATGTGGATATGACATTAGATGGAGTTCGCTGTCGAATCGCAAGGATCTGTATACTATCATGAAGACCGAGCAACAGCACAAAAGGCAGTAGAAGAATGTCTTGATGCATTTGACAAGTTACTTGAAGAACTTCCTGATGATACGGCTCGAGATCAAGTGCGTGGCAAGATTGGAATGAAGCTTAGGGAGCTCAAGATGGAATATGAATCTCTACCAGAAGAAGGCGATTAAGAATAGCATGATGATATTTATTGTCTTTGCTTGTCAATAGTTTTATCTTGCACAATGTAAAAGTAAACAAACATATCATTGAGCATAGAAAAGGTCGACTTTATAAGTGGGGAAAAGTGAGAGAGATCAAATATATGAATATATACATGCGTGTAGTAGTGGATGAACACGAAATAAAAAGAAAGGAAAAACTACTTTGGTATCTGACCAGACTTGAGGAGTCGCTCTAACCGTGAAATCTCATCCAACGATGTAGCTTGCTTCAAAGCTTCCTTGATCTTCAATTGCTCTTCTTGGGTAAGACGAGTGCCACTTGCTCCATGACCATTTTGATTCAGGGCACTACCCACTTCAAAAGTCTTTGTCTTTGTGTCTGCAATGGATTGTGCCAATGTATTGTCCTTGCCATCTTCTGTCTGGAAAAGTTTGGCAGCTTCCTCTCGTTCCTATGGATACCACATAAGTCATCCCATATCCAACATCCTCCAATAATACTTACAGCCTGCTTGATCTTGACAAAATCAATCACACGAAGCTTAGGCAGCTTGTGAATCAAATAAAGACGATAGTATTGTTTCTTGGTAACGGGGTTATCCAACAAGCTCAAGTACGTCAAACGCTTAAAGTTGGCCAATGCTTCCAGATCACCAAGCTCACCAATAGCATTATTATTGAGAATAAGAGTCGTAAGATTGGGAACAAACTCATGCATATGAGGATCGATATGATGGATACGATTGTTGCTCAAGTACAAGTGTTGCAAACGTACAAGTCGAGGAAAGTTGCCCAACACGCGCAAGTCATTGTTGGTAAAGTCAATCGCGTCGTTCAGATCCTATACAGTTCATAAGTCTTGGTTAGAAGCTCAAAGTTGAAAAGATACATACCTTGGTAGCACCGAGGTTCTCAATAACGGGAATCTTCAAATCTGCAAGGCCATCTTATGAGATTGGCTGTTACGCTTGTAACGTTTGTTGTATTCCACCCACCTCGCAGTACAAGTTCACGATCCTTGAGAGCGTTAATATGTGAAGGCGACTCGTTGATGAGATCGGTAGTAAGCTTCATGGCCTTGAAAGAAAGAAGAAGGAAAGAAAGAGAGAGAAAATTAGAGAGAAAACAAAGATACGTGCACAAAGACGTATCCACTTGCACTGCCATTTCGGGAGCTCAAATCAGACAAACACTTTATTGTTGGATGAATCCTTCAAGTACACGAGAAACAAGTTGACCAAGTGATTCAACATGACATCCACCTTCTTGTACAAATAAAACAGGTCGAGATTTTGCATATTGCTTAATAGCACGTCCAATCTTATCATATGTATCCATATCCTTCATGCCTTTCATACCAGCAACAGGATCTTCATGCCAAGTATCCAAGCCAAGTGAACAAATAATGTAATCAGGATCAAATTCAACGACTTTGGGATTCTCCAACACCTTGTGCAATTGAGCAAGATAACTTTGATCAGTGGTAATGGCTGGATCCAAAGGGATATTGATGTTATAGCCAAGTCCAGCACCACGCCCTTGTTCTTCTGATGAACCAGTGAAATAGGGATATCCAGGATACCCATGCAATGATATATACAACACGGATGAATCATCATAAAAGATGTCTTGAGTCCCATTACCACTACATAAATGCATAGTATCATAAGTGCCTGGATGCATGAATCACATAAAGACTTACTGGTGATAATCCACATCAAGGATGAGCACTTTAGTATCACTGTTCCCTTGTTGCAGATATCGTGTTGCTACAGCTGTATTGTTAATAAAGCAGTATCCTACATCCAATGCATGTGTCAATTGAATGATGACTCCTTTTTTTTGCATGTTACATGTACCTCCAGCAGTGTTGCAGGTGGCGTGATGTCCAGGTGGACGACAAAGTGCATAGACAGCTTGTGATTGTTTTGACTTTAGCCGATCGGCAGCTGCAACTGCAACTTGGGCAGATGCATATACTGATGTCCATGTATCTAATTGTTGAGCGTGAGAAAATGAAACACCCTGCTGACATGTGCTTTGAATACCATACCTTGTGTATATGCAACTGACAAGTCAAAATTATAAAGTCCAAGTTTACCACGTACATTGTTGGATGCTACTTTCTTGTAATGTTTAGGGTCCAATGAGCGAACCAGACTTGGATGAACAAATGTCTCTGCAATAGCTGCATCAGATGTACCACCAGCAGTCACCCAGTCTTGGTAAATGGTCTTCAAAAAGTCGATGTAATCAGAATCATGTACCAAATGGATTGCATTATCATCCATATGTTGAAGAGGAATCATATGGAATGTGTTTGGTTGACTTTGAAGGCTAGTCTTGATCGACAGGAACCGAGCAGGGGATTCTATGGCATTCGACAATGTTGCATAAGCACGATGTTATTCATAGCACACCATCATCAAGAAGGAGAGGAGCAATATTCTCATCTTACCTGCATACGCCTTGATTTGACCACGTGTTATTTCATAAGGCGGGAAATGTAATGCGCACTCATCATTGTAAATGACATCCATTGAGAAAAAAGCGGAAAAGAGATAAGGGGGAAAGGGATATTGGCGTTTCAGTTGACAAAAAGGGTGCTCGTGATATTGAACAACCACATGATGACTCACAACTAGTCCACTTTCACACATGTAATCTATCTGTGCGCCGTGTAACCATCATCCATGATGTGAGCAAAGAAAGAGTGACGTATTTTTTTATACAATGATGACACGAAATGTATATGACAGCTATATACTAACACTAAAAGAGCAAAAAAGGGGGGAGTGTCAAAAGAAAAAGAGACTAAAACTATGTGCAATGAAGCCTTGCTAAAGATGACAAGTGAAAATGACAAGGGATGATGTGTTGTGTGTAGTATGAGCAAGATTGGATGGGTGATTTGGCCTTGTTATATGCCTAAACAAGCATATGGGAATACTATTTTTACGCAGTAGTGGTGGATGGCAGTGGATGTTGCTTCCGAACCATGTCAGCAACTGTAGTTGCAGCAGCAGTAGCGGGCTCGTGTCGGTTATTGGTGTTGTTAGAGCATGTCAACTCGGCTGATGATCGATGCAAATAAGTTTGTACCAAAGAGCAGCCACAGTTGCCGTGAGCCAAAAGCTCGTTACGCAACTCCAGACATTGTTCACGTAAAATAGCCAACTGGTTGTGCAATTCTTGATTCTTCTTTGTCACTTGTTCAGACTTGTTCTCGAGATCTTGGACCCATTGCTTCCTCTTTTGACGGCATTTGGATGCTAATCATTATTCCATGTGAGTATTTTCGGCATTATGCAAAACTTTATGCGGTCTTTACCTGCCAATCTATTGCGTTCCAGCAACTTTTTACGCTGTTCATCATCATCAACATCTTCATCTTCATGCATTGAACGACGTTTTCGGCCTGCGGTAGATGTAGTATTGGATCCTGTCATGGATGATGTGCTTGTGCTGCTTCTTGGGGATGCTTCTCTGGATAGTGGTGAAGAAACCGGAACTGTTGGATGTACTGACATGGGTGATGTTACTGCAACATTAGCAGCTGTGGTATTATTGTTCATAGCAACAGGGGGGCACAATCCTTGAAACATTGCTGTTGACTGCTGTGGTGGTGTTGGTGGACAGTTTTCAGCTACAACACCAGCAGCTGTTGTCTCTGGAGACATAAAGCATGATGCTGAAAAAGATGCATTGTGTGGATGTTGGGGAGGTGTAAGAGGTGGTGGGTATAGCAACTGTGATCCCTGTGCTCCCGAGAGAAATTCACTACATTCCCAGCCAAGGTTGGTAGCCATAGTCGATGGTAGTTGTTCTGTAAATCCCAAAAGTAAGACACGGAGACTTATCTCTCTACCGGAAGTTTTTGCTTGAGCTACTTACCTGTATTCATATTGTGTATATGAGTAGGCGTAGAGAAGTTTGGGTAAACCAATGTTGCAGTTGTAGAAAGAAAAGAGTAGATAACAGCCAAGAATGTGTCAGAACATGGATCATGGTATATATATACTCAAATGGCTCGTTTCAGCACCAAAGTGCCACGGCGATCTCATGATGTAATACAATTGGAAGCGTGTTGTCTGATCGGAGAACATTATAGCTCACACCATACGCACACTCCTACACACCCCGCACCTTTGGCAGATGATATCACTACGCACATACACGCTTTGGTCATCTCATCATCGAGCCTGTCAAACTTGCCGTAGCCGTAGTCATCTTGAGTGCTTTATTTTCCGTTTCGATACCAACGATGTCTCTAATCACTGTATAAAAGCAGATTTTCATCTTACAAGGCCTTGGTACACATCACTTCTCTTTTCGATTTCTTCGTTGTTCTTTTTTCTGTGTAAGTTGTCGGCGACTGATGTATGGGGGGAGAGATATACAAGAAACAGACTTTACTTAATTTGGAGTCGTGTTCCATTAGTCAGGGTGAAAAATGGCGCAACAACCACAATCGCATCATGCCGGTATTCCCAAAGACGACAAGGTGTTTCCACCTGCATGGAAGTTGGATTATTCACAAACTTACTCCAATGCTCCACAACAACAACAACATGCCGATCTTCAGGATTATTATGATCCCGGAGGCTTTCGTGTGAGACAACATGGACCACCATCTTATATTCAACAGCATCAACAGCATCCACATTATCAACAAATGCCTACACAACCACCAGCGCCTCTGCCACAGGCTAATTCGACTACTACAGCAGCTGCAGCAGCTGTTGCAGCACAATATTATTATCCACAAGCTGCAGCTGCTTATTCTCACGCCTACATGCCACAACAACAGCAACAGCAACAACAACAGCCTTCAATGTTGGATACAACACAACAGCAAGCTCATCCACATGCAAATATGGCAGGTCTTGCTGCAGCTTCTAGTAGACCTGTTCGAAAAAGAAGACGTCCTCCTCATTCATATGCATCATTGATTGCACAAGCAATCCTTACTTCACCTGAACAAAGACTTACACTAAGGGAAATATATGAGTGGATCCAAACAAGATATCCAAATCTCTATGAAGCCAATGAAACTGGATGGCAGGTAAGTCAGGATAACAATTTACATGCATTAAGTATTACTTTCACATGCTAAATAACCAATTCTAGAACACTATTCGGCATAATTTGTCATTGAATCGATGCTTTATGAAGCTTCCTCGTGTACAACAAGATGGAACACGTAGTAAAGGAAGCAAGGGTGGATATTGGGCTGTTGACATTGACAAGCTGAGTCATACCAACTTTGGTCGTCAAATCATTGACTCTGGATTTCTTGGTAATCTTGAATATTGGCAACAGCAACAATGGATGGAGGAAAGACGCCAACAACAAAAGTATCTTGACTTTGATCTTGACAATCTCGTGGAGCAACAAGTAGCTCCCCCTTCTGCTGATACGACCAGTAATACTGCTTCCAACACCAACAACACCAATACCACCGCTAATAGGGCTGCTACTACTACTAGTGCCATTCCACATGCAGGAGTCATAGGCCAATCACAACAACGACGTGATGTATCCATGTCACCAGAATCATCGACTACAAGTAGCATGAGCACACCCATGCTTTCCACGAATCCATCATCCCATCAGCAACATCCTCATCTCAAGTTTGATCTTAATGATAGTCCACTTAACATGAATCCATCCTTAATGCGCGTCAATAACATCATCAATTAGAATGCTCCCAGCTCTTTCCGATATCTACAGCCATGTATTACACAAATGATTTAATCTTATATAGTCTGGTAAAGAGTCCCCCCATCACTAGCAACAAGAAAGAATAGCAACAACATCCATATACCGACACTATTTGCTGCTATTGATGTTTTCAATGAAGTACTACATTATCCATATTGCATAGCTATACTAAGTGTAGGATCATTCACACGCATGTTGTTCACATTGTTGTAGGGTGCACAAGGGCGTCTGTGAGATGGGGGGATCTGACATTTAGTGTAACACATATGTTCGCATGATAGACAGACTTTCATGGCATATAATACTTTCAAATCTTACATACACGGAATCATCTTTGTTGGTCATCCAATCACAATAGGGAACAAAAGTATCCAAATCGAGGCATGTAGCCGATAAAGGTTTTTGTGCCACCCTTGCATGTATTCGGTATAATGCTGCCGATACAACGCGCACATGTCAAATAGTCGAAATCACCAGATCACTTACAGCTTTCTTTGCAGATAATACTGACGACATGCTATGTCATTGAACTACGTGGTATGTGCGTAGTTGGGGGACAAGCAAGGTGTCCTTTATTGATAAGTATGCATTAGGAGATATACCCTTAAGATGACGTATCCGGCATTACCACGCAAGGCAAGTTGTTTGGTGCCGATCTTTGAAAACATCATCATCATCATCATCATCATCAGTGATGTATTACATGGTCCGGGAATCGGGATAATATCGTTTTGTCATTAGTGAATGCGTCATCAATTTGGGGGGTGAATGTGCCTCTCCATGATATTGATCTCCTTTTTCTGTGTTGTATTTTCTTGTTGGGCGGCACTGTAAACAGATGACGTTTTCTGGATCATTCATGCGCTCTTTACCCCTTCACTAAAGATTCCATATTCTTCCTTGGTTTCAGCTGAATACTGTTTTTGTAAATCCACACCAATCCTCTGGTTCACATCAAGAGCATCCCTTGCCAAAACTTTCTCACCCAATGAATCAGCATATAAGGTTTTCGGGTATTGTTGTGCCAGAACAATCGACTTTTTTCATGATGGATCGAGAATGATTTTAGACTTTCTGCATGCTCGACGAGAGTTCTAGCCATTTTAGTCTTACTACTGCAAAGAGCGCACAGATCAGCCTTTTACCACTTGGCACATAGAGTGTCGACATAAAAGCAATACTATTTGAATGATCAATCACTATGATAGAGAAAGGATACCGGTTTATTATGTCATCCACACACACTATTGTTGTTTAGCTTTAGGCTATAAGAGATTGGTTTGCTTGCATTGGCATAGCTTGAGAGATTCGTCCAATGAATATGAGTTGTCAAGTCCGATGTGACGTAGGGAGGAAGATTGCAGCTGGTGTACCAAGTTGCTCAGGTGAATCCAAAGATTGATTCCCTCTTTCTAAACTCATCATGGTAAGTAAATGATGCAACCCAACATATATCATGCCATACAATCTATCATAGTGTTCAATCAATATACTGATGGATGGATGAATGGCTATCTATGATGGATGAATTGGATAATGTGATATCTGATGCATATTTGTTACAATAGGGTAAACAGGCTGTTCCATCCTCCTCTTCCGGAGGCAAGAAGGCAAAGAAGGTATGTATTGCATTGACTACTTTTAAGCAAGCACTTTATTGACTCCATTGTACTATAGAAATGGTCCGCCAAGAAGGTCAAGGACAAGGCCAACAACATGGTTGTCTTGGACAAGCCTACCTACGAGCGTCTCTTCAAGGAAGTCCCCACCTACAAGCTCATCACCCAATCTGTGTTGGTCGATCGTCTTCGCTTGAATGGCTCTCTTGCTCGCATTGCTATTCGTGAACTCGAGTCCCAAGGTCTTATCAAGCCTCTTGTTCAACACCATGCTCAGGTTATCTACAGTAAGTATCAAAAGAATGGGCATATATACGCATATGCTTACATGTCATGACTACAATAGCCCGTGCCACTGGTGACGAGAAGAAGTAAACTGACGACGAGTACATATCACAACACATATACAACACACATACACACTGACAATTCTTGCAAATAAAGAGAGTGTTTTCATTGTTCAATACTATTATGATACCATTGCCACGATCCACTTTTACCACCTGATTTTGCTACAACACGAATGCCTTCAATGATCATCTTTTTGGACGATGCCTTGCACATGTCATACACTGTCAGCAATGCTACACTTGTAGCTGTTAATGCTTCCATTTCAACACCTGTCTTGCCGTTACATCGTACAACTGATTCACATTCGACACGATCACCTTTGGCCAATCTTAATCGTACATCAATATATCCCAACAAAAGTGGATGACAGAGTGGGATCAGCTGACTTGTGGATTTGGCAGCTTGAATACCAGCAATTTGAGCCACAGTCAATACATTGCCCTTGGATGTCTCGCATGCATTCTCTTTTAGCAATTGGTATGTTTGAGGAGGAAGTAGGATATGACCAACGGCACGTGCTTCACGTTGTGTGTCTTTCTTGTCAGTCACTGATACCATTCTTGCTTCACCGGTTTCTGGGTCTGTATGAGTCAATCTTGGATCGTCGCCTTTATCACGGGATGATGTGGAATACCATCGTTTATTGAAGACTGGAATGTTGGCCGTTACAACTATATATATACACAATGGTTGGATTTGGGAATACAATAGGGAGGAGATGTGTGCATATGTGGATGTGGATATTGAAGAAGGACAATATAGGTATATACAAGGGATTCATCCACCAATAAGGATCATGGGCCGGTTTTTTCGAGAAGCCAATTCAAACATACCTGCGTGTTGTTTCTTCTTTTTACGTACTGCAGCTCCTATCGCCTGAAGAAGATGATCATCTTGTGGATCTTGTTGTCGTAGCATGTCACGTAATGATATCTCAGTTGCTCCAAATAAACACACTTTGATGCTTCCATCTGCTGTGATCCGTAATCGATTGCATGTGCCGCAAAAGTGTTCTGTCATAGATGTAATGAATCCAACTTTGCCTTTATAGCCTGGGACTTGATATGACTAAAGTGCCATATAAGCATATTGTTATGACATGTAATGCATGATGTCTTTTTACCTTGGTGGTGTCATTAGGATCATCTGATAACTTGTGTAAGCTTCCAAAACGTCTCTCGATGCGTTCAATCAATTCGCGATAAGGCACCAGCTTTTCCTTGTTCCACCGATTACCTATCATCACGTGAGCAAATCCATCCATTTTCCAACTTGCTTCCTCTCTCTCTATAGCTTACCATCAAATGGCATGTATTCAATAAATCGCACACTGATTGGCTTGTCTTTGGTAAAGGCAACAAAATTCATCACTTGATCATCATTGGTCCCTCGCATCACTACACAATTGATCTTGACTGACTTGAATCCAAGATCAATGGCTTGGTCAATAGATGCCACCACGTTATCAAAGCCTGGATTTGAAAATGATAAGAACCAAGATAGTTGATGACTGTCATATGACTCACCACGTCGACGTGTCATAATTTCAAACATGTGTCGATCCAAAGTATCCAGACTGATATTAAGTGAATCAAGGCCTGCATCACGTAACAAGGGAAGTTTACGCTTAAGAGCGATACCATTGGTTGTGATCCCGATGCTTTGTAGTCCTTCTGGTCTTAGATCACTGATGCCACGTACAATATCAATAAGATCAGGGCGTACTGTAGGTTCACCTCCTGTCAATCGAATCTTGTTCACTCCTTGCTGCACAAACAAACGCGCCAAATGTAAGATTTCATCTGTGGACAATAACTGATCATGGGGTGTCAATGGTACTCCTTCCTCTGGCATACAATAAGTGCCTGATACATCAAGTCCATTAGCCATAAAAAGGAAAAACAGCTCCTTAAACAATCTCTTACATCGCAAGTTGCAGCGTTCTGTGAGTGAAATGCGTAAATAGTTATGTGTACGCCCAAAAGTATCTGTCAAATGTGCTGATCTGATATCAGGAGAAGCAAGTTGTTGTTGTTGTTGTATAGGATTAATTTTGGGTAGCTAAATGTCATGCATAGATACGTTGGTCAGCTAGCTGAATTGAAGATAAGCTTGGGGGATGATTGTTGTTGCTTGTGTCCATATGGGGGGTAAAAAGTAGTTTTTTGGCTAGAGTTTAATGTACCTGGAGTGTTGAGAAGCAACGTGTTCTCCGTAATAGAGGAGCAGCAACAGCAGCAGCAAACATGATGGTACAAGTACAAAGGGAAGCGTAGGAAAAAAATGCTCAGTGTGAGAAAGAAAAGGGAACCCGGCTCGGAATTAGCAAATCTGCGTAAAGGTCTGGATTCAACGTCAGCAGTTGCGCTCCGTGCATGTGGTTTTTTGAAAGGCACTTGTGCTTTGTACCACACGCTGCCAATTTTTCATTGCCATTCCAATCTTCATTTTCTTATTTCTTTCTTTTTCTTTCTCATTTTGCTTAAAGGCATTCATTGACATCCATTCATAAGCAGCTGGGGAACATTTCACAGCTTCTTTATTCCTTTTACTATCATCATCAACATCCTTCATTTCCAATCCATATGAAATGCATATTGGTCGTAACAGCAAACAAAAAGGGGACGAAGAAAGCTTATTACCCGACAACTATCATTCTGTGAACCAACAATATGGAGCTGTCTTGACTGCATCCGCACCACCTTCCCATGTACACCATCGTCGACATGTATTCTCACATTTGCAAGAGGACGAAGCATCGTCAAGAGGAAGTAGTGAAGTGGAGGAATCAGAGAAAGGAACACGTAACAATGGTGAACAAGTTGCAGCAGCATCAGGAAGAAGAAAAGCAGCTCTTGCAGAAAGAAAACGACGACGTATGCATCGACATCATCATGCAGAATCCTCAGCACAGATACTTTTACCTAATATCATGCGAGGTAGAAAGAGCAAGAAGAAAGGATCATCATCCAACAACAACAACAACAACAATAGCAGCAGTAGCAGCAGTAGAACATGCAGTGATCAAGAAGACAATGATAGCGACAGTAACAGCACATCAGAAAAAAGTAATCGGTCAATCCATCCAGATGATGTCTTTTTGGAAGGGGATGATCTCTCCCGTATTGCAACAGCCGATCTTGTATTACCTGCTCTTGATCCAGAGTAATTTCATCTTATTACATCATCTCCTTTATCCTTCATATTAATCCGTACCACATTTAGAGCCGACGAAGTCATTGCTACTGCTGCATCTCAAAGATCCCTTGATCAATGGTTCAAAAGACGCTCCAATGTAAACTTCAGCACCGTGCGCACCAAATATCGAGCAAGTAGGAAAGCAGTACGGTAAGTGATATCATTATCATCAGAGTACACGACTTGGGACTCATCATATGCAATACAGTGACGAAAAGGCAGAAGTGTCCAGCATATTCAATCATGTGCGACATTACTTTCATTGGCATCCTATCATTTCCAAGATACGCAACATTCTGCTTGCCAACCAGACCATTGTCCTCTTTGTAAGCTATCTTTGACCTATCTCCTATATGTACTCTCCTTTTGACATGTTCTATGATTAGGTATACATTGACTTTTTGGTGGATTTGTTGTTTTGCCTTGCCTACACTGTGGAAATGAAACAAGAGTTTGATGTGAATCTTACACCCCATTGGATGTACAAGTGGCGATCTTATGATTTATGGTAGGCTTTATCTTTCAGAAAAATAACGCGCGCTAATATTGCCTTGTCCAAATACAGGTTCTTTTGTCAGGTGCTCACTTTTTGGAACCTCGGGTCGTTCCTCATACGTAAGTTGGCGAAAGATGTTGCTATGACATCCCATATTGAATGTTGATCCATGTGTGTATATCTAGGTATTTTCTTGACTGGTCATCCTATATCAGTGCTTATTAGCTTCCGATCCTTGATTGAAATGGTGACAACTGTACCCTTCTTGATATCAAACTTTATGGAGCATGGTCAGCTGCTTTATGGTAAGATCCAATGAGATGCTATGTAATGAGTACATGTATCTGATGATAGGTTATGTGTAGTACCTTACTTTCTACGCAGTTGGGTGTTGCTACTACGAATCAAAAGTGCCATGAAGATCAAGACCAATCTCCAAATGACAGGTTAGTATTGATGGTGTGAGAGACAAGCTGTTTTGCCACTCGACCACTTTTGTACTTATTGACCATATATAGACAAACCGGTGGATTTGCTCAAAAGTAAACTGATTCACCTGATCTGCACGCTGATGGTTTTGCTGTACAATGGTATGGCTGCATTTCAGTTTTGTGAAGCCACCTTTGCCAATGTCAACTATTCCATTCTTGACTCGCTGTAAGTGACTTGGCACCCAGAAGGAATGTGATCTTTCATTAACTTTTGCATGTGATAGTTACTTTGTGATGGTGACTCTATCCACAGTTGGTTATGGAGGTGAGATTTACATCATCTGGTGTCAAAACAAAACAATCTGACCATTGCATTATTATAGATATGACCGTGCAAACCGAAGGGGGTCGTATTGTCGTGATGTTGATTATCTTGACGTCATTGGCAGTCCTGCCAAGCTTGGTTACAGATGTTCTCGCTACCAATCGCAAAAGGAATGGTAGGTGCCTTTGTTTATGGCTGACATGTGCTGTTCATGCTAAGATGGATCCATTTGCAGAGGGTGGTGGACATGTATCCAGTGGATCAATGCCATTCATCTTGATCGTGGGTGCTTTTCGATTAGAGCAAGTGAATGAGATATTGGATGGCTTTTTGAATCGGGTAAGCAGATCGTGTATGTGGCACATTTCAATGCATTAACCATTTTGGCATATAGGAAAATGCAGAACGCCATTTGAATGTGGTCTTTCTCGACATCAATCGTCCTCCAGATGATCTCAAGCTTCTGGAAAGGAATTCCATGTGGGGACATCGCATACAGTTTTTGCATGGCTCAGTGTTGGTAAGCCATTTCGTCTCATGTTCATACTAGGAAAGCTAATAATACATTGTTTGCAGAATGAAAAGACATTGCAACGAGTGGTAAGTATAAACCATGTGATCAGGTTGGTGGCGCATCTCGAGATCTCAGCTCATATGATGTTTATCACTATTTCCAGCGTGCGCGTTATGCAAAGGCTATCTTTACTATATCAGGTAAATGTTTGTCTTGACAGCGATATCACCAATGGGGCTTATTGTTGATTGTGGATCTTGTAGACCAAAATGCCACTAATGCTGCTGAAGAAGATGAGCGTAATACGGTGCGTCTTTGGTCACTCTACTGCTATACAGTCAGCCATAACGTGCCCATTTACTCGTACAATTTGTCTCCAAGTACGGCTATATACCAAAAGGTGGCAAAGGAAATCATTTGTGTCAGGGAATTCAAGCAGTACCTCTTGGCTATGAATTGCCGATGTCGTGGCGTTTCAACAATGATCACCAACTTGCTTCATCAACGACAACCTGCCAATCGTTATGACGAGCCTTGGCAAGCTCAATATGGTATATGATAGATGCATGTGCATGATTCAGTTTTCATTCACACCTTTTATAGATGATGGTTCATGCAATGAGATTTACACTGAGAAACCTGCGCCATACATGATTGGAGAGGATTTTGGTTATGTAGCATGGGTAAGTGTATATCTCTATTTCACTGATTGAGATCTCATATTTGGGTATACCAGGTTGTGTTCAAAGAATGTCAAGTTATCTTATTTGCCATCAAGACATATGCTGCTGATCGAGACGAATATGAGATTCTGCTTAATCCCAGCAATGATTACACCATCAAGTACACTGATTTATGTGTGTACATATCAGAGAGCCCAAAAGAGATCAGAGATATCGAGTATTTGGTACGTGTAATAGGTTGTTCATATGAAGAGTTGGTTTATTAATACTTCATCTTAAAGAATGGCACGTATGTAGGACAGACCATCCAGCGTATGAAAATGATACGACCACGTATGCCTATGGCACAACAACAATGGCTGTCAAACTTGCAACAACAACAACCACCTATGCCCAATAGCACCAACACTAATACTCAATCACATCCGTCATCCAATACACACAAAAAGCCGCCTCCAGAGCGATACAAACTGTCTCGACTTCCAACACCACGTCATGCTTTGCTAACAGGAAGCCGTGCTCTTATCAGTCGCCTTGGTCAATCACCTGTGCCGCATCATAATCATACCTTGGATGATGATAGCAGTGGAACTTCGCTTATGGATGATGTTTCATTACCATTATCTTATGTTTTGGATGAACATGTCGATGATATCCAAAAGGTGACCATTGAATCAGCAGCCAACATGCGTGGACATATCCTTGTTTGTGTTCATCGTGAAGTTGTCAACATCTTCAAGTTTATTTATAATCTCAGGTACAGCAGATACATGATCAACACATACTAGTTGACTCATCCACAGCCAAACACAACTAGATCACCCCACATGCGTCCTGAAGCACTTCAAGATATTGTCATTCTTTGCTCTACGCTACCCAAGAAGAAAACATTTGAGCTGATTAGCATGTTTCCCAAGGTGTACTTTATAGTGGTAAGTGAGATTTATTGGAGAAGATGTGTTTGATGCTAAGGTTTGAATTCTATATCAGGGCAATTGCAGACAACCGGATGATCTTCTCAAAGCTGGTGTGAAACGAGCCAAACAAGTGGTGGTAATGAGGTACAATCCAAGATCAATCATGGAGAATGAAACATGATCATTTACTTCAATATGTCATATAGTGAAAAGGATTGCCTTGACGAATGTGAATACAATTCGGATAGTCCTGCAATGTGAGTATCGTATTGACAATGCGATTGAGTTACATATTGACATGTATACATGTAGTATGACGAGTCATATCATCGATTTGCTGGTCCAAGAGCGTGCAGAAGGAGCATATACCATTGTGAATCTAGGCAAGTATTATGTAACAGGTGTTTGATGTATGATGGCGTTACTAACAAGCTTTATATAGTGGAGAAATCCAACATTCGCTTCATGCATTTGCTTCAAGAAAAGGATGTAGCCGAGGAAATTGACGTATTCTATACACCTGCATACGCTGCTGGCGACGTGATTGCAGACAGTTTAATCAACAATGTGCTGCTCAGCCAAACATACTACAAGCCTGATATTGTATCCATCATCAAAACATTATGCGGCATGCCAGGTCCTCTTTTGGATGGATCAGCAGCTCATCTTATGTCTTCATCTCAGGATTTCAGTACAGTGACTTCAGCCATGATCCATGCACCCCATCTCACCAGTATATCAATGCCACCTGAATTTGTCAACCAGACATTTGCATACATGTTTGAAACATTGCTATTGGATTATGGGATCATGCCACTCGGTTTACTTCGTGCTGCTGATGATTCTCTTGGCAACGAGCTCCCATTTGTTTATACCAATCCTGTACCATCGCTTATTCTTAAAGCATCGGATCAGGTCTATATCCTCTCCTCGCCACAGCTTGGATTTTGTTAAAACAAGACTAGTGTTTTATTGTCTCCCCATTTACTATTCTAATTATCCTTCATCTTCATCCCAGCCTTCTGCACCATTGTATTCTAGTTTTTCTACTTGATAAAAGGCTGACATTCCTGCATCAAAGTGTTGTGTTACATGGCAGTGAAAAAGCCATTGTCCTTCATTATCTGGCATCATATCAAGCCATTCAAAGCTGACAGGCATTAGATCGACAACATCCATTCTGTGACCATGTTGAAGAAGTGTAGCACCATGCCAATGAGCAGTATGTGGATCATCATCACCAAGGCCAAGTGAAAGTATGTACCAACGAACACGATCACCATAGTACATGTGCAAAGAAGGATTATTGTTGAAGACAAAGCCATTGATATGATACATTCGATTCGATTCAAAGAATCCAGGATCTCTTGCAAGTGGGACATTTGCAGTTTCAGCTGATTGACGAATATAATGTGACATGTTCTCATCCGTAATAGTCATCACAGTAAATATCTCGCGATCCAACATGAATGGACGTTCAGGTGAACCAGGTGTAGGTCGTTGTAATGTGTTGGCAGGGTATATAACAACAGGGCCTAATAATCCATCATGGACATCATGAACTGGGTCTGCTCGTGACATGTAACACCAAACTCGAGTATCATTAATGGTGACTGGAACATCCCAAATGTATGTGTACTTCTCTCCAGGTTCGACAATATGTGATGGTGATGTTGTTGCAAGGTCGCTTACATAAGGATGGATGCTGTATCGTCGTTTGGCTCGATTGAAGAATGTAATATACAGTCGATCACCAGCTTCTCCTCGAATCACTGGTCCAATGAATCCCATGGCTGGATCACGTGCAACTCTCCTTCGAAACTCGTTGTCATGGTATTGGTGATACATGGCTTTGTGGTATACTTTGCCGATGCGAGTCTCATTGCGTACAGTGTAGAATCGGGCAGGGCTTGACTCCAATGGCAGATCGTGGAGTAGATCGTAGTTCTTTGGTGCATAGTCCCACTCAATTTCCTCGGCTGCAATATAGTATTGACGTTCAATAGCTTCAACTGTGATAATGACATGAATAAAGAGGAGTAGGATGGTAGTGGTAATCCATAATCGATGAAAGGATGAGAAAAGAAGCATGGTGTGATTTTAGGTGTAAGCTGAGCACACAGGGATATATATAGACAACGAGCGCCTTTTATATTGACAGAAAGGGAGGATGATTTGTGGCATGATTCGTCTATCAATAATGCGCACGACATTACATAAACATAGCCCATTTGTCTACATACACATCTCATCACACAATGATTATAGTGAATTCGAATTGTATTGAATGCAAGTAAAGATAAACAATGATGATATTCCCCTCTAATGTATATAGTCGTTGGTTTATGCAGGTGATTTGATGCCGAGAATCTCATTAAGTCGTGCAGGATCTTGTTGAGTAGCCATTCGTTTCGCTCGTAAGAACTTGGCTCGAGCACTATAATCGCCTTGTTAGAATCTTCAATTGAATTTACAACAATCAATACACTTACGCATTACGCAGAACTGTTTGTGCAGGAGCTTCTTCAACCTTCTCTTTCTTATCCTTCTTCTTGTCCTTTTTCTTTTCAGACTTGTCCTTCTTATCCTTCTTCTTGTCTTTCTTCTTTTCAGACTTGTCCTTCTTATCCTTCTTCTTCTTCTTCTTTTCAGCTTTATCATTGTCATCCTCGGAAGATGATGATCGTTTCCTCTTCTTCTTCTTTTCATCATCCTGTTGTTGTTCATCTGACTCTGGTTCTGGTGTTGCTGATGCTGACTCTGTTCGTGCATTGAGATCGGCTAATAGTCGAGAAAAGCTATCTGTGTTGTCAAGCCAATTGTCGGATGTCTTCTTATTGGCACCTAAGCCAAGGTTATCCTCCTTGAGCCGGATCTTGACATGTTCCTGGTTGCCGTCTTCATTCACACCAAGACCTTTACCGGGAGCCCAACCCATCTTCATGAGCATACGAAAACCAAACTTGGACTGATCTAGAGCCACATTTCATATTGAGAAGACTGATAAAAAAGCTACCAGATTCGTCCTATTGTCTTTACCATTGCTCCATGTGAGATTGTTGGGATCTGCACTGATACGTTGCTTTTGTTTGACACCTGCGAGACCCATGAGTGTGCGGCAAAGAGGGGAAGGGAAAAGAGAAAGAAGTCTGTCTTGTATCCCAGCAAGAATTTTTCTCTGCATTGATCTGGTTGCTGTGTTTCATATACAAAGACTACCTTGTCCCACGCTATTCCTGACAGCCATAGTCTTCAGAGTCATGAACCCCAGAAAGACAGTTATAGTGTATGAATGCATAAACAGCAATATCTTTCAAAGGCATGTTTATGGAGGAAGGGAGTGAGCCATAAGTGGAGCTATCGTGAATGATGTGAATGCAGCGAGGAGCAATTTTGGATTAGATCTATGTGGAAAAGATAAAGTAGGGGACAGATGAAGAATGACTCTAGGGAATAGTATAAAAGAGACATGTTTAATGATGCTGTGTACAATGATTATGTATAAGTGTAAAAGTGAGAAAGGATTCTATTGCTTGCTATCATAGTGATCAGCAACATTTTGATGTTTGATCTTGATGTATTCCTTAAGACCAACCAAGGAGTGCTTATAACCTGTAGGTCCATTGACAGCTTTCATGAAATCAACATCTTCATGACGTTGTCTTTGGTTAAAGTCATGAACAGTGTGCATATTGACATCGACAGTCCTCATAAAACCAAATGCATGAGCCAGTACAGCCATGTCATTGTAATTAAGCAAACCAGCACTACTGACACGTGGACATGATTTATCCCACTCGACATCTTCTTTAAGCATCGCAGCTGTTTCATCGATGCGTTGGCCAAGCACATCCATATTCAACAACTTGTCATTGAGCTCTTGTATCAATTCATCAAACCGGTTGGCGTATTCAGGTACTTGAAGGAATTTCATGAGAGGACGCTTTGTCACTGCACTTGTAAACTTGTGCCAGTCACCTGCTTCGATTTGAGATATGTCGATGAGCGATGTGGATCCCAAGCTAAGATCAATATCCCATAGCAGAAAGATGAACTGGGTGCTGTTAGGAGATGTCTGGTAGACAAAATAGTTATCAGCCACTGTAAGATAGCCATCAGCAAAGCCTAGCAAGAATTCAAGTGCCATACTAATAATAAGGGATACAACAAGATGAGAAACTGGCTTTGTATATACACTTGGACTTGACTTACGCTCTTAGAACACTTTCCATATCAAAATGAGACTCCCATGCTTCTTTGGTGACTGGCGCCTTGTCCAAAAACTTGGTCAATTCGATAAGAGCCTTATAATTGGATTCACCTTCAGATGGATCTTCTGTAATCTTGTATTCGCCCAAGGAATAAGGATGCTCTCTGTCACCATAGTAACTGAGATCTGACACACGGCCACCAAGAAGTTCTGCTTTAGGATTGGTGTATTTGCCTTGATACAATGTCCCTTGTTGATAGTCCTTGTTGCCATCAGCAAATTCATTGCGTAACCAAGGATTCTTGAATTTCTCAATGAATCCAAAGATCCCTAGTGGTTGATTGTTCAGATATACTCTAAGTTAAATAGTGAGGAGATTAGTGATTTAAGTCTCATATCCAGAATTGGAATGAGATAGCAAGTTTTACCTGACATAACTAGTATCAGTAGTAGGTACACCTGCAGCAGCCAACATCTTGTATCCCAAATCTTCACGAATATAGGAAGGATCAGTTGCCAATGATCGTAACTTGAGACGTCGGTAGCCATAAAGGTAAGTCTTCTTTGGAAGCTTAATGTTATATGCGAGCTTGGAAGATTCACGTGAGAAACGACCAGAGATTTCAAACTCGACACCAGAGAATGTTTGCACATCATGAAGGCTGCTTCAAGTTAATACATTGCATTCATATTTTGCAGCACATTCTTACCTAATATAGGTCATTGTAGTGTTCACTTGGATGTCATCCTTTTCATGTTTGTGCATGTTTTGAATGGCTTGATCATCACCAGTGATGTGGATAGTAGGAATCTCACCATCAATATGTAGCTTGCTATCAATACGATGTATAGCTGGTAATGGATCCAAGACTTGTGGTAGTTGGGGTATCTTCCAAGTATTCCATGTGCGATTATAATGCTCGTTGGGTGTAGCGTCACCTTCAAATGGCTCCCGATCAAATGGCTCCTTCTCAAGAATGTTACCAGTGGAGTCAACTTTTGCATAGTGATAAGCTTTCTCAGGATGTGGAGCTGAACCAGAGAACAAGAGTGAAGATGATGATGAGATGTGAAGTGGATATGGCTTGTCATCTACAACAACGACCATGCCAGCAGCATCACCATTTACTAAGGAGATAACACTGTAGCTGGTTTGTTGTGCTAGTGCAGAGAGCACAAGAAATAGGACACATGCGACGACTATTTGGGATATGTTAAGAGAGAAGATAGATAAACACAGCAGCAAGCACTATGCCTTACCGTAAATAAGCATGCGCAATGTAAAAGAAAAGGATAGGAGCAACACTGAATTCTGCTTACTGCAATTCTTTGGTTTATATACACATTGGCAAGGGGGAAACATGCCATCGTAGTAGTAAATGCTACCCTGCATATGTCTCCTTTTCCACTTGGGATATTAAGCATCGCTTTTTTGATGGATATGGTAATAGCATGTAAAATGCTGCTTACATTTCCCAGTATGGTGGGCGGAATAAGTATAATGAAAAGTACAAGGAGGAGAATCTAAGGTTAACATTGCCCATCTGACATCACGCATCCCGCTTTAGAGGCATTCATTGCTTGTGAATGATGTGAGTAGCATTAAACTAGGCATCCTGCAGCTTTTCACACAGAATATAGTAAATGCAATGACATGCATTGGCTGCATGTTCTAAAGATGGGCTTGTTCAAAAAGAGTGGTAAGCACCGCGTTTTCTCTTTCCATCAATCACGTCAATATCTGTTGCACGAAGTAGGGGTCGATTGTACTATTTTTGTTGCAACATCGAGCACAAATGCTCTACTCCAATGCCAAGCATCACGTATGTAAATCACTGTGTTGGTCATGTGTTGTGTGTGATATGTAACTGCACATAGCTCTTACATGATTACACAATACACATCATAAGAAAAGATACTAAGGATGAAGGCATGCAGGTATAAACAAAGATGTATGTTCAAGTCTTTATGTCATTCACAAAGAAGCATAGAGCTGCTATCGTTCACTATGGCTACTAGGAAGCAATAACAAATCAGTCGAAGATAACAGTAAAACATCTCCTCTTTAAAGAGGGACAACAAGTGTGCTGAACAAGGTAGATCACTGCGTGCTGATGTCTTGCTTGGATGACATGCAGTGAAGTTTGTTAATGTAATGATCATTAGCTTTCCTTCAGTATACTATCAAGCTACATGTAAGGCAACCAAGTCATTTATTCAATTGAAAGTGGTGTGGATTGGATGACTATTCGCATTAAGCCTGGTATAGGATTTTTGGGTGGGTGGGATTGTCGGCCAACAAAAACATTCAGCTGCTGCTTGCTTGTCAATTGGCGACACAGACTTCCTTTCTCTCTCTCACACACTTTTTCCTATTTCCTGCAACTATGAAAGTGCTGATCAAGGGTGGCATTTGGAAGAACACTGAAGACGAGATTCTCAAAGCAGCTGTCAGCAAGTACGGCAAGAACCAATGGGCTCGTATCTCGTCGTTGCTTGTACGCAAAACACCAAAGCAATGCAAGGCCAGATGGTACGAATGGCTCGATCCCAGTATCAAAAAGGTGCGAATGCGTGTTTATTGGATACGACGTGACGAATAATACTGATACAATACTATTAGACTGAATGGTCCAAGGAAGAAGACGAGAAGTTGCTCCATCTTGCAAAGCTGATGCCAACCCAGTGGCGTACTATTGCACCCATTGTTGGACGTACACCTGCACAATGTTTGGAACGCTATCAACGTTTGCTCGATGAAGCCGAAGCAAGAGAAGCTGGTGCCGATCTTGGTTTGACTGGAACACAAGGACCTGAGCATGGACCCAGTGCTGATGATGTTCGACGTCTACGACCTGGTGAAGTGGATCCTGAGCCTGAAACAAAGCCAGCACGTCCTGATCCTGTGGATATGGATGAAGATGAAAAGGAGATGTTGTCAGAAGCACGTGCACGTCTTGCCAATACTCAAGGCAAGAAGGCAAAGCGAAAGGCAAGAGAACGACAATTGGAAGAAGCACGTCGATTGGCATCATTGCAAAAGCGTCGTGAATTGAAAGCTGCTGGTATTCAGTATGTATATCTATACAACATGTTGCATATATCTTATATTAACATGATCTCTTCTTTAGTATGCGCATGAAGAAGAAAAAGCATGACATGGATTACAATGCCGACATTCCTTTCGAGAAGCCAGTACCACTTGGTTTCTATGATACGACTGAAGAGAAGAATCGTCCTGTTGATCCTGGCAAATTGACCAATGTTCACTTGTCAAAGTTGAATCGTCGTCGTGCTGATATTGAAGAGGAGAAGCAACGTGAGAAGAAACGTAAGGCGAAGCAATCAGGCAACAAGGAGCAACAACCTGAAGGCAACCAAGGTCGTTTTGTGCCAGCCAAAGATGCCAAACTTATCAAAGCTCAGGAGCAAGAGCAGATTGCTAAGCGAAGAAAGCTTGTGTTGCCAGCACCACAGATTGGTGAATCTGAACTAGAGACTATTGTGAAGGCTGGTACAACAAGTGAGAATGCAAAACTGCTTGTTCAGGATGAAGAGCAAGGTACAACCAGTGGATTAGTCGAAGATTTCAGTTCAACACCACGAACATTGCCTACTCGTACACCACGTGCACCTACTAATGGTATGTTGATATCTCTCATTGCACTTTTCTTGTATCTAATATCATTCTATAGCTGATTCTCTTATGAATGAGGCAAGAAATCTTCGAGCTCTTACTTCAACACAGACGCCATTGCTTGGTGAAGAAAACACTCCATTACACATTTCTGAAGGGGGTACTGGTTTTGAAGGTGCCACTCCTCGAGTTGCTGAAATTCAGACACCCAATCCACTTCTCACTCCACGTACCGACACATCCGGCTTGTCAACACCACGATCAGACATTTCTGCTGTTGAAGCAAAACGAAGTTTGCGACAAGGATTGGCTGGTTTACCTGTCCCAAGAAATGAATATGAGATTCGTTTGCCAGAGATGGATGACACTGAAACAAAGGAAAAGATGGACACCAAGATTGAGGATCAAAGTGAGATTGATAAGCGTGAAAGGGAACTAGCTGAACAACAAGGTATGTAGAGAATACTTGTAAGAGATAGTGGATGATACTAATATGTTTATATTACAGAACAAGAACGCCTTGCACGACGATCACTTGCAGTACAAATGGGATTGCCACGACCTGTTGTAGTACCAGCCAGCGTCAAATCAGATACAGATGATGAGATTGAACAATTGCTTCAAGAAGAGTATATGCGTTTATTGAAACACGACACAATCAAATATCCTGTTGTTGGCAGCAAAGTGGCACCTGGTGCTGTGAGCTTAGGCGACTTGGATGGTCTTGAAGAAGAGTTTGATCGAGCGACTTTGGAGGATGCAAGAAAAGAATTGGATCAAGAGATTCGAAGGATACATGACATTCCCGAAGATAAGGATATCAAATCAGCAGTGTGGCACATTGTTTCCAACAGCAATGCATTTGGTGATATTTGGGAGTCAACACATGGCAATATGTTATTCTCTGCCAAACACAATCGATTTGTACCTGCATCAGAATTTGAAAGTGAACAAGATAAAGCTCAAGGCATGGCAAAGACTATCGAGGTAAGAAAGAGAGAGAGGACCAAAGGGAAAAAAGACCATTCGATCTAAAAGTGTGTGAATGATATTTAGAGCAATCGTCGAGCCATGATTCGTGATGCTACACAAGCTGGCAAACTTGAAAAGAAGCTTGAAGTTCGACTTGGTGGATATATGAATCGATCTGACAAGTTGACACAGCAGATTATTGAAGCAGCTGATGAATTAGAGGCCGTGCGCATTGAGTATAACAGCTTTGTCACTCTTCAAATGTCCGAAAAGGCCGCTATTCCTGCACGTGTGGATCAAGCCCAATCTGAAGTAGATCGATTGGTGGAGCGTGAACGCAGTATGCAACAAAAGTACAAAGAACTCTCGGATCTTAAGAGTCATTATTTGTTAGCCATTGAGCAATTACAGTAAAACTCTATTCTTCTCATCCTGTTTTTTCTCACACACACACACTTGCCCAGACCACATGTGATCAAAGTATACTTTCTTTGTGTTCTTTTTGCATAATCCTTCTTCTTTTCTCTTCCCTTTTTATATATAAAACATGACACAGCAACCACTACTTGTATGGGATGTTATTTACAAGGTTCTTGATGAATGTGTAGCTGAAGAGTTGCACCAATCTGAACGTTTGCTTGACCATGTACTGCATCGTCACTGCTGGATCCCGGAACTGTTAGCTGTGCATCGTCATTGTCGAGACTATTTGCTTGGTAACGCTGCTTTTCACCGACTACGACTTTGGAGAATGCTCGGAAAGACTGTTGGACAACGAGAATCAGTACCTATAGCAGTACAACATGATAAGGATTGGACCATGCTGGATCTTAAGCTTACCAGTCAACAAAAGACGTCCACGGATGATGTATGTATCTTTGTTGCAGTTGAAGTACGACCTCCCAAACAAGGACGATGGCAACATGTCAGCAACAGTAGCAATAGCAACAACAATATGCAAGGCATTCAAAGAGAAGGATGGGTAGTGTCTGTGCGTCAAAAGAAGATTCCTTTATTCTCGTATGATCAATGCAAGCGGGATATGGAAGCATTTGCGGCATTGAATTCAGCATCTATTTGGGTATGGCGTTCACCTTCCAATCCATGGCTATATCGACATTTAAAGACGTATCGTATGGTGTTGGATAATCTTGAAAAGGAGTTACTAGTATGGTCCAATCATCATCATCGTCATCATCACCATCGAAAGAGACATCATCATCATCATCAATCATGGCGACGACCTTTTGAAAGACTTTCAGTGGATGAACAAATCTTGCATCATAATGTAGAATTATTTGCCAATTTGGCTACTACAGCAGCTTTACAGCAATAAAACATGATGTAATTTTGTATAAGAGAATGAACAAGATATAGTGTCTACTACTACTACTACTACTACGATTTGGGGACAGGGTATGGTGTAAATCATATCTTGGAGACCAAAGCTTGAATGACGGCACCTTGAGCAATGACAACAGTTTTTGATGTCTTGTGAGATTCTGCTGATGAAGGGGATGCTGCTCCTGGTGGTGGTATTGTCTCGCATATGATTCTGTCGTCATCTGGTAATACTCGACCCAGGTAGATGAGACGAATAGTGTGTGTTTGTGGTGTAATGTTGTTTCCAGCTTGCATAAAGATACGTGTACGTAAAGAAGCGACTGTTTCATCATGACGACTGATATCCACCTTGATGTCTTGAGCAGTAGAGAGGCGTACAGTGATAGGAATCAAGCTCACTTCGGATCCTGCGAGTGAAATATTGGATGTGTTTTCTTTTACAAGTGCTTTTGGTGTATCAATAGGTGCAACAAGGGCTGATCCAGCAGTAGGAGGACAAGGAGGACAAGCTATGGCTGCTGCTGATGCTGTTGTAGGGTCATTATCATCCATCAAATTGGTTGGATCCACAAGACAGTACATTGGAATCACATATCGATTACCCAGTTCTGTAAATGGCATCTTAACGCATGTTCATATTGACAAATACCCCTTCCTTGCTTACCATCATAGCATCCTTCCGATGGATTACCAGTAGGAATAATAACATTAGCTGCATCAAGAATGGATTGGGCCATTGTAAGATCGGATGAATCAACAGCTGCTTGAATCGCTTGCCATATTTCCGGTCGTCCCTATTGATTCAGTACAAGGAGTGTCATTCAAGCTTTCATATCAAGGATCATTATCGCGCATACCTCAAAGGTAGGTGCTGTTTCCCAAAACGTTTCTCGTTGTTTCTCGAGTTGGGTTCGAGTAATGGGTGTATCAGCTGTCCAAACAAGACTGTCTCGTTTAAAGGGCTTGCCTAAAAGAAAGTGAGTAAAAGAAGCAGAGTCAAGAGTTACCATTACCTCCTGCAGCAGCCCTATGTGGACTATCGTCATCAGCAGCTCGAGAGACACAACATCCCATGGGAGATTTTTGTACTTGAGGAAAGAATGTTGAAGCAAGTAGTAAGAAGAGAGAGAGAAAAGAAAAAGAAGATACCCAGCACGTGATGTTATTGAAAAGCAAGTCCTTTATTTCACACTCATGCAATCATGCAGCGTCACTATCCTAAAATGTCTATCTATACTTCCTTGAAACACATCACCAATTTGTACTGAAGGAGAAGGATCATTGTCAAGTTGATTGAATATGGTCTTGTCATAACATACTGCTGCTAATGTCTTTTCATCCAACCATCCCATGTGAAAACCTAAACTTGGTTGTTCTTTTCCAGTATTGGACATTTGTATCAACCCCTTTGATTATCCTTAAATTAGTTTATACAAGTGTTTCTTGTCATCCTTTACTTACCTTCTCCTTTGAACTATAAAAGTTAAGCTGATTCAATTCGTGGTATAATCCTACTCCAATGGCTTTGGTGTAACTTTCCTTCAAGGCCCAAATACCATAGAATGCTTCCAGTGGATGCGGATGATGTCGGAGCATGTGTTGTTCTTGTGGTGATAGCTGCATTTCCCGCATATCAGCCCGTCATTGACTCATGTGTGAATTATATCATTTATCACTTGCCTGTGGATGAAAGCATTCAATAAACTCGGTCACAGAGGATGATGGTGTATCCATGGTCACGATATCCACTCCTACGCGATGGCCAGGTTGATCAGTGGCAGCAAGAATGACCCAATGGCCGTGATGGGAGATGTTAAAGTCATAAGACATGTCTGCTGATGATGTGGATGCTGACTGTTGTGGATGCTGTCAAATAAAAAGGAGTTCATGATCATGTATTACACACCAATAAAAACAACATTTACCAGTAGTACAGGCTTACCACCCTTGGTGATACTCCCGAATCGAAGTGTATCCCACTTGAACCCATAGTATTTGACAAAAACATAGCGTCGTAACAGCTGACTGGCAAGTGCCAATTGTCGATCCTGCTCAAACTTGAATCGCAACACAGCTGCCCTGGATTCAGCATCAGGCAACATGGCTAGTGCTTGGTCAAACTGGAACGTACATTTGGCTTCAGGACACTGGATGCATATGCTTTGTTTTATGGCTAACCTCTTTGAAAGCACCACGAGTATCAAAGGCCAGTAATATCATGTTCAAGATGTGAAAAGAGCGTGCTTTATTGTCGGGGTGGTTTTCGATAGACAAACTGTAGGTCATTGGTATTGGGTAAGCAAGCGATTTCCAAAGATGCGATATCACTGCCAGCCATGTCTATAGGAAAATAGTATCCAGCTTGACGATGGGGGACAACAAGTACTGGAAGTTGGCCTTGACGTATATGTGAATCAAATAGTTCAACACCTTTATCACTATAACGATGTTCACTAAGCACCACCTGATTATCGGCATCAAACGTTGTCCACACTGGCATCTCGTGTTCTGATTGGCGACGAAACACCCAAATGTATTCAAGTGAAGCGATCCGTGCAGCTTCAGCATCAGTCACAGGTGTACCACTTGGCATAGGTGGATGGGAAAAGATCTTGTTAAGTACATCTTGTTGTTGTGCATGATCAAGAACATCTCCTGTAGGTCCTGATGCAAGAATGGTACGTATATAAGGCTGTTGATTGTTACTCGTCATCCCATTACTACGTCGTCGTGGTCGAATACGTCTCAAGAATGCTGTAAATGACCATCGTCTCTTCCTGCTATATCTTACTGATGAAGTATAAGGTGGTGGTGGGGACTAGATTATGTAATTTAGATGATGAATGATGCAATGTTAAAAGATTAAATTACTTCTTCACCCATTGAACAACGACGACGACGTGTTTCATTATCCATTATCTTTTATACAAGAGGAGAATGGGAAAAAGGAATGGGAAAAAGTGTGGCAAAGTAAAAAAAGTGTGCAAATGACATTGTTTTGATCGTAATTCAAAAAGGGCAGGCGACACGCTAAAGTATGATGCATGATTCACTGTAATCTTTGGGCAAGTTTTCCCCGCTTCTTGGATTGGTAAATGACTTTTCAGCCTTGAATACATTATCACCACTCTTCTTTTGGATCACTTCTTTGGCAAATTCACCAGCATCGTCTACACTATCAAATACAAAGTTCATGGATGCTGTTGAATTTAAGATTAGAGTCAATCATCACATCGTTGGTCTGTGCTAGTGTAACCTTCTTACTTGGTCTTGCGTTGTGTGTCTTTGCTATAGAATCTTCATTTGGATGCTTAAGTTTGAGAGCTTCATCATATTTGTAAAACTTGTTCTTGTGCTCGGCCATGTGGTGAAATGAGATGTTGATATCGCCATCTTGACATCATGGTGTATTTAAAGGAATGACGATGTTTACACATTTCCCTTTTTCATAAAAAGACACTTGGACAATGAAGCATCTCTCATTATTCCTTTTCTTGCAGTAGATACACTAATCAACAAACCAGGGGATAATGATGATGATGGTGAAGAGTAAATTCTCCGTGCCAAACAGGTAGTAAACAGCCAATCGATAGGTGGGCCAACCTATAATTTCTCTCTTTTCCTCTTATTCATTACCCCAAAGCACAAAATGCGACCATATACCGATGATTGGGAAGCCATGTTTGATCCACAATACTCGATGGATAGTCCTCGTCATAAAAGACCTGGTAGGCGGAAAGATATGCCTGCATCAGCACCACCAACACCATCCACTGGCACACCAGCTTTGCCATCCATTGACATAATCGCTCATAGCAAAAGTCAACAAAACATGATGGCTTCTTCTTCATCGCAACAACTTTCATCAGCCCCATCACCCCATCAACGACCACCTGACCAACTTTGGACTGATCGCATGAATCTATTGCGGACTATACGAGAACAAGGACACATTACTGAACAAAGACTTTCTACTCCACATAAACAAGGCTGGAAAGAACGTCTTCGTGAAAAGATTGATCATGGTCTTTTACAAGAAGCATCAGATGAATCAAGTGATGAAGAAGAAGACATAGAAAAGGAAACAAATCAAGATATTGAAAAGCAACAAGAGCATGAAGAACAAGAACCAAAACAGCGAAAGCGTCCTCCTTATCGTCATTCCTTTTTGTATTTTGCATTTGGCTTTCTATTTCCACCTTTATGGATTATTGGGGCAATGCATGTGCCTCCACAACACCAGAGTCCCGAGGGTCAAGCAATTGACTTGCAATGGCGACGAAGGTGTCGTAATGCCTTTTTTCTCTTTATTGCCACTGTGCTTGTTGTCTTGATTATTGCTCTAGTACTTAAACCTGCTTCCGTGGGCTGGAGACTTAGTGCACCTTTGCCTGAAGGCACTGTCCATTACTAAAAAGATGCACATCATCGCCTAATCACAGCAATTGACAATGTATATAATCAGATACTGCTGCTGCCAATGTTGACGTACGCATTCTAGCCACCAATATGCGAATCCCCCTTCCCATCAATACAACAAATAAACCATAAAAGGGATTGCAGAATCACTGTTCCATACCTGTGCATCCCTAACGATCCAAAATCGCCGATTGAGCTATACAAGATTTGCCATCATCATCTTTAGGCATTAACAATCATCCCATTGACTGCGTATTTCATCACTGGTATGGCTTACATGTCTGCCAAAGTGATATCCTAGTGCATTGATTGGTGGATCATTTAGTTCTTGATCAATATGTGTGTCTGTCATTGTAGAGTATCATCCCCTATGATAACACAACGCATGTTACAAATCATTTGATAGGCAGAGTAAGCCAAAGGACATCTTATTTGACAAGTGGAAATGATGATATAAAGGAACTGACATCCAAAGCATGGCCTATACTTGTAGGATGAGCTGGATCAAGGGACAAATACAGTGGCATAAATGTGTCATGCAGAAGATGTTACACATAAGGGAGATCACTGATGCAACAAGTGGAGCAAAACAAAGAATAAAACTATTCACAAAGAAGACTGATTTATAGGTCATTAGGCATAGTTGCTATATCAATTTTCTATCTTTAAAGTCATTCATATCAATGAATTGTAGGATTGAGAAGGCTGCATGATATTGCTCGTCAATAGGTGATGCATCAAAACACCGATCATCCGGGCCGATCCTTTCCGCATTCCGCCAGTTTTCCCCACTTATGAGAAGTACTTGGTACATGCTAATACATTGAAAAGAGGAAACATAACAACAGCATCAGGTACATTCATTGTCATTTAAAGTGTGTGTCTTTACCTATTCTAATATCTTTACCTGTAACAGTGATGGATTCATTGTGATGTTTCTTTGTTTGACAGCAGCAGGAATGTTGTGTTGTGTCACCTAAAAAGCCACCATTTGCCCTTTTCTAGCTGCGTTTGATCGGAAAAGCGGGGGGTGGAGAGAAAGGCAACATTGGTTCTTCTGCGCATACTTTTTGTTTCCTTCTTCTGGAAAGCTTACGATAATGAGCTCCCTTTCCAAAGTGTCTCCACAACTTGAGTTGCCAACTAGTCAAAAGCCTGCTACTACTCAGAAGCCTTCCAAGACGTCTCGATCCTATGTTCATTTCGTTGCAGGAGGGTAAGGATCGGTTTTCAAATCGTACAGAAGTGTCCCTGTCGTTGTAACACATGTTCACGATCTTGTAGAGTTGGTGGTTTAGTAGGTGCTGTATGTACTTCACCATTGGACGTGGTCAAGACAAGACTTCAGGTAAAAAGAGATAAAGTTGAATAGTGTCTATGGGATATAGATAAGCTGATATCATCGTTTTTGATAGTCAACCTTTTATCAACAAGCTATCATCCATGCACCTCGCAAGCATTACTTACTGGGACACTTTATGGAAACTGGAAGATTGTTGGTGTAAGTGATTATTGGATGTGTACAAAAATAAGGTACTGATGGATCTTTAGGCGTATCAAACAAGTGGAAGGTATCCGTGGTTACTTTAAGGGCCTTGGTCCTAATCTAGTGGGTGTCATTCCTGCAAGGTGAGTTGTATAGCATGATATGATGATGATTGATTGTATATACTGATCATGGTATTAGATCCATCAACTTCTATACATATGGCAATGGCAAAAAGATATACACAGAGCTCAATCATGGCAAGGAGACACCTGCAGTGCATCTAGTATCTGCAGCTACAGCAGGTAATTCATCTATACATGTGTTTTGTGATGAAAATGGTTGATTAACATCACATGAATAGGCATTGTTACTTCTACAGTTACAAATCCCATTTGGGTAGTCAAGACTCGTTTGCAATTGCAGGGCAATGGTCCACGAAGATACCACAACAGTCTTGATTGTACACTTCATATATTGAAAGAAGAAGGAATACGTGGATTATACAAGGGCATGAGCGCATCTTATCTTGGTGTAGCAGAAGGCACTATCCAATGGGTGACTTATGAACACTTGAAACGTCGATGGGCAGTGAATCAACACAGAGAAGGACGTGTAAGGATAGGCGGCAAAGATTTAGAAGGATGGTTGGGCAACATTGGTGCAGCAGCAGCAGCAAAATTAGTAGCAGCATGTATTACATATCCCCATGAAGTGATCCGCACACGACTACGACAACCAAGTGAAAATGGTGTACGCAAATATTATGGCTTGGTGCAATCATTACGTCTTATTGTCAAAGAAGAAGGATTTGCTGCTCTTTATGGTGGAATGACAGCACACTTGATGCGGGTGGTACCTAATGCAGCCATCATGTTCTTTTGTTATGAAGCTATCATCCACCACTTTGACCATGATTCCGGAGCCCATAAGGTTGTTAAGAACACTTCTTCAGCATAGAATGCCTCGCTTCCTCTCTGTCACACATTTCTTTCATCGTTAATCCCAATCAACATCATCTTGCCGTTTACGACATTTTCGCATAAACATGACATTTACATACATACAATGAACCCCGCTCCTACTTTACACACACTTTATTCCAGCAAGAGCTATTAAACCGATTTAGATTGCACATAAGCTATACATTGTTCTTTAGTGGGTCAGATAAGGTCTTTTTGAGCGATACAGTGTATATGATATTGAACATGTATTGAATGATGGAGACACTGCAGTAAAGGAAAAGGAGTTAGAGGAAAGTCCAGGTGATTGGGATGGATCAAGTGCTATTCTCTTGATTCTTTGGGTTCTCTGGAGCAGTATGCCAGTTCTTGGACTGATAATGGGATGATGAGTAAGAGGATAATGACCAAAGGGAAACACTTACCACTTGTTTGTAAGCCTATCATCAAGGGGAAGATGTCATGTTGTATTAGCAGTGCGCTGATAAAAGAGAGAAAGGAAACTTACAGCCTTATGATTCACGCCAGGGTTTTCAGCCTTGAATTTGGGCAGTGCATGCTACAAGAAGTATACTCGAATGAGTTGTTTGCCATATCAAAAGCCTTGATGCGTTGGTCTTTACCTTCATGTAAAGAACGTATTGGTTGGGCTTTCTGGCTATAAAAGATAGCCGTCAGGATAAATGTTCAAAGAAGACAGTGTCTGGTGAATACAAACCGGTAGCGGGTTTCTTGGTTGCAGTTTTTGTCTTGGCCATAATAGACGCGTTCGATAAAGTAAGGAAAAGAAGATGTTCTGTATAAGAAAAAGAGAGAGAGAAAGAGAAAGGGGAAAAGAGAACGCGTTTTACTAAGATCTTATGATGATTGAAGGGAGCACAATGTACAGCTGCAGAATACTGCTCCCGACTCAAGTGTTTCTCCCCATTATACTAGCTTCCTTTTACACCTTTGATGCTTCCTGGACTGTAGTTTATACCTTCCCAGTGAAAATGATGATACATATATATACAGCATGTGTTATGAGAGATATAGTAATGATGATGTTCCAAATGCAGTAAAGTAACAGGTACTGCGAGTGTCAAATAAGAGCAATGACATTCAACCTGTCTTTGGTAGACAAAAGACTATGTTTCATATTACATTCCAGATAAAGCACGTTATCATGCTAATGATCACTATCCTCCGCCCACCACATGAGAAAAAAGACAATGACTGACCCATGCTACTACTACCACTTTGACTTGTTTCCTATTCGCTTTATTGTAGTACATATCATACACAGAGTGAATAGATCAGAGATAACAACTATATCTAGCAAAAGTCACATAGCCAGAAGAAAAAAAGAGAGAGAGAAACCTATCTCATTTCCCTCCTTGTCTTTATTTTTTCTACTGTATGTCTTCGCCTTCCTATTCTTTGTTTGACTTTCCTTCACGACACACACCTTTTCGAAACCGGTCGCATGCTTCAGCCTTGCTTGCTTTGCACCAACAACATGGACGAGGACCTGCTCGATCCAATGCTATCCATCGCAAACGAAGGACCTTCAAAGACGACATTACAGCATTTGCAGAACGACAGTCGCATGGACCACCTTCATACCCTGACTATCTCCAAGGCACCGTGTATGCCAAACTTGTCCATGAGCAACATGCCTTGTACTGCAAAAAGTTTGGCAAGCATGGCAAGGGTCCTGTAACTGATCTTGTCGACGTTGCACCAGACTCGTTTGTTGCAGCCTTGATTACACATGATTTAAGACTACCGACAGCATGGAATCCTAACGACAAAGGCGAATTCGTGGATATCAGTGAAGATTGTATGGAACTTACGTATAAAGGTAAGTCTAGATTGATATCGGATGCTTTTATGCTTATAAAGTTCTTGTATATATATAGGTGCTGGCAAAGATGATACTGATATTTCTGCTGTACGATCCAACTTTCCATTTCGGCCACAGTGTGGATTGTTTTACTTTGAAGTGGAGATCATTTCCAAAGGTGTTGATGGACATATTGGGATTGGCTTTTGTTGGTCTAATAGTACATTGGATCGATTACCTGGTAAGTTGAATGGTGATTGATATAGCATCATGATTCTAATATTCTTTTAGGCTGGGAAGAACATACGTGGGGATATCATGGAGATGATGGTCATTTATTCTCTGGACCAGGCACAAGTCGACCTTATGGACCCAAGTTTGGTACAGGCGATGTGATCGGATGTGGATTTGATTTTCGTACCATGTCAGCATTTTATACCAAGAACGGTGTATATCTCGGCACAGCATTCCAGAATATCAGCATTGGACGTGGCATCTATCCTTTTGTTGGTTTTAAAACACCAGGTGAAAAGATCCGAGCCAACTTTGGAAGCAATCCTTTCAAGTTTGATATCGCTCATCATTACAAAGATCAATTACGACAATCATTTGCTCCTATCACACAACTCTCTCGACCCAAAAACGAGGAATTCAACACTATTCTCGAATATCTTTTACATAACGGATACAGTCGATCAGCATCAGCATTCAAGCGTTCTATCGCCTGTCCCCAATTACTAGACAACAACAATTCAATGGATGTGGATAATCATAAGGAGACTGAAGCTGCTACAAGGAGAGATATCCGACAGGCATTACTACATGGCAACATTGATGAAGCAATCGACATTTGTCATTCACATTATCCTGGTGTTTTGGAAAACAACGAGACCATTCGATTCCGGCTTGCTTGTAGAAAGTTTATTGAGATGATTCGCAGGATACAAAAGGATACAACTGATGCAATGGACATTGATGGCAACACTACATCGACCACTAAACGACATGCAGGTGTCAAACGAAGGAGGAGCATTGCAGATAGCGACACAATGAAAGAATCATCATCATCATCATCATCATCACCAATTGAAGATACCAATGACCAACCACTTGAAAATGTGATGACTTATGGGAAAGAGCTTCAAAGGACCTATGCCAACTTGGTTGAAAAGGATCCTGAACTGAAGAAAGAACTTACAGTAAGTACTGCATTGTGATCAAGTATATCAGACTTGTATCTAACTAGTGAAATAGGCTACATTCTCAGCGTTGGCATACATAGATGTCAAGAATCCTGCAGTATCATACTTGTTTGACTCTAGTCACGTCGAAAAACTGGCGAGTGATCTCAATGCAGCTATTCTTGGTATGTGTGTTTATGTTATGCAATTAGAAAGTTATACTCATTGTGTGCTTCTTTTAGTATCACAAAAAAGATATCCTACAACATCTCTTGAACGATTGTATCGCCAAACAGCAGCAGTGATTAATGACCTTGTGTTGGCTGGAAATAGTCATGCAGCGATGCTTGAACCTGAGAGACTGCTTCCCAGAAAGGAATAAAGCATTGATCGGCTCATTGCACCTCCCCTTTTTTTGTACTTTGTAACTTGTGCATCCATGTCTACTTCAGTCGAGTTTCTCGGCTCACTTCTTGCTATTGAAAAATTGATGCGATGTGAGCTATGGTAAATGCTCCCACACTGATATATCTCTTCACCTTTATGCTAACAAACCTACTGCCATTTAGTGGTGGTCTTGTCAAGAATGCTCGAACACTGAACGAATGTGGACATCGCTTTTGCAAGTAAGCTTTTTATTCCATAGCATTGTATTCTTATTCAACATACTATTTCTATAGCAACTGTATATACGACCGAATTGGCACCAAAAGGCAATGTCCAACATGTCACCTTCCAGCGATCGTCAAGAATATGAGACCCGATCCTATGCATGATACGCTAGTGGCCTGTGTACAAAAGCTGAAAAAGTTGGTGAATGAGCAGCAGTATAGCCAGGATAGCAACAATGACGAGTTTGCAGCACCACGTCCATTAACCTTGGAGGAACGCGCTCGACGACGCGTAGCGGGATCTTCCAGTTATTCACCGCCACGCGACGCGATATTGGACGAGATTGAAAATGGAGTTGCTGATGTACATGAACAAGGAAAGAAGAATCAAACATCCTCTGTGGAGACTTCTTGGAACAGCAATTATTCAGTCAGTGTTGAATATGATGATGATGAGCATATCGAACCCAAACCAGAGCCATTATCTCTCAGTTTATCTTACTGTGCCAATGTTGATGATGCCAATTCAGATGACGAGATCCTTCTTGACAATGATTTACCAGCTGATGAACAATATCCACCACCAAGACCACCATCTAGACCAGCAACTACTCCTATTATCACCAATACAAAGAATGATACCCAAGATGATGATGACGATGACGATTTGCGTTTGGATGATGATCTTCCAGAAGATGAACGCTACTTCCCAATGCCATCCATTAGAAACAATGCATCAAGCAACATATCATCACTATCATCACGCAACAAGCACATTTCATCAACCAACCAGCAGCGCAATATTTCCATCAGAAAACGATCCCATCATGATGACCTACAAGATAGACGACCTTTGGAAGAGAAGGAACAGCCATGTACGCCAATTCCACCATCATCATCCACCATCACATCACTTTCACCAAGACAACAAAAGAGATTACGATCCATATCTTCTCCTCCACCTTGTACACCAGATAACAATCGACGAGACAAAGTGTGGAAATGCAATTCATGTTACTTTCAGAATGAATTGAGCGATGTTGCTTGTGCTTTCTGCAAACACCCACGTGAAGATGCACCAGAGAAAGATCGAGAAGAGCGAACATCTACTTTATCACTGCATCCAAGTACACTTTCCACCAATGCATATCAATCAACACAATGTTCATGTATCGACAATCAAGTATTGAGCTATGCCACCCAAGATACATCATCATCCTCATCAGAGCCAACAACAAAGATGGTACACGTGATGTTCACAGGCATGTCGAATGTAAGTTTCCTCCAATAGCATCTATTCGTGTATTCATATGATTTTAATAGGATGAATCACAAGCATGCATTGATCTTGCTGGTGAAAAGGGATTGTATATGCAGATTTATCAAGACACACGTAGCTTTGATGATGTGACACATCTTGTTACAGCACAAGATGACCAAGGTTTAAGTCCGAGAACGGAGAAATATCTACGTGGCATTTTGGCAGGCAAATGGATTGTCAATCAATCATGTAAGCGTGGGAAATTCGCATGCATGGGTGAAAAGATAACACTTTATATTCTATGCAGGGATCAAGGACAGTTGTGAAAAAGGAATATGGCTATCTGAGGAACCTTATGAAGTCGTGGGTGATACTGTTGCTGGCAAGACGCACGGACCTAGAAGAGCACGTCAGGCACTTGCGGAAAACGAGGTATGCAAATGTAAAGAGGAAAAACAAGCAAGCTGATTGACTTGTACATATAGCAACTACTCTTTGATGGCATTCGATTCTGTTTCTTTGGCAAGCAGTTTCCCAATCGTGATAGAATGATGCATCTATGCAATCTTGGAGGAGGACAAATCCTTGCACGACGACCCCCAGCTGATAAGACTGGCATGGCTCACGATCATGACTTGACCAAGAGAATCATTAATAAGGATCATGTTGTCATTATCATTCATGAGGAGAAGAGATTGAATTCCAAGTTATTGGCATCTTATCAAGTACGGCAGCTATCCTGGATGTTAGATTGTATTAGTTGTTTCGCTAGACCTGTCACTGCTGATGACTAAAGAGGAATCCCCACACACACAGACACTTTTCCAGACTGTTCCGCTACTCCACTACTACCCTTTCTTCCTTTTTCTTTCCCTTTGTTTGCAGAATGCAACTAGTCCAAAACTATGGATGTACTTTGAAAACAACCGATCCCCATTTGCAGACTCTGGAGCATTACGACTTTTCCTACATTGAAGATACAGTTTATCGGCTAGCCAACCAAGACAGTGCATTAGGACATCAAGTCAAGATCGCACTTGAAGTGATAGAAAAGGCTTATGCAGAATACGGGTAAGGGAAAAAGAAAGGTGGTTGCTAGGTAAAGTTGACATGTTGTTTATTCTATAGATATGAAGCTATCTCATTATCCTTCAACGGTGGCAAAGATTGTACAGTACTTCTTCACCTTGTGATTGCAGCCTTATCTCGTATGGGTCATAGCAATCGACTCCGCACTGTTTTTGTCACTTATCCCAACCCATTCCCACATGTGGATGCATTTGTTCAAGTATGCACAAAGCGATATCATCTCGATTGTCAAACTATTCCAGGTCCCATGAAATCCGCATTGCAAAAGTTCCTTGATGTATCCGATCCTAAACCAAAGGCTATTTTTGTTGGCATACGACGTACAGATCCTTATGCTGGTAAGTGTGGATGATGGATGGTGTAAGCTTGTTTGCTAATCTAGTTGTTTATATAGAGAAATTGACGCACTTTGACATGACGGACAAGGGCTGGCCCCAATTTATGCGTGTACAACCCATCATTGACTGGTCATACAAGAATGTCTGGGACTTTTTGTTAACATTACGGATACCATATTGCTCATTGTATGATGAAGGGTAAGTCATATCAGCTTATCAAAGGAGATGGTGGTATTCATGTGTTATCCTAGATATACATCTCTTGGCAGTATGAACAACACATTCCCTAATCCTGATCTCAAAGCAAAAGAAGGAGGTTACTTGCCAGCTTACAAGTTGCAGAATGAATATCATGAACGCTGTGGTAGATCTTAGACTTCCTTATTGCTCTTGTTAGTTGTAGAGCTTACACAATCTCCCTTTTCTCCCGTAACTTAAACACTTGTAGATAGATACTACTAGATACCAAATAAGACATTTGCCAGAGATCTTTTTTTATACTTCATAATGCAACTACATTGACCGGAAAGTTCTTATGTACAATTAACAATGCTGTTTTCACCGTGTTTAGCTAACATCACCCTGCTATGTAACAGTAACAGATAGCCAAGATAGGTCATATGGCTTCATTGTCTGAATCACCAGAGGAGAAGCTTTCAGCTAAGCTCCTCCTGCCGTACAGAGTGATACATTCTACCTGTACTGGGAATTCATGGATCTTGTCGAGAAGCTGGAGTAAGATGAACAGTGCGTTTCATCAAGACATTGGCATTTGTGTCTATAGGAAAAAGTTACATAGGGTGGTAATACTCATATTTGCTGCTGTACTCCATTTATTCATTCTCAAGAAATTCCTTTTTTCTAACGCGTCAAACTGTTTGGGAGACAATGAAACGCCTTCAATAGTTACATATTGCTTAAACTGAAGATGTAGCTCATGCACGTGTGAAACAATGGCATGAAACAAGGGATGAATGAGCTCGCAAAAGAAACAAAGAAGACTTTGTTGGTCATTGTTCAAGTAGTAGTTTTCTAATGTGAATGTATCATGGCTAAAAAGGAAGGCTATACAAGATGTGCAGATGATGTTGCCTGCATGGATTGTGAGCAAAGGCGTGCTTGACATGTCGGTGTAAGAAAGTACTTTGCCACATACTGAAATGAATCCCAGAATGTGGATATAATGGACTATTTATGCATATTTGCCGTCCAAGAGCAAAGATTAGGAAAAGCTTTCTGGAAACTCGACATGTATAAAGCCAGCGTTTGGATCGATTTCTTTTCTCCCTTTTTGTCTTGAACGATCTCGATGATTTTGGGAAACGATAACAAGGATCAACAATCATACGAGAAGCAACTTGAAGAAGCAGGCCAGACAGCTAAACACGACTTGAAGAATCATGAAAATGAGCTAGGATACAACAAAGTACGATCATTATTAGTGTTCCTAGATGGGAGTAACTGAAGATAACCATGGTCATATCATCATTCAGGATCCCAAAAACTCGCTCACTTTATTCTCCAACTTTGCCATTGCCTACTCATGCTGCTCAGTTTTGTCCGGAATCACACCAGTAAGACTGATTGAAAGAGATACATTGCTTTTCAATATGTATGATGATATTCATGGATATTATCAATAGCTATGGGGTGATACCATGGTTGATGGTGGTAGTGTATGTATGTGCAGGAGAGGAAAAGATGCTGTGCCAACCATTTGATATTGTATATAGCTAAGTGTTATATGGGGCTGGGTGGTTGGGTCTTTTTTTACGACCTTTACAGCCATGTCATTAGCTGAAATTGCTAGTGCTTATCCAAGAACGGGTGGGCTTTATATCTGGGTAAGCCGACTTGCGCCTCCCGAATGGGTGCCATTAGCTTGTTGGGTCACTGGATGGTTTACTTGGGTCCAATATATATGTAAGCAGCAAGGAATCATATAAACTGGATGAACCATGACTCATTTCTTTCATTTTAGTCAGTGTCACCAGTGCTGGTCTTAGTTGCAGTCAATTTATTGCTAGTATCATTCAAATATGGTAAGGGAAGGAACTGAAAAAGGGACACGTGATTTCGGGATCATTGACACGTTATTCCACTACTACTACTACCACTGAAAGGCAACCTGAAGTCAACACTTCAGTCTATATGCAATATGGCGTCTTCTTCAGCATCTGTGTTGTATATGGCGTTATCAACTCGGTCACTATTAAGTTCAATGGCATAGTCAATCAAGGAGCTTGTAAGCGATTGGGTTGGATTTGCACTTGGTCACTGTTGACACTTGTTTTCTGGCAGTCTACATCAACCTGCTTGGTCTAGTACTTATTGTCGTTGTTGGATTGGCCGTTACCAGACCTCTTAATACTGGAAGCTTTGTGGTGCGTTGAGTATCAGATATTACGAGTGACACCTTTGTTAACACTTTGTCTTGTAGTTTACCCACTTTTACAATGGATCTGGCTTTTCAAATAACGGCTATGCCTTCCTTCTTGCTATCCTTCAGTGTCAATTTACCCTGGCAAGTTTCGAGGGAGCAGTTCAAGTAGCTGATGGTATGCGATGGTTCACGTGTTATCACTGCATGATGGTAACCTATATGGTGATTCTTAGAAACGAATAATCCAGCACGTGCTGCACCTTTTGGTATCATGACTGCAGTGTTATCCAATGCTGTGACAGGATTTATCTTCTTGATGGCGCTCAGTTTTATGGTCAAGGATTATGATGCACAGATCTTGAGCGAAAATGCAATTCAGCCACAGATGGTACAAGTGTTTCTGGATGCTGTCCAAGCATGGACACTGGTGTTCGTGATTATCATCATGTTGGCGATCTTTTTCAGTGGCAATGCATTGATTTTGGCAGCATCTCGTATGGCGTATGCTTTTTCACGTGATGGCGTCTTCAAGATCCTTCATCGTCTTAACAAGCGTACTGGTTTACCAGTGAATTCAGTCTGGGCGAATGTAGCAATTGCAGGTATGTTATCCTATTCCATCACAAGAAAAAGTGTCTTATTTCTCTTATATCATAGTCATTGTTGGGATATTATACATGGTCAATAGCACTGCATTCGAAGCCATTGTCTCGGTTAGCACTATTGGAGCTCAATCTTGCTACCTTGTACCTATCTTTTTGAGAATCACTATCGCGCGAAAGACATTTAAACCAGGTACAATATACATGTTGAAGAAATGGATGATCTGGAATCATTACTAATCCACTTTTATAAAGGACCATTTCGTTTGGGAAAGTTTGCATATCCTATTGGTGCGATTTCTTGCTGCTGGTTGCTGGTAAGTCAAGATCTTGTTGCTGAAAGTGAACACCAGACGCTAATATGATACATATAGTTTGGCGTTGTGCTATTTATCTTGCCTACACAGTGGCCAGTAGATCCTGACAATATGAACTATGCAGTATTACCATATGCATTCATCATGCTGGCTTCGGGAGTTTGGTTCGCAGTTTCTGCTAGACATTGGTTCACTGGTCCATATCGAATCATTAATGGTCAACGCGTTCTACTTTATGATGACGATGATGACGTATCAATCCAAAGTTCAACATTAAAACCTGGATCTATCAAGATAGTAGAAGAAAAGGAAGAGAAGATGGAGATTACCACATAACATTGTACATTATTGCATCATGCCTTATCATTACACAACAAATCCTAGTAGTAGTAAAAGAAGTATATGACGTTTGATTAAAAGGAGGTATCAACGTTGGCATCATCGGCATTGACATAGTGAAGGAAATGCAGAAAGTGACTTACGCAAGTGGCAAAACCTGTATCCTGTACAAGTAGTATAGTCAGCCAGTCATCCCAACAAAGTGGGGAAAGTCCAAATCTTTGAATGAAAAGGGATTGTAGTAACCAGTCAAAGGGTTGTGAGGATCAATAAACATTGCCAGTTTGACAGCTTTGCGAAGAAGCAAGGAGTAATGCAGTTATGGATGAAAAAATCTCCTTGGATATGCAGAGCCATTGACTTTTAGGCATGAATCGCAATATATCAGCTGTATCGTCATTATAAGCGGATGAAACATACTTATTGTCTAGCATTGGTGAATGTCATCGTGTCATTATTCTTGTATACGGGGTAGTTCTGTGATCTGCATCACCCATCTGACATCAGCGATAGTAATATATGATACAGGATATGTATGATCTTTTCCAAATATAAACTAGTCATGATATGATGTGTTGCTGCAACCCAGTATCACCAAATAAACAAGCCATATAGTACCCAAACACTGTTACGGGTGTAATAACACAATCACACCTTCAAAGAGTCATGAACGATATAAGGTAGACGAGGATCTAAGTGTAGGCTGCAAGCTGCATAAGAATGACTTGCAGGACATATGTCCATCAACTAAACACTCCATTTGATATGAGCAGACACGCCATAATGAAGTATGCAAAATGAAACATATGTTCTATATCGGCACAAGTTATATCCGACAGTGGTAACCGAGTTGTCGGGATATCAAGCACGAATGTGGGGTATTGTACTACAAAGACATTGATGATAGCCTACGACTTTTAATGAGGATTATAGTAGAAATACAAAGAGTGGCAAATACACCATTGATAAACGCTATGCACAATTATTCTAACAATTCTAAATGGCCCTTGATAGCACCACCGACGCTGACCTTGTCGATCAAGAAGGTATCATGACCAAACATGGCATCCAATTCATAGTACGTGACATGCTTGTTGCCTGAAGCTCTCAAACATTCAGCAATCTCTTTTTGTTGCCATACAGGGAAGAGAATATCACTCTGTGCACCAAGGATAAGCGTGGGCATCTTGATAGGTTTCATGCCTTCAATCAAGTCTTGAACAGCTGGATCAGTCTGTGCCAAGGTAGTCAAATGGGGTCGCTGCTTTTCATTTGTTTCACTTGATGGCTCGTTGCTACCAGTATCATGCATTTCAAGAGCTGACTGGTTGCCAATGACAGAAGCAATGGTTCGATTTTCATTGACGACCTTGTCAAGTCTGTGTGCGTTTCGTCGTCGAGATTCTTTCAGAGCATCTGTGGCACTCTTGGACATGTCAAAGATATCCATGGCTTTGGAAATGTAAAGAAGCGAATTGGCGTCGTATTGCAAACAAAAGCGTTCACCTTGGTGATCAAGATACGTTTCAATCAAAAAGTCAGGGCATAAGGCAGGTGTCGTATCAGGCTGTGCACGTTTTCGACCAAATCGTAATTCCCATTCAGGTCCAGATCGATAACTGATTGTAGCAATTTCACGTGCCAACTAGATAGATCCATCATCAGTATACTCTGTAATCTCCCATTATAAGATATTTACCTTCATTCCAATATGTGGTGGTACATTGTTATAATAAAAGCCCTTGTTCCAGTTGGGATCTGCCATCAACACTGGAAAAGATATCAGTTAGTATCCTTATCACTTTTTACAATCATTCCAGCTTACCTTGACGTTGGGTATGTCGTAATGCCACTGAATATGGATGTGAACGTGCACAAGCTGAAACACTAATCAAACGTTTGACACGATCAGGGAATAAAGATGCAGCTGCAATTGACTAGATGACATATTCTTGATCAATACAACCAGTATCACCTTGACAAGATGTTATACATACCTGCATACCACCCATACTACTTCCTACACTTGCATGAAGTTTGTCAATTCCCAAATGATCCAGCAGCAGGAATTGAGCTCGCACCATATCAAAAATGGTCAATATAGGGAATCGTGTCGCATAGCGCTCGCCATCTGCAGGATCAATCGAACTAGGACCAGTGGATCCATAACAACCACCAATGACGTTGGTACAAATGACAAAGAACTTGTTGGTATCAATATATAAACCAGGACCGATAAAACCTTCCCACCAGCCTGGCTTGGTATTTTTTGCATGCGACTTTGCATGAGATGAAGCGGATAATCCAGTATGAATCAAGATGGCGTTATCACGTCGTTCATTCAGTTGTCCCCAGGTCTCATAAGCAATATCAAACTTTGGAAGAATGCCACCATGATCCAACAAGAAAGGATGTGGATATTCAAATGTCTCGTATCCAGTGACAACCTTGTCATAGCTTGGTTCAGGCCCATTATCAAGCTCAGCTGTACGAGAGTTCAACTTGTCAATACACGGGAACGACATTGGTGGATTGGAAGACGTTGATACAGTTGTAGTAGTGTTGTTGTTGTTGGGGATACAAGTAGCAGCATTGTGTTGATGTCGAAGCCCTGCTTGGAGGAAAACGTGAGTCACTTTTAAGAGACACGGAAGATATTAGTTTACCTCGCGTTACAGCTGCTGCCACTGCTATTGTTGGTAAACGAGTTTTCAATTGAGAGGACGATCGCAATAAGTGGCGAGGAAATGCCATAGTGTGAGTGTGAGAGATAAAGTGGGAGATAAAAAAGCGACAAGTGTTGATGACAAATAAGGATGGGCTTCTTTATCTGTTGCAGAGCAAATTGCGCGATCTCCAACCATTGAAATGACTGGTTGGAAAACTCAGCTCAATGCGCTTCGAGATGAGATTGGCCGTGTGAAAGAAAATGAGATGAACATGATGATGAAACAAAACAATAAGAGTGATCTCTACCTATCTACCTATCATAGTCTTTATATGATTGACTCTATTGACCACTCGATTAAAGGAAAAAGCACATTGTTGGCTGTAGATAGAATAGGTAACACCAAGTAGTGCTATATATCCGGATTCTCGTTATACACTTGCCCTATTTCTCTGATATACCCTTTTGATGACGACGTTTTCTCTTTTCATCCTCCACTTGGCCATAGACATGTCATTCTTTAGTTACTTTCAGTTCATTCAATATAATCCATTGTCCATCATAACCATCTTTATGGATACATCTTTCATTGTTAAGACTAGTATAACAAGACTACAGTCAAAGGGAGTGTCTATGACTACTGACGATCTATAAGCATTCTGATATCACTGCACATCCCTTACATAAGCCAAACAAATGTGCTGTGATGCTGATTGCTGCGGGATACAATGTGTGCAACATAGTGGGCGGAATCAGCCACCAGCGTCACAGGTGTGGAACTTTGCCTTTTTTTTTTCTCTTTTGACTTTCCTGCAACTTTGACTCTCTCTTCTCTTTCACCCGATCGCTTATACCAACCAACACAACATTCGATCATGCCAGTCATATCTCAGAAACCACCTTCGATCGAGGTCAAAGAGACTTTGGGAGGCAAGGAAACGCCATTGCTCTTATCACAATCACCAATGGCAACCGAAGACAGTGTGGAGAATATCAACAAAGATAAACTGGCCAACATGAAGATGATGATGAAGACATATGTCCTTGGTGCTCTACGTGAAAAGGATCAGGTAAGTAGGGTTTGATACCAAACTCTTGCCTACCATTCCTTCCCGATTATCCCATCCCCATGTTCTTTATCCCATTCCATCTCCCCAACCCCCTTTTTTCATATCCCATTGAAAAGAAGCCATTTGATGGTGTTTGACAATCTCAATGTTGGAATACAATGTTATATGTATATATCAGAAACACGAGTCAAAGGGTTTTTGGCAGGAATCCTAAAGAGACCTATGTTCCCCGCATTCAATTGCGCTCGGGTTGTCTCTCATATCAGAAAACGTACAGTAAGATACCGGCTTTAGGGTTCGAAGTCGGAAGAGAACTCGTGTGGGAAGTGTAAAGGAATTGACGGATGACCAATATATTTATCAATCTTGATTGCATACACTTTCATGCACATTTTCTCTCTCCTCTCATTCGAACTTGCTTTCACTTTTCCTTTCATATATATACTTATTGTTCTTTGCTATAGGGTGACTTGACGAAATACAACCAGCTGGTCAGCCTTCTTTTGACAGATCCATCCAGTGAGGAAGCTCCTTCTTTGGTGAAACTTTACACATGGGTCATTGTGCTTTCCGAAAGCGTATCGTTATTGGACAAGACTTGTGCTGCTCTTGTGGATGCTTTATTACAAATTGATTGGGCAACACGCGACAATACCTTTGCTGTCACTTATATGCAATTTCTTCAACATTTGGTCTCTGCTCAATCATTTTATACTGGAGCTGTCATTGATTCTCTTGTTGGTGGTCTTCATTATCGTATGTTACCTATCTTATGTTTTTATATCTTCTTGCTGATGGATAGGGTATCTAGGTATAAAAATGCCATCACATGCAAAGGTGCCACGATCCGCAGTATACGATCGGAACCATGATGCGTTGCGCAGCATTTTGAATCTTATTCCCACTGCGCTATCACCCCTTTACTCAAGTGTTGTCCGCCGTGTTCCTCATTTACGCCACAATTCAGCTGTCCAAGCAACTTATATCAGCAATCTTTTGCGTATGCTTGAGTATGCACCTTATTTACAACGACAAATTCTAGCATTGTGCGTACAACAAATGGTCAAAATTGATGTAAGTTACAATGGATGATGCATGACAGTCTGTATCTGACTTTTGGCTTTAGTCCCATATTCAAATTGAGCTTGATGAATTGGAAGAAGATGTGGATTTTGAGACATACGACATGAGCTTTGATGGTGATTACGAATCAGACGCAAGTGATGATGAGACAGATGATGAAGACAACTTTTCGGATGATGAATTTGATGAAGATGAAGAACCAGTGGAGAAGAAGACCAGTGAATCACGCCAAGTACGACTGATCAAGTCCATGGTGCGTAAATTGGATGCAATGATGGTCCTTGTTTTGCGCTATCTCTCCAAATATGCTATCAATTCAACCAATACAGAGCGCACAGAGATGTACAACACACTTTTGAATCTGTTTGATCAGCAAATCGTCATGACTTTGAAATCACGCTACACCCAGTTCTTGCTCTTTTATTTCAGCTCATTGGAAGTCAACGTATTTCCTGAACATTTCATCGATCATCTTTTCGAATCCATGAATGATTCATCACGTCCTGGTATCATTCGTATTGCATGTGCTGCCTATATCTCGTCTTATGTTGCTCGTGCCAAGGTACTTGATTCAGATGGTGTCCAAAGAGCCATCAACACATTGTGCAATTGGTGTTACACCTATCTCGATCAGCTCGATGACTCTGCATTACGTCCAGATCCTATCAAACACGACATGTTTTATGCTGTGATGCAAGCAATCATGTATATCTTTTGTTTCCGATGGCGTGACCTTGTGGTACAAGACAATGATTTCGAAGCACAAGAGGATGAAGAATCCCAATCCAATTCTCCTGAGGAAGAAAATGCTTTGGATAAGGTCCCAATGATCGTGATTGGCAATGGTACCCGAAAATGGTGTCGTGGTTTACGCAATATTGGTGTCTTGTTACAAAGCAAGCTCAATCCACTCAAGGTGTGCTCACCCATGGTTGTTCAACAATTCGCAAAGATTGCAAGCGAGACTGATTTGGTGTATGTTCATGCCATGTTGGAAAGCAACAAGAATATATTCATCTCTGGTGTCACAGCTGGAGCTTCAGATGGTTCAAAAGGCAAACATATCCTGGCGACAGTGCAATCCTTCTTCCCATTTGATCCATACAATCTCAAGAGCAGCCAACATTTTATCCAAGACATATACTTTGAATGGATTGCTGATGACGATGATGATGAAGAGGATGATAGTAGTGATGACGAGGAAAATGAGAGTGATGAAGAAGAACAAGCCATGGAACACGGCATGTCTGCTATGAGTATCAGTCCTGTAGCACCACAATTTATGTCATTGTCATGATTTCTCCACCTATTTGTAGCATACCTCCTCCTCAATTCATATTTTGTATCCCCCATAACACTCCCCTGCATACGCAATTGTTATATTCCTTTCCCACATGTGCATCTTTTAATAACACATAAGCATTGTCCAATAATCGCTTGATCATAGCTCATTATGGAATGTCTTAATATGACAATGAATGTATCCTCTTATTCAAAGCAGTGTCTGTATAGGTGTATACTAGCCATAACAGTGTCTATGTGCTGGATTTGGGATATGTAGGATGTAGCTTCATTCTGTAGTCAATCAAGTAGTGTAATCAAGTCAAAACTTCAGAATCCAGCAGAGTCATCTTTTACTCCTTCATCACACAATTAAGCAAGTCTCTATGTATACCGCAATAATGCTTCAAAAAGGTTTAATCAACGTCTTTCTTCTTCTTTGTTCCACTGCTGCAACAGATTCAACAACTACCATAGCTATATTCTGACAAAGACGTAAGTCAAGTCTATATTAAAGGGAGGCAGGGATCCATGCGCATATACAAAGTCATGGTCCGTGTAACATCCAGTCAGTAAATAAAGACAGGGATGGCGGTGCTCTTTCACTCTCCTCGTCTTTTTTTCAACTTGACAATGTCACTTTCGACTACGATTTGTTCTCAACTATCAACAACATATATGGGACCCATGCGACTCATCTGCCACGATTGAACAAGAACAAGCAAAGAAACATACGCGTGTGTTTATGCCTAACTTCCTTGTCAAGCTTATTGACGACGACAATGCAAGTTCCAAGCTGTGATATTCTAGTCAACAATATGCATCAAATGCATCTATTCACCATCATCAGGACATGCATTGACCATCACCCTTTCTTCATGCACCAACAGCTTCAAGCTACACAAAGTTATGATTGTGAACCATCAAGGTAACGCATCCGTTTATTGAGAAAGGACATGTTGAATAACTATGTGGATGGCTTGGTTCAGCTGTACAACATGATGTTCGACTTGAATGATGACAGCCATTGATACGATGATCAAGAAGCAATCTTCAACTATGCATGGACTACAACACAATCTCGTTGAGCTGCTATAGAAGATGATCAGCAAACTAATATCAGCAACGTATCTTTCAATCAACGTATATTGGACCCTGGATTGATTATGATGGATGAATGCAATCAAGTACAGTGATATTGCTATGTTTACATATGGCGTTATCAGCATGAAGAATGGCATCAAGTAGCTCTCGTTCTAATGCTACCACAGCTACTGCATCACAGTGACCGGGATCGATGCATTGGATAAAGACGAATTGGCAAAGGTGTTGAAAGGTACAACAGCGAACATTGAAGCAGCATAGTCAAGACATGAACGAACATTGAAATAAAGGACAAGGCACAGGGTATTGCATGAAATCATGTCATGTGGATAAGATTGAAGATGATGGATAGATGATGGATACTTGACAAGAAGGATTTTACTACCGTGGATGATACGCCTACTCAATCAAGGCATGCAGCACCTCTTTCATGATCCTGGATGCGATTCGATTAGCTAGATACAATGACATTCCTTTGACTCTACATGAACCAACCATATCCTGTCTACTTGACTACGCTCTTTCTTCTTATACTTGATAAACATCTACACCACAATACCACCTTGTCCTGTTGAATGACTTGCCCAAATGATTATCAGATTTGGTCTAATTGGAGTATCATATGATTCTACCATCCCAAAGCATGCCTATGGCATTATCATATGGAGGATGACATGTGTTTATTATGTATTATCTGTGTTAGTGGGTGTAGGTAGAGGAAGCATACATGAGTGTGCTCACATGAGACATAAATCTAGATAAGTGTTATTTGTTATGATAAAAGTGATATATAACATCAAATGAAAAGGGATAAAGATGATATAGAAGACGTTACTCTACAGGTTGGTGATGATCAGGAGGAGGAGAATAGACAGCGGAAAACGAGAGCCAGTGACATTGGACGTCCAAATATGGTTTTTCTTCTTCTCTTGTCAATCGCGGTTCGAGTTTGAATTCAATATCATTAAAGTGATGTCTCTGAAGAGCAGTCTTGAAATCATCCACACCAACCCAGTGTTTGGTATAATGTCGAGGTGGAATATATACAGAGATTGTTCGATCTGCTGCTACATGGGTGCCGACAAACAATCCGCCTGGAGTCAAAAGTCGTGTCACTTGAGTGATGAATGCATCAACCTGATCGATGGATTGTAATAAATGAATCACACTTCCAGAATAGACAATGCCGACTTGATTGTGAAAGGGAGCAAGACTTGGTTGACCAGGTGAGTCTTGATCAAGGAATTTGGAATCAAAAATGTCACCTGTTATGAAGCGAATGGGACATGTGTCACGGTCTTGAAACAAGTCGTAACCACATTCAATGTAGTGCTTTGAAAGATCAGTGCCAAGGAGACACGTGCCAGGATATCCATCCATCAGTAGTTGTCGTAGATCGGTTCCTATATCCGGAGCTGAATAAGGAATAGACTTTTTTGCGCGGGATCATGGAATGTTCATTTGGAAGCCCTTGTCACCATCATCATGCATCCATCCTCAGCTTCCTTTTTTCTCTTTCTTTCTTACCTGTACAGCATCCAATGTCAATAAATATCCGTGTTGGTTCTTGTTTACCAAGCTCCAAGATACGTGGATAATAGAATCGAGTTGCCAACCGAGATGAAAGAAACTTGAACTGCTCTATACACTTGTACGCTTTTCCATCCTACACAAAGTACACAGCAGAACAATGAGTTGAAGCAAAGAAACATCCAGTATGAAAAAAGTAGGTCACAAAGAGTACAATACTTCTTTATCAACCAGCACCTACCTCACTGAGTCGTGCACGAATCATTTCCCAATGACGAGACAACTGCTTTCGGTCTTGAATGCCAACATAGTCCGAGTATAAACGACAGAGTGCTTCATCCTGCCACCATTGCGAACTGTCTTCTTTGCACATCAAGGACAACAACTGTCGAATATCAAGTATGCCGATATCTCGATAAGATAGATACGATGGCGTGCTCGTGACCGCTTTCAACCCATCAGCAGCAGCCAGTTACTGGATTAGCATATAAAGCAAATGGACATTACATGTATTGGACAAAGAAAGTAATATAGTACATAATTGCAATAAAGCTATCATATGGACAATGTCTCATCTGGCTTGTGATAATGTGATGAATCGATTTGTGGTGCAAGGTCAGTATCTTCTTGGTCAGGCTTGTGCTGATACGATAAAGGTGATAACACTACCACTGTGTCTCCACTATCACATCCTTCCTCGTCACTGATGGATGAAGTTGCATGTGCATCGCCTTTCTTCCGACGTGGTTTGCCTCCTCTTCGCCTATAAATGATCACTGTGACAAATAAAAAGACACCTCCTCCAATCTAATGATGATGTATATTAATCAATGCATGATGAAACCAATCAAGTGTACATACCACGACAACGCCACCACTAATGACACCTGCAATGATACCTGCTGTAATACGTCCTCGATGTTCATGCTGTGTCTCACTCGTAGTATCCGGTAGAGTCGTGTTATCTTGCTGAAACACAGGAAATGATGGAGCTGAATCTGGATCACGACTATTACTTCGTGTATCACCACCATAGGTCCCAGTGCTATTCTTAACGACACCATGGCTTGCTGACAGGTTGCCTGACAGCCAAGCAGGATTGCTAGTGTATCGTGATTTCCATGACCATGTGGATGTGCTAAGCACACCTATATCATTATATCCTTGCTTGTTACTTCCTCGTCCAAACATGATTAGCATCAAGTCATCAATCAATAAAGCTATTGAAGAGTTAATATGATGATGAATACATGTCTTTTTTCTCTTACCTTGATGATATGTACGAGGTTTTGGTGGCACACCATCAATAGAAGGTGCTGTCCATCGCATTGTTTTGACTTCAAGAATAAAGACATCGTTCAAAGTCATACTTTCATCTACATTTATCATCATCAATAAGCGAAGTCAACATGATGCCATATGACAGCTTACCTGGAGTACATCCACCAAAAACAATGATACGTGATTGATCCCAACCTTGCTTGTAAATAAGCAAACCAATATATGAAAGGGGGAATAAATGGGTAGTATATGAATGAACACTTACTCAGGACAGCTGAATGACCACGACGTGGTGCAGGGATATTTCCACCAGCTGTAATATTGGACCATTGTCCTGCAGCTGTGTCAAAGAGCAAGATGGAATTCATGGAAATAGGATTAAGTGTTTGTATGCCTTGAGGATCAGTTACATTGCGTGTAAATACGACTCCCCCAATGATCAGAATATGGCCACTCGGCATAATAGTAGCCGTGTGATCTACTCGTGGTGGTGGTGGATCATGTACAATAGGATAACTGTAGAGCCATGTCTAAAACAAGTGTTGGTGAAAGATTCTTTTCATTGGCAAGACGAGAAAGTAACATACATTGGTGTCAATGACAGTCCAAGTATTGTGATAAACTGGTAATCCGCCATATGTATTAGAATCACTACATAACATGTCAATATAGGGAAGAATGTGCATAGGTTACACAAGATTACCTCATTCCACCCCAAATCCATATACGCCCTTCATTATCGGGAGATGCAGAGTGTTGCTTGCGTTGAATGCCTGGTACACCACGCATAAGTGGTACTTGCCACTGGTGCTGATTTATGTTGTAAAGCATGGTTTGATAGGTGCTGCCTACTTTTCCACCATTGACAAGTAGCCATGAATGACCTGGCAACGTTGCTGACGCATAAAATGCTGCAGCCGGTCCACTGGCCGAACCTGCTGTGTCGTGTATCCAAGGAGCTTCCATAGCATCCCAGGACTTGTATAGATCAAGCGAATACATGTCTTTAGATGCTATACCGTGTTCAGTTTCTCCACCATAACAGTAAATGCTAGCATCGATAAATCCACATGCTATACAATAATGTCAGTCTCCTATGTGTCACAATGATTTGTTTAATAGATAGCACTTGCCATTGGCCCATCGTGGACTTGGCTTTTCACCGCTCACAAGCCATGTAATAATGAGTATGATAATGGTCACAAACCAATGATGATAGCGGATCATGAGCCAAGTGAATGATAGTTGTGGAATGGTACAAAGGACCACAATTTTGGTTTTGATAATGATGTTGATGGTGATGGCAGAAATGGAACTGCAGAGAAGAAAAAAACAGGGAAACAAGAAAGAAGATGAGAAAAGAGGAAAAGGGGGAATGCTGATATGGTCAATGTCAACGCATTGTTGCTGTTCTCTTTGCTTCGGTTGTCGTTGAATTGCGTCGGCTGACGTGGATGCACCCGATGCTCACAAGGATTCATTTCAACTGATTTACTGCCATGTTGTTTCATATGTATCGTGTGTGCACTGGCCACAAACAATGCCTTATTATCAGTTGATAATGCAAGAGTAAAGTCATTATAAAGGATCATAAACTGAAAGCAAACAAGGATTAGGTCTCTTTCTCTTTCTTAGGGAGAAGCATTGTGTAGTCATTATCTCTTGTAATTGAGCACACGAGATACTGATACTGACCAATGACGTGCTAATGTTCTTCCGAGACCCGTTTACACAAATGCAAAAGCATCATACACACACACAGACCAATTAAGATATGCACAATTGCGTTGGTTTACATTGTTACCACATGAAACGTTGTATTTGATCAGGCTCGTGTTGCCATACAAAGGGGCGATATACAAAAAGGTAAATAGTGACCAGGTGAAGAATTGCATAAACTAACAGAGCTATCCAAGTCCTCCATTGCTGCTGGGGTGGACCAAGTTGAAGACAATAGAACAAAAAGGGAATGATAAAGTAACGAAATTCTAAAAGTGGAGAAGGTACCAATGTTGCCACTATGCCTGCAAGATATCCCATCACAACAAGTAGTGTCGTACGTCGTGCTACATACGTCATGGTAAGCAAATGATCTCTGCCAATACCTCTTTCTCTTACCTATAGCATGTAAATTGAACCATCCACTAATGATATACAATGGCACAGCAAGGAATCGCACACTCCAATGACGTCGATATATCTTTCTCCAAATGTAAAAGGTGTAATGTCGATTGTCGCTCAGTAGAAATGGATGTTCATAGCTATTTGAAAGGATGAAATGTGTTAGTTGACATGATATGTTTGTAAAAGTAAAAGAGCGCTCACGTGTAATGTCGTATCAAGTAAAGCATAATGCAAGCTGCACCCATGCATAAAAGGCACCTGATTGATTATCAAATAAAGTTAGTTTCCATAGACCCTGAAGCTTAACCCTGAAACAAAGACCCTTTCAATGTTACCTTGCCAAGTTTGGCTGCATGAACGTCTTGATGGCACCACTTGTCAAGATCCAAGGTGATGCAAAGAAAGAAAGAAATGACGAAAAGTAAAAGAGCTGAGGAAAATGCAAGCCAGCCACATGATTCGCACGATCGCCGAGTACAATTCCTTGGTTCCAAATAAGAAAAGCCATGAATCCTACTAGTGCCAGACAAAAGAAGAATAGTCGTTTCACAATCTCTGGTAAGCGATAGCATGTCTTGATCACCAGTTGTTGGATGACATTCATTGTAGTGCCTGAAAGTACCAAATAGGTGAGTTTGTATCCTCCTTCTCCAAAGAATAGCTTACCAAATGATTGAATCGTATCCAGCAAAGGATCATTCAATGCCACAATATCAATAATTGCAAGTGCCATAAACACAGCCACCCAGATGATGTTGGTTTGTCGAAATGTCAGTGAAATCATACCACTCTAAAGAATAGACATGTTAGTCTACCTATCGACTAGTGAAATGTAAGAACACTTACCAATCCAGCCAAAGTATACTGCTTTTGCTTGACAAGCATGTAACACAATAGCACAAAGAAGGTTGATCCGGCATCAGTGTAATAGACAAAGTTGAAAAACATGAGAACAGGGAACCAAGTGAGAGCCAAAGCGAATAAATCTCGAGAAAGAGTATTGGTGGATGGATGAAGTAAAGAGATGATACGTCGAATGACCAAGTACATGCCAACAGAGAACAATAGATTGGTAGCACGTAATGCTTGAATGTTGTTGCATAAATCATTGCCAAACAAGCTTCCCAAAGCACGGCTGATCAGGTACCTTTAGATACAAGCAGTATTAAGATATTGGGTATGATCAATGTTCATCCTGGAAGGATATACATGTGCATTACAGTCCCGGTGGTGTTGTCAACTTTGGATCCCATGTTGTAAAATCATTGGAACAATAACGTTGAGCTTGTGGTATGTGAAATATCTCGTCCTGCAGCAATGCGTTAACCAGGCACGTCATGAGAAAGGGGACATGAGCAACTTACCATGTAGGATTGTGGAATGTGAGTATTGACGAGATTGGCTGTTGCTGCTAGCAAAGCACAGTGTACAGCTAGAGTAGCCATGAATGATATCAAGAGGGAAAATCAAGAAAGGGAATCGGAGCCCAGGTTAAATGAGATGCTCAAGGACCCGCCACATCATGGCCATTGATTGGCTAAAGTCATTTCTTGGCTAATGATGTGCCCGAGATGAAGTTCTTTTTATTACAAGGTACACAACGAGAGACGTGTCAAGTAGGTATCCATGACAATGTAATATATTGAATACACGTTTATGTACAACATGGCATGACTTTTTTTACATGTGAGAAAAGGGGAACACGATCAACAAGTTGTTGGCTATTTAAGGTTTGTGTGTATTCTATGTGTTGGACATGTTGTGTGTGTGTGTGTGAGCTTGTGTGCGTGTATTGGAGTATTGGATGTGTTGTGTGATATTCCGCCACCCGTTCACCAGCTCATTGGTGATCAAAGTGTGTACAGCTCCTCTTTCTCTTTCACACTTTCTACACTTTCCCGCTCACCCTTTACTTTACCACTGTTTGTGGTCTTTTATTTTTGTTGTTGCGCTTTCTTCAGCTTCTTCAACTTGTATTTGCTGTTTCTTTGCCGCCCTTTCCTTTAAACTCTCTTGTCGTCATCTGAACAATGGACTCGACTGATCTTCCACCATCCGCTCGACTTGCTCTTCAACACGCTCAGGCTACTCACGATGCTACTCTTGACGCGACTGAACCTCTTGTACAAGAACAAGAACCTGCTGTTCCAAGTGCCAACGATCCTGTTGTTGTAGACAATGCTGCCTTTGCTGAACCCATCATTGCTGGAGACGTTCCTATGCCTCGTACTCCTACTGCACCATTGACTACTGCTACTACCAAGGAAAAGAAGAAAGAAAAACTGGATCTGTCTTCAGAATCGGCCTTCCCTTCATTGTCACCTGCTGGTTCAGCTCCACGTCCACCAGCTCTTTCTGCTTGGTCTTCTTCTGCACGTGTCAAGACAACTACCAAGCCTACCACTGTTCATGTTGCTGCTACTTCTACCACCAAAGCCAAGACATTTACTTCATCTGCTCCTCCTGTCACTGAAATGCTTGAGCTTCCTGCTAATCAGCAAATTGCCAATCTTCCCAGTAAACCACTTGGTTTCAAAGGCAGTGCTGATGTGATCCAACAAGTCATGTCAAAGACTGGTACCAACATCATTGCTTCTACCAATCGTTCAGGAACCACCACATTTTTGATTCAAGGCCCGCCTGCTGATGTAGCCAAAGCAAGACGTGAATTGATTGCTGGTCTCGTTGTCAAGGTATGTTTACATGCTCACATAAAGAGAAAGAGGATGCTGATTAGTCTATACATAGCGTACTGTGGAAATTGCTGTGCCAGCTACTACACGTCGTTTCATTATTGGTACCAAGGGCAAGAATTTGCAACAAATTGAAGTCAAATCAGGTGTACGCATCAATTTCCCTCCTCGTAAGGATGATGAAGGTGAACCTGCTGAGGATGAGACTGTACCTGTGACTTTGGTGGGTGATGCTGCTGGTATCGCTATTGCCAAGGCTGAAATTGACAAGATTGTCGGTGAAAAGGTATGTAAAAGTGATAGAAAGGAAATCATTTTTGACACAAGAGGACTTATGGGATCAATCTATTATTATAGACAGCCAAGCAGACTATCAAGGTAGAAGGCATTGATAGCAAGTACTATCTTTTCTTGTCGGGTGCCCGTGGTGAAGCTCTTGAAGCACTTGAAGCTGAATTGGGTGTCAAGGTGCAAATGCCACCTCTTGTTGGTACTAGTGGTCCTATTACAATCTCTGGTGATAAGGAAAAGGTGCAGGAAGCAAAGCAAATCTTGGAGAAGCGAGCTGCCGATTTGGAAAAGAATTATCGCACTGCTGCCATCAGTGTACCCAAGCGTCAACACAAGTATCTTTTGGGCAAGAATGGTGAAACATTAAAGGAGATCTTGGAAGAATCAGGCAAGTATTGTATTTATAGGTACCATTCAAGATATACTTACACATCAATAGGTTGTACCATTGAGATTCCACCTGCCAATGATAGTTCAGACTCCATTACTATTCGTGGTCCCAATGAATGTTTGCTTGAAGGATTGTCTCTTGCTATGGCCAAGGCTCGTGAAGTGCATGTCAATGCTTTGGATTTGGTCGAGATGAACAAGAGCACTCCCAATCCTTTTGAATATGCCAAGGCTATGCTCAAGTACTTGGTGGCTCATGATCGTTTCAGCAAGATTGAAAGTGAATACAATGTCCAGATCAGTGTTCCTTCCAACCTTGGTGCATTGAAGAACTCTGTACCTGTTGAATTTGTCAGCAAGGATGAAAAAGCAATGATTGAAGCATACAAGGCTGGTTTTGATACATGCCGTGCATTGACTCCTGAGCTCTTTGCTACTGTGGATATTGAGCCCCATCTTCATCGCCACATTGCTGTACGTCATGCACGTCAAATCCAACGCATCAAGTCTCGTCACGCTGTTGAAATCTATTTCTCCAATGATAAGGATGAAGATGATATTCCTACTGTTGCTCTTATCTATGATGGCAAGGAAGGTGATGACGCTGAACAAAAGGCTGTAGCTGCCAAGGATGCTTTAGAAGCTGCTATTGCTGAAATCAAGAAGATTGCTGCTGATTCTGTAAGTATATATATATGGAAAGGATAAAAGACAAGAGCAATCACTAATGCACATGCACTTTATAGTCTGATTTTGTCAGCCAAACTGTCAACATTCCTGCTGATTACCACCATTACATCTCTGGTCCCAATCGCACTACTTTGAATGCCATTATTGGTGGCTCTGATTCGGCTATTTCGGTCCGATTTGGTGGTGCATCCCCTGATGCTGTCAATGTTCGTGGTTCTGCCAATGAAGTGAAACACGTGATTGCAGAAATCAACAAGATTTATGATGCTGCCAAGCGTGATGAGGTAAATTTGGATGTCATGTTGACATGGTTTACATGGGAAACTCATTGGGGTCTTTATTAGTTTGTTGGTTCCTATGCTACAGAGTTCACTATCCCTGCTGCTTATTCAGCACATGTCATTGGCAAAGCAGGTGGCAACATTAACAAGCTCAAGGAAGAACTTGGTGTCAAGATTGATATTTCTGATGTTGGATCTTCGGCTGGTAATGATGATTTCAAGAGTGTGAGCAAAAAGAACAAGAGCCAAGCCAAGGTGAATGTGGTGATTCAAGGTATCCAAACCAATGTGGAAGCTGCCAAGGAGCGTATCCAAAGCTTGGTCAACAGTCTTGCTGATCAGATTACCTTGACTTTGAATGTACCACGTGAGTTCCATCGTCATTTGATTGGTCCCAATGGTCGTTATGTACGCAAACTTGAGGACAAGTATAATGTATATATCAAGTTCCCCAAGTCTGCAGGCGGATCAGAGCAAAATGGTAGCAGCAGTAGTGATTCCATTACTGTGCGTGGACGCAAGAAGGATGCATCATCAGCAAAGGAGGAGTTGTTGGAATTATATGAATATGAAAAGGAGGAACAAGCCAAATGGAAAGAGCGTGAAGAAGCTCGCAAGAAGGCTGAAGAAAAGAACAAGAACTGAATATCATTGTATTAGAAACACCCATCATCCTACTTTTTGTCCATTCCCATCTAAATTTTGTTCCTATCCTCCCAATCACTCACTCACATAATATATACACAACAGAGAAAACGGACAATCTTGTTTCTATTAAGACATTGCTGTAATAAAAAGAAAGTTGATATCCCTGTTACAATAGTCAAAGAGCTGTTTCAAGGTTGTACGAAAGATCAGATAAGGTATATATTGACACTGATCAAGTGCTACACATCAGGATGAGATCAAGGATGATGATTATCAGTAAAGGATCAAGGAGATGTTTATTATGCAGCTACATATATGATTGTATGGTATGTGTCACAGGATGGATATGCGTAACAATAGTATAAAATGACGCGAGATGATGATGGAAGTGAGAAGTGAGGATGATAACAAGAGCCGCCTAATCTCCCCGACTCCCTGCTCGAAAAGAAAACCCGTGCAATTCGCTTTTGTCTTTTTCTTTCTCTCCTTTATCCACTTGTTTCTTACTCCTTTTCTATCATAATGCCACGACTAAGGATATCACATCTTGAGCCTGCTTTGCAAGCTATTGCCACCGAGGATTATGTATTTCACAACTGGGCAAAGACATTCAGCTGTACTGCCGAACTACTCTTTACTCCCACTTCTGAAGACGAGATTGTCAAGGTAACGTCATTGCTTTTTCAGATCGTAGGCATGGGTGCTAATCGATCGTGTGGTGTCTTGTTGGCACCGTGGGGAAAAACACAGATATTGCACGTGGCACGAGAACACAACAAGACAGTCAAAGTGTTTGGTAGTGGACATTCGCCTTCGGATCTGGCATGTACGCAAGGCATTATGGTCAATATTGACAAAATGGATGGGTTGCTACGAGTGGACAAACAAGACTGCACAGTGACAGTGGAAGGTGGCATGTCATTACACAAGTTGAATGCAGTGTTGGCTGAGCATGGACTTGCTCTTAGTAATCTTGGTTCTATATCCGACCAGTCAATTGCTGGTGTCATTTGTACAGCTACTCATGGTACTGGAGCTCATTATGGATGTCTTTCAACCATGGTAAGTAGATCTTTCATCTTGTACAAGACATGTATTGATATTTGATATTTCCCAAGGTGACGGACTTGACATTGGTTACAGCGAATGGAGATATTGTAAGGTGTTCTGCGACCGAAAACCCGGATTTGTTTGCTGCAGCACAATGCAGTCTTGGTGCTCTTGGTGTCATCACTCGTGTATCACTTCAAGTCGAACCAGCATTTCATTTGGAAGCGATTCAAAAGCCATACAAGTTTCACAATGTGCTCAATGATTGGGATGCAGTCATTCACTCTGCTGAACATGTGCGTGTTTGGTGGATGCCACATACTGATGATTGTGTTGTTTGGCGTGCCAATCGTACCAATAAGCCAAAGAAATTGATGCCACCGAATTGGATTCTGGAACGAGGTGTCGGTGTTCATGCATATCAATTCATGCTCAATGTTGCACGCTACAAGACTTCCATCATTCCTTCCATCACTCGATTCATGTTTGATACCATTCACGCAAGACCACTTCATGTGATTGATGATTCATACAAGGTGTTCAATTTCGATTGTTTATTTCCACAATACGTCAATGAATGGGCTATTCCATGGGATAATGCTCCACAAGCTTTACGTGACCTTGACACTTTTATCAACACATCCAATTTGAAGGTTCATTTCCCTGTCGAGATTCGATTTGTGGATCAAGATGATATATGGCTTAGTCCTTGCTATAAGACTAAGATGTGCTACATTGGTGTCATCATGTACAGGTAAGGAATGAGATTGTCTTGCACAAGTGATGGCTGACACTTTGTACATAGGCCGTATGGTAATCCAGTCCCTTATAAGAAGTATTGGAAGGCGTATGAAGACATTATGCGATCAAATGGTGGTCGTCCCCATTGGGCAAAGGTATGTCTTGATGAAAGGATCAAAAGGAAAGCCAGATATTTATGGTATTGTATATATAGGCACATGGACAAAGCTCACGAGAACTGGAAGCATCATACCCAAAGTTACGCGCTTTCCTTCAAGTCCGTGAGAAAGTTGATCCAAATGGCATGTTCCTGAATGATTACCTTAGACGACACATTATGTTAGAGAAACCTATTCACACAGCTGCTATGCTATAAACAATCAACAATTTGGCTCTTTTACCTCCGTTCAGCCGCTCATTTACACACTGTTTGAATGAATGCAAGCCATTTGGATTGGGTTAAACGGGAAGGCAAATAGGGAAGCTTGCATGATTGTATTGATAAATCAAAACATGTCTCAAGTACTCAACTTGTTGCACAATCAAAGCGCCATTGTAGAATAGATAATGTGCTCATTGTCAATAGAAGTAGGAGAAAGAGAGATCAAAATATAAATGCAGGATGCAGTTCTTTGTTTAATGCAAGTTAAGGGGGGATTTGGGGTAATACTACTACAGAGATGCATGACTTAACAGATAACTAAGGAGAAGAAGAATGGTATATGTGGCACATGCACACGACCTAATGAGGCGTGTGAAGACCAGAATTTACGCGAGTGATGGATGAATGGGTAAATAAACGTGCTCTGTGTTGTGTGTACAAATGAAAGGGATTATGGCTGATAAGGTGGTGGTGGCGATTGAGAAGTATGGTGATCAGCAGAGGATGTTGTTGTTTGTGGTGGTGATGAAGATTGCATTAGCCTGTATTGAAGCTGCAGTTGTTGCATGGAAGGACCAGCTTCAATATCATCCTCTGGATGGCGTCGTAAATGATGATCAGATATAGCAACACGAGATACTGATGGTGATGTAAGTACCAAGCTTGATGATTGTTGCCTTTGCTGTTGTTGCTCATCATATGAAAAGGCACTTGCAAACTGGTCAAAAGGAAGTGAAGATGGTTTGCTGCTGCTGGATGCATTAATAGGTGCACATGATGATGAAAGTCCTGGTTGTGATGATTTCATGTTGGAAGGAGAAGATGCTTTGGTGGATGATGAAATACGATGTGTATCATTATTGTTGCTATAACTCGATTCACGTCGTCGTCTTCGATGGCGTCTGCATACTACAAAAGCTACCACTGCAATCATGGCTGCACCCACTACGCCTACAACACCAGCAATAACATGCACTACATTGAAAGCTTTGCTGTGATGGCTTGCAGAAAATGTTGCATGTCCTTCTGTTGGCTGCTGCTCCCTTATTTTGTTTCCCGATGTCAATTGATGGTAAGGCAATAACCGAAAAAGGAACAAGAAGGAATGATACTTACTGTGTTTCTGCTGCCAAGACGATGGCAATAACAGAAAACAGGAAAAACAACCGCATATGGGGAAGGTGAATAGTAAGAAAGTGGAGAAAAAAGAAGAGAGAAAGAAAAGAAACACTGCACACGGCAAGTGGGACCTGCTATTTTGCCTTATATTGACCCAAACCTTGCACGCCGGAAACGCAGGAAAGACTTGCGGATCCTCAAATCCAAAGATTGGACCCGCAGTGTACCAAATCAAGAAGTTCTCGAATGCTTACACTTGATGACTGACTTGTGATTGCCAATATAGGTGAACTATGTTTCCTTGTTACATTCTCATCCAATAGCATATTTTATTTAGCTTGATCATATAAGAGAAAAGCAAAAGTAAAAGACTATCAATCAAGTCCCAAACATATCTTTCACTTCCATTGTACTCGTTTTATCACATTGATGAAATGCCGACAGAAACTCGAGAAAATGGATAAATGCCGTTTATGTTTAAAGGCTAACGCAAAGAGGAGCATCAACAGATGACATTACCATGGCATGCACGTAATACAAGATACAACTTCATCTCTTGTTTTGAAGCTAATTCATCTTTTATTACTTGTTAGGTTAAACATGATATAAGACGAGTGATAAATGGGGGTGTCATCATCACCAATAATGGTGTGGGATAGCTGGGGAGGATGAATGTGTCAAATACCGCAACCAACTTCCTGTAACGCAACGCGCCTCTTCTTTTGTGTCTTGCATTCCAACCCCCAATGCCAGATACTGCCACTTCACAACTAAACGAGCACGTCCAAAAGATCTCCAGCATTCACAAGAAGCAACCACCCAAATTGGAGTACTTATACCACTACAATGACGCCATTAAAGGATACGCTGCAGAATTGACCATCTTTGGACGCACCTATCGATCCCAATACTACAGGAAGAAGAAGACAGCCAAAGAAGCCGTGTCAGGCATAGCATTATATGATCAAGCATACCTGACCAAACCAAAGATACCACCACTTCAAGAAGAACCTTTGGATGAAGCAGATACTTCAGCATGGCAGTCGTTTGCAAAGGGGAATACTGTTATTCCTCCTACAACTCCAACTAGAGCATTATCCCCAACCAGCAGCACCAACAACAGCAGTATATCACCTAATCCTTCAGCAGTTCCACGAGCCAATATGGTTCAACGTGTACAGCGTTGGTTAGATCAATCACTGAATGATCAGCACGCCAAATCATATATCGTTCTATTGCATGAACTTGTACAAGTGCTTGCCATTGAACCACCACGATACACAGTTGCACAAGCATATCACGCCATTGGTGGCAGAACCCATGCACCATACACTGCTACTCTTTTCGTCGACAATCGTGTTTTTTCAACACCTGAACCACAGGACACAGTTCATGATGCAAAGAATTATTGTGCTTACTATGCCATAGTCGCTTTGGTATATGATGTCTGTGGAGTATCAGTCTATCAACAACAACAACAGCCACCATCATCATCTCCATTTCAACCATTACAATCACAACAGCAACCAATATCTCCTTTCCAACAATCACATCCACTACAACCACAAGCTTCTGCACTTCCATCAGGCGTTTTGACATGTCCTTTGCCAGAAATGAGTCTTCCACCAGGGATCAATAAGCGACCTATTATCTCCACTTTCAACAAAACCGAGTCTGCAATGCTGAACGAGTTGGCGAGCAAATTGCAGTGGGAAATACCAACTTATGACATTGAAAACAGCATTGATGAACGCACTAAGAATCCCATCTTTCGATGCACTATTACACTACAACCTGGCAAAGACAAGCAAACATCTAATGCACAACAACAACAACCTTATGTCATCTTGGGTACACAATGGTGTCAAGCAAAGAATCAAGCCAAGCATTGTACAGCAGCTCAGGCACTAGAAGAATTATCCAAAAAAGGATTATGCGTGATTGTTCGTGATTGAAGGCCGAGTTCCCTTTAGTTCTGTTCAATATGTCATATGTATATATAGCAAGCTTGATAGTAATAGTAAAATAGCATGTATGATTTCTTCACCTTAGAATGATGGATCAAATGTCTGATAGTAAACATGAGGAGAATGGGATGCAGAATATAGAATGCATCATTGATGCGTCATGACACGTCGGATAATCATTCTCATGATGGAACTAAAAGGAAGGGCTATCAAAGGATATACATGACTCAAGTAGCTATTGTCAGGCACCAACATGGAAAAAGATACACCCAAGGTTTCCTTGTCGTTGTACTGCTTTGCTCATCCCGACAATGTATCAAGGAGAGAGAACGTTACAGTAGTGTATAGTCTTTATAGCTGATTTCCGGCCATATCCGAAATGAATCTTGTCTGGTAGAGTGAAGGATTAGAATTGCCGTAGCACAATAGTACATGACAAGGGGCTTGGGCGGCATATGATTCATAATGGTGGGTGTTAACCCGTCCATTTCCGACAAACAAGATCGTCATCGACTGCCTTTTTTGCTAATGCATTGTGATATAAAGCAATTGGCATGTGGCCGATTAGAACAAGCCAGTGCCCTTTTTACTTCTCTCTTTTTCTATTCTTCTTCCTTTTACAACAAGATGTCTGCAGTCAGCCAATATTTCATTGCTTCTGTGCAAGAAAACAAGTCATTGGCACCCAAGAAACCTATTGAGCTATACAGCAACCAATACTTTGCAGCATGTACAATTGGTGGTATCCTTGCATGCGGGTAATGTATTTTATCGACAAGGACTAATGTTCCACTTTTGTATTCACACACGCGATGATTTTATCATTAGTCCCACTCATGCTCTAATGACACCTTTGGATCTTGTAAAGTGTCGACTTCAGGTAAATAAGTCATTTTACTTGTTACTGGATAAGAAATTTATGCAATCATGCATACCATGTAGGTCAAACCAGACTTATACAAGGGCATTGTGGATGGATGGAAGACAATTATTCGTACTGAAGGCATGGGAGGATTGCTGGTTGGCTTTGGACCCACAGCAGTTGGTTACTCTATGCAAGGTGCTGGCAAGTATGGTCTTTACGAGTATTTCAAATACAAGTATGCCGACATTGTTGGTGAGACAAATGCACACAAGTACCGTGGTCTATTGTACCTTACGGCTTCAGCATCTGCTGAATTTTTTGCCGACATCTTGTTGTGTCCCTGGGAAGCGCTCAAGGTGCGACAACAAACATCATATCCTCCATTTGCACGTGGTACTATTGAAGGATTCAAGAAATTGAATGCTGCTGAAGGTCTTAAAGGCTTTTACAAGGGTATTACACCCCTTTGGGGACGTCAAATTCCTTATACCATGATGAAGTTTGCATCTTTTGAAGCTACTGTCGAGCTGATCTACAAGACATGTCTCAGTAAACCAAAGCATGAATACAACAAGTTGCAACAGGTATGATGATAGGATGACATATATGTCAAGACATCATTTATTAACATGTATTATGTATAGCTTGGTGTTAGTTTTGCTGGTGGTTATATTGCTGGTGTCCTGTGCGCTGCTGTTTCTCATCCAGCTGATGTGGTTGTGTCCAAGCTCAATAATCTTCCCGAAGCTGCACCTGGAGAACCTAAAACGGGTGCTATTCAAGTTGCCAAGGAATTGGGATGGAAGGGTGTCTGGCGAGGACTTGGTCCTCGTATTGTCATGATTGGTACATTGACTGGTCTTCAGTGGCTCTTTTACGATACATTCAAGGTCTATGTTGGCTTACCTACCACAGGATCCACACCTGATAATGACAACCAAAGTAAGATAGAAGAAATCGAGCAGTAGATAAGCTTAATTACTCTCTCGTTTGTTGTAAATACACACTATTGTTATTTGGTTACAATCATTGATGGGATTACACAGGACTATGTTGGATTGGGATCATCTTATCTGGATGGTTGTGCAAATAGGCTAGTGTTACCTAGCTTTGGCTGTGTTCATCATTCTTTGTGTAAGTATTGGCAAGGTCATGGTCAATGAAAAAGTGGATGTTTAAGCGTAAAAGACATCCATTTAATGTCAAAATAAATAGCACAATGTAGTATAGGAAGACAAGTGAAAAAAAAATTTGCTCCGTAGAGCTATCCATCTCAGAGAGTTAGTGTCATCCTTGTGCAGGGGCCATGCTAATCTTCTCTGTATCGTTCCAATTTTAAGAAGTGACAGAGGTCCTGACGGACATGTCATTTACCCTAGGAATCAATCGCTATTTAAGGACGTTACTTCCGACTCTTTGTCAACTTGTGGGTCTAATCCATAATACACTTTACTCCCCTTTTCTCAACAATCCACCCTCCTTTTCCACTGTTTTTGCTCTTTATTTGAACGTAGAAACTTGTAGCAACTATGTAGCAATAAAGGTATTCAGTCAATGGCAGCAATGGTGCGAAAGAGAGGTGCATTCAGCCAAAACAACTCATGGAAGCGAGCAACAGTGTCAATCTCGCCTTTTCTTTGACACCCAAATGACAAAGACAGTACTACCATGTCATTCCCTGTTGGAGCGAGTGAACAGCTTTGTCGAATAGCTATAGTTGGATGTTCGAGTGCAAGTAGAGAAGCAGACAACGTCAAGTTTACTACCAGCATCCACTTTTGGCGATTTGGTGTTCCAGCATGGTTATCCAGCCCACTGAAGTGTTTAGCTCCTTTTGAAAGTCTATAGTTATGATGAATGAAAAGTAGATCGATTAAAGAAGAGGATTCGAGATCAATCAAGACACTTTATTAGCTGAGAGGTGCTTATGTCAATATGGAAGAGCATTGTTGCTTATATGGCATCAGGATTATCATAGGGATTGAACTGGGATGTTGGTGCTTGCTGAAAGTACTTGGATGGCTATCTGATCGAATCAATTCACACAATGACAACAACATCCTGCCTTTGAAAGCAACAACTGAATCAATTCTTTATGTCTGACTCATGTTACCACATTGATATAGTATGGGGCTGTGCTGATGAAGAATAGCAATACCAAGGAGTTGGAGTGGTTAGCGAGATTCAAGTATACAGGTGGCAATCCTGCTCTCCTTCCGCGGTTTGACCAAATCAGTTTCATGCACTTTTTCAGGACAAAGCCGAGGATGCTTTTCAAGTCTCCGGTGAGAAGAACCAATCCTTATCGTGTACTCTACTTCCTTTCGCATGTGAAGACACCTTCATTTTCGCACGACTCCTTTATTGCTCATTGGATTCCACTACGTCAATGCACAGCATAAGCCTTCATATTCTATTTCCACCATTCTCACCCGATACTTGCATGTACATGTTGTGCACTTTGATTTCTCCTTTTATCCTTTTACCGAGTAAACCAAAGCAACAACAATACATTGCATATATTGAATCCACCTTCTTATGCTGTTCATACTCAGAATGAGTGATGATTATGACTGGTTTTCAGCGATGTATGAAAGGATGCTTGCTTTTTGGGGAAAGGTGTGTTTTCTATACTTTTACAACTCAACCTAATAAAACGTGGGACAACCCAGCACTTGAATCCGACTATCCTTATGCGGAGCAACCCCTGAGCAAAAAGCTGTGCGGAATTGTACACACTTTGGCCAGGGGATCCTTTTTGCACAATAGGGCACTTGTAGCACATCCTGACATAAATGTCGAGAGGGATTATGGCCCCATCATCACAGACCACCACCAACTTTATTCATTAACTTGGGACGTGCACGTGTGTGGTTTTGATATATGTATTTCCGAGGAACATGGCAGAAATACATGTTGCTGAGTGCTGAAAAGTGCTGGCTGTGTACATGATAGTCCTTTTGCTCTATCACTTTCCGATATGGTATTCCTTTGCATCCAAAATAAAAAGGAAGATAAGCCAACAAATCACCAAATACAGACACATGTTAATGTTGGCTGCGTAAAAAAGTCATGCATAGATGTTAATTTTATGTGTTATTGTTGCCTTATTCCCCAACATGATCGCCAAAACTGTCAGGCACACGGAACTAGAATTCACAATGTCACCGTGTTCATGTTTGGTGACCCGGATCTCAACAAGGGCGACAGGGCGTCAAGACACTTCCAATTGAAGTGAGTCGACACCTTCCATGTCCCTGCATTGGATGCTTTTTTTAGCAATGGGGTCGATCACTGTTACACAAGGATTTAAAATGATCAGAAACAATGACCAGAATAGATATGATCACGCACTAAATAGAAGCAAGTCATCGGGATCTTTGATGCAGTGGACTAAAGCAGAATGCATCATAGGAGAAACATGTTAGTGAGATTCAAGTAGGAGAAGAAAATGGCTGGGGATGTTGGATATACAGGGCGAAAAGTGTATATAGAAGGGTGGAGCCTGAATTAGGCTACCATGTTCCAGACCGTTGCTGAAGAAAGGAGCACACAACAGGGCACAAAAAAGCACACACCATCACACACGACACGCTTTTGAAATTCATTGTGTCACCCATACAGGATCCTTTCCTTTTTGGCATCAAAAATGACGGATCGGGAGCGGGGTCAAAAGATGATGGTAAAGTAGGATCCTTGTACCAGTATATAAACCACCACCCCCAACTAGTCGTTTTCTTCTTCATTTTTCACTTTTCATTTTCTGCAAATCACTCAATCTACGTCATGGCTTCACGATTCGTCGAACACTTTGATATTGATACGCCTTTACCTGATACTGTATTCGAGCAAGAACCCCAATCACCTACACTTTCCACCGCGTCAAGCTCTTCATCTTCATCATCTTCATCCAATGCCGCCGATCACAACAAGAATCTGACAGTCAAGTTAAAGCGATTCATTGGCACTATTCGCAAAAAGGATTCTTACCAACAGCAACATCGAAATCTATCTGCCATCTTTTCTTGATCTGTCATCATTTGACGACTCTTATCCTCCTTCTCTTTGTACATAACATCCCACTCGTTTTTCCTTTTTACACACACACACGTCTCTTTGTTTGCTGTTTACACCTTATATGTTAATTATATACCAAATGGATCACTATAGCCGATCCAATACGTTCTCTCTCTCTCTTTTTGCTCATATATATATATACGCTGTGCATTGAATGCACAATAAAGTTCATCAAGTAATCAACATTTGTTTAACTCAAAGCTGTGTAACGAGAATGGATTCATTGTGTTGTCATTGTGTGAACAAGTAGAAAAAAAAGAAAGGATGTAATCGACTATGCTGCTTTTAAGAAAGGAAGGGTTGCTTTTCTTCATCCTTTTTCTCGGTGGTAGTGGACCAGATTTGTTCATCTTGTTTGTCAGACAATGCAACAGGTTCGTATTCATCGTGAGCTGAGACCATGATTTGGCGAATCACCATAGCAATAGCAAGAAGGAATGCACATACACCACCAGTGATCATGCCACGCACAGCAGTGCTTTGTTCATTCCACCAAGTCACCAAAGGATCGACAAGTGCGGAACCACATCCTTGTTGAGTAGCGTGTTCTGGAATCATGTTGGGAAGTTCTGTAATATAAATGCATTAGTTTCAGGTGTTGGATGGAAAGAAAGAAAAAACGGGTGATTAATTAAAAAGAGACTTACCAGATGGCATGTCGTCATGTTGTTGTTTCTCCTGGGTTTGATCATCATGATTCATGTTCTCCTCAGCAATCATAGCAGGACCAGGAAGCAAGAAACCAGTAAGAGGATCCACTGTCCAACGTTCCACTTTACCATTATCAAAGACATCCAAGATTTGTTGACCAGCATTGGTTTGAACCACTTGTTCGCCATTGATCTCAGTGATACGCTCTTCAATAGCCATACGACGAAAAGTGGTACCATCATCCAGCTTGATTTCATCCAAAAGTGTTGCATGGACTTCGACATTAGCAAGACCAATATCAAAAGTATCTTCCAAGATGGCGGCTTCTTCTTCAGAGGCGATTGTCAGTTTTTCTGGGTTTGGTGCAACAGCTGCTTCCACTTGTACATTCGACACCCCGACGTCAATGGGTACACCATTACAATGCAACTATAATCATGTAAGCATTCATGCACTATGCATTAGGGATCTTACATACCTGATTCTCAATCACATCAAAGGATACTTGAACAGCCATAACACGCTCGGCAAGCAATGAACCATCATCGTCAACAAGGTCGTCAGTGCGTGTTACTGTAACATACAAGTGTTCATCGCCTTTAACATTTGCTGGAACACCTGCAACGTCAATAGATGTGGTGGATAAGTCTTGAAGAGGAGCTGCAAAGGCTGAAGTCGTCAAGTAGCAAAGAAAAGGAATGGTGATAAACAAGCAGTATGGTGGTAAGAGTATTGTTCACATTAGTCCCGAATGCCTTTCTTCAACCTAGTCCTTCAGCACGATCCCTTACCTGCTCCAACCAAAGTGAGAGAAACGAGCGATGCAACTTTGCTTAGTCTCATAATGGGAAAGTGCTTGGATGAGAAGAAGAAAAGTGAAGAGTAAATAAGCCGACGACGACACAATGTGCATTATGAGCTTGTTGGCTCTACGTCATTTGCCTTTGATTGGATGACATTTGTGCTATTATCGGGTTATATCCCTTCTTCCTCCTTTTGGGCGCATAACAATCTACCACATGTTTCCATACACGCTTTGGTGTGTCTTGCTTCTTTGTATTGCTTCTTTAGCCCATAATCCACCTTCCTTAATGACTCGTATCACACATCATCAGCATCCTCCTCCTTCTTCCTCCATTTGCATAATTTGACAAGCAGCAGCAGTGTGTGCAACGTTGCGCCAAATGTACAAATACGCATGCAACAACAACATCATCATCATGACATCCTGCTACGGCTTACTTTACTTTATGGTATAAACGCTAATGAGTTATGAAGATTGTCCCTTTGTTTATCCAAACGCCCAATCAAAAACTCTTGGCTGCAGCTTCTTCATCCCTATTACCAGACACGGCAGTCTAGTTCCGAGATTAAAGTGTACTACATCAACATGTCTGTCACTGTAGCCATAGTAGTAATTGCTCGCAGTTTGCTATTCCATATCGGAAATTTGCATATCCCCTGCAGCATAGTCATTATCTTTCCACTTGTTAATAGTGTCAATAAAGGCAATTCTTTGTCAGTGCAATCATCTGTGTCCTTATCTCGCTTGATGGCTATCACATACATAATACATCATGCCCTTTTAATACCAGTCATCATAAAGAAAGCATACTAGCTTGTATTTTCAACTGCTTTCTCCGAGATGCAAATCATGACCAAAATCTAGCACTAATATGCGCTTATCTTGACCAGCACTATAGTCATAGTAAATAAATACAGATGAGCATGACCATGGATAGCAGCTCTTCGGACTTTTTACCTGATAATCTGTGTAGAGCTAATCAATGCATTGAAAATCCAGCTGTCATGGGCGTTTTGAAAGTTTAACAAGCATTGTCCTGTTGTCGCATCCCAAACTTTGAGCGTTCGATCATAGCTGCCTGTGACAACACGATCCTAGAAAGCATGAGCAATGAATCAGTATAAGTATACCATCCTTTTTATGCACTGTAATTGATCCATGTGCACACATTTCGAAAGAAATAGCAACATACCCCACAACAATCCACTGTACGAATAAGTTGATCATGCCCAACAAGTGTTGCTTTGCAGTCACCAGTATTGGCATTCCATATTTTAAGCAATGCATCTTGTCCACCACTGATAATCCTCCCAGCCATGGGATCATATTTTGCACATGCAAGACCACGCATATGCCCAACAAGTGTTCGTAAGCATTCTCCAGTATCCACATTCCATATTTTAAGTGTGCCATCTCCTGAAGCTGAAACAACATGTGATGTACCCGATACATGCTGTAGTGCATTGACAGGTCCACCATGGCCATCGAGACGACGAATTTCTTTTGCTGTATTCTGATCCCAAACACGCACTGTACCATCACGTGATGCACTTACAATCCATCCATTGACAATGCAAACATCCAATACGCCATTGGTATGTCCTCGTAAGCGATGTACAGGAACCAGTGCTGGTAATGAGTGCCAAATAACACATGTACCATCTGATGAGCCAGATACCATCCAATGACTACCATTATCGCGTTGAATCTTGAGACATAAAACACTCCCATCATGATGTGTACGACTGGCAACACATGTATATGTTGCCAAATCCCAAATTCGTATAGAGTGATCTCTGCTTCCACTGACAAGATATCGATCATCATATCGCATAATACAATACACACTATCAGTATGTCCAGTCATATAGCGAGCTTGTGCTTGTCCTCGTTGCCATCGTTTTTCTAAAAGCGAATGATGACGATAGTATTCAAATGCTGGTATCACTGAATGCTTGATTCGAGCATTAAAATGTCGAGCCAATAATGTGCGCCATAATCCATCATCACTGCACACTGCATGCATATGTCGATTTGTCCTTGATAGCCTTGCAATACTTGCACAATCGAGATGGATAAGTACAAGTTGGATGACTTCAGGTGGAAGTCGTTGCAGAATATCACCTATCAAATGATCTGATTTAGTAAAAGTAGATCTTGATAGTCAATGAAGCTATCATATAAGCTTACATGATGGTAAAGATGATGATGATGATGCTGCTGAAAGAGAGGATCGGTTCCTTAAACCGGAGAATTTCAACAAGGCAAAGCAACGTTGCTTCTTGGAAGGTTGTGATGTGTTGTTAGATATCAATGCATCACTTGATGATGTGATAGGACGTCGATTCAAACATCGAGTCACTGTATGACCATCCTTTTGGGTGATTACAGCGATATGTGTGGTATTGGAAGAAATGGATGAATTGTGTTGCTGTTGTTGATGTTGGTGTCGTCCACTCTTGTTGGATGAATATAGTAGCGAGAACAATTTGGCCGAGGAAGTGTAGAGCTGTGTCATTGAAAGGGGGACTGCAGCACGAGACGAAAGAAGAGAAAAGTGTTGCAGTAGTAGACAAAAAGTGAAGAAAAAGGGAAATGGAGGGAAACTTTCCGTTTGTTGATGCTGGTCTTGTATGTATGTGTTTATGCACATGCTATTACACGCGCCATGGTGGAAGTTCAATCTCTCTTTCACTATGTAAATACAATATCTCAATACAATATCTAAATGACACGATCTGAATGCTTCTTATCTCGTTTATCATTGCAGCCGATTGATTCTCCTGCTTTTCGACGAAATTTCCGAATAGTGTCAATGTGCATCATCTTTACGATTCTCGTGTTGTTTGTTGTTTGTTTTCTAGCTTGTCCCTTGTAGGTCAATCATCATGTTGATCCCAATGCATATGTCCTTGCACATAATTAACGCCGCACTTGATTCATATACAATGTCATTGTGCAGCGAAAACATGCTCGAGGAAGGATCATGGCACTAAAAGATTGAGATAAACTCTTGCTAGTTATTGATAAAAGAGCCAATGTAAGTGATTAACACTGGTACTACTAAGATGGTATCATCATTTTCGACTTGTTAGCTGAAACTTCTAACTCATTTCGTCATTTCCCTCGTAAACTTTCCTACCCGATGCGCTTCTTGCAGCATCCACTTGTTAGATCCAGAAAAGTCTGGTCTTATGACCCAATGCATGATGGATATGTATAGCTAATTTGCATGCTCATAATAAAATGATGGTACTTCTTGCACCTTTACCACTAATTGCTCGAAAACAGCACTATCCAATGATCATGTATACATTGAGTTTGCTTTGGATGTAAAAGCAGGATTCATATATATGTACCTGATAGGTACACCCCTGCGTCTTGAAGACATGTCGCATATAAATCTGGTGAAACAGGCACTATTCACGTGGCTGTTCTTGTTAACAACACTATTATTATACTCCAATCCACCTATCTCCATGATCATCAAAGTGTCATCCCAAATATATTTGTGCCTGACATGTGATACATAGCTGCAGTATCCACATATCATGTGCTTGAGATCCTTGCTCAAAGGCAGCTCACTTTCCAGCATACCGGCAGAACCAGTTGATTGTAGTGTATATGCTTACATCCATATGTGATATCACATGACAATGTGCTATTAGTTGTATGGTACTAGTAAGCATTGTGCTACTATACTATGGGCAGAATACTGCTTAAGTTGCTAGATCTTCACTATATCTCACAACATACATGCTCCTCTCCTTACTTGGTATATCATTTGTATAAGGCACTTCACAAATCCTCTAAGAAACCCAATGTATCCAAACCAGGGCATTAAGTATCATCCCCTACAGGCACTGTCGCATTTGATCCCTTCACATCCCCCTTTCGGTGATATTGTCATCATCAAGACGACGTTGGTCAATGCGTATATGATGTACTTTAAGTGTGATACCTACTTGAAGCATCCTTTTGGTATGCAGATACAATCTGCCTTATTCATTGACGTATATGTGTGTGAGTGACTAATTGGTCATCTTTGCTAGTCTTTTGCATATATCTCCTTTTCCTTTGAATCTTCACAGTATAAGCATCACTTGATGCATTGCATAAACTTGATCCAGATGGCAGGTACATCTTATCCAATAGGATCCTTTCTTTATTTGCATGTGGGAAACTTGTGGCAAGATACACATTTGGGATCACCCATAGTATGATATCAATTGAGCAAGAGTCATACACAACAACTTGTCACTAGTAGTATGGTTTCTAATTCTGTCACCATGTTCGGCGATATATTTAATCTCCTAGTTGATGGATACATTTGACAAAAAAGGATCAAGAAGCTACATATTCCAAAACGAGTGACGATTGCTGAATGACGCGTCTGTATATACGTGGAATGGCTAAGAACACAAGAGTATAGATGATCTTGTGATGAAGAGATCGATCCACCGGCTGATACCAAATCAAACTTTGTTGTTCGTACCTTGAAGCATGGTATACGACGACGGAGAAAAGCTACAAGTGGAGGCAGTGAATGTTTAGGTATGTTGTAGACTCGTCCAAGTCACCATGAAACCAACCTTTTCCTTCTCTTTGTCACTTACCCTTTATGGCGGAAGCTTCTTTCTCTTACTCAACTTGCTATCTCTATTCTTCTGGGATACATTGCGTCTAGGCAGCTTGCGTAGAAAAGGCTTTCGATGAAATGGTTAACGTTCTTGCGCCATCATCCACCACTGGGATGGGATGCCAAAAAGCAGCTCATCAAGTCTACCAAAGTACGGCTGATTGCGCTTTGCTCGTAAGCAACTTTTACTCATAAGAAGAAGAAATGTTGAAGACTTACTTGTCAAGATAGGTTCTTGTCGCTGGGAGGTTTCTTGGTGAGCTGCAGGACAAAGAATGACCTTGTGTAACATACATCACTGATAGGATTATGCATAGTTTGGATACAACTTGGTGGCCATGGCAAGTGTTATGGTGTTGCCTAACTTTATCAGCCATTTTCGCATTGTGGAGGAATTGCAAGTCTACACTATTATCATTACTACCATGATGCTCGGCGCTTTTGTTGGTGCCTTGTTGAGTGGTCCATTGGCAGATTTTCTTGGTCGTCGGGGTCTTGCTCTTCTTGGTTCTTTGTTATGCATGCTGGGCAATTTACTACTGGTGGCAGCTGATGAAATGGCAAAGATATATGCAGGACGTACCATTGTTGGTATCAGCGTTGGGTAAGTATACATACATTTAATCCAATCATACTATCATGTGACTGACGCACTTTAAGAATGTTGTCAATGGTAATACCACTTTGTAAGTCACTGGATTTGAGCTCTTGACACAAAAACTGTGTACCTGATCAACAAATGTCCATGTATATACAGATATCACAGAACTTGCAACACCTAGTTATCGAGGAAGACTCATTGCATTCCATCAACTATGCATCGTTCTTGGTATATCAGTCGACTTTTGGATCACATTTGGATGCACAAGGTTGGAAACCAGTCGCTCATGGAGGTAATATTACATGCTATATCTATTCGGGGTCATTAAGCAACTTATAACATAGGATTCCACTTGGTGTACAGCTGATACCTAATGTTATCTATGCATTTGGCTTGTTTTTTGTTCCTCAAAGGTATATCTGATTATTAGCCCATGTTGGATTTGGAGATTTGCTGATACTACTATTCAATTGTAGTCCCAGATATCTTATACAGAAACATCGTGACAAGGAAGCAATAAGGACACTGGCTATGATACGAGGAAATGGCAGTACACGACATCGAGACGTGCTGATGGAGTTTGCCGAAATCAAGCAAAGGATATGCTTTGAAGAAAGATACACCAAGAAAGGATACAAAGAGCTATTTCGTAGCAGCAGTGATAATAATCTTCGTCGTGTGATTCTCTCATGTGCATGCATGGCGTTTCAACAACTTATTGGAGCCAATACTCTTATGTAAGCAAGCATTAAGAGATTGAAGACTTGCATTATTCATCATGGAATCACTAACTGATGGTCAATTAGGCTTTATTCTCCAGTTATATTCCGTGCTATTGGGCTTAATGGGCATGTGGCAACACTTTTTGGTAAGAGAGTACTTGGCATGATTGTGTGCTTGACTCATTATTGATACTTATGGTATAGCAAATGCCATTAGTGGACTGGTGATTGTTGCTTCAACAATACTACCTGTATGTTATGTTGATCGGTGGCGTCGGCGAAACGGGATGATCGCAGGAGCCTTGCTGTGTGCTGTATGGATGGCAGTTTTATCAGCTATATCAGCAGTTTATGGAAGTCGGTTTTCTGGGTTGCAGGACTTTTACGACGATATTTCAGGTCAAAGCACCACATTGTTCTTACGTGAACCACGTGCGAGCTCTATTGCATTTTTCGTTGTCTTTTACATATTCCTTGCCACGTATGGATGTCTTTGGGGACCATTGGCATGGATCTTTTCAGCTGAGCTCTTTCCAAATGGTAAGTGAATTACAGTATCTCTATTACCTTACTCATCTTGATTGTTAAACATAGGTGTCCGATCTAAGGGATTGAGTATTGCTACGGCTACCAATTGGTTCTTCACCTTTGGGGTAGTAGAGCTATCACCTATTGCATTCAACAGTATTCAGTGGGTAGTTTTTGTCATTTATTGTGTTTTCTGCATTTGTATCGCCATCATTGTCTATCTTTACTTTCCGGAAACAAAGGTAACTGCTAGAAGAATGAAGTGTGATGGTATGTCTCATCGATTCATTTCAAAGGGCATGTCATTGGAGGAAATTGATCTGCTATTCAGTGCCAACTTCAAGTCTTATGATCCTAATTTACCACATCCTCGAGCAGCTAGTGAAACTCTGGAGCAAATTGATCAACGATATATCAAGGGTCGTAGAGTACTTCAATTTGGACATGATTATCCTCGTACATTAAGTCCAGAGCCTCCTACAACTCTACCTGAGAATATCATCAGAAATCCCTCACCTATACTTTAATACACAGTTCAAAAAGTGAAAGGACTTGTTCTTTTATTAGAGAAATGAAGGATGAGCTATTGTTGATGGGAAGAAGTTGAAAGCTAGATTGCACTTGTTCACATGAAAGTTGAGACATGAACGTTATACTTGGATTGTTGCAGGGATTATTGTAATGGTTGACATGACCAAGACTTCAAATGGATAATGTGAGATCATCATGACAGGCATTAGAAAAGGATGGTGATTGTCTGTGTTCTAAAGTGTATACATGGAATAATGTTCTATGGAACGCGTTCTTTCCCTTCACTCGCCTAGTAATGTCTGCTCAAGTACATATGGCACCTTTCAACAAGAACTGGATCGTTGATTGATAATGCATTGGAGATTCTCTCATCATCATTTGGCAACCAATAGGTTCTAGGGGGGGGTGAATGGATTCATTAGCTTTTCTCTCTTTTTGATCAGCCTTAACCACCGACGCTCTTTATACCACTACACCTCCGCACAGCCTTTATCGATACGAATGCCACCTCCCATTGACGACACACGGCACCAGTCAGCTGTCAATGACAATATTGAACTGCGATCGTCCTTGGATGAAGACAGCTACCCTTTACAAGACCACGATCCAATGTCATCAGAGCGACTGCTATCCACTGACGATGACAGGCCAACCAAGACACAGCAGAAGCTCAGTCCACATAAGAAAGCACTTTTAAAGTCGTCAGCTATCAACTTGTTTTGGATAACATCATGGTAGGAGAATCATGCCATGAAAAAAGAGGCATAGCTTCGTATCACTGAAACCAATCTTTTCATTATAGGTACACGGTAAGAAAAAGCCGATTCAGGAACGACGAGTAGGATGGGATGTTGATGATATTCATTGTGTAGTTTGCTACATTCTTATCAGTTTACAACAAATGGATGTTTTCAGCCGAGCATTACAACTTTCAATTTCCTCTCTTTGTATCCAGTATTCACATGGTAGTGCAATTCAGCTTTGCTGGTCTGTCATTATTGCTAGTTCCTAGTATTCGACCTCCTAAACGACCAACTATCAAAGATTATATGTATGTCACAAGAATCAATGCAGTGGAAGATTGCTTATCAATAACGCGTATCATAGGTACAAGGTCTTTCCCTGTGCACTTGCCACCAGCCTTGATATTGGTCTCTCGAATCTCTCTCTCAAGACTATCACCTTATCCTTTTACAGTATGTGCAATATCAAGTTATGGGATAGATGATGTAAAATACTGACTTTTTCTTCAAGCCATGTGCAAATCCTCCACGCTTGCATTCGTATTGGTCTTTGCATTCTTGTTTCGCCTTGAGAAACCAAGCATCAAACTTATTGGGATTATCTTGATTATCATTGTTGGTGTGCTACTCATGGTATCTGATGAAACAGAATTCGAGTTGGTTGGGTAAGTGTCATATCCAAGTGGGATGGCATATATTGACAACCTTGTCAGATTTATAGCTGTCATGACTGCTTCAGCCTGTGGTGGTTTACGATGGTCGTTGACTGAAGTCCTTTTGCGCAAAGAAAGCATGGGCTTATCCAATCCCTTTGCATCTATCTTCTTTTTGGCTCCTGCTCAAGCAGTGGTACTATTGATCCTTGCAGCAGCTGTGGAAGGATACCCGACCATCTTTGGAAGCGTCTTTTTTGTCACATTGGAGGATGGATTATTCACAGTAAGTATCATATGTGCAAGATGACTTTGAAGAACTAACAATGTCTCCACAGGCACTTACTATCTTGATTGGAGGTGTATTGGCATTTGTGATGATCTCGTCAGAGTTTTTCTTGATCAAGCGTACATCCGTGGTTACATTAAGTGTTTGTGGTATCTTCAAGGTAAAATGAATTAATTCAAGGTGTATTTGGAATACTGACATTGATCATATAGGAAGTAGCGACTATCTTTATATCGACACTCGTTTTTGGTGATCGATTGACAGTCATCAACACGATTGGACTATGCATCACTTTATTTGGTATCGCTCTCTACAACTGGCTCAAATTGAGACGAGCAGCTGAACAAGCCCGTAAGCATATCCATGACGAGGAATTGCAACATCAGTTAGCCAGCACAGATGATACAAATGAGCATTTATCACCACCATCTTCAGGAGGACCCATGTACAGCATGGTAGCTGAAAGTACACCTATTCTACTTGTTGATGGCGCCATGACAAACTATCGGGAAAGCAAAGATGGTCTGGACAACAGTGATGATGATGATGAGCACAATAAGCGGTGGGACCAGTATGAACTGCGATAATACAATAGCAATATTTAGACTTGTATCACCTAGCACATATCAACATTTTGTATATGCCCCCCTTCAATGTATACACACATACATATTCGACATGATCTCGTTTTATACATACTACAATAACACAATCATGATTTTGCAGAGTTATCAAATCCACCATGCACTTTATCAAAACATTGCAACTACTGCTAAGAATGGGTGGGTATCCTTCTCGAACCAGCGATGGGGAATGTAAATGTGTTTGTGTATACAAAAGGAAAATGGGCGAATGAAAATCTATCAAGTCAAGGTATCTACTTGTTTGTAGAGATGACTATTGTCATCGACAACACGTTGATGATGGCCAATGATGGTCACCATGGAATTCGGAGTGGCTGGATAATACACGTGTTGCTGTTGATGCTGTTGGGAGGAGATTATGGGCCTTCTTGAAGAAGAGGAGGAATTGGGTGGAGAATCTGCAGCAGCAGCAGCACGACGACGTTGTGTACGTGCTACCACAGCTTCATATTGTGCCTTATCACGATCAATAGCTGATGATAAGGATGATGAAGCAGAGGATGAAGATGAAGATGAAGCTGATGATGATGTTTTGCCTTCAAGTGCATCCATAGCCTTTTCTCTTTCAATCTCGGTTGCACTGGCAGCAGAAATAGAACTACGTTGTAAATCAAGTGTCAAGTCATCTGGTATTGACATAGGACTCCGTCTTTTACGACGTTCTTTAAGTGGTGGTATATCAGGTACAGGTGGCACAGCTGAACTTGTCGTAGCTGGAAAAGGATAACTGTGTGAACCAAGTGTGCCACTACGAAAAGGTGTTGTAGGGCGTGATAATGATGGTGCATATGATTCGCCACTGATACTCGATGTTGTTGCTGATGATGGACTTCCACATAACATACTTTGACGCTCAATATCAATGGATAATCGCAAGTTGAAAGTCTGGATCATGGGTCGTGATGAAGATGACCGACGCGATTGTGGTTGCACAATGTCACCTTCATGTTGTTTTGTGCTTGTATTGCTTTGGCGGCGACTCATGCTTGGATGTGTATAATTGTTGACACGTCTGGCTAACATGGATGGTCGTGGTGGTGGTGATAATGCCGAACATACCGGTCCTGCCGGTAATGAAACATGTAACTGCTGTTTTGATGATCCTGCATCATTATTTGGCTGTTGCTTCTCTTTGTTCACTGTGTCTGTGTCTATATGCAGATTAGTTAATCACGCCATGGATGATATGGTATCTTGCTTTTACCTTTTTGTGCAGTGTAATAAGGATATTCATTGGTGCGTGCAAGTTCATCACTGCTATGTCGTCGTCTCGATATGCTTCTTGCAGAAGTGAATGCCTGACCAGTAGATTTCGGCCTAGAATCGGGTTGCTGCCTTTTATTGAACCATTTTAGTTTCGAAACCAGTTGCTTCCACTTTCGGGATACAGGTCGAGTCGTTGTAGATAGAATCGATTCACGCACAGAACTGCTGCCCTTATTGTGCGTTGAAAAAGATGGGTTCATTGGACATTGAGCCAGTGCTGATACGATAGGATACAAGAGAAAAGAAGTATATATATATGTGTGTGTGTGAAAAAGCGAGAATAAGAAGAAAATACGAGGAAGAAAGAAAAGAAAGGAAACTAAATGGTACAACACTCAATGTTGGACATGAAAAAAAAAGACATGTGCATCTGTACCACCATCCATTTTGCCACACGAGTGAGCTCTTTGTTTAGGAAAGAAGGCTGCAATAAAACCTTGGCACATTTGCATTCATCCCCCTTTCCCCTACCATCTCCTAATCGGATCTTCATCCGAGTATCATGTCGCGTGGTTTTTTTTGTTGTAGCAATAGCAGTAGATCATTTGTTTCTCATTGTACCATCTTTGTTCACAATAAAAACACTTACCGAGATTGTATTACTTTATCCTCTTTGTTCTCTACAACCAGTTATTGAACCATCTCCATCCCCAGCTACGATAGCAACCAGCTGCAGTATTCAGCTGGGATACCATCTGCCGTGTCACATTTGTTCGCAATCCAGCCCCAGACGAAGCACTTGCCTCATTTGATTGTTCTCTTGCTACTGTGAGTCTAGTAGTCTTATTCGTGCATGTATTATTCTTTTCTCCTGAAGCTTGTACTCCCCAAAACCCCCTTTCATCATTCGCATAACATAAATGAAGTCAATTGATTGTGATCCAAGGTCACTTTTTCTCATTCACATCCCAATGTACCAATAGTCCACTCCACTACCTGCATTAACTTTAAATCCCACATGGTTATAGTCATTAAGATGCATTAAAGTCTTTGTTGTCTTTGTTTAAGCATTTGATTCTCTACCCAACGTGGCTAGCTGATCCAAGAATTCATGCGGCGATAATATTGCTGTCGATCCATACGTGATCTTTTTCTTTTGATTGTTTTGCTAGTTAAGGTTATTGAGCCGAGATTAGTAAATCAGCCTATATCCTTATGATCCTTTCATACTTACAGTTGCAATCTGTTGTAGATTCTGATATTCCACATAGTTGCCACCACCTACAACGAAAACGATTGCCTCCTGGAAAGAAGCCTTGTGTTGACGTGGTGCTCGTGAATTGCGACTCAATTTGGGATCAAAGTACAAGTAATCATCTGCCTTGGATGGTTCGTTTTGGGGTGGATTCATAATGTCGCCAACAATCTTGCTAATGACAAGCTCTTTACGTGCAGGTAATAAGTTCTTGACGCCAGATAAAAGATTGTCGAAGCTGCCGCCTAATCCTCCTTCTTTCAACCGATCCGTGAGCTAAGGAGTACCAAATTAGTACCATTGTTTCTTCCTCTCCTTGTTGCTCTATCAGATATATCAGATACCTTGTTTCCAATACTGCTAAAGCCGCGGAACAAGTCATTTTGTGAGAATCCAGAGGATTGGCCAATTGATGGAGAAGAAATCATTGAAGTCATTCGCATAAGCTGTCGTACACTATGCTGTGAATTAGATCCTTTGCCAATAGATATCACTTAGATTGCCAACATACCGTTTGATATATTCCAAAGGCGTCATATCACATCCTGCTTCTCTCAATGCCTTTTCATATGCATCCATGTCTTCCTTTGGCACTTCATCTGCTGTGGATAGGTAGTAAATCAGGAATAAACGCATCTTGTCCTCTGGATTCTTCTTTTCTTGATCACGGATCACTTCAAGCAACAAGTTCTTGTTCTATACAAGCACATGTTGGTTAGTGGATAGAGTTAGCATGAAGGAATAGAATCTTTCTACCTGTCTGGTAATGTTTTCTTCAATCTGGAAAAAGGTATCAAGTTGCCGATCTTTGATCTTGTTGAGCAGTGCAGTTGCCACGTTCATGTGCAAATCAAGAGTAGCTTTTCGTGCAGTCAACTCGGGTAAGGCTGTGATGGCGGATTTCAAAGTCTTTGTATTGTTGGATAAGTCGAGTTGGTTGACATCTTCTAGCGAGTTAACACCGCTCATGCGCGTAATTTCTGCTGCATCACTCTTGTACTTGTTCAGCTCCACATCAATGTCCTCTTTAAAATAGCATCATTAACATACATGTCTTATCCTTCATTCTCGTTATGTACTAACCAGCAACTTGTGGAAAGGGATTCGATGCATTACGACTCCAAAAGTAATCCTTGTTCTCAATGTCATAGCTTTTTCTGGTCTGATTGATCTTTTCATCCGCCTATATGAAGGATATCAATACACATGTACACCACGTACGAAAGAATTGCGTCCTACCTCGATAGTGATTCGATTCAGTTTCATTTCGAGAACATCATGGATAAGAGATTGATATGTCCAAGAATGGCTCAACATGGGAGTCAAATCCATATTACGATCCAACAAGATCAAGACTATAGAAGCAAGATCCAAGTCAATATATAGCATGTTGTCAATGTATTGTTCATTTGTACCTGGTCTTTGCAAGTTGGATGAGCTGTTTGAGAAGAGATTGGCTCGTGAATTCATGACGTGATCACGTAGTTTGCTGTCTAACTTGGTGGCAATCATTTCTGCAGCATTTCCTCGTGGACAACGAATGATGGGGATGACGCCTGCATGAATACATGTCAATAACACATCAACACTTGAATCTTCCCATCCATCCTTACCCATAGTGACAATAACTGAAAAGAGAGAATTGACAGCTTTATCAATGGTTTCATCAATCAAAGATTCTGGTGCTCCAGGATTGTTAAGCGTGACAAACACTTGAGACTGATTGAGAGAAAATACGTCTGGATTGGTGCATATAAAGTTGAGATATTGATCGTAGACCTGTCAGATCATTGTTAATATACTATTGTACATCTTATCCAACTTCTATACCTGAGTAACTTGATCTGATGTCTCATTGGCAGCTGTGGTGGATGCCAGTTCTTCAAGAATTGGACGTGGGATGGTCGAACAAAAGTTGATGTAGTATGATTCATACAATCCACGGCTCATATCCTGTTATACCGCTTGTAAGTACTTCTCCAGATGCTACTCCTTTGATACATACTTCACAGATCTTCTTGACATTCTCTGATGTTGGTTCAACAAAGTATACAGCAGGGACATCTGGTAGAGAAGATCGGTCCTGTGAAAGCAGCCTGCCCATGGTCAGTCAAATACTCATCCTACTTGTACCATCCAAGACTTACATATGCACAGTGACACCGTTCTCGCGTAAGTCATTGACACGCATAATAGAAGAAATGATATCTTGACCAAACTTGTCGAAAATAAGAGCTTTCCAAAGCATGCCACCATTCTCGTTGCTGTTTGAAGAAGTTGAAGCAAGTGACGTTTCTAAAGCATTGTCGGCTTGGGTAGCGTTCAGATTAAGCATAGACGCGACAGCAGCTGGTTATATATAAAAGGGATCCATCAGCTTTGAAAGTTGCCATCATGGAGTAGTGTATAAGGTTGTTGTTGTCTAACATTCCCATACCATATTGCTCTGATCGTAAAGAACGTTCTTCTGTTCCACTATCGACAATAACTGGGCTTTGCATACTGTGGAGTAAAAGGAGTAGAGAGTAAAGAAAGTGCGAAAGACATTCCAGCTGACATTTGGCCAGACATGATTTGCTCCACGTTGCACACACATCCACAACCAACATTCATTCATCAAAAGAAGGTGAAGAACCATTTATATCGAACACATAATAAAAAAAAGAAAGCAAATATGGAACAAGCAATTAATAAAAAGGGGAAGAAAGCGAATATACATGTCGGGTGATTGATCGCCTCGACCAGCGAAAATCCAGTGGACTACTTGAAGTGATAAGCAAGTCTCACCTTACAATCGACACCAAAGAGAATGACATAATTAGAAGAGAGTTGGAGGGATAAGAAACATACAAAAAAAGGGGGGAAGAGATAGAGGAGGAGAGCTATATAGCATAAGAAGGTGTATATGCGTAAAGTGATCATACAAAGGAAAGAGAGAGAGAGAGAGGAAAAGAGAGCAAAAAGGTTATAAACACACGACGACGGCATAGATGCATATACAAAAGTTGGGATATGTAGAGTGAATAATAACAGTAGTAGTAATAAAAGAGTGTATGTGAGTGGAGGAAAGGGTAAAAAAGAAGATACCGTGATGTTGTGGACAATTTGTTACATCGACACCAGCTCCGGCCAGTAACGAATATCAAAAGGTGTGGAGGAGGAAGGTGCAGAGATGTTAGTGCCAGAATAGTCCACCACAGCAGCAGTAATGAAACGAGCCAGATCATCAAAAGCATTTTTATTCTCGTCAGCAGCTGTAGCATCAGATGTTGCTACTCCAATGGCTAGTGTTGGTTGCACATAGGATGACGGCGAAGATGATAATGATGATGACGATACAGCAGTAGTAGGAGTACTGGGAGTAGTAGTAGAAGGTGCCACCTAATTGTTCTATATAAGTATATCACAACAATGATACTTTTAAATGTGCACATACCTCATCATTTGTTGATGTCCAAACTGGTAGATAAGAGGATGGGTTATGTTGGTTGTGTTGCATATCACCAGAATTGCTACCTTGCCACAAAAGGGGAGTGCTAACGGATCGGGACATCGGGGTCCAATCCGACACGGTACTTTGATGCGGGTGATGATGATAAGCAAATGATGATTCTAGTGAAAAAGCATCTTCATCAAAGCCATGATGTGATGTCCATGCAGGTTTACAAGGCGATGGCGATAAAGTAGTGGCGTAAATCTGCTGATCAATCATGGATGATGCAGTAGCTGCATGTTGTCGAAAGTGCAATGTAGCAGGATAAGAGTCATACATTGAATTTGAAGTAGCTGGTGACATGGAAGGTGTCATAGGCAATTCAAATGCAGGGTCAATAGGACTAGAAGATGATGATGGTGATGCATCAGTGGCAAAACACATTGGTGGTACTGATGTTTGTGAATGCTGTTGCAAACGAGTGTGAGCTATAGTCGTTGCTGTAGTCGGGTGCATTCCGGTAATACCGCTATTGCCTATAATGCTATTGCTGCTGCTATTACAAGCGTGCGAAGATGTGGGAGATGACGATGTCACATGCACTTGCCCCTCATTGGTCACGCTGTGATGCTGTTGTTGGTGAATGGGTTCCTGACTATCCCATTCAGTGTACAACGGCTTACCAGCCGACCGTTTTTGCACTACAGCCACACGTTTCTTGTTGTTGCTTTCTTGTGTTTGCCTCTTTTCATCCTCTTCCGAATCATGTTGACGCTTACGACTTGTCGACAATGATTCTTCAACAGCATCATTTTGTTGCTGCTGTTGTTGTTTAGCCTTGGCACGTCTGTTTTGAAACCAAATTTGCACGCCACGAGCTGTCATTGACAATTCTTCAGCCAAGCTTTGTCTTTTGGCAGCACTTGGTTTGGGATTATCTTCAAAAGCTGCTTCGAGAATCCGAAATTGAGTACGTGAAGTACGTCTTCGATGCTTGGTTTCAAATGGATTGTAAAAGGTTGCCTTAAATTCACCATGTGGCTGTTGACTATTGCTGCTACTACTTTCTGCACCACTTTTTGTCTTTGTTTCGCTATCTCCTAATGATGATGATGGCGTTAAAGATGAGCCATAATACGCTTGGCTGCTATCAGGTGGTGGTTGAAAGCCTTGTTGCAAGTCATCCACTGAAGAATACATCGATAAAAGCGATGATGATGAAGATGATAAAGGCATACTACTGCCATTGCTGCTATTTGTTGTCTGCTGCTGCTGTTGAAGAGCGAGATGTGGTGGGCATAAATGATTGCTGTTAATATTTCTTGTGCTGCTCATTGTGTAGTCGGTGATAGTCATAAGCATACAATAGAAAGTACAAGTGAAAGAGATTTACAACACGCCAAGGACGCGCTTGAAAAGAGCAAAGTACAATGCAAAGGTGTTTGTTAAGGAAGTGGGGGTGGAAGCACTTTTTGGCTTGTCCAAGGTGGCTATATATATGTGTAGTGTATTGGAATGCCGGATCGGGAACAACGCATATTCGCGACAGGCGATTGGTGTGATATCTTGAAATCCCTTTCGAGAAGGGAGCAACCAGCTGCAAGAGATCATCATGAACCAATTAGATATCGTACTTGAGCTGTTTTACCCCAGAACTCACCAACATGCATGATTAATGGGGGGATTAGAAGCATTTGTGCCTCGACATAAGCAATCTTATCATTAAAATGGAAACAAAAGAATGATGAAAGCATACAGGATTTGGGGGGATAGCACATGGGGGGTACCAAAGTCAAGGTAGGGTAAGTGAAGTGTCAATGAGTGCTAAGGGGAACGAAAAATACGGATCTGGGACTAAGGGGTAAATAGCAATGATAGGTAATTGTCATCCTTTTCATATGTAAGCTGTACCTTCATTGTATCAGGCTCACCAATATCATATTGTAGTCTAGTCCAGCTTGACAATGACTATCAACCAGACCAAAAAGTCAAAAGACAAGACGTGCCTTTGTGTGCAGGGCCAACCAATGATCCTTCAACGTGTGTTTCGAACGCAACCACTACCTATGTCATATGGCTCCTCTGCACATTAAGGGCCAGCTTCAGCAATAGTGCTTTATCTCCACTTGTCAACCAACTACTTTGTTACATTATTATATAACATGCCTGCTTTATCACTTAATCATCATATATGATCTACAAGAGAATGCACACTTGACAGCAGCATTGATCATTGTCCCAATGCATGAAATAGCTTACTCCAATAACATTGTAGATGTGTGTGTGAATGATCCGGTTGACTCCCCGGCAGATTGCATTACAATGACTACTTGTGTGCTGGTACATGACATGCTTATGCTGACTAGAATCAAGTCTATTTGACTCAATGATGAGATCGTGTGATAGACTGGAGGAAACCAATCGCATATCGAGCAGGATTGCACATCAATAACCAATAAGCCTTGTCTCTTTGTCATCTTGTAAGGAGTAGATTGTAACGCTTAGCCATCATTATGTTGCATAGATGTTAACTTGTGTCAAAGATGTATCGGCTATCCTCGGTATTTACAAGCAGTGTATAGAGTTGGACATGATTCATCGGTGTGTTATGCCTTGACATCTTGTCGATCGCTTTCTCCTCTTATACACTTGTCGATTGATCTTGGCACTTGATTCAAACATGCTAATTTTCCTATGTATATGAGCAAAATGATATCTTTTCTTTTGAAATATAGATAATAGTCTACTAGATGTATGTATGTTTGAATCACACTGGATCCATTTTTCTAGTATAAGGGCTGTATCAAGTCTTTTTCCCCTGAAAGGGGTTGAATATGGAGTCGGGCTTTCAGGAGTAGATGACGGATAACCCCCGATGCTTTAAAGAAAAGAATCGCTTATTGCCCGATCAAGTAAATCTGTACCACATGCTACAGTTGTCTTTTGAACAAAAAAAGGAATTGAACGTGGCATATCTTGGTGGGATGAATAGTTGTGCCTTTGTTTCACAAGAAGCAACACCAGATGGCGTGAACGAACGTCATTGTTATGATTTGAGCACGAGAAGCAACACGGGCCATTGGGGATTAGTAGTGGTATCTCATAATAGTCAGCAGAATAAGGTGAGATGGCGGAATATGCAGATATGAGAGACTTGTCATTTGAGTACCCATTTTATGTGATGGAAGACTCTTTTTGGGAAAGAAGTGCATGTTGTAATGGTCAAAAGGGCAGCACCAGTTGGGATGTGAGCGGTGATGGGGCATCATCCGCTTCCGTGTGCAGTGAGCGTCAACATTTACCACGAGTTACCACCTTGTTGCACCAATGTTGTCATATGCGCTCCATCATCCCTCTCTTTTTATGGCGTTGCTTTCACTCTCCGTTATCGGATATCCTTTCTAGGTGACGATCCTTACTCCACACTATTGGACATCCATGTCTACCATTATCACTATGCTACTTGTATATTCTGTGTTATTCTATCAGGCATATGATGATGCTGCATGCTTATCTGACATCACCATCAAGGGGCTTTTCTCTTTCTTCTTTGCCTTATTATGCAGGATACCCATGCATTCTTATAGTTGTAATATATAGGCACTCATTTTATTCTCGGCATCGGTACCAAGTTGATAGTGTGTGGGGCATTCCGTGATGTCTTTCATATTTGTACTAGTGCATTGCTGCTGATGTTGATATGGGGGGAAATGCCATCACCAATCACCATCATCTGCACTACAGCTTTTCTTATTTCACTCACTCAATCCTCCCCCCAACATCAGATCCATGTGACCTTGTCTCAATGAAATGATTCCCGCTTCAAGCATATGGCAAATCCATCTGCTACACTACTACAAAGGAGAAACTTGGCATTGACTCTCCTGCAAACATGCACTGATCATCATCATCATCACCACGTCACGATGATGGTACCCAACTTTTACTTCATGATTGTGTACTTTATAGCAGCTGTCATTCATATCAGCAACAGCACAATGATTCAAGAAGATCATGGTCATTGTAATTGACTACTACTATTGTTATCGGATTGAAACGGGTGATAGCACATTGTAACAGCGTGATGGTTGCTGGGGGCCATGAAACTTGTCCCACGTTATTGCCATGCATCATAGCGCGTGATTAAAAAGGATCTAGACAAGTTGTATTGAGATACGTTTACTGCAACTTGTTGGGGAGCATCGCTGTTTGTGTGTATAAACATATGCACTTTCGCACGTGTACAGCGTAAATGGAAGGTGAAAGGGCTGTCATTGTGCCGCTGATTATTGGGCGCCGTTTTCTGGCACAAATATCACTAGGAAAACAAAGCAGCATGAAAGACACATGTGGAGTAAACGTCCTTTTCCTGACACACTTGTCAGCATTGTTGTTGTTGATATGCGCATACACATTTCGGAAAAACACATCTCCTTTCACTCTTGCATCTACCATTTGTTTACACATCTACATCACATCACACAAGTGATCCATCTTTGTCCAAGTAACAATGATTGTATATTATATCATGCGTGAATATGAACACTTCTAGCTGGGATAATGTTGCACAAGGAGGTGATTTTCTGCTGAATCTTTCAGTTGCTGGTGCTCTGCAGCTTCTCATCTAGAGGATAAAGATATAACAGTGGCATAAGTACAAGTTTGATTACTTTGGTAGTGGTTTCTTACCTTTGGTATTCATCATAAAAGCACTAGATGGGATCACTCGATCATTGTAGGGCTCTTGTCATCTGGATCCTGATACTTCATTCTTAGGCTGGACCATCAATTTACTAATGTGATATGCGGATTAGATGTTGATATCAATTTGAAGCTGAATACATGGAAGCATACGTATTACATTGTGAGAACACCTCGAAATGAAACTGGAAGAAGGAGCTGTTGGGATCGTAAGGTACAACACTTTGTGAATATATGCATCCATTCATGATGACACAGGTGATTGGAGGATGTGCTGCCGAGAATTGTCCTTTACACTTGATTCCATCCAACTACTGCTCCATTCCAACAAGTATCCTTTGACTTTTGCTGCCACCATCATCATGTTGGTCTAATTGTTGCTGGTCATTGATATCCATCACCAGGCTCGTCCACAAGTTGTTGTAATTGAACAGGCAAGAGTCAATATCAGAGAAAGGTACACTGCTCTTCATATCCTTCAGACTATCCATGGCTTCTTCATTGACTATTTGCCGTTCAAAGAGACGACGCGTGTAAAAGTGAAGGTGCTACTCCTGATCGACCGTTCAATCCCAGGCAGTATGGTTGTTGTAACATTAGCTGTGTACCTTATCTTAGCTTTCCTTATCCTTTTGTTCTCCAGAGTGACCTACCATGCTTCTGTATTCTTGCTCAAGAGATCAGGTTGGGAATTGGTTTGCTCATTGGTGTCAAAAGTAGAAGAAAAAGATGGTCTTAAAAGGGCGGAATGCATGAACAGCTTCCCACTAATCTCCGGCTCAATGTATATGCAGTTGGAACAGGTGTTCCCCCACCCATCAATGCCATTATCAGAATTGAAGAGGATAACAGGACAACATCATAATGGTGGATAACAAGGTGAAATACGAGATTGTGCTACTAGGTAAAGATATGAATGCAAAAGATGGGATGGATCAGCAGCAAGAGCACTTGATGTGCATCTACTTTCCTTGATATCCAGGCCACTTTGCTATTTGAATCACACCATCATCAATCACGCTCACGGATGAATTCAAAGCTGCTGAAGCGCGCTGTCAATGAAACATATCTTCATGATGAACACCCAACATATTGTATGATCCAACAAGCCAGCAATATGCCACAAAACAATCGCCTTCCCACTTAAAAAGTAGACCATCACAGATAGAAGTATTGATATAAGATAACAGTACACATTAATCCATATACAAGTGCTTTTGTTTCATCATGATCCTTCATTCCACAATGTAACTAGTACTTCTATCTTATACTCTACACTTCCTCCTTCATCCAGCCATTGTACTGGTACTTGTCAGTAGTCTTCATAGAAAGCCAGATCGTATACATGATAAGAAATAAGTATCATTGCTGGTGATCCATCCATTTTCCCATCCATAGCCTTACCTATGACTGAATCACATATTTCACCTTGTCTCCTTTATCCTGACATCGTCCTTGTACTTGTAAACATTCATACGTGGCAAAGTGGCCTGGATATCATAAGTGTCCTTGCTGCTGATCCATCCTATCTCTTGTGTCCATCTCTTTACCTAGTAACACAATCTCGTATTTCACCTTGTTATCCACCATTATGATGTTGTCCTGTTTCTTGGAAATAGCTTTCAAATGTGGAAGAGACGTAGTGACAAAGAGAGCAAACGACATGACAGTTCAAAGGGCTGACTGCAACAGAGAAGATAATCCTCAACAGGTGATAGTCAACAAAACACGCGTTTCAATAGTATCTCGTGGTTGTTCTCGAGTGTTGCTAGCTTGTTTCAGGTGAATACTGTTTGTAACTTGTCGTTCGTTTGATACAGGCAATCAATGGAGAAGGGGAAACTTGCTGGAGACGAACAAGGCTGCAACAAAGTGTACTTGCCAACAGGCGACAAGCGACAAACCACGTGTCTAAACCAAAGTCTCTTATTGTTCAGAAGTGCTTCTAAAGTAGTAGACACGCCATTGTGGTAGCATTGTTCGGATGGGATACAATAGTGAAAGAAGAACTTGGGCTGACAATAAAAGAACATGACGTTTCAAGCCAACAGGCTCTCCCAAACAACTTTTTGCTTCCAAAACGTGTTTTGTCAATACATGTTGAGTTCCATTCGTGTTGTTCTTGTCGTTCGAGTGTGCATTGGCATAGTAGTTGTTGGGATTGTGAGAAGAAGTTAAAGAAAGGTTGCAGTGTTGTAGTAGTGGGACTAGGCTTCATCCATTTCTGAGCTCCAAACTCAAACTTAATGCTGGCTGATTTGAATGTGATTTGGGTGATTGGTATCAGTGGTATATGGGATATGCATCATTACCCACGTGGTTCTATCACAACTAATTGAACAAGTGAACGTATGTTACCATGGCAGTAGCATCGACATATATAAGTGAGCAAATATGATGGTAAATGCAAGCGTTTTCTATGACAATATTGCAATTGACCCCTCCTATTGTAACACGAAACTATTATGCCGATGCGGAATGTGCAGTTACAGCAGCCAAGATGTGCCATGTACTACGTACTGCACTTGCTATGAAGAGCTGAAGATGTGATCCAAACAAGGCATATGTATTATATAGCATCAAGTCAAGATCAAATGCAACATGCCCAATATCTAAAACGTTTGTGCAGCTCATTCAAAACATGTGTATTCAAGAGCATAAAGTAGCCTAGACGCCGAATGATCTGGAAGAGACTATTTATTCATTCTGATACATGTAAGCTGATATCAACTATCTGCTATTATGAAGGAGGATATAGGAGAAAGAGTGATAGGTGAACGTGTGCAAACGTACCCAACATCACAAGCAAAGGAGCACTTGTCTCGCCATCGCCAAATTTAAGTCGGACCACACTTGTATCTCCTACTCTTGTCTTTTCCTTTGACGTCCGCTATTACCCAACTCAACTTGCACATGTCGGCATCGTGTCACCAGCAGCTTGTTGAATTGACATTGGACTGCTTTACTAGTGTCGCAAGAAACAGCTCTTAAGGAAGATGCAAGGTTTGGCATCGAACTTCAACACCTGCTCACGTTAAACGCCAAAGTCAGTAGCTGGCCCTTTTGGTGTCCGATAACGATTGATGCGATCGCACTGGTTTCTTCAGCTTCAAACAACTGCATCAGGTACTTCAACACTGGAGAAAAAGCAAGGGTAACAGTGTACAAGTCAAAGGCGTATCACAGAGGATACAATATGCAGCGAATCCCTTCTCATCCCAATACATTACCAGATAGCACTTTTTCACATGTCAAGGACTATCAGCAGAGTTAGATAACATAGTATTAGCGTTAGCAACATGAAACAATGAGTTACACTGGAATAAATATCTCGTTATCATCCAGCATGAAACAGATCATCCCAAGCTAGTACAGTTGAAGCATTCTGGAATAAAGAGATATCATTGGATACAAATATGATGTTTGATCCAAATATGAGTGATTTACGAAGGAAGAAGAGTGAAGAAGGGCCATTGCAATCTACTTCACCAATGATAGAGTGATAAAAGACTTGTTGGTTTCTATCGGCCACTGCTAGAATGGTGCAATAGGAGATATGAGAAAGGAGAGGGGCCATTACGGAGAGTATTGGAGAGAGGACATGTTGTCATCCTATCAAGAGTATCCCAAATCATCAATTACAACACTTGTCAAGCAATGATAGAAGATATCGATGAGTGATTAGATGCAATCAAGGATGAAAATAAGCAAAGGATTCAAGGAGATGCAACATGTATATACAACACATGATCAAGGAAGATATCAAATACCCACCAGTGTCATCCCGTATCCCTTTACATCAAGTGATTACGATGCTCGAGATCGATCATCGAAGAAGCCATGTGTAGTATATTCCTGCAAATGCATAAAGGAGCAGCATTGCAGGTCCAAAATGCTCATGATCCACATAGTGACTACTGGCACGAATCATCTTCTTTTCCTTTCAGTAACAATACTCCTTCTTCTTATGCTCTTGGGGTGGATAAAGGGGAGTAAATGTGCCATCACTCACAAATCAGTGATGTACTTGACCAAAAGAGATGGCGATTTTGCCATATGTCTGGCGTGTATCGATATCTCTCCCTTTACTGATTGCACAATTGGCGAGATAGTCCCTGCATAATGAGCACCATCAATCCAAGAACACAATAATGACATGCTTGTACAACAATCATGATGTTGCTTGATATCCCAGTATCAGTTGATTGACATAAATATACCATAATAAAGAAGTGGGGCCCCACATAAAGCACATAATACACGTAGCACTGTTAAAGAATCAACATTGAAAGAGAACATAACGTGTATCTTCTCCCATCCAACAAAAAGGAGTGAATGGCCTTGTTAAGGCACACTTAAAGGATAAGATGGGATTGATGGAGGCAAGGTACAGAATATCTCTACCTATTTTACTTGCCCACGTGTGATTCAAGGGAAGCATTTACATCGGCTGTAATGTATTAAAGAGGTAGTCTTCCCGCGGCACATGTTGCGCACGCGTTGCTATACATATCGTTCTTCTCCTCTTATGAGCGCGCCATATGAGTGAGCACATACAGAATGTCACGGAGAAAAGCAGGAGCACTTTGAGGATGTACTATGCACGGGCGTCAACTAGAACATGGATATCATTGTAAAATATGGCACAAAGACCTTTACGCCACAAGATGGGTGGTATAAATGATGAAGGTGATGTGTGCCACAGTTTGTCAGATCCTGAATCTAATCAGTCCTGGTAAAAGATTAGAAAAGATATACTATGCCCACCATGATGGGAGATAGTTGAGGAGAAAAATATGCCTTCAATGCATAATGTTGTATAGCTAAGGATGAATTTGCGTTAAACATTTCCCTTTTGTGACCTGGGAGCTTATTAGTGTTAATACATGTGCTTTGCCTTTGCCTGTTTTCAAAAACATGCAAGCTTATCATCATAGTACTTAAGCAACATCATGCAGCAACACTGACAATGACAAAAAGCTGTCTCATCAACTATTAAACATGAACCAAAACAGGCAAAGATGCCAACAATGACCAGGCATCTATTAGTGTGACAGCCAACAGTGGACCTGTTGTTCTCCTATCACTCCTAGATGAGTCGATACGATTCTGGAATCCAAAGGTAAAATGACAAGGATGTATGAATTAGGGTAACTGGTCAATTTGGAAAGTGATAATTTTCTCCTTGGCGTGTGGATTCCCGATATAGTTATGTCCACGCTTTCCACAACACGATCCAACACTTTGTATTTCCCAAAAGCAATGTGTATCAAGAATATCACTGACAAACCTTCTTTTCAGCAAGATTACAACTTGGTCATATCCTGTTTGAAACATTCACAAGGCATGTTACCAGGATCCAGTATACAAGGCTATAGCACATGGATGACAAGCTGAATCTCCACTTGCCAGCTGCTATGTCTGAATCGACCATAGCTCTACATACTGATGTCTTAAAGAGTGACTAGGAACAAGGAGGCGTAAAAGAGGAGGAGTCATTATGCAAGTGAGAAGCAAGGGGTGATCAAGCTGATGATTAGCGTCAAAACGATCGACACAAATAGTAATCACGCTGTATCACACAGACAATTGAAACCAACGTATTTACTAATCCCTTTATGCAAGAGAAATGACAGCATGCGTATAACTTCTTCTAAATCCGATATGAACCTGTTGTATGAAGATCAACATGATGGGTTCTAAAGTGCTTATATCAGCAATCTTATTGTTTGCAAGATAGCTGTCAATTACATTATCAATATGATATAGATCTTTGTTGGGAGATGATCAAGGGTGTCTGTATTGTCGTCAGTTTTCATTGCATTGGCTTATCAATCACTAGTGGTCTCATTTTAGCATTAGGCTTCTGAGAAGTACACGAACCACTTTTAGATTTGAGGAGAATACCTTTCATGAAGGCGGTCCATGACGTTTCACGGCTATCATATCAGCGTGCTTTTCATTGACTTGAATGTTCTCATCATCAGCTTTCATCATGCATAGGGCTATCGCTAAAGGAGTGCTTACATACAAGGGGGACATGATCTAGCAGGCTACACATATGCAGCCATCATATTCATTCAAGATATATCAGTGAGCTCTAAGAGCATGATTTCATTATACATCTAATACTTGTCTCTTGTCATGTAAATAAGGTAAAGTGCACTGCATATCACATCATTGTCGCACACAGCCTTGCAAATATCAATTTGCATTGTTTAACAAGACGACAAGTCATTGTACTGATCGACTTTATCCTCAGGATCGCTTGTTTCAGCATAAACAAGCATGCATGGCATGAATGGCAAGACTTGCTTATATCATCCTAATACGGCATTGCTGCATACGTATCAGAGGAAGTGAACTATAATGACTCAATTGAAGAAGAAGGCTAAATACAAGGGGAATGTCTAGTGAAATTACGAAAAGACAGGAGGTAAGAAGGTAAAAAGGTAAAAAAGAAGAGGAGTGGCATCTAACAAATCACCTTTCCGGTGATCTGGTATCAGTAGAATGTAGTGTGAACACCATTATCTCCTTCAGATACAACTGGAATTGCAGCAAAAAGAGAACGAGCTCGTTCTATTTACATGAGCCGGGAATCAGGGGATGTATGGTTGCATGTTAGTAAAGAGGAGATGCAGAATGAGCAAACGATAGAGAGGAGACTAAGAGTGGAGAAAGGATAAATACTCTTTAAAGATACATCCTATCTGATGGGGCTGATAGGCGTGTTAGGAGATCAGCAAGTACTCATGGACGCATTGTTGTAGGCAAGGAGAATTAAGAAAACTTTATAGGTATAGGGGGACACAAGGAAAGGGGGTTGTATGTGTATCTATTGTGCGTATGTGCGTGTGGAGCAAACCTGATAAATTGTGCTGCAAAACACATCCGGTTGACGGATCCCTTTCTCTTTAATTTTCATCACTCGCTCATTCTCTTCTTCCCTGTCCAATCCTTTTATCTCTTTCACTGCTCTCTTTTTATACTTATGGCACACAAACTTGATCAACAAAGGGCTCTTTTTCGCCCAACCAAAAACACTGCTTTCTTTGATGATGATGATGATGACTTTAGCGATTATCTGACAACTGATGATACCAGCAGCATGGCACGTTCTTTGACTAGCTCTATTGAAGCCAATAGCATGCGATCAGATACTCTTGCTTTGGCTGAATTTCTTACATCTACAAGTCCTGAAGAGTTTGCCAAACCTTCTTTGCGTAAACAACATCAACGTAGAGCATCTCGTCTTCTAACACGTTTGCGCAAGAGACCAACAAGAGGAAGTTTGCAAACAGATAATTCATCTGTGATAAGCAAAGGCAGTAATAACAATCAGTACCAAGCTAAACATATACCACTTCCTTCATATCAACCACCATCATTGCGTGATTCAGGTGTTTACAGCGAAATTTCTGATAAGGATGTTCAGCAATATCTACCACCACCTCCTGTACCACCAGTGCCACAAACACAGCAGCAACCAATGCAGAATGATCTACAAATGTTCCCAATGCCTCCACCAACAGTGCCTGCTAAATCAAGTGCTCGTCCACAAAGACCTGCACCACTTCCAGAAGATGTAGCATCTGCTGCTATTGCAGCTGCATCTCAGCAATATCAACATCATGACTTACGCTCAGTGCCACCAGCTGCTCTTAAACGTCGTTCTATTGTGCGTAATCGCCATGTACAAGTACAAAATCCAAAAGATGCTAGTGATGAAACTACTACAGCATTATCATCATCTTCTACACATAACACACCAAGTGCATGTCCACATTGCCGTCAACATATTGGAGCTGCTGACAAGAAACAAGATGAATCTGTATCAAGTGATGGTACCAGCACTCGACGTCATCGTCGTTTATCATCTCCACCAGCTATGGCTTCTGGTGTTTTGCAGAAGAAACATTCAACAGCCACACCTGATCACAACACACTACGACAAATGATTGAGCGTTTGGAAGCACAGCTTGCTGAAGAGCGTCAATCACGTCAGAAACTTGAACAAGTGATGCTACGCAATAATCATCAAGCGACTCGAAAAATGGAGCAAGTTGCAGAAGAAAGAAGCCGTTGGAAAGATGATTGCCAGTGGATGCAAAGCCGAATTGCTTCAATGAACCAGTAAATCACGCAGTAGTCAGTATCCTATTCAAAAAACGCTTGTAACTTTAACATTTATCCCCTTCCTCTCTTTCTTGGCCCTTACTATTACCTATACACTATATACATATATATCTTTTTGTCTCTCTTTTGAACAAGTAATCACATCATGGATGATTTACGTCTCAAATACATCAGTATAATGATTCCATCAATGAAGTATATAGATCAAGTGAAAGCTGGGAGCAATTCCATCATGTGATACATCACTGTTATTGTGCCTGGATTGAAAATGGTGACAAAGGAATGCCATTCACACCAGAGTGATCTGATTTTGCATGATCGAAAACATCCACAGTATTGGTTGTACCCAATCAGCGAATAAGCTGGTCTTGAAGCGGAGAAGCTGTGAATGAACCCATGAGAGAAAATTGATTCAGTAGGATGTTGGACAGCAATCAGTGCCAACCTGTGTCAACTCTTCTTACTTTTCTACTCAATTTGATGGGTTTGATCCAATTTATTACATCCTTGGGCAAGAAATCTGATCCATCAAACAAGCAACATCCTAATCAAGACGATGGCTATAAGCCTGTACTTGCTAGTCAACATAGTGGTGACAAGTTGACTACCACTACCACCAATACAAGTAACCAACAACCAGAGCATGAAGGCTTTGGGAGCAGTTTTAGCATGCGATTCAATGAAGATAATGGACCAAGATCAACACTAGCAACATCACCACCTAGATTTGGCAATACACATATTCCTCCCCCAACAGCAGATGAAGGAGGAGGTTCTGTTACACCTCATTGGGAGCCATATTATTTGTTTGGCAAATCATCTAATCCAGCAAACGAGCACTATATTAAGATCGATGAATAAAAAAGAGAGAATGAAAAGGGAATACAATCAACTTGATATAGGCAGGGGGTAGTAAAGCCACTATAAAAGAACAATGAGCGTGAATACAAAGGTGCATGTGATTAAAATTGTACTAGGAGTAGAGTGGAAGCTATTGGAAAGTCGCAGTAGGCTTTTGGCAATGATCTTTTAGGTGTGTTTGTGCGTGGGCATGATACAAGGAGTATGTGAACACACATACATGTACACATGGATGCATATGCCCCATGCATAATATTAGATTGGTGATCATGTGGCGTTTGATGATGCGATGCCACAAGGGGAGCTGACTATTGGGACCACTTTTTTTGTTGTTGTGCCTGTTATGTTTACTTTCATGCATGATCCAGCAAAACTTTATGACATGTCATCCTTGATATCAGCCAAAGTACCTGCTTATGATAACATTTTAGACTAAAGCATTACTGTGCTTCTCACTGATATGTTTCTTTTCTTCCCAACAACCTTTTCTTGGCGTGTAATGATGAGCATCATATAAAAATGGGGAGATTGTGCAAGGTATTCGGAACATGAGCTCGGAAGCGGGGTGTTTTAAGTGCTCAATGTGTAACGCAGTGATGAATGCCATAGCTTCTCTGGATAAAATTAGAGATCATTGTGATTGGTAGATCTTGTCTGAGTTTGCTTGTTTTTAGAGACGGGGTCAAAGAGGGAAGTTTGCCGTATAAGGTACAAGGAAGGAGTCCCATGGACAAGGGCGAGACTTTAGTGTGTAGTAGGGGCTATTGGCAAGGATATAAAGAGAAAAAAGAAGAGGGGAAGATAAGAATGTAAAGAAAATATGCATGGCATAAATAAATGCGAGTGTGTGTGTGACATGAAAAGCTGGAAAGCTATTTTGTTCATGGATTGCCAAGCAAGCTGCTAATCATGCCGGATATGACGGGTAGAAAGTAGTTGATAGGTGGTGCCTGGGTTGCTTTGTTCCCTTTTCGATCTCCACTATAGTCTTGCTTCCCATGTCTCGACTCCCTAAATTCATTCTTGTTTCCTTTTCCTCTTGCTTCTTTTTCTTTCTCTTCTCTTTTCACATCATCTTGCCAAAAGACCACGCAATACACACATCCATTCTACCATTCCTCTCTTTAGCCCTTGTGTGAGCAACATTTGGAATCCATGAAACCACTGGCTCATCTATCACTTTTGCTCTTCCTTTGTTGGTCGAGCACTCTTACACATGCGTACTTTTACGTGCCCAACTTTATGAGCTCGCTTCCTTTTCAAGCTGGCAGTGCTTTTGTTACGCGTAATAACTCACTTATTATCTTTGGCGGCCAAAATGCAACAACAGTATACACCAACAACTTGTATCAGTTGACACAGACTTCTGATAGCTTCACTTGGGAAGAGCTTCCACAAAATAATCCACCACCTGGTAATCTATATGGCCAGGCTGTTATATCCAGCACAGGACAAACAATGCTGCTTTTGGGTGGTCTATCAGAAGCAACTGTGAATCGGGAGATGCCAATACAGATGTATTCTTACAACTTTAGCACACAAACTTGGGCTGGTTGGGCGAATAACAACAATGCAAATGCGACAAATGTTCCTTTGAACCGACAAATGTTTAGTGCTTCTTACGACAACAGCAACACAGTATACATCTTTGGTGGATCTTTGAACAATACAGCCATTTATCAAGACTTTTACGCACTTGACACAAGAAGCATGTCCTTTACTCCACTTCCTAGTCCTAATCAAGGACGTTACGGACATACAGCATCATTTCTAAGGTATGTAGCTATGCAGTCAACCTTAATAGGGATAGTGTAGTCGCGTGTACATGTAATACTGATCCCGACATACACATATTTATATCCATGCCCTTGCATTTTTTTTTGCTCTTTTGGACCTAATACAGTAATGGTAAGCTCGTGATCATCGGTGGTGTCGTAGCAACTGCAGAAACCAGAGCATTGGCATCTATGGAACAAATACTTGTTTACGACACCCAAACACGCACATGGTCAGCACAACAAACGCAACCTGATAGCACAAGCAACAAATATCCATCTACTCGATCAGATCACAGCGCTGTTGTCAGTAAGTATAACACCATTACTATCATGCCAATGTTGTGATGCAATGCATGTAAAGCTAAATTCTAATCTCTTTCGATCAGCCAAAGACAACAAAATCATCATTTTCGGAGGTGCGTATACACAAAAAGATGTTGATAGCTTTCGTAACACAAAAGACTAACCGATTGGATTACAGGTGATTCAGGTGGAGATATGCGTACACGCCAGTATTTGAATTCAGTGGCCATTCTTGATACCAACACTTGGACTTGGACTGTTCCAGCGATTGATGGCATCCCTCCTTCACGCAGATCATTTGCTGCAGCTGGTCTTCTTGATGGTGAACATCTTACAGTCGCATTTGGTATGTCAACTACTACACTTTATGTCATCCTTATCTCTAACTAACTACCATATAGGCACATCTCTTAACACTTATTACAATGACATTAATGTGTTCACTCCCAATGACAACAAATGGCTACAGACATTCAGTGACAATACAAATGACTCCAGCACTGGTGTATCAGCTGGTCTTATTGCAGGTGTTACAATTGCAGGCGTGGTGTTGTTATGTATCATCCTATTTCTCTTATGGCGATTCCAATCTTATCTTCGCTGGTTGGTGGTGCGTATTCACCATGATATCTGGAAGCCACGGTAAGTTGTTGTAACTGCATATGATGATGTTGTCAAGTGCGATTCTGAGCTAGTAACTATACTTCTTATACAGCACTGGTGAGCCAGTATGGGCTGAAACTAGTCGTATCGTGTCACAGATCTTTTTGCTTCTCGTTTTTGTGGCATTCTTGGTCTTTGTCATTCGTCAAGCTATCACAAGTCCAAATGTAACACAACGCATTGAAGAACCAGCTGCTCAAGTGGATGTTCCAGGTAAAGCCCCAGCTTACAAACACTTGTTACAAACCAATTCATAATGCTTTTTTTGATTTAGATGTGCGATTTTGCTTTGATGGATTCCCCAATTATGGTGAAATGGATAGTCGTAGTCCTGGTGTTATTTGCCAAACTGACATTGGTTATTCATGCACCCAGTTTGTGAAGCCACTCAATATGAGCCTCTTTACACCAACATTTGCTTCGCAACTAGGCGCTGTCAATTGCTATCTCTTCCGCAGTGATGAAAGCTTCAAGATGACATCAACTTCAGGTGCTAATAATGGATCACGATTGTTATTTACATTCTTTGGTGACCAAAGCATTTCCTATGGTCGTGTGCACGTATCACTTTATCCCAAGGCCATGGATCCCAATGTCAAGGTTTACAATGTCAATGACGATATCCCTGTGATCATGTCAGATTTTGATGTTCTGACATGGCAGAACAATGAACGTAATGATATCCAGACCACCAATATCTTTGAAATCGAGCCATATAGCTACAATGCTCTTAGTTACAAGCTCATCGATCACCGATACCTCCAAAGCGTTGGATGGAACTATGTTGGCTTCTCACCTATTACCAATTCTACGCCAGAGATTGAAAGCAATTTCCGTGCTGAAGCGCCCAACCCAAATTACACCCAAACACATGCCGATCTTGCTTTTATGGCTGTTTATCCTGAAGCATACGCCAACTTTACAGATCGAGAAGTCAAAATGTATACTTTACTTAATGCTCTTGGCTTTGTTGGTGGTGTATTTGGTTTACTTGTAGCTGTGCAAACATGGCTTTTTGGTTTCAGACCTTCCAGTCCTTGGGGAACAGGTATGTTGTATCTCATAATACATGTAATTCATGCTTACATGTCACCTTTAGTGCATCGATGGGCAGTTGGTGACTTGAAACGATCACTGTTACGTGGTTTGCAGTCAAATTTCAAGACAAACGAATCCTCAATTCCCTTGGTACATCCACTGCATCCTCGTTTCAGCATGAACAATGTCAGCAATCTGGAATATGAACCTGATGGCCAACGTATATCACGCGTCGAAGAACGTATGCAAATCCTTGAAATGCTCTTCAAGTCATATTATGTAAATGATGAGATTTTCAGATCATTGGATTATGCTACCAAGTCATCACCAAGATCACCTACAGCTGCTGAAGCTGGTACCATGTTCCCTTCTTCCGAAAAGGATTCAGCCATTGCTCGAAGTAATACCGGTGGTTTTTCACACATGTTCAACAATCGTAACTCCACCGATAGCAGCGATGATGATGATGATGAATCCAGGCAACGACTCAAGGATCATCAACACTTGTAAAAAAGCATAGCACTATCATGATTCCCCACATTCTTATATGTGATTATCCCCCATCCAGTCATTTTTTCATCCACATCTAGAGATCATCGTTCTCTCCTTTGAATATCATCATCTTTGTAGCCATTGTTAACACAATTACCATCTCTTTTATCTACAATTCAATCGATGTATAATATGAATGACATCAAGAACTAGTTGAGCACCTAAATAGAGCTGCCATGTCCTTGTGTCATTGTTTTAGATCTTATCATTTGCCTAATATCCCATCATCATTGTCACACATAAGACAGCACAAAGCATCAGGCCAAGATACATTTGCATCAATGTCATAGCTGTTTCAAGAATAGTAGTAGTCTTCAGTGATATGGCTTTATGTGTTTCATGAATATGCTATCTACGCCTTATCACAGCATCGTTCTAGAAGGCATTCATTTAATTGCATGTCTCTGTACAGGATTGTCATCACTTACCAACTGGACTACCAGTACGCCAAAAAGTGAAGGATGTCTTGCCACCAGGACAGCTTGATCCAGCTTTTTCGACACAAGAATTGGGTACATAACCACCACTACCAGCTACGAGAGAACCAAGAAGACAAGCTCCAGTAATAGTGATGAAAAACAATGACTTGACCATATTGACCTGTTGACAACAACTACAAAGAGAAGATTGTTCTTGTATCAGTACTTGATGCAGCTTGCTATTTATGTTTCGAACAATCCAATAGTTACCATATCAATGTCTGTAAACCTTGTCCAATGGTCAAAATATGATATCATGCCGAGGAAGAATGCCCAATTCATAAGGCAACATATTCCAGCCCGTCCTTTTCTTGATTATGTCACACATGCTTTGGTTATAGTATCATGCAAGGGGTGAAAAGTATTAAAAGGCACATATACATGCATGAAAAACATTTTGGTGTTGTAGGCATGCTGAATGCAAATAGAGGTACGACACGTCATTCTTTATATCTTTTGAAGATGGTGATCACATATGAAGGGCGTTATGGTACAATGAATAGAATAGGATCGACTTTTGGGATATGAATGAATAGAAATGAAAAGGAGAGGAATCGGGGAATCATCAGAACTGGATAGCTTCAGGATCATTTAACATTTTGAGATGGACAACCATGTCTCCTACAGGTTCAATCCGGATTTCCTGCAATGCATCATTGATCTTGTTCATCATGTCATAGAGCTCTTCTTGTGGTATGGGTGATGATGTCGGATGGATGTGCTCAAAGATAGTCAGTGGATCTTCACTGGATGCTGACAAGGGTTTTCCATCATGGGTTGTAGCAGCACCATTTTCATTATGAACACTTGTATTGTCGGAAGTCTTGATTGGCAACTGAGCAAGGATATCCTGATACTTGTCTTGTCGTTCTTGCACATCTTGGCTCTGTAATGGATCAGCATTCGTACTTGATATATCGATCAGATTCCTATAGACATCCCCCAATGTACAAGTATCAATAAAGATGGTCATGTGCTCTCCTTGTATCCTATCGTTACCTTGTAGTACGTTCCAATACTGCGTTCCAGAACTCTTGTTCTTTCTTAACATCAATAGTTTCAATAGCTTGATAGCTGGTGTGTCTATTGTAGTCGACATTAGTCATAAACAACCCGAAACAAGAGTTAAGCAACACAACCAACCTTTCAATGGGCAAGTCGTCGTCATTGAGTAGAGGTGCGTGGACATCCTGCAAGTCAATTGCCAATCGTTAGTTTTTTCTCGGGTGTTTATGGTCTGGTATGTAGATACTAACGTCGTCTTGCACTTCTTTACTTCCACAACAACCCATGGGAGAATTCCAGTGTACTTTGAAAAAGGAGAGGAGATATGGAAGAAATGCACTACCACACACACTTGAGTCGGGAACAGAAACAGATCGCACACACACCATAGTGACACACACGCGACATCCTTGATTTGAAAACCATGCAACACGTATCAATCATCAGCAAGGGTTGGATCTACAATCAAACATTGGATATTGAAGGAGCTGATAAAAGACTTAACTCTTTCTACTAATCCCTTGAGGATGTTGGTCGTTCATGTTTCATAGAAGCCTATTTGTAGCTTTATCACATGTCGTTCAATGGAATAGCTGATCCCCTTATCAAATAAACAATAAAATGATGGATGTCTCTTCTAAATAAGCAGATGGAATACGATGGCAGAGCACTTGTAGGTGTGAATCATTGAGTAGTGGCGTGTTTTTTTTATTGCAACTTCGATTGTCAAGTGCTGCCAAATGCACTGACCATTTTTGCTTAGACGACATTTGGCTATTATAGAGATGATGAAAGTGATGGTAGCACTTGTTACTAGTCAATCAGTGGCATCACGAAAGATATGCGAGGACTTGATTGCTTGGTAAGGTGAATAACATGTCGAGTGATGAATAGTGGTTTGTGTATGATGTGTCAAAAGTTACAGTTGCAGGATTGTTACACATCGGTCGATGGCTCATAGCATCAAATCTAACATTGCAAGTAAAGTATGAAAAAGTACTTTGACCAGTCAACGTTGAGAAATAACATGAGCAGATTAGAGTGGCACAGTACAATAGCCATACGCCGCAGCATTAGAGGCGCAGCAGTGGCAAGTAATCATATAAAACCCGCTGCTTGTCGCATTTAATTGGAAGTTTCATTAACACCAGCAACCATGGTCAACATAAGAAAGCCTGTCGCTAAGGTAAATGGAGCGTTCTTGTCAAGCTATCCTTTATTTATACCCATGCCATTTAGCCAACAAGCAGCATTGACCCTGCTACTGTGAGAGAAACAGAGCTTAAGCAACTGGAACGACGCTATAGATCTTCTTTTCGCATTGTCAGGTGCGTCTCCATGGAGTTTTTGTCTTGAACAACTTGCAACTAACACGATATCCGATGCGCTTAGCAATACTGAAGGGTGTACCATTGTGCGATTTGCCATTCAACCGAGCGATCCAGACTTTCCATATGAGCTTGACTCGCTATTACTTCAACTCAAGGTTCCTGACGACTATCCAACAAAGCATTGTACCTTGACAGTACTGAGCAGTATCCCTAAAGGATTCGCATTGTAAGATGGTTTATTGGAGAATGATGTATATAAGGCAAGATGACTAATATCATGAATAGCAACATTGAAAGAGGATACGAAGACTATGTACGTCAATTGAAGACGACGCTTGTGCGACAGATGAATTGGTTGGATCGCAATCTCGAATCATTACTTCAGCAGGAAGCAGCTCCCACTGTTCGTTTTGTATCTACCAAGCCATCAGTGGCATCATCGTCATCATCCGAACCATTGGTAGCACCAGCATTGCCTGATGAATTTATTGCAGCTGTCTCGTCACCAAAACCATCTTCATCCAAACCATCTCGACAAGATGCAAATTCAACAACAACATCGTCATCATCATCATCCAATATCACTACTCCTACTAGTACTACTACAACTACAACCAAAGATACCCCATCATCATCATCATCAGCAGCAGCAAATAAGCTTGACGCACGAGCCACTCCATTCTTTACATCAGATCAGTTAAAGATGGCAGCAGCTAAAAAGGATCAAGAATTAAGACAATTGGAGACAAGGTTTGGTAGCTCGTACAAGGTTGTCAGGTAAAGTATTTCATCATGCATATCTGTATTATGTGATACCAACACATGTGATAGATCCGATACTGTGGAAACAGTTATATCATTGCTGGTGAATTTGACGGATCCCACTTTTGCTTTCAAGGATACGCTAGGAACTGAGCTCAAGATCAAGTATCACATTCCAGCAAAATACCCATTATTGTCCAGTACCATTGAAGTGGAAAACAAGGCTCTTAGCATGGATGAAGCAAGGTAAATAATGAAGCTTGTTTTCATAATGTCTTTGTAACTAACAATGGATTCATATATAGGGATATATCCTATGCATTTGCAGAACATGTGGAAAGTGCCAAGCATACGCTGTTCCAGAATCTTAATTGGTTGAACCGACATCTGGAGCGCATTCTCAAGAATCCAAGAGAGCGTCCTTGGGAGACATTTGGTACAGAGACTCAAGCCAAGCACACAGAGACTGAAACAGTTAGAGAAGACTTTTCCAAGAACAAGACTGGAAGCAGTGACATGAGCAATGTGATAGTCGTCAATGATCCTGAAGCGTTACTACCTCCTGGTGTCACTTGGGATGATATCGATCAGTTTGCACCAACACCAACAGCAAATCATAATGATGACAATGACACTAGTGATGTTACAACACCTATGGTGAAGCAAGAGGATCAAGGAGAATCATCATCAGCAGCAGCAGCACAACCAACAGAGCAGCAGGAGCAACAACCTGTCATTCGAAAAGGCATTGAAGTCAGACTACTTGAACCACGTTTTGAGAACTGCACATTGATTCGAGTCGTTGCTGTTGACATGCAAGTTGAATGTGGCAGATGCAATGCATTTGCATTCTTTGACAACATGAAGCTACCGGATATCCTTTCTGCATCTGGCAGCAGCAACAATGAAGCAAAGGACAAATATGAACGTTGGATTCCATGCCCTACTTGTTCTTCACTTTTGGGTGCCAAGTTTATGCCAGGTAAAGGATATGATGATGATTGATATAAAAACAAAGCAACTTTATTGACAAGGATGTACTTTGTAGAATTGATGCATGAAAATTCCAATGTGGCGGGGTTACTGCAATTAGGTGGCTGCAAAGTATATGATGTGACACCCAAGTCGTATATGGGCAATTGTGCCAAATGCATGGAAGATTTCCCAAGTGCTATTCGCAAGCTACCCAAAGTATCCAATTGTCAGACATGTCATGCAAGGATATCCATTAATGATAATGGTATCGAGTTTGTCCGTGTTGGTCCTAGAGAAGGTGCAAGTATTCGACCCAGCAACACTACGTATCAAACAATGGCGTTGAAGAAGAAGAAAAACAAGGACAAGATGCAATTGATTGTTGGAGAACCTTTACCTGATCGAGGTGCATGTTCGCATTATCGCAAGTCACGACGATGGTTCCGCTTTGTATGTTGCAACAAACTTTATCCATGTGATGTGTGTCATGATTTGAAGGAAGATGATCATACAAGCGAACTAGCACAACGACATGTGTGTGGGCAATGTTCCAAAGAACAACCTATCAAGGCAACATGTATCAAATGTGGATATGAATTTGAAAAGAGTCATCAGAAAGGAGCATTCTGGGAAGGTGGAGAAGGTGTTCGTAATCGGACACTGATGAGTCGAAAGGTAAAAATCAGGTGGCGACTTGCAAAGTGTGTGCAACCTATATTGAAACCATTTTTGTAATAGGATCCGCACAAACATAAAGGACTTTCCAAGACGCTATCCAAAAAGCAAGAAAGAGTGGGCAGTGAAGGCAAAAAACGACGTCAGCAAGATCCAGAATAAGGAAAGGGAACACGATGTGTCATTTAAGCTTTTATCGATTGTCTCCGAATTACAACGGTTGGCCATTGTTGAATAAAAAAGTAATGTTGTGTATGCTCCTTGCTTTGCCTCCCCACATACCACAGAATTCCCGCCATTTACTTTCGCATATGGTTTAACACGATAGTTTCTGTCTGTGAAATTTACTATTACCGCTATACTCTACTTGTTTGAGAAACTCTCTCTTTCTTTCTCTCTCTCTTTTCCCTCGAGAATATCCCTTTTGAAACCCACCTCTCCTTTTTTTATTTGTCCATCACATGGCAACTGAATCTTCTCTCATTGGCAATTCAGGCTTTTCGGCCTCTTCAGCAGACTTTCGCATTGTCCATCCTCTTTCAGCATCCCCTGCAACATCTGCTTTCTTCCCTCCAAGTAGTTGTTCACCTCCTTCTTCTCAACAAATGACCACCAACACTAGCAGCAATGGCAGTACCAATGCTGAAGATGTCACTACCATCTTTGTTGTTGGTTTCCCGGATGATATGTTGGAGCGAGAGTTTCAAAACATGTTTACTTTTTCACCTGGTTTCGAAGCAGCATCACTAAAATGGCACTGCAAGGATCAAGATGATGAAACAACTGGAAGTAATAGTAATGGAGCTAATGGATCCAAGAAGCAAATGGTAAGTTTAGAAGATGGAGATGATGTCTTGTTCCTGATGTGATTGTATCAGATTGGATTTGCTAGGTTTCGGACTCGACTTGAAGCAATGGAGGCTGTGGAGGTACTCAGCGGCAAAAAGATCGATTCTGAAAAGGGAGCTGTACTCAAAGCAGAGATGGCAAAGAAGAACTTGCATATAAAAAGAGGATCTATTGTACCTACCAGTGCACCCCATTCAGGTGGATCAGCTACAGCTATGGCAGCAGCAGCAGCAGCAGCAGCAGTAGCAGCAGCAGCACAACAACATCATCCAGTATCAGCAGCCGTACCTTCGGAGCCTACAGTACCATCTCCGCTTAGCATGTTGAATCGTAAAATGAGCTTACATCATGGTGGAACACCTACAGGTGTATACGATGCATTTTCACCTTTACCAAGCGATTTATTATCACCAGCAGATTACAAAAGCGACCCTTTCAATGATCATCCTTTGGTTTCCACTCCAACTACTCCAGCATTCAATGACGCTTATTTGTCACTTCGTTCTCAATCTTTTGATACTCGAAGCACTGAAATCGTTTCTCCTCCACGTGCATTCAGTCTTTATTCTCGTCCAAGAGTGGGAAGTATTCATCCATTGATGCAACATCAGTTACCACAGCAACCAGTACAACAACAACCACAACAACAACAGCATGATCCTATGATGGAGAATGATCCTTTCGGCTATTTGAGTAAATCATCACCTGCTGATCGTGCCAACAGTATCAGTACATCTTACTTTGACAGCAATCCTGCAGCTGCAGCTGACTCTATTCTTGGTTCACGTATGGGATCACTTTCTTTGCATAACAACAACAACAGTAATGAGATTCGTACTCCCAGCTTGTCATCTCCCAGTTATCGTCCTAATCCTGCCGATCAGAATCCACCATGCAATACACTTTATGTCGGCAATCTTCCACCTTCAACAAGTGAAGATGAGTTACGTCAGCTCTTTTCAAAGTGTACAAACTTCAAGCGATTACTCTTTCGCAACAAGAATCAGCAAGGTCCCATGTGCTTTGTTGAATTTGAGGATGTAGCTTATGCTACTCAAGCCATGAACGAATTGCAAGGCTACAATCTTAGTAACTCGGTCAAGGGTGGTATTCGTTTGTCCTTTAGCAAGAATCCTTTGTTCACTAAACCCAACAAGCAATCCAAGACTAGCGACATCGACTCTCCCATGTGATGTACATATTATATACTCTCTTCAACATTCCCTACATCTCATCCACACACACACAACATTTTGCAACCTACTTTTTCGCCATGTATCAAAAACAGCCTTATTGTAATTGTTTCTCGCATGCTCTCTCTTCATATCTTTCCCGGTCTTGGATGGCCTTATATTAGCTTCTTGCACTTTTCTTCCCACTTACTTAGCATCCTTACATGCACAACACACACATATCATTCTCCATTAGCTTATATAGTTTATCTCATTCTCAAATACACGCAAGTCTTTCATTCCATTCAATTAACCATGTGCACGGACACATTTCCTCCTTTGGATTTTTACTGTATCACTCGGATCTCCCCGTGATTTACACTCTATTATCCTTCAGGTACACATCTTGATGACTGTGTAGTCATGACGACTAATACACATATTCACACGCCATTCATATTGCACTAATAGTGGCATAATGAACATGTGAAAAAACACTGGTAGTATGTATCAACAGCTTGATGTGGCGGTTCACATGACAAGGATCGTTAGGTCAAGAGGTACAAACTTTCTTTTGTGGGCTCTTTTTTCTTTCCTTCTTCTCTATTTGCTCCTTAGCGCTTTCTTTCTTCTCTTTATTCACTCTTACCTTCTTTATCATGTTCCAACAACCGCTGTTTTTCAAGACTACACAGCGTCATATTGATCCATCCTTGGAAGTAAGACTCCGCTACTACTTTCCGTTGCTATAGATTAATCCGATTACCACTTCCAGTCAATCGACCGACCTTACTTGGACAAAATGGCTCTTGCTGACTTGGTGGAGTTTTGTCAAGATCGTGGATTACGTACAACTGGTAGCAAAGCTGAGTTGATTGATGATTTATTGCATTGGGTAAGTAACAAGATCTACAAGTGGAACATTCTCTAAACAATGCTTGTACATAGAAAGAAGACACGCGACCTGTACCTGCGCCTTCAACACCGCAGCTCTTTGATGATGATGATTATCCTTTTTCTTCAGCAACAGCCGAGCATCAAAGAATAGAGCAACAACGTCTTGAGCTCAACTCGCGCGAGTTTTCAGCTTTATTTTTGGATGGCAGTCCTGGATTGGATATTCCTTATGAGGAATTACGATTTGGAAGGAAGTTAGGACATGGTGGATTCAAGGATTGTTATGCAGGTAAGAAAAGGAAGGAGACAATAGTGTACAATCATGTTGAGAAACATGTAGGCATGTACAAGGGAGAACCTGTAGCCATTGGCGAGTTACGCTTGACACAATTCAATGAAGTGGATCTGCAAGAAATCAAGCATGAGATTAATGTGCTCAAGTAAGATGGTGATGGTGGTGGCATGGGTACATGGCAACACAAAAAAGGTGCCACAGGTATAAACAAAAGTGTCATGTTTAGGCAACTCCGTCATGAGAACGTGATTCGTTTCATTGGCGTATGCACCAACCCACAACATCTGTGCATCATTACTGAAATGTGCGAAAAAGGTGACCTGTTTGACGTGATCCGACATTACAAAAAGCCGAATTTTGCACAACAGGTACCATTCCAGTGTCAACAACTTTTCCCCTTTTGCTCACCCCCCATATGTTTAGGTCAGCTACATGTATGACATTGCTTTAGGAGTCTCTTATCTCCATCAAAGAAGGTAAGAAAGAAAGTATCATCGTTTCATCACATGTTCTTCTCATGCATTCCTTCATACAGGCCATCCATCATTCATAGAGTAAGTTTTATCATGCATGTGTCAACAGTTCAGGCACTAACAATGACATGCTATAGGATCTCAAGTCAATGAATATCTTGGTAACTTGTTTGGGTGATATGATGGTGGATGTCATGCTGACACATGTACATTTTCAAGATTTCGAGAGATGATCGAGCCAAGGTCAATGATTTTGGTCTTGCACGTATCCGACCTAAATCCAATGCGCTTATGCATACACAGTGTGGAACTCCCAATTGGTAATAAGAGTGTGAGAATGGTATACAATCAACAATGTGCTCATGTGTTCCTTCATAGGCAAGGTATTGCTACAAGACACATGACATGTGCTCGTTATGCTTATTAATCAAATCATCATCAGCACCCGAATTCTGGACAAAGAATCCAAGCTATACGGAGAAAGTGGATGTAAGAAACAAAGTATAAGGAGAATCGACAAGGCAGCTGATCATGGATGTGTCCAGGTCTATGCATGTGGTCTCATTTTTTGGGAAATCCTGACATGGAATGAATACGGCTATCCATATCAAGGTAACCGACACACAGCAAAATCCATTGTCAGCTTGCCCATCTGACAAGATGCATTCACACTTTTTTATAGGTCTTTCCGAACATGCATTGTACATCAAAGTCAGAGATGAAGATTGTCGTCCCCCACTTGATCGTCTCATTGGTTATTATCCAAAGAACCTGCTTGTCTTGATCATTGACATGTGGCAAAGTGATTCATCCATGGTAAGACTCTCCCATCTCTATTAGATTGTTTCCTCATTGTTTTGCTTTAGCGACCTTCCATGACTCAAGTGGTAGAAAGACTGTCAGCATACTTTAATTGAAGAGATATATTGCATCACAAACACATATAAAAGAACATTCATCTCTACTTTCCATCTGCCTTTTTATAACTTTGTGTATACTATTCCAACTCTTTCTTGCTCCAAATACAATTGCTAGATAACTATCAACGTCTTGGTGAAATGCTTCTACGACTACGTCCACGAGGAGGAGGAGAAATGCTTCGGCTCTTGCTACGTGATGAATAATCTCGACTATCATAGCTTCGGCTTCTTGAATAACGACGACGTGGTGAATAGCTTCTTCCACTTGATACACTACGTGAATAGCTACGTCTACGAGAATAGCTTCGACTACGAGAATAACTGCGTCCACGAGGTGAATAGCTTCTCGATCGACTACGTGAGTAAGAAGAATAACGACGACCACGGCGAATAGGTGAACGAGAACGTGAAAGTGAATATCGATCACGACTTGGAAGGTATCTGTCACGACCACGACGACCTGATGGTAATGGTCTACCACCACCACCACCACGACGATATCTTGAAGGAGGTGGAGGTGAATATCCTATTCATCCAATGTTAATATGTCTCTTCATCATCCTATATATATAAAGACTTACTTCTACGATGCGATGGTGGAGAAGGAGAACGATGTGCTGGTGCTACTTGTACATCCAAATGTTTGCCATCCAATTGTCCCTAAAAAAGACATGAGTCAATGCTAAACTTTGATCCTGTAATCCCAATCTTACCCCATTCATGTAACTGATTGCCTTGTCCATATCTTCCTTGGTTTCATATTCAACATATGCACGTCCTGTATTGGTATTCACTATTGGATGACATGATGAATATACATGTTTGTTGATGATTCATGATGCTTACATCTGTGGTTCAAGGGGAAGTCGACTTTAACAACTGAGCCAAACTGTGCAAAAATCTCCTTGACGTGTTCAGCTGTAACGTTGCGTGTCAGATTGGTGACCAAAACTGTGTTTTTGGGAGTAAGTGTTGGTGACAAAGATCGACGAGGAGAACGAGAACGCGAACGTGATGAATAAGAAGGTGAACGCGAACGACTGTAAGAAGGTGAACGACGACGACGACGTGGTGGTGAAGGAGATCGTGAATAGCGCGATCGCGAGCTATAGGCCCTGAAATAGGTGTCAATACAAGTGGGAAGTCTTGATGAGAAGAAACAAGTACTTACATTGTGTATATGTGTCGTGTGTGGGGAGAGGGAGAGAGAGCAAGATGGAAGCAGAGCGAAATAGTCCCACTATACCTGCCGCCCTTATTTTGCTTGTCACGAAAATCCAAATCATTGTAGTGATTGGCCAGCTGAGCTCCCAAGGCCATAGAAAGACTACTGCTTGAACTACTAGAGTGATTGGTCCCAAAGTCATCATTAAAGTTGCTCCTTGATTCAGTGAAAAGTGTATAATGCGTAATAAAGACAAGGATGTCAAGTGAATACCTACTAAAAGTAGTAGAAGAAAGAAGCTTTTGATCAAAGAACATGTGATGGATATGATTCAAGTGCAAACACATCCCTGTTATGACACATTCAAGAACACACACAGTGATCACTTTAAAGAAAACAAGATTCATGTGATAGAGACATCAAGTGAAGCAAGGTTGTATATTGTATGTTGAGCAGAAATGTAGCTGATTAGGGGGGATAAGTGATAATATAGGAACAATCAAGCAAGTATTCTTGGCATAAGAGACATCAATCGATCCAATGGCTGCCGTGCACGATTGCAAATCAATAGCATGACTTCTAAGTTGTCTATAGCTTTATAGTGGTTTTGCTGTTAGTCATTCCCATTGTCCTTCGTGGTGCTGTTGGATGATAGTTTCTGTATGCTGGAACAAGTCTGGTATTGGATATTCTTCCAGGTTGGTGTAGGGATTCACAAGGCCTAGTATTGTACCAACATTATTCTACTACATGTTAGAAGAGTTTCGATAGCTTCAATATTCTTACCTTATCACTTCACTTCCTATCTGCATTTGTGTATTTGAAACGTATGTTTGGTACTCGATACAAGTCATCCACTGTAAGCGGCTTTGTCTCATACTTCATGTGGTTGTTCCTCTGTATCATCGGAATATCTTCTTTCAGGCATATCCTGTTTCGCGCTGTGTTCATGGAAATTGTTATACTCCTGTCACATCACTCAATAACAAATGTCTTACCAATTGCATGCAATACATACGAGTTGTATGATCTGGTCTGATTTGCTGATTTCTGCGCGATTCTAATGATCGAGACTTGCTGCACGGCGATTGATCCATGAGTGAAATGCGTAGTATACTTGCTCTTGCTCTTATAGTCTTCGAAGGAAATGATGTAGTCGATTGTCCTTCCTAATGTTATTGATCTTGTTTGAATGTTGCCATCATAAAAAGTCCTTCGATGTGCTGATGATTTGTCGCAAGTCTACTTTATATGCATTAGATAAGAAACAGGATTCATGACGCTGTTGCTTACAATATTTCTAGAGCCATTCCATTTATATGTCCATTCGATGATGCTTGTAAGAATACGTTGAACACGTGACACGTTGATGCACTTTCATCTGCATATGCGCCCAAATTGGACGCTCTAAAGCTGGTGCTTGTTGTCAAGGCTTCTTTCGCTTTGATGTCTAACAAAAGCAAACATCTGCCAGACATATCCAATGATGCAGATATTCCATGAAGGCAATCAGACGCGGATCCACATGTTGTGCCACTCAAAAGAGTTACATCAATCAACCAAAGTATGCTGAACAGTGATGATAACGACGCCATGTTCTTGATAAAGTTATTGCTTTCAGCGAAGGGAATACTTGATCTCTGACAAAGGACGAGTATGCTGCATTTCCAGAGAGAAAGAACATGCATCCATTGTGTCACCAACAAGAAAAGAAAGCAAGTCCTTTGTCGTGATCAAACGAACGAGTTGTCAACACCACCCCAAAGAAGACAGCCTGTATCCAGAAGAGGAGCTTTCTTGTTCGCGTTCACTTTGTTGACTCTTTGCACCTGAATGTTGCAATTGTGCTCGGAATGGCCACCTTCCTCAGCAATGGGAAAAAGAAAGGAAATGTCAGGAAAAAAGAAGCAACTGAGAAAAGAAAGGCAAGCGTAATTAAATGCTGCATCAACTGGCAACAATCTGGCGGAACCAATCGAATCGCTACAGGAATCCTCTGCTTCGCGCATACACATGCACTATCCCTTTAAACTACACCATTACCATAGTCACCCTATACACAACATTGCAGTCCTTACTCGTTTACTAGAAGAGACTCTATGCTGATGAGATAATAAAAGAGAAACATGTCTAAAGGGTCAATCCCGTGAACTAAAATCGAGTCTTAAGAGCACTTTATCAAAAGCAAGATCTTTTTACAAGGCTTTCATCGCATGAAAATTCTCTATTATTCATCTAGAAAGCACTGGGTCTTCAAGTAATAGCTAGAAGGGATATCATCAGTGTCCCACGTTGGCGGAAGCGCTGATTTCCATCAGTATACTCATCACATGATTACATGACTGATTGTCACCAAGATGACACAACTATAATAAACAAGTGTGCTCTATACACCCTTATACATCATACACGTTATCAGCAAGATCGTATCGCTTTAAAGAACTGATCTAGTGATAAATAGCCTACTAGTGAGTTTCTGAGCTCGTCGGGGTAGTGTGAATTTTCGGCCTGAGCTATCACTCTACAGCTGGCAAAGGAGAACACTACCCGTTCCTTCAAATCCCAAAGAAAGTGAGTGATCCATCCATCCACCCATTCATTCCTACCTTGTTGCAGATAGCTTATCCATCATCATCATGCTCCCTTAGTGAGAGGAAAGTGGCACAAGAAACGCCAAAGACGTCTCAAGGCCAAGAGAAAAAAGATGAGAGCTAGAAGCAAATAAGCTACAATGATCACTAGTGTTCCATCATAATATCATCAGTCATATCATAAACTGCATTCACTCTAGAAGCATTCTTAAACATCATGACCAGCTATTTGTGCTGCACATTATACATTGCATTGATGGATGAAAAGAGCTCATTGTCTTTATATAGTTGTTGCATGCCACTGACAACATCACATATTTCTTCTCCAATCATATATGCCCATCTGCAAGTGAGTATCTGCAGCAGCCAGTATCAAGTCTGATAGTTACATTGACTTGCTGGTACATTTGGCATGTGATCATTGATAATAGATGACTCTTTAAGATTTCACTACTACAATCAGATATACGTCTAATTCAGCCTATTTGATAGCACATTGCTGCAACATGTGTTGTCTTTCATATATAAGGCACATCATGTAATACATTTGGTGGATGTGAAGTGCAAAGTTGTCCTTTCAAATTGCATACTTGATCAAACTTTGTAATGTACAGGATCGATGGTGTTAAAAGTTGCTCAAGGTATAGAGTCATTAGAATGTCCCTTTGATACAAGCATTTGGGCTATGGCTCTTTGTCATGTGTACCTTTGTCTTGAGAACAAGGTACACCTGCTGACTCGAATGCCATATCATGTAGAAACTTTTATTGGCTGTGGTACCTGAGACTATAACAATATGTATACATGATCTTTATTGCTGGGAAACATGCTTCTTGAAAGTTATCATCCTCTATGTGATTGGTATATGCTACTGAGCTAGGTTGCATTCGGTCATTTGTTTCATATATGCATATATGGTTCCCCGGTTTCATCCAACGTGTCGCTCTGTATTTAACAACGACACATGTTTATTCAAATGTAGGTCTAGCTAATGTTGCCTAGTAACGATCATGAATGTATATAAAGGTAAGGGATCATCAAAGGAGAAGTAAAAATGGAAGGGGACCATCTCTTTTTGCACATCACATGGAACGTCACTCAAAAGAGATAGCGAGGCAGGGAGGGGTTCGATTTCTTTTTCTTCCTCTTTAACAAGTGTTTATCCCGCTTCGATACCATGGGCGAATCCAGGACTGAGTTGCTTGCTTGGTTGAATGACCTATTGCAGTTGAACTATACCAAGGTGGAACAAGCCGGTACCGGTAAGTCCTCTCATCCACTTTGACATGTGTGTCTTGTTACTCATTCACGAACCGGGAAAACATAGGTGCCGCCTATTGTCAGATTATGGACTCCATCTATGGTAAGTGAAAACAAAACTTGTCGACTGTAGCACTTGTACCGACATGCAAAGGGTATTGACAGGCGATGTGCATATGAGCAAGGTCAAGTTTGATACCAAACACGAGTACGAATATGTCGGCAACTACAAGGTGCTTCAACATACTTTCAACAAGCACAAGTAAGTCATAGACCACTCTGGATCTATCCATATGGATACTGACATGTCTTTATTAGGATTGACAAGGTACACTTGATGCAAAAGTGACAAAGAACATGTTGATTCATTGTTGGTTGATCTAGGTTGTTCCTGTTGACAAGTTGATGAAGTGCAAGTTCCAAGACAATCTCGAATTCATGCAATGGATCAAGCGTTATTGGGATCAAAACTTTGCTGGTGGTGCTTATGATGCTATTGGTCGTCGTAAAGGTGGTGGTGTTGGTGGTGCTCGATCAGCTGGTAGTGGTATGCGTGCCGCTGGTGCGTCTGCTGGTGTACGAAGGACTGCTGCTGCTGCTGGAGGAGGTAAAATGATACCTGACATGGTATAATATGACAAGAATACTAATCCAGATTGACTAGTTCGTAGCACGAGCCGTACTACAGGACGTGTATCTGCCAACAGTGCAAGTGCTGGTGCCATGGACAACCATTCCCAATCTGTGATTATTGAGTTGAACAAGCAAATCTCGGAATTGAAGATGACTGTGGATGGTCTTGAGAAAGAAAGGGACTTTTATTTTGGCAAGTTGCGAGATATTGAGATTCTTGTGCAAGAAGAGCTTGATGCTGCTGAACAACACCCTGAGGAGCATGTCGAGTTGCCTATCATGAAGGATATTCAAACTATTCTTTACAGCACTGAGGTAGGATGATCTTTATTTGAATACGGAACCCATTGCCGATCACTGATCTGTTCTATTTTTGATTAGGAGGGCTTTGAAGTACCCCCAGAGGATGACATACCCGGTGGTGAATACGATGATGAGACCTTTTAAGTTTACACACATCACTTGGATAATATAATACTATGGACAAGAGATGAAGCATATCATCCATCATTGTTACCAAAATATACACGTAGATTCGAATCAACAATCGTTCAAGTGTTGGGTTGCATGTGTGTGTGTATGTGAATGTGCGTGAGACATTTTTCTTTCAATTCGAGCAGATTGCTGGAGTGGGGTAACAAACTAATATGACATGAAGGGTAGGGAGTGAAAGATTGCCAAATAGCAGATCAGATAATGGGAAATATGCAAAGGTCTAATCTGAGCTGCTTCCAGAGTCATCCGAGTCAGATCCAGAAGAACTTTCAGAATCACTTTCACTTGATGAGTTTTGAGCTCCCCGTGCTATAAAACAAACATGAATTAGAACATATCTCTTTCATTCCACTATATGCTTACCGTCATAGTAATCAGTTTCCTCAGAGTTCTTGAATTTCTGCAATGTCTTTTCCAATTCCTTGATTTGACGATTGGATTCTTGCTCATTGTAGTGTAACCTTGCTCTCTTGGATGTAGATTGCTTCTTTGGTATCAAACTTTTGCCAGTAACAAACTCATGCAAGCGATGTAATGTCTGCCGATCCAATGAATCAATGTCAAGCACAATCTCTTCTTGCCCTTGCTAAAGGTAAAACAATCAATACACATAAAAGATCCCTTTCCAAATCAAACTTACCCCATCCAGATTAGGCATAGAGCTTTGGATAATGTTGACAACTGTATTAAGCCGATCACCAGTCAAACTGTTGATACGTTCACTAAGATCCTTCTTTTGCTCAAAAGTGAATTCTGGTAGCTCCTCCTTTGGCTTGGCAACTCGTCGTCGTTTTTCACTTGGTGTCTTTCTCTCTTTACTTGCTGCTGCACCACCACGAGCAACTCGTCCTTTACTAGCTGATCGATCTGCCTTCCTTTTCTTGTTTGACTTTAGTGATGAGATTTGTTGTGTAATGCTGGCAAGATGTCGTTCCAATTCTGCAATTTTGTGATCCCGGTCTATTCAATCATATCAATACCAATTCCCCATGTCTTTTTATATAAACACTTACCATCTTCTTCTGATTCAACTTCTTCATAAAACTCTTCAATGTCATCCAAACGTTCAGGCTCTGGTGGTGGTGGTTGTGGCTTTTGTTTCCATTTCTCATCAAACACTTTCTCCAATTCCTGTCCCATCTTGTGAACTGGAGTGACTGGTGGATTGTACAGGTAGCAGTTGTTGAACATGAGTCGCATATCAGTCTCAAAATCATCAGCAGTCTGATAATCGCCTTCATTCAGCTTCCTTTCAATTGTTGACAAGTCCATGGGATGCTTCACAATAGAAGGATAATCAGGAATGTTGAGAGCGACAATGTCCACAGGTGCAAGGAAAGGATAATTGATGTTTCTATATTTTGACTTGCGTAGCTCACGTAACACTTGTCCACAGAACTTCATCTGTGCATCATTCTTGCGTGGATTGCGTCGCTTTGTCATAGGTTCAGGATAGTCTTTGGAAGGTGGTGGATGAATCTCACGTTTGGGTCGACCATCTTCAGAAATACGTCTCAGACTTTGTGTTGTTGGTGATCGTGATCGTCCTCCTCCTCCCACACTTTTCTTCCTTGGATGATCATCCTTGTCAGACATTGGACTAGGACGTGGTGACAATGGCTATCATGATACAATGTTAAATCTCCTTGATTCTTGTACTATCTTTATATCCAATCTTACCTCTCTTGATAATGGCATTTGTCGTAAACTCTTTTCAAATGCTGATTCAACATTTTGACAAAGCATGGATATCATTGCTTCAGGACCATTGAACTTGTAACAATTGCTGAATACGAGTCGTACATCGGCAATGAAATCCTCCACATTCTCATATTCTCCACTAGAAAGCTTACGATCGACTGTGTTGAGATCCATTGGGTGTTTGATGACTTTGGGATAATCAGGCACATTCAGTTTGACATAGTCGACAGGATTAAGAAAAGGTGTAGCGTCTCTGTGCTTTTTCAAGTTGCGCATGATGGCTGTGCTGTATTTTATCTGATCTCGTGTCATGTTGGTGTGGCGACTGGATGGTATGGATGGTGTAGGAGATGCTGTCCTTGACTATATAAAGCTGTTATTCCCATGCCATATTCCATATACTACAAACATACCTTTTTGCTGATCTTTGTGGTACGCGGTGAAGATGGTGTAGTAGGTTCAGTATTACTGGCAGCAGGACTAGCGGCAGCTGATGAAGTAGATGGAAAGCCGTTTTTTACATTGACAGGACTAGAAGAGGACGCAATAGGATGCTGCTGTTGTTGTTGTTGATCATGAATAGGTGGTGTCGCGGTAGTTGTCGGTGTTGTTGCTGATGGTGTTTCACCCACTGTGTGCTCCAACTTTGGTCGTTTGGGACTCGAGGTATCCATGGTTTCTTCGCTTATCTTTTCTTGTCTAAAGTAATGACAATAGACATGGACAATGTCAATTAAACACACTCTTGTTCTTCATGAAAAAATGCCACCACCCAAAAACGCGTGTTGTCCACATTGAACCACCCAACACACATAACATATAGAATACACACGCGTTTCCCTTTTCCCACCCACCCACGCTTACTCGTTATCCAAGATCATGGGTTGATCGGGTGCAGGATGTTGTGGATCGATCTCGTTTGCCATTGAATGGGGCGAATATAGTATAGTTGAAGCGATCGTTGTTGTAGGTTGTTCTGGAATGTTGGTATTGTTGGGTGAGAAAGTATTCATGGTGGCCAAAGGAGGAAATAGAATACGGGTAATTTTAGTGTCGATACAGTCAGTTTCAGAAGGGTACAATGGGGGAGAATAAAAGAAGCGAGAGGAGTGATATGAGTATGGGTTGGGAAAGAAGAAATGATTGGATTGGGGGAGATAGTCACGACGCCAAGAAGGAATATCTTCCACGAAAAGGTGCAAGTTGACTTACCGTTTAAGTTCCCTTCGGTTGTTTTATGGGTTTGGTGGTAGACTTGTATAAAAGCTTCAAGTGAGGAGTCAGTGTCAAAAAAGTCAAATCGGTCATTGAACCTTTTATGGAACTCCCGCGCTTACATACCGAAGAAAAAAAAAAGAGAGAAAGAGGCGAAGAAAGAGTAAGAAAAAAGGGCACTCGACCAACACGACGAAAAAAAAGAGGTGGGGGAGAGCAAAACTGTGAGTCCACACACGCCCATAGATTTGATTGGCCATGACGTAAGCTAAAGTAAGGTGCCGGGGGTTCAATGAGCGTGTCTGAAGTTGTAATGTTTGTTGTTGCTGTGAGCTTGTTCTCTGTCTTTTTCTTCAAAGGGCCAAATTGTGTATATTATCCAATACATCCTTGATTCATTCATGCCAGATATACGATAGAATGATCTCTTGACCCCTTTTGTCTCACAGGGATACGTGTTGCTATGCTCTTATATAACATATCATATCTAGCCTGATCATTTGTCTCGGATAACTCTCTCCTCCTTTCATCATTAACCACATCATCTATTTCCTTCTCATTTAAGGGGCTCATTCAGGTGGATAACATTCTTCACTTTCCAAGTGGTACATGGCTTGTGCACCCTATCCCAACCCTTCATACTTTTGTGATTGTGTAGCTTGTATTGTATATGCAAGGATGATGATGGTGATGATAATATGGTTCTAATATAGCCAATAAGCTGCTGCACCGCATGCAAAGGATGTGATGAGAGATGATGCCAAATTGACCTAGAATGAAATATGAATGAGACGGGGTGTGTCTGTTTTCCATAATGTTCTCGAACTCACCTGGTGATTATCCAATATATCCCAGCCACTACCAATAGCAACTGCATCCTTGTCTTCACCTTCAGATACCACCATTCTTCGTTTCTTGGAATACAATGTCTTTTGAACTGTGGCACCCAACACCGAGTCAACCTTGTTTTTTTGTAGCAGCAGCACAATAAGAGAACAGGGATCAATTCCAAAAAGAACATGAACACGTTGTCACCCATATATGTACTTACCAATGATCCTCCCAATCCTGCTAAAGCACCAACAATAACAAGCTCCCATGCCACACCATGACATTTTTGCTGTAGAGACATTGAAATGGCACCAGTCAAACCAATTGTTGCACCACCAGCCAAAGAAGCAAGTAATCCAAGTGATGATACACCGCCATTGGTGCCAGGTGGTACCTGCTTGAAATGGATGATAGAAACTGGCCAACTTTTGTTGAGAATGCCTAATTCACTTGCCCACTACATGATGGCAATTAGTTTTGTGTCATGCAATGTACCTGATTTCATCATGTCTTACCGTATCCCCTGCACAACATGCATAATGTCTAAGATTCCCTGTCAATCACAACCCAAGTTATCCATTTCTCTTGATCCACTTACCCCATGTAAGCCCATAAAAGAACAGTAGCCATTCGCGATGTATCAAAGCATGTAAGATAAGGTTCACAATAGATCTGGAATAACACGGCAAGCACACCACCAGTGAAACCATTACAAATGACTTGGATAAGGGTCCTTTCACTTGCATGCTCATAGTCAGACTCGAGTAACTTCTTTCGTTCAGCCTTAAACTATTCAAAAGAGACAAAAGGATGAGACTTTTGACGTACTGGACGCGTTATGCTTGTTATTACCTTGGTCAATTTAGAGCTTGCAAGAAAGAAGACGAGTAGGATCAAGGTGAAATACGCGTATGTCGAAGTGCAAGTTGCCATGCCGAGTACGAATGCACCTGCTGCTCCATCTGGCGACAAAGACTTTTTCTTTCGTGCATGTGCAACTATCCCGGTGGAAATGGCAAGAGCAAGGAGGTAGTTTGGCATAGGAAAGAAAAGAGCTTGAATGATATATGCCGCCTTTTCCATCCCATTCTCGCTTTGGTCCCCTTCACTTGTGATACCTATCACTCAGATGATCATGTTCATGTATTGTCATTACTGCACTTGAAGAAAGGAAGGAGAATGTACTGTTTATTAGAAGACAACATAGTTTAAAGCTTTACGCTAATAAACCATCGCTATAGTAATACTCTTCTACCATTAGCATCCACTGCAATAGCGTACATAAGTAGATTGTTTGATTGTTCGTATTAGAGCAGCCAAAAGCATTAGAAATCACAGTACTGTTGCATCATCAAATGTCCTGAAGAGCATGACATGTACATCATTGAAGGTGTTGACTGTCTTTATTGACTTTACTGTGAGATGTCATAGACTATATAAAACATGGTTGTCAAAAGTAGATTGGTCATGCGGATCATGGGGAAAAGCATAGAGTCGGCCTTGGAGACAATGACAGCACCTTGTCCGCTGGCTACAAACAAATTTTCTCTTTGCTCCTCTTTTGTCGTCCAGTCTCATTGCTATGAACGTTGCTCGTCAAGTGTTAAGCCAACTCACAGAAAAGCCTTCCGTATTCACTCAAGGTGGAAAGAACCTTTATCAAGTGCTCAGTGTACTTCCTGAATATGGCGTCGGTAGTCGTGTGGTAAATCGGCAAATGTCCTGCATTGGATCGATGGCAGCTTGCTCACCTAGTCTGTTTCCTTCATGTACTATTCAGGCTTCTACAAAGGTGCTCAACAACCCTGGTCTTAAGGACTCGTACTATGAAGTCACCAAAGTCAATCTGAAGCCTGTAAGTCAATAGAAAGATGACATGTTGATCTGATATCTTACACTGGAAACAATCAGGGTCTCAAGCATGGCCGTGCATGGGGTGTTCAAGTCCTTAAGGGTGAGTCAATGGTGTTTGGGATGGATACATCAAGAAGGATATCTGATGTTGTATGCTTTATAGGTCGCACTATGGAGAATGGCAAACCTGTAGAGATTAGAGGAGGGCTCAAATACAATTGGAAGTTGCTTGCATAAATGACGACATTTGAATGAATCCTTACGAGTGATTGTATCAACCAAACACAGCAAATGATGCCATGATAAGCTTGTGTTGTGTGTTTTCTTTTTATACGATCCATGATATCATCATAACAATCAACACCCGATTACACTGTACAACTCTATGCATGACTCTAAACCACATGGAAGATAAGCTTTTTGTTTGTAGTATTATTGGTTCACTTTACAAGCAAGGTCTATTGTACAATTTTTAAGGGATGATGGATACAGGGAATGGGATAAACATTATACATATGCTATGAGAGTCTAGAAATTGAAGGGATTGATCTTTTTGTCGCTCTTTGCAGCGGGAGATAAAGGGGAAGATGAGGAAGGTGGTGGTCTGCAATGATAATGTCGCCAGCCATTGGGTAGTTGACCATCGTTACACATTTCTATGGATTTCATCCAACGTGTCTCCAAAGCTTGATTAATTGTAAAACGTTTAGCTGGATCTGGATCGAGCATACCACCAATACATTCACATTCTTGTTCTGACAAGTCATTAAACAAATGACAAGCATGAACGCCACCATCTTCATCACGTTGTTGACAATACAGCGCATATTCCTTGTCGCCACCATCATAAGCACGTGCTGCAACATCAGCTGGAGATCCAGGTTTTGCACCAACAGGTGGCTTGCCATTAGGTTTACCAGTGTAGAAAGATGCATGAAAAGGAAGCATATGAGTACGCATACACATATATGTAATACCAGCGCTCCAGACATCAAAAGCACGACCATCATAGGTATCATTCTCATCCTTTAGAGACCACATCTCTGGTGACCAGAATGGTTCTGAGCCACACCATTTCTGGGAAGGTCTTGGACTTGATTCAAAGCATGTTTGTACAATATCAGCAGTACCAAAATCACATATCCTTAATGTGCCACCTTCTGTCAAGACCAAATTTTCTGGTTTGATATCACGATGAGCAATACCAAGATGATGAAGATGCTGGAGTCCTAATAGCAACTGCTTGAACAAGCAACCATGTTCCATGGGTGTCATGGAAGGTCTTTCTTGCAACAAATTGAATAAATCACCACCGGAGCACTAAAAAAGACAAGAGTGGAAAACAAGGAAAGATAGATTAGCTTTAGTTTTCACACGCACAGGTAGATTGGTGGCGCGCTTATTTAAACTTACATATTCCATCACAGTGCACCAACGATCGCGCTCATCTTTGACAAGGTCCAAAGTGTTGATAACATGAGGATGTCCTGATACTGTTTTGCTGATACAGTACTCGTTTCGCATACGTTTTTCATAATCACGCTCAGATTCATTCTTTTCCCGCTTCTTGAATTCTTTCACAGCAAGGATCTGCCCATCATGTCGCACCAAACGGATCACGGCTGTCGCTCCGCTACCGATATTCTTTTTTGATGTAGCTCCCATGCCTTTAAAGGTGCGTTGTTGGTCTGGCTTGATATAACTTCCATACTTTTCAGCTAAACGAGGCACTTGGGGTGGTGAGCATCCTGAATGGCTATGATGATTCTTGAAAGATGATGAAAATTTGCTCCAAGTGCTACTGACTGAACTGCTATAGCTATTGTGATGCTGGTTGCTTTCTGTGCTACTTCTTCGATGTTTTACAGAGTCCTCGTGATCAGATGATGATGTTGAAAGAGGTGTCATACGAAGACCAGCACGAATATGACCACTAGCATTATGAAGCATATTGTGAAGTCGGCTATGTTTCTTGATAGGCTGAGGAGGTACTTTGGTCATTTGCGAAACAGTAGAACTTGTGCTGTTGCTACGTGTATCTCCCACTGAAGATACTGATGATGAAAGATCAGGTGCATGTTGTAAGGTGGTATCATCGTATTCATCATGACCATGATCAAGAGGATCAGGTGAAAATGAGCGAGAAACACCTTGGATATTCAGCCAGCTCCCATCACCGGGAAGACTTTGTGGCATACTGCTGGTGTGAACGGCCATTGGGATGCGTTATGTTGTTGATAATGATAATGGCGTCGTCTAATGAATCAGCAGTATTGTTGCATATAATAGATTGGTTGAGAATCCAAAAGAGAATATGGGTGTTCAAAGTTGGGTATATGTAAAAAATCAAGAAACAGATAAACAAGCAAACTTGGAAAAGGAGTTCTTTTTATATGGTCTGCAAAGAAAGAGTAAAAAAGAGCGTTTCTACAGATCGGGGGTGGCGGTTTCCGATATGGAATGATGGGGTTTTCGATTACCCATTACTGAGTTTAACGTGTTGTCTTGCGGTGATTTTTGCTCAATAAGGGTCTTACCTAATGACGTTGTTCCTCATGCCAATGATCTTTCCTTGCTAAATGGCTGGAGCCGAAGAATACTTGCAGCAAAACATGTGCACAGCCTATTCCCTTTCTTGTATACATAAGCTTCCCGCCACTTTTCATATAGTGATCATAGGTAAAATGCTATTCCCAGTGCCCCTGTATGCTTGTAACCCGGATTGGTTCACGCACGTGGCCAATTAAACTTGAAGCGTCTTAAGACAGTGAGAAGCTTGGTCATTGGTTGGCTGTACAAACACTGGAAAAAGAAATCGCTCATATCAAGTGACTTGTGCGCAAATATTTTCTTTGCAAACACTTTCTATAACAGCAAAGAACATTCGCTCTATGTCTATTTGGCTTGTTGTCTAGATGTAACATACATACATTTGGAATCTGACATTACATGTAATAAACTTGTCATCATCCTAGCATCATTTGTTGTCTTTCACTACTGTCGGGATGCATTTACTGGCTGTGTCAGACTATACCATACATGCCATAGACTATAGCATCTACTTTGTGCCACCATTCCCCACAATAGACCATTCGCTCCATGTACAATCAAGAATGTTTAATCATGTTGGTAGCTAGCTATCTTCAAAAATGGGATCCACATTTATCACATTATGCTTTGCTCTTGTAAGGTGGTGGACTTGAGAAAATGTCTTCATCATCATGTGTTGGATTCAAAAGTGTATGCTTGTTGTGTGGTGCAGCTGGATTGGTCTTCTTGAAATCCTTGGGTACCATGGCTATATGCTCCACCAACTGTTCCTTGCTAAGCGAAAGATCCTTGACAAAGCTCTGATAATCACTTCCTTTCATGTCTGCAATCTTTTTGAAGTCGATAAATTCTGTAAACAAGGATATCTCATCACCAAATTCCTCCACCAGAGAGATGAGTCGTTGTCGCTTGGCTTTCACAAAAGGCACAAAAAGATCAAAGTATTCTCCATCATCCGTTTTTGCAAATGCAGCACTGTAGTCTTTCTGCATACTATGTAGAAGAAAAGTCATGTTGAACCTTCAAAGCATCTCTTGAACTCTTAACGCAATGTTGTTTCATACGCTTACCTGTGCACAACTTTGCGTACTGGTTCTATCACCTTTTGTCGCCATTTGATCTCTTTCTCATGAACGTCATATATCCTTTCAAATCTGGTATCCACAACTTGTAATCTCCTACAAAGATCCACCAGCAACAAATTGTACAAAGACCAGTCTTCAGATCTCCTTTTCTCAAAGTGGGGATTCTTCTTTTCAAATATGCCTTTGACGGTGTCCATCAAATCTTCAGTTTTCATCGAGCACAAGATTTTGGCCTATGATTATGCAGCTGATATCAGTTGACATTCAGACACCACTCAATGTAACACTTACATTCTCCACGTTTGAAAGCTCATATGGCTTAAGGCATTCCGCACGTTTAGCAAGGCTGTCAGCGTTTAGCTTGAAGACATCTTTTGGAGGAAGAAAAAAGTAGTTCTTGGAACGACTGGCTGACGCGTTGTCTTGCACTGTATCAGCCTGACTGATGTTATCTTCTTCAGAAGCTATCATATGTGCTATAGCAAGGTCAGCAGAAGCGAATCTGACAATGGACTTGAAGAGATTGACTCACTGATTTCAGTCATATTCCAAAAGTCGAACAAGAGGAACAAGGAGGAAGAAACAGGGTGATGAAAAAGGCGCATGTAAGTAGTTGGCAAAAATGACGTGACACCATAAACACATCACATATACACACACTGCGTGTTGATATCACTTTTGCAAGGATGAATGCCGTTTTCCGTTATATCGATCAGCTGCTACTTGTATCGTTGTCATCTGGTGTAATCGAATGTGGTATATGGCTATCATCTCCTCATGCTAGACTAATCACATCCCCAATTTGGAAATGTGTTTACAAGCAATGATCGAAACAGTAGATGCTCATCATTCAAGAACTTGTTCATCATTGTTTTGCTTCATTCTTGATTCCTTTCTCATTGTTATCCTCTTCACTATGAACCAGCAGCAAATTGATGCTTACAGACTACAATTGCTCACTTCCTATTACCAACAAAGACAGCAACAGCAACAGCAGCAACAACAGCAGCAGATGCAGAACAACAATGCTGCCAACTACTATTATAATATGCCAAGCAGCACAGCGGTCCAATCTGAACCATCCCCTTCTACCATGGCATTATTGAATGGGTTGCAGCAGCAATATCAGCAGGAACAGCTACAGCAAGCACAACTATCATCTCCTTCTCCAACCAATGCCATACTTCCAGCTGCTGTTGGTGGTGGAATGACACCTACATCACCTATGATTGGGAATAGCATGCAAAATCATTATCAACAGGAGCAAGTACCATCATCACCACCACCAGTGGAAAAGCTCAAAAAGAAGAAATCCTTCCTTGCAAGAAAAAACACGAGTCGAGAACCACGTGATCCCAGCTTTTGGAGTCCAAGGCAAGCAAGACATATGAAAAAGATGGCAAACAACAGCCAAAAAGAAGCCATGGATGTCTCAGCTCACAACAATATGCCCGGTGGATATCCATCTTCACCACCACCACCCTATCAACAACAACAGCAACAACAATCATCACCTCCCCCACCTCCACCAATGCCATCACCACCTTTTAGTCTACCCCAGTTACCAGCAGGTGGATATCTTTACTATTGTCCTCCACCCCAAACACCTGCTGCTCCTCCAGCAGCACCAGAACCTGATCGAACAAACACAGAACCAGTGTCTGCCAAAAAGCAATATCGTATTAGTGCAACATCATACAATCCAAGGCAAGGACAACCAGGTGATCGATGTCTTATTATGTGACCAATAAATGTATTTCTTTATCAATGATCCATAATCAAAGCAATGCATCACTGCTAATCATCATTCGAATTCAAGGTTGTTGTTTCACAAAGACTTGCATTGAAATTAGGATACAAATCAGGGTATGATATGGTAATGGAGGAGTTCTATAAAGGAGATAGAGACACTGCAGTAAAGGATGTTGTGTTATTGTTGCTCAGTGTACGAGATGGAAATACAATAATGCGAATAGAATACATGCTTTTGTTGATTGGATAAGGTAGCTTTGGATGTTCAAAATGTGATATGATGATCGATGAAGTCGCTTAATGATAGTCGAATACCAGCATCCTCTCGTAGTATTGAAGTAACTATATCATGATATAAGTATTGTACTAATGAACCAATATCAATCCTTACCTTGACTGGACATTTCTGGTGAAGCAAGGGACAAGGATGCAACGAGTACTGGCCATTGTTCCTTTCAAGAATTGAATGAGTACATAAGAGATGGATCAACAAACAATAACAACTTACCATTGGATTATAGCTTCAAGTCCTCCTTCTTGACGAGGACCTACAAGCTCCACAGCCTTGACTTCCCTTTCCCAATCAATAGTATCCGCATTTGGAGGAAAAGCATCATCCACAATGACATCCTGATCGTTGTATTTCACTGAACGTCGTCCACCTGTTGGCTGACTTGATTGCCGATTACGTCTTGGTGTTCTTGGTGGTGGAGGAGGCATAGCACGAGTATCATCATCATCTGGAGTCGTCACGCGTTTGCGCTTGTTTTCGCGTCCAGTAACACTATCATGATTCTTCCAGTATTCAGATAATAGATCTGGTGCAGCTCTATTCACAATAGCATATCATCAATGTAAAAGACAATGTTGTATATCATAAGCACGCACTTACACGTTTTCCTCTGCTTCCCAAGTGTTTTCGTCACTACTGTAACCACTCCACTTGATCAGGTACTTGTATCTACCCTATTTGACACAAAAGTAGGATCCAATGAGCACGCGTCAACACAATGCAAGACTCCAAGCTTACTCGAACAAGCTTATGATCCACGATGCGTTCAACTTCATATTCCTCCTCTTCACTACTCTCTCCACTTGATATCTCGTGTACTGTTGGGCTGTCTGTCATTGGAAAAAAAAAAGAGAGTGGAAAAGGAATGTACACCACTTGAGCGGCGATTTATGATGAACTACCTACTCTTTCCCCCCCCCACCAACTATCACCTATTCTACAAGCCATCCTCTCTTGTTACCCATTGATCACTATGATGTTACTATATTGACAATATCAAATGAAAAAGAGACAATTGTGTGTATAAAAAAAAGCAAATTTATTAGGCAGAACTGCCGCTTGGTGCGGCATCCTGCACAGACATGTTTTGTACACCTTGGCTAACCTGGTTCTCCGCATCATCATCATCTTGCCTCTCATACATGGAAAGATCCATAGCTTCATCATCATAATCCTCTTCGATAGCCAGTGATGGGTTGAATTCAAACAAATCTCTACCAGACATGCCTTGTGATCGGCCAGCTTTCATACGAGTTTCCTTAGCCTTACGTTCAGCTTGTTCCTTTGCATCCTTCTTGGCAACACGGTTCTTCTTCCACTCCTGGAAAGTCTCAAGAGTCATGGGTGTCAAATTAGAACCAAGTTTATGACGCTATAGTAGTATCATCATCAGTAAATAGTTTGCATGTCATCTTTCTTTTTCAATTACCTCGCTCTCCAAGAATTCTTCCAAAGAGATCTCCTTTTTGTTTTCAGCCTTCTTTGCCTCTTGAGATTTCAGCACGAAACCTGGTGGCAATGCATGACGGTATTTACATTGGTCACCGCCATTAGGACACTCCCAAAACCATCCATATTTGCTGCTTTCAATGGCTTCCAAAAAGTACTTGCACACAATATCAGTAGGTGGCTGCTTGCTGCTCTTCTTATTGATGACTTCTTCAAGTTTCTTCTGGTCCCAATTCTCCATTGTGTCTGAGACGATCCTGTCATTTTAGCCATCATATTTGATCCAAAAGTCATCCCACTTACCATTTGCTCGAGAATCGGTATAAAGATCTTTCTTTTGTTGCTTACGATCCACATTAAGGTCGTGTGAAAACTTGCACTTGGCTCCTCGCTCACAATGGCCTTGCTTGAAATAGATACAAAGCACAGTTTTGGGATCAGTGCCAAATGGTACCTTTTGTGGTGTCTGAACTGGCTTAAAGAGCTCGGCAAGTTCTTCTCGTCGCTTTCTATCTTCCTCCTTCTTATCCACACCTCTGGATTTGCTCTTGTCTTGCTATATTTGTATACAAAGAAAATGATAAAGTGAGAAAACGTTGCCCATCATGGCATGTCAAAGAGGACGATTTACGTTTTGTTGAGCATTGTGCTTAGCCTGACTCTGCAGTTGTTGAATGTAACGCTGAGCCTTTGCCGATTTGTTCTTGTTCTTCATGCCAAAGGTTTTGTCTTCGACAACCTTTTGAGCCTTCTTCTTGTCGTTCTTGGTCTGTTGTTTCTTTGGAGGCATGTTGTCGTGGAATAGAGCTGTGAATTATATAAGGTGGAAACAGAGATAGAGTGTCGCGTAGAGTGATAGGAAAAAGTAGACGTGGTGTAGGTCGAACCAGTGAAAGAAAGACACGGAAGCTTCGGTCCTGATCTTTTGGAAAAAACACAACCATTCAGCCAAGTGACTGGCGGCTGTTGCTTGGCTACCATAGAGAGTAGTTTCTAGCCAATGACGCAAGCGAACTAAAATCTTTTAAACTTTTTCGTACCTGGATCAGACTCGATCTTGCATATCAGCACAATGACTTTAATGCTATATCCTTAGTTCATGTTGATGTGTTTCCTATCATCTTGTCTCTTTGTATGTAATACTTTATGAAAGCTCTTTTGGATCCCAGCCAACACATATAAGACATTTATGTCATTGGAGCTATACCAGCGGAACGCAGATTGTCTGAACAATGACTTCATCCCTACTCATATCTGCGAATCATTGACATGTAGAAAACAGCTTTTACCAAGCAATAAGCTACTTTATATCACTTGCATTGACGTACATTATGCACTTGTACTTGTTCCAATACTATCCGCTGCCATCAGCTACGATACATTTAATTCAACAGAGTACATAGTCTTTATTTATGATTGGCATGACTTTTAAGAATGATGCTGTTATAGACTACATGATGCTAGCAAGTGATTGTACATGAAACGAGTCAAAAGTCACGCTTATGCTGCTTTCAAGTCGGAGGAGCAATTGAATTCAGGAAGGTGTGGTCAGGTGCATCCTTTCATTGTCAATCCCGAAAAAAACCCTTCTTTCCTCTATGGCCTATCGAGTGAATGCCAGCAACTGGGCATTGCCTGGTCGATCTGCAGGATCAGCATATGCAGCTTCTGAATATACAGCTTCCGAGTTGGATCCCAATGGTAAGCTCACTGGATCTCAAGTCGACTTGATCCAACTGACTTGTATATATGCGTGAAATAGAACAAGAAAACTGGGACGATTGGGAACGTGAGGACCAATACGATGCTGAACCCAAGTGTTTGTTTTGTGCTGAAACATTCGAGTTACCTGAGGATGCCTTTCAACACTGTCAACAAGTGCATGGTTTTGATTTCTTGGCTGTCAAACGCTCGCTGGGTAAGATTTTTTTTCATTGTCCTTCATCCCCAATATCTCACATGTCAGGAACCAACAACCAGGTCTCGACTTTTACAAGTGTATTCGCATGATCAACTACATTCGCAAACAGGTAAGCAATAGCCATAAAAGACAAGGATTAGAGTAATAAACTGATAAAGTGGCTATTTGACAGGTGCAACTCAAGCCAGATCTTGCCAACACCAAAGAATTCAAGCTGACAGGAGAGGAAGACTTTTGGGAAGATGATGAATTACTGCAACCTGTTATGGAAGATGATGCTCTTTTGTTTGGTAATGCGAAAATGATAGGATTGCTATTGTGCTTGTTATTCATGCATGCATCTTTTGTAGCTTTTGAAGAATTGGAAATTGCAGATGATATCCCAGAAGACATGACTGAAAAGGAAGCTCAAGGTGAGCCAACTTGATCAACATTTACTGGACAACAACTGATCCTTCATTGATCTAGTCGATCTCTCCAACATTCATCCTACCACCGAGCTTGAAAAGAAGCTTCTTGCCATGTTGCACAGTGCCGATGAGCGTTACAGTGAATTGAAGAGTCAATTTGAAAACTATCAAACGATGGTCAAGAAGACATTCTTGGATAACATCATTGATGACACAAGAAGGTAAATGAGTGATGGGATACATGTAGAATATCAATATATTGATTGAATCATCTTAGTGAGCGATCCATGTCAGTCGTCAGCGTTCGTACAGGCACTGGAAAGGCACTCGAGGATGAAGGAAACTACTATTTTGAATCATATGCACACAACGGTAAGTCATACAAGTCATGTCATCCTTTATCCATCTCTAATATCTTTCACTTTCCTTAGAGATCCATGAGCAAATGTTGAAAGATAAAGCACGAACTGAAGCATATCGCGATTTCATGTATGAGAACAAGGATGTATTCAAGGATAAAGTAAGTGGGGATCAATGATAGGATGAAAATGGAATGAGTAAGCTTATAGCTGCTTCATAGATCGTGTTGGATGTTGGATGTGGTACTGGTATCTTATCCATGTTTGCTGCCAAGGCAGGAGCAAAGCAAGGTAAGACTATATGCTCATGATTCAATCAAGTGCTTATGTATCATTCAGTCTTCGCTGTGGATAATTCAAACATTGTACAAAAGGCTGAAGCCAATATCAAGGAGAATGGATTGGATAATATCATTACGTAAGTGACTGGGAGTGGAGGAAAGATGATGTATACTGACAAGAGCTTGATAGTGTGATCCGTGGCAAAGTGGAAGAGATTAGTTTACCTGTTGCACAAGTGGATATCATTGTTTCAGAGTGGATGGGATACTTTTTATTGTTCGAAGCCATGTTGGATTCAGTTCTCAATGCTCGTAACAAGTGGTTGGCACCTAATGGCATCAGTAAGTACTCAAAAGAAGGATCATGAATCAAGGTATTCACCAGTTCATTGTGTATAGTGGCACCAAGTCATACGCGTATCCTGATGGCTGCATTGGATGATGAAGATTTGAAGAATGACCGATACAACTTTTGGGATGATGTCTATGGATTCAAGATGTCTGCTATGAAAGGACCTGTAATCAATGAAGCCTTGGTTGACTTTATCAAGCCCCACTGTGTCATGTCTACTGTGGCAACGCTCAAGGATTTGTACCTGCAGCAAATTGTCACACGACAACTTGACTTCAAGACTCCTTTTGAAATTGAAGCAACTCGTGATAGCACTGTGTATGCATTTGGTGGCTGGTTTGATACATGGTTTACTCGTGATGGCCATCCAATTCCCTTATCCCAAGAAGCACAACATGTGAATGGTGAAACTTATTTGACTACAAGTCCATTTGGTGAAGATACACATTGGAAGCAAACCACTTTTGTCCTTGAGAAACCTATTCCTATGAAGCGTGGCTCCAAGATCCGTGGTATCTTTACATGCCATAAGGGAACAACCAATCCACGTGAACTTGAATGTGAAATCCAATATTCCATAGACGATTCTAGTGAATTGCATATCCAAAGCTACACATTACGATCATAATGGGAATAAAGTTGTGTTTATTGATGATGAGATGCAGTGTAACCCTTTGTTCTATCTCTTTCCAATTTCCCTCTGTCACCAATGACAACCTACGGTGCGCTGCCTACACGCGACCCAGAACTTGCCGAAACAACAACGGCAGCAAGTGAACGAGCCCAACAACAAGACCGTGCAGAATGGCGTCAGCAACTAGGCGAGTTTCTCGAGAAGGAAAAGGTCCATCTTACCATCATTGGTCTCGTTGTCTTGGATGCAGTGTGTGTCCTGTTTCAGATCATATACACGTTCTTGCACGAATGTCAAATGGATAGTGAGCCAAGCGACACTATCAAGTTTTTGGTGGAAGCAGCAGAAGTCATCAGTCAAGGCGTTACCTGTATCTTTTTGCTTGAACTTGTGTTGGCGTTTATTGCATTTGGTCCTCGTTACTATTTACCAGGTTGGGAACATTGGAAGTTGCATATCCTCGATGTTGTTGGTAAGTGATATGGGAAAAGGTGATGGTTGGATGCTAAGACTAACTTGATGTTGTGTCCTTTACAGTGGTAGTTGCAACATTTGTCTTTGATATTGTGCTACACGGCAAGGAACGAGAAGTTGCAGAGTTGTTCATTATCTTCCGTTTATGGCGCGTGGTGCGTATTGTTGAAGCAACAGTTATGAGCATGTCATATGCCGAGGATGAAGATGTAAACAAAGAGTTGCAAGAAACAAGATTAGCCTACAATGAACTTGCATCTAAGCTTGAACAAGAGACACAACGTAGAATAGCATTGGAAAAAGAAGTAGAAAGACTAAAGGCAGATTAAGGATACCAATAAACAACAAAGAAAATTTTTATTCCCCCATTTTACAACAATCCTAGCTAAACAATCAAGACAATCTGTAATAAAAGTACATGTTAGCATTTGAGGAAAGATAGTCAAAAGTTTTCCATGTCGTTAATGTTATTATGAGCATCAGACAACCTACGCAAATATCCACATACTCGAGGATGGAGAGGGTTCGCCATCCAAGATACCTAAAAGGCATCAAGGAATGGTTTCTCCATATGGTACCCCCGAATAAGACACGCGTAGAACTTATCATCACCTGCAACAAACGAACATGTTGTTTACACTTGCCTGTTTAGAAAGTGAAAGAAACGAGAACAAGAAACAAAGAAGACTGTGTCTGGAATGCACCTCTATATATATTGGTGGAGAGCAGCTGAGTTATAAGGAAAACACTCGAAACACCTCTCTGACTTTTTCAACGTCCCTTCTTCCCCCAACTCGTACACAACTCCTCCCAATGACACAAGTCGAGACCGACGATGGCATTTACGTTGTGGAACGAATCCTCAAGCATCGCAAAAAGCACTCTCAAGCTGTAAGCTTTATATGCAGTGCGATCAACGACTTGTTTGCTAAAAACGACTACTTATCACCACGTATAGGGACTAAGATATCTTATCCGATGGCAAGGCTATTCCTCAGATAACGACACTTGGGAAGATGAAGAAAACATGTAATTATACATTTGAATTGTTAAGAAAACCATCACTGACATGGATTGGATAGTTTGGACCCTGAGATAATTGACGCGTATTGGGAGACGCGTGGTGGAGAGCAAGAGCGCATTAAGCAATCTATGTTTGGAACTAGATATCTTGCAATTGAAGAGTTCGAAAGGTTCTTTAAACATCAAAGGAAACAAGACCAACAAACTGTAAGTTCTATTCTACATTATGATGGATAGTGTTGCTCAAGACACTTGTTATACAGCCTGCAAAGAGAATGGTGGATACATTTGAAGGATCCAGTCGCAAAATGTCACGACGAAGAGACAACTCTGGTGAACCACTGCTTATGCTGGATGTCGAGAACTATAGGAAGTACAAACATCGCCCGAGAGTGAAACAACAAGATCCAACACCACCATCATCATCAGCAACTTCTAATCCATCATCACAGAATATGAAGGAGCATCATTCATCAGCATCAACTTCTTATTCAAGCAAATCGACATCGACTCCATCATCAAAAGCTTTCAATCCATCAATACAAAGGATGAAGCAGCAAAGTTCAACAAGCAGATCGTCATTGACTCCAGCATCCAAAGTAAAGTCAATATTGAAGAAACGCAAATACCCAACCAAAGACAATTTGGCATCAATATTAAGCGACCCGTCTACATTTGACTTTAATCTTACTCGACAATTACCACCATCAAATACTTTACATCATCGACAATTAACACCACCATCACCATCACCATCATCGACATATCCCCAACAAGTACCATTCATATCAATCTCTGGTTCTGAACAACATGGTTCTCATGCCAATCCATCATCGTCATCAAATCATACTCTTGAGACAGAAGCAATGGTACCACGAGTCAATCGCACAGTGCAATTCTTACCAAATGGTCTGAATCATCATCCATCATCATCATCATCATCTCTTCCACCACATGATCAGTCAATACAGCAGCAGCATTCGACCAGGACAATACGATCCGACTTATTCAATAGACAAGAAATTGTCTTTGATCTTGATTTCAGGAGTGAAATGTCATACGACTGGGGAAAGGATATCCAATGCGTGGAGACAGTGATCAAAAATGGACCTTCACTTTATGCTATTGTGCGATGGAATGACAATGTGTTAGCCATGTATCCCACTCATCTTGTCCAACGACGATGCCACATGAAGGTAAGCAATTCAATGCAAATGATCGGATTTTGACACTTTGCTCCGCTCTTGTAGTTGATCCAGTTCTATGAAACGATGCTTGAAGCCTAGCATGTTACACAAGTCCATTTGCTATTACTAATGTCTGCTTCACACACATACCTTACTCTTTATTTTCTCACAACATTCGCATCAGCTAGTACTTTTCGCTCTCTCTCTTTCCAAATAATACATACTACGACATCATGGACATTAAAAATCTCTTCAACGTGAAGGACAAAGGTAGAGAATGGCTTTATTACTATCGTGTTATAACAATGGCTCATGACAATGGGCTTTTAGTGGTGCTTGTTACTGGTGGTAGTCGCGGCATAGGAGAAATGATTGCTACGGTAAAGTTTGTTATCACCAATGGTAATGGACACTGATTGATCTTTGTAGGGCTTTGTATCAGCAGGTGCCAAAGTTTACATCACAAGTCGTTCGGCAGATGCATGCAACAAGGTATCTCGACATCAATCCCCTTTATACATCTTTTGACATTTCTGATGATCTGAAATGTTATAGGTTGCCAAGACACTCTCTGAACAAGGTCCCGGTCAATGCATTGCTATTCCAGCCAACCTGCAAAAGTTGGATGAAGTGAAGCGCTTGGTGGAAGAGTTAAGCAAAAGAGAGGATCGTAAGTACTAGTCAATGGATGATGCGGAATGTGTTATGGCTGTCAAATGGGATACTCATAGTGTTTATCCATGTAGATCTTGACGTGCTTGTGAACAATGCAGGTGCCAATTGGGCTGAATCCTTTGACACTTATCCTGATCATGCATTTGAAAAAGTCATCTCTCTCAACTTGAAGCGTGTTTTCAGCCTTACACAAGCGTAAGCATGTCTTTATATATTACGATGCAGCAGTTTTATAACATGACTTTTTCTTGACAGCTGTTTCCCATTGCTCACAGCCAAATCAAGCTTGCAGAATCCTTCATCTGTCATCAACATTGGATCTGTGGATGGCTTTAGAGTATGTGTATTATACGTAGCAAAAGGATCATTCTCTAACTTGAGATTCTTGACTAGGCTGCTCCTCAAGAAACATTTGCCTACACTTCCGCTAAAGCTGGTCTTCATCATCTTACACGACATATGGCTGGCAAACTTGGTCATCGTGGATGTGTCTTCAATACAATTGCACCAGGTGCCTTCCAATCCAAAATGATGCGTGAAACACTTGAGAAATATGGTGATTCGATTCGTGCTAAAACACCTGTCGGCCGTATTGGCTCCCCAGAAGACATTGCTGGTACCTGTATTTATCTCGCTTCGCGTGCTGGTCATTACACTAATGGTGCAACTATTACCGTGGATGGTGGTGCTCTATGTTTTGGAAAGATGTAATCGGTGGTCTACATGATCAAAAGCTAGTGTTTGATTAGTATACATTCATAAACACAAGACATTGCTGTTGTTTCATGATATGTGTGGATTGATGGATGATTGAATCTTCATGTGCTTTCAAGGACAACATGCGAATCTGTCACTTATATACTTTGATCCTTGTAGCAACAGCTAATGATTACTTGTTATATAACAGTAGCAGCTTTATGTACTTCCGTGACAGGATCACTGTAACCAGATATCAAATATGTTGCTCAGAGGTAGCACAGCATAAGTAGACTTGTGATTCTGCAATTTTCTCATGACTAAAAGGGATGACGGCAGTTTTTCTCATGCCAACTTATGCGCACACACAGCGTATATAAACTTGGAACATGCTTGTGCCTGATGCCATGAACACAGGCTGCATCATGAAAGACTTATTTAATGTGGAAAATAAGGTAAAAGGACACAGCATATCAAAAAGTGTCTAGCATCTGTAGATTGACTGGATGCACAAAGATTGTATTGGTAACAGGTGGATCCAGCGGGATTGGAGAAATGATCGCCAAGGTTTGTTTCTATCTTCCAGACATTTATACCAATGCTGATACCATAACTGCATACATAGGGATATGTGGAAGCTGGCTCAAAGGTCTATATTACAAGTAGAAAGGCAAATATGTGTTCAGAGGTAGGGATCATGCATCATGTATGTTATGCAAACAAATCAAGATTCACATTGATATAAGGTTGCATCCAAGTTGAATATGCATGGTCCTGGACAATGTTTTGCTATTCCTGCAGATCTTCAGAAGCCAGATCATCTTAAACATCTTGTTGCAGAGATCTCCCAACGTGAAGATCGTAAGTTGGAAACCAAGAAATTATGACAATATGGCTGTTAATGGCAAACATCATGCAGATCTTGATGTTCTTATAAACTGTGCTGGTGCTGTGTGGAATGAAAGATTCGATGACTTCCCTGATGAAGCATTTGAAAAGGTCATCAACCTGAATCTGCGACGCGTGTTCCAATTGATCCAATTGTAAGTGACAAGATAGAGTTTTACTTGATTCAGACATCGTATTGATACATGCAGCAGATGTTTCCCTTTATTGACAGCCAAAGCATCCACTTCCAATCCTAGCAGCGTAATCAACATTGGATCTGTCAATGGCTTTGGCGCAGTAGCCACTGAAACTTATTCCTATACAGCTGCTAAAGCTGGTCTTCATCATCTTACACGACATATGGCTGGTAAACTTGGGCATAGAGGTGTATGTGCATAATAGAGATTGATGCATCATGATGCATGAAGGCTGATGCAAGTAGTAATAGGTAACTTTTAATGTGGTTGCACCTGGCGCATTTCAATCCAAAATCATGGCAGAGACATTGCAAAAACATGGTGACAAGATTATAGCTGCAAATCCAATGGGTCGTATTGGTACTGCTGAAGATATTGCAGGTACATGCATCTATCTATCATCTCGAGCAGGACAACATACCAATGGAGCAGTTATTGCTGTTGATGGAGGATCATCATGGTACGCTTCGAAATGGTGAAAATAGATCCAAAGTTACAAATCTACTACCCAATCTCAAATACATGTGGCAAAGTGATGTTGAGCTCTACAGGTATATGCTATGTCTTTTCTTTCGATTGAATCTCTAGCTCAATTTAGAATATACAAGGAGGGGGAATGTGTGTGTTTACATTGGTGGAAAGAGAAACATGACAAGGATTTACAAGAAATGGGTATAACACGTTATAATGGATGAACGAGAGATGTCAAGTGATGTCATTGAATCAAACATTGACATGATGTCAAATGCGAATCTTGTTGTACCTTTTTGCGACGTCTCCTAGGCCATGCTTGAGGAGCATTATTAGATGATACCATGCTAAAGACATCCGATTTACGTCTAGCAGTGTTTTGCATGCTATTAGCAGCAGTTGGTCCTTCTTGTTCGCTTTGCACTCCTTGATCAGCACTTTGCACTTCAGGTGATGATATTTCATATGGCCCGGTAGATTTTGTTCCCTTTCCAGATTCTCTTCGCACATCAGGTGATCTTACTCCATATGGCAAACTACCGCTTGATCTCCTTCTTGTAGGTAATTGTGATGGATCTATATCTAAATTCATATATAAACACATAGTTAGAGCATGTTTGTACATATATTGATTGACTATACCTGATTCCAATGTGCCTGCTTGCTCATGATCAGCATCATCATCATTGCCATCCTCCACATGAACAGTGACACCTGAGTCATGATTGCAGCTTGCTTCACGCTCTTCCCATTTTATGATATTGTCTTCAATAAACCGGGTACAAAATTGCATACCTATTGTCACGATACATCCGGTTAATGCATCTGGATTACCATAACGCATTCAACAGACCTGGTGCTACCTGTGCAACAGCTTTATAGAGTTTGATAGCAATGTTGCGCTTAAACGTTAGCTGGAACTGTTCCAAAGTCACTCTGCCACGCTGGTTGATTGGAAGTCCTTCAAGACCTAATTCATTTTCTAGATCACCTTGTTGTGCAAATTCTTCAGCAAGTACTTCAGCCCAACTTTTTGCCACTTCAAATGGCCGAGCCTAAGAATTGTAACCAAGGATGATGAGTGATTGATATAATGTCATCACTTTGACTTACACAGTTGCCAATATCGGCACATTTGATGATTGCTCCACATAATGTCAATCTCTCCTGATCACAAACTTGCTCATTGTTGATATCAATATCATCATTCTTCCATGCTTCAGCTTGTTCTTCCACTCGTCGTACATATTCATCATGCATGCTCATATCGGTTGCCAATATGCTATGAAGAACCACCTTGCGAAAATCTACAACATATGATTCATGTAAGTCAGGATTCAAACATGTGTGTCACACGTGGTAATCTCTCTTCTCCCCCAACACCAGTAATTACATGCATGATCAGGACGATCCTTGATCTCAGTCAGCTTGCGAAAACAGCTATTGTTTAATACATGGAAGAATGCCATCGAGTGAAAGCTTTCGAGAACTGATCGATCATTATACAACACTGCCAAAGGTGTTGCTGATTGGACCTAGTGATAACATTGATACATGTTAGCCATGCTGATACGTTCCAATCATGTCATTCTTACCATAAATGTATTGGTGACACCAGGATGACCAATATCGTGACCAAGGCTTGCTAGCAGGATAGCAAACACATCTAGAGGACGAAGTAGTGTTTGAAGACCAGGTGCATTATCAGGTTGCTGCAATGTTGGATCAGAATCAAAAAATGGATCAATGACACCAATCTTGCATAAAAAGTAATATGTTGACTGCAAGACATCAACTGCATGACGAAAGTTGTGATAAGGATTCTCTTGATGGTAAGAGTTACACACGTCAAAGACAAACGTCAACATGTCGTCTGTGATGGGGATTGATGTTAGTCAGCCACGTGGCCTTCTGTATGTCGCACGACATGCAAACGCACACTTATTTACCGTCGGAAACTCGATATTCGACAAGGTCTGGTAGGTCTAGCACTTGTTTAAGGATCACACACACAACTGCCACGAGGTCGTCAAGGCTAAGATCCAACGACAAAAAGTCCCAGCTGCATACTTGGCGCTGAATCTCATTGGTTTTGTCTCTGATATACACATGTGAGCATCCCAGTCCATGCATAATCACACAATGTGATTACATACGTACCTTGACATGGGGAAAATATTGCTATGTGGCATACAACCATGATGACAGTAGTAGTTATACACAGTTTGCAGCAACCTAAACGAGCTTGTTCAATAAGCATGCGCTTTTTCTTCTTTTTCTCATAGCTTTCTTCTCATCTGCCCTATCATTCAGCTTACCAGCTTTCATTAAGAAATACGCTCTTGAGTCTATCTTCAAAATGAGCCCAGACTTGTCCATCAAGATATCCATTGGATGAAGATAAGTCTGACGTCTTTAGCGGAGAACGTTGGCGATGGTGGACATTTCGTGTCATTGGTGCTGGGAGATCAATCTGGTACCGATATGCATTCTAAAAACCATGCAATCAGCACCATGCCGCGTGATTGACTTGTAATCTTCTCACCCCTTACCAAAAATAATGATTTGACCACTTCTAGCCTTATTGGCTTCACAATGAAATCGGCTGCACCATTGTCTATGCATTCAATCATAAAATCAGGCGCATCACTACAGGAACATACTATCATATTCGACATTTATTGGTATGTTGCAGTCTTTTAAAAGCCTCCAGAAGATGCTTACCTATCGGAATGACATCGTGTAACGTGTTGTTTTTTAGCTGTCTTCTGATCTTTTGAAGGAGTTGTGTACAATGCTTTTGGTCGTTAATCTTCCGGTCAAATGTATCAACATCGATGATGAGTAAAGTTATTTGATCTTTCACATGTAGGTGATCGCGTAACATTCTTAAAGCATCATTCCCATCAGATGCTACTTGGACTAAAAGGATGTGGAATAACAATGTCAAACATTGTCATAAAAGAGGACTTTTAGGATGTTACCTTCATTGTAAATTGTCTTGCACATCGACACAGTGTCTTGGGATCGATTGATGTCGCCAGTCACTAAGACGACAGAACACTGATTAGGGTGCATCGATGATGGCAGTTGACTTTAGAAAAAAAGAGGAAGAGAAATAAAAAAACGCAAGATCTTGGAAGGTCCCAAAATTGTATGTGTGCGGTGTCGGAACAATAACGAGTTTGGCTGACATGCCACACAACCAATAGTGTATGCATCTTTTCACTATTCCTCCTTCACAAGATAGTGCTGATGCATTGACCACCTTTTTAAACCACTACATCGACTGTCTGTCAAATTAACGATGACATTGAACACCAGCATCATGCATTACACAAAATGTACTCTTTTGGTTTTCCGGTCATTGTCTGTGCACGCTGGGAACAATGTCCAATTACTTGACGATCCCCCCTTTTGCAACAACATATCTTCTTGGAACCTTGATTCTAGCCAATCAGCTCATATGGATTTAATGTAGGGTGGGATGTGTATGCAAGAATGATAGCAATGACTCCAAGTGTGTGTCACATAGATCCAATTTGCCAAGTGAAAGCTTCTATCAATAGCTGGTCAATGTTACTCTTTTGCACAATGTCACAAGATCCCTAGTGATGGGATAGCCCCTGGTATGTGACATTCATTTTTCGCTCATAATGTCGAGTATTCACGAGCATTCATCCAATCCATGCAAAGTAACACTTTTTGTGTAACATAAACAAGTCTTTGTACGAGGCCACCTATACACCTTCTTGTGTGACGCCACCTATACGTTGTACAAAGGCCTAAAACACACTTCCTTGTGATAGGCCACCTATACTCCTTCATCAAAATTGGCTACTACAACATACTTTTGCCTTCGCCACAAGACCTTGACCATCCCGCGGATCCAAATGAAACGTTATAGCCTTTTGGCTAAGGTATAATTTGATATGACCGAGACTACGGACAAGTTTGAGCAAATCAAACACAAACATAGGTCATTCCACCATTACCATCATCATTGTAGACCTTGTTATTGTATAAGCAACATCACAAAATGCAACACAAGACACAATGTAACTATGCCATTCCATGACCGAGCTCACGGAGTGATATTTCATCTTGTCACTGTGAAACATCTCATTGCCTAAAGACATCCTTTTGGCTTTTAGCACGGCAAGTTTCGGTACAGCACCGATGACGATATCTGCACTGGGCATGTAATTATAGTCCGCCAACATTTGTTGCGTCATTGCAAATTAGATTTACCAAATAATGAGCGGGGTATAGTAATGACACATAACAATGAAAGCAAAAAGCCTTATGGCTGGATGAATAGAAGCAATTGCAACTTGGTTACATGTATTATCTCGAAGTTTCGACCCAATAGATTGTGTAGAGTAACAAGAACATGGGCATCTAATGCACATCACGATACATCTTGTGAAACAAATACGTCGACCAGAAATGGGTAGAATTGTAACTGGATCAGAAAGTACACAAAACTCAATCGGTGCTCACAAGAGCTTTCGTTGCATGTGCATATGTGCGTAGGCATGCTAGATGAGCTCCGGTTTCATTTGCATAATGTATAGCATATGTAGAAGACATGAAATTAGAGATTGGAGATAAATCAGAGTGATAAATGATTGAAACCAACAAAGTGGAAAAGTATAGAGTTGGATGTATATAGCAGAAAAGAACAAAGTAGACCCAGGCACCGGGATGTCTAGCCTAGCGCTGTTTTAGGTTTCACCAAGTAGTGTTGCTTGTGCTGCATCAGCGTGTGAACAGGGTGTAAGCTATATTTTTATCATATCGGAGATAGTACACACCCCTCTAACTTGTGAATATACACCTTCTGATATTTGAAGCGGAGTAAATCTCCACTATCATGAAAAAGATATAAAAGCCTTGAAACGAGAAATTCGCCAACTGTTTCTTTACCACACTTGTATCTAAACATGTCCTACCAACGCATCAACTTTGAAGACTTTGCCTCCTCTCCTCTTTCCAAGTACACTGATCTTGCCAGCTCTGCTCTTGGTACTACCATTGTTGAAGTCACCAATGAGTTCTTTGCTCCTGCTATCAACATGATCAACCCCAAGCCCCCTGTTCATGCTCCTGGCAAGTTTGTTGGTAAGTTATATTGTCATTTCAGCATTGTTTATAGCAAAAAATTGATGTATCATCATAGCTACTGGTGCCTGGATGGATGGTTGGGAAACCAAGCGTCACAACCCCACCTATGACTGGTAAGTCATACTGAAACATGATATGCAAAAGGATATTTGTATTGATTATAGTGTACAGGGCTGTTCTTAAGCTCGGTTTCTCTGGTTCTTTCCGTGGTTTCGATATTGATACTCACTACTTCACTGGTAACCAAGCTCCTGCTGCTTCTGTTGAAGCTTGTTTCTGCCCCTGTGGAAACCTTGAGAAGGCTGAGTGGAAGGAAATTCTTCCCAAGGTTGAGCTTCCTCCTTCTTGCCACAATGTCTTTGTTCTTGACAAGGACACTGAAGTTTTCACTCACTTGCGTTTGAACAACATTCCTGATGGTGGTATTGCTCGTTTCCGTGCTTATGGCCAAGTTAACCCTATCTGGTCTGATAACAAGGAGTAAGTATAGTGATGTGGAACATGGATAATGATAAGTGGATCATTAACAATGTGATGTGAATCAATAGTGAAGTCATTGATCTTGCTTTTGTTGGCAATGGTGGTCGTCGTGTCTTCTGCTCCAATGAGCATTACACTCCTAGCAGCAACCTTTTGCTTCCTGGTCGTGGTGGCAACATGGGTGATGGTTGGGAAACTAAGCGTTCCCGTACTCCTGGTCACACTGATTTCGCTATCATCAAGCTTGGTGATAAGGGACACATTTTCAAGGCTGAGATTGATACCTCCCACTACTGTGGTAACTACCCAGCTCAAATCAAGCTTGAAGCTACCAATGTCTCTGATGAAGTCCCTGCTGATAATGCTGAATGGACTACCATTGTTGAGCCATCCAAGGTTGGCGCTCACAGCCTTTTCTACTTTGACACTGCTCATCCTGAAAAGGTCTGGTCCCACGTCAAGTTCTCTCTTATCCCTGATGGTGGTGCTAAGCGTGTTCGTCTTTATGGTGTTCGTGAAGGTGGCAAGATTCCTCAACTCCCTATCCCCAACCCTGAAGCTCAAGAGCTCATTGACAACCTTGCTGAAGACTAAATCTCCTCACATGATCCACTGTTGATCTTCCCATGTGTAGAACATGTATATAATAGTATACACGAAAAGAGTTAAAAATATCCAAGTCAAAAAAACTTAAATACATACACAATAAACATGCATATATTCCTTGCAATGTAAAACTAGACTATACTATCCTATAGTATCGCATGACGATTGTTGATGCAATGCAGAATACGAGTATTGAAAGCATGATCGACATGAACCACGTGAGATCCTCCTACAAGTCAAGATGTAAGTAATCCAAATCCATCTTTGGCACAACAGCTTTGTGTACTTGCCTGATATTGTCCTGGTACCAACACATTCATGCCCCATAAGCCTGTCACCAGATTCATCGGCACAAGTATGCTTCCCAATGCAGTCAGCTTGGATAAGACATCATTCATTTCATTGTTGGTCTGTGTCATTTCAATCGATATTTGCGCAAGATAGTTGGAATGTGATCGAGACGAGATCTTCTCATAGTGATTCAATGCTTGTACCATGGTGATGATATGATCTGTCAGTGTAAAAACAATACTTTAGTATCCTGCATGATCCATCTATGACTCAATTGCTCACCTTGAACATCCCCAAGATAAAGTGCGACTTCATTGCTTAATGCAGGTCGAGTACCATCTGTTTGCTTGATTTCTCCTCTTTTAGCCAATGTCTTGACAACATCCACTTTGCCTGTTAACAGTCGTAGCAATCCCATCATCCTCTTTCGGCAATAGCCTATCCTTCGCAACATGTCTGACTGTTCTGATTCTTTGAGAATAAGCACCAGCTCGTCAATGGAGTCAACTTCAAATTCAATGGCTCGAATCAAAGGGGCAAAAGAGTCAGTGATATCATCCAGCAATCCATAACAAATCCAATCTAGGTGACAAGACATATAAGTCACTGATATGCTTGAATCCTCTATGACTTACCAGGTGATACATCAATATAATCCTTCAGCATGCGTATACGCTTTCGAACATTGTGTGGATGTGGCATTGGTCGGAAGTGAAACTTGAATGCCAGCAAGTTAGTTTGCATAAACGTGACATATTCGCTCATCCACATACCGTGAGAACGCCTTCTTTCATAACAATGATGTACAATGCCAATGGCTGCAAATAGTTGGGAGAGCTTTGATCATGCTCAAAACTTCGAAAACAGATAAAGTAGTAGTTCTTGTAGACTTCACACTTTTCTCGTTGCTCTTCCATGCTGATATCCTCGACTGTCAATGGATGAATATGGAATGTCTATTCATGATTACACATGGGTCGTCAATGTTTATCCTGTGTCATATGATCTCTATTACCTTGCTCAATGTCTTCATTTCGGTATCAGTGGGTGATTGAATATCCAACCAGAAGCATCCTTTTTGTAAAAGATCACCAAGTCGTTCTCCATTCTGGGGTATTTCTGGAATAGTGCGTACGTGAATAGTAGAAGGATGGGCAACTGAGAACAAGGTGATGCGACATGTATCAGAATCTTCAGTAAAGGAATCATGCTAAAGAAAAGATATAGGATTAGATAAAGCTACTGCCATCATCATTATCATCATCCTTACCTTCATTCTGTCACCATAAAGGCTATATCTTCTTGCTGCGGAGGATGTTCTTCTTCTTGTACGTGCTGGTCGTTGTTGTTGCTGTTGTTGTTGTTGCATTGGTTGCATTGAATAGCTTTCAAAGCCACTGGACTCCTTTTTCTGTTCACTTTCCACATAGTCATTCAATCCATTGTAATCGATTCCTTCCTCTGATCTGCTCTCGCTGTTGGGTCTAAAGCATACATCTTCTTCAATAGATGGACGTCGAGATGATGCGTTATCTGCAGAGTCGGAAGAATTGTACATCATGTTGGGTTGTAAGCCATACACATCACTTGCTCGACGTCGCATATCAATAGCTACTCGATCTTCATCATCCATAGCACTAGGAGATATCGTGAATCGACGTTGTGTTGCTGGATCATACTGGATATAGTATCACATGTCCTTTAGTATAGTACACATAGACGCGTTTTGACATACAATACATACCTCCATTGACTCCTCGTAATGGTGTGGTTGGCCAAAAAAGACATGACGATGTTCGCTTGGAGATGGAAGAGTCGCAGTATTATGCAAAAGTGGTTCGTTTTCTTCTTCAATTGGAGTTGACATGAGGCGTCGACCACGAGATGCGTGCTGTGTACGTCGCTTTGACTTGCCCATCGGGTATTCGGAAAGACAACTGTGGTCTTGTGTGTGATAGCGGTATGAAAACCATGTTCGGTTAATGAATAAATGCCTCAACATCCCTGTAATCGTTTTGAATGGTGACACAAAGCAATTCCACACAATGGCCATACAATGCACACGTCAATGTCATTAGTTTGACACTTTATGTCAACAATGCAAGTTGACTACTTTTATTCTCTATTGATATGTGTTGGTGTAAAGGACTTCAGACTTTCTAAAACCATTGAACTGAGAAGCAGCACAAATGGTATATGCTCCCATGTTTTCCCAGTAGAGCCAATCACCATCTTCAAGTAAAGGAAGCTTGGTCTCCTTGGCAAGACAATCAATCGAATCACAAGTTGGACCCCATACACTGCAAGTAAATTGGGCTTCATTGGACTTGACACCATACTGATAACTGCCACCACGGCTCAACACTTGGGGATACACTTCTTGATGATCAAACAAGATACAATTGAAAGAGCCATACATGCCATCATTGACATAATCTAATAAAATAGCATGTTAGTTTATGATATCATCCAAATCAAAGCAGTAGCTTACACATGTATTGGTTGCCTTGTTCTGATTCAATTGTTCTACGACCAATGACACTTGTGCAAATGGAGAAAGCAGAAGCAACAAAGTAACGACCAGGTTCAGCAATCACGCGCACTTCAGGTGGAAACATGGTATCAACAGCAGGTCCAAGTACTGCAGCAACCTTTTCAAAAGTAATGCCATCTTGCACATCAGCACCAGGGAATCCACCACCAACATCCAAAAGAGTAAAGTTGAAGCCCATTTCTTGACCAATATCAAATGCTTTACGTGCACGGATCACTGCATCAGCAAATGCATTCTCATCCAAGCAACCACTTCCCACGTGGAAACTAAAGTTCTCAAATGTCAGAATCACCTGATATATGCAAGTAACACACAACGTACCTGACACCAATAACATTCAATTCAAGATCCTTTGCAGTTTGCAAGAGTGAAGCAACACGTTCCATAGGAGCCCCAAACTTTAGACCAAGTTGACAAAGAGACTTGCTGTCATCAGTCAAAATACGCAGCACCAATTCAGCATTGGGATACAAAAGTTTGATCTTGTGCAACTCTTCAGCATTATCAAATGTCATCTTGGCCACTTGTTGTTGTGCAGCGTAGCGAATAAAGGAGGCTTGTTTGCAAGGATTGGCGTAAATGATACGTTCGGGATCAACACCAAGTTGAAGCACTTGTTGAATCTCAGATTTGCTGGCACAATCAAAACCAAGACCAAGAGCAGCAAGCAACTTGACGACCATGGGATCGGGGTTTGATTTGATGGCTGCAAAACAATGATAATCAGTATGATAATCAATAGAAAAAGTCATTGGGACATACCAAAGAAAGGTTCAATACGAGGAAGCAATGACTTCCAGCGCAAATGTTGACGATACACTTCACCAAGATCAGCAACGAAAAAGGCATTTTCTTGGTCTGATTCCCACTTGAGAGCTGAATGTGTTTCAAGCTTACGCTTCATCAATTCGCCTACAGGCAAGTTGTGGATGATGTTAAGATCATCACTAGATTGTTGTTGTTGTTGTTTCAAAGACAGGGGCATCGTCTCGCAGGGCAACTGATTCAAGACGCTTGTTTGGAATTCGGTGTGCATGACAATAGATAGTATCAAGTGGTTGCAAAAACAAATAGGTTGTGCTTATGTCGTAAGGATGAAGTCTCAGGTAAGCCAAGGAGGAAAGCCCCGTCGGTTGAACAAGCTGAAAACAAGTCTGGTTTCTGAAGTCGTGATGGGCGAAGCAACGGACAATGTCTGGTCCGTCGGTGAGTTAAGAGTAAAAGAGAAGAGAAAAGGTTGCCAAAAGGTGTCTTTGCCGAACGTAAAGGTATTCAGCAAGAAAAAAGAGGACCAAGGGTTTAAATAAAGAAGGGTAAAGAAAGAAACACGCGACAGTGAGATCAAATTTTTCTTATGTACACAAGTACCCGTGACGTGCCGTGCGACATTTATAGGCCCCTTGTTTCATGCATACGATGATTTGTTTCTCACCCCTGCAATCAACAGGTCGATCTTTTGTGTTCATTACTCTGTAAGCGCTCTTTCTTTATCATGCATCATGGTTACTTTTGCATGTCTTAGTGTAGGACGAGACATCATAGCGCACTTTTCCTTTAGCGACGTTGCTGACCTGCAAAAGATAGATTGGTGCGGTACAATAGAAAATCAAGAGCGACCGATTGTTTAGCCAGGATTCATTATACGCTTGTGTAATGTAGTTGTGCTTTTGCTAACTCGTCATATGACAGGCTAGATCCTAACAGGGGTCCCATCTATTTGATCAGATAACGCCACTGTTTCCCGGTGCACAAACCAAACAACAATGTGTGATTTCATTTGCTGTATGTGTCAGCTTAAACTTTATAAGGATTCCAATAAAAGTATCATCTCGTAGACTTTGTGTGCGAATAAGACATTTATTGATTGACATTTTGGATTGATAGTAGTGTATCTAAGATAGCTGATGCATATTGTACAATACCATAGGAGAGTGCTATTTGATTCTTCAAAGCTGTCCGCATGAATGAATCGATCAGCAACTGATCCTAATCTTGGAATTCCAAAAAGGGAATAGAGTCGTATCAGTATCAACTTGATCTTTCATATGCAATGTGGAATGCTTGGGTTTATTGAATGCTGTATTACTATTGTTGCTGTATTGTGATTGTCTATGAATACTACTTGATCCTGCGAAGAACATTTTGTGCCAGTTGAACAAGAGCATCTCGTGCAGTTGAAGGTGGTAGCTTATTTGCAGCTTCGATGGCCATATTGCTGTGACACTCTGCCACTGTAAGGGTCTTTTTCAATCCATCACCCTGGTATACCAGTAACCGTGCCTAGCCGATATAGATAAGAACCAAGCTCTTTTTGTCACCCCTGGATTAAACATGATCTTCATACCTTGTCTTTATCATCTGGTTGACTGAATTGTCGTTGAATAAGCGGTTGTAACTCTTCCACTTGCTCTGATGCAAAGATGATAGGTGCTGTGGATCGAACATCGGTATTGAATTCCAGTACATCCTCAACAAGCTAACATGATCCATGTTAATAACAAAGAACATCTCCTTCTCTTTCCTTTTACCTGTGATGCAACACCAAAATGACGACCATAATCATATGCGTGAATGCCCAATGTTGGATCAGTCAAGACAGCTGCAGCTTTACAACTTTGTGCAATGAGACTAGCGTGCTTCATATCAATCTGATCCATGTAATAAGATGAATCGAGCATGGTATCTTTCTTGACGAGATCCATGAATTCACCTTCGACCAGATTTGCGATACAAGTTGCCATCAATTCAACACATTCCGAGTTGTGAAGATAAGCCAAAGCGAGTGATGATCGTGCCAATAAAAAGTCACCAGCCAAGATAGCCATCTTATTACCAAATACAGAAGCATGATCCTCCATAATATCATCATGCAAGAGCGATGCCACGTGGATCATTTGTGTAATCTCGGCAAGTCGTCGTTGTGAATCGGTGATTTCAAATGATGGTGCGTTGGATGCAGCTTTTGCCATGAGCAAAACGAGAAGGGGTCGAATAGGTTGTCCATTATCACAGATAAAGTGTGTCATCATGGTGTTCAAGAATGGATGTCCACTACCCAACAGCTTTGTAATGTTGCCTCGTAACTCCCATAGCTCTGGTCCAAGTAGTTTGGCAGGATCCAACAATCTGTTGTTCTCACTATCCGAATCCTTATCAATCACCAAGCCTTGAGCTTCGCATAATGCATCCTCCCAAGTATCAGCCTTTCCAGTGAATGGCTTGGTGAGTGGTTTTGTTGATAAGACTGTACGAAACGCGTCAATGCCTTTGCCAAGGGGTCCATTGGCTAAAGCTGCTGCTGCTGCTGCTGCTACTGATGGTTGTTTGGTTGCATAACTCCATTGAGAACGTGTAGTATGAAATGCACGATATGTGTGTTGTCTAAAGGTGAACGATCGCCAAAGCAGAGTGGTAGAAGCCCGCATATTTGGTTCGTTTGGGTATAAGAGCTCACTACACCACCCATTTTCTTTGTCTCCCGCTTTACCCCTGTCCAGCTTGCCCACCAAGCCACCCAATGGATACTACTCTTTGGCTGCATGAACATGGTGCGACTTTGAAGCGTCTGCTCTTTCTCATTAAACATCCAAACCATGACTAAACATATGAAAGATAATGTAGTATATTCGATCATAGTGGTATATGCAGTATCCCCATACAGCAAATAAAACTCCCAGGAGTTATATTCTCATTAGGAAGACTCATTGAAAACAACCAACATCATCTTTCATCATGAAAAGAGTGAATAAAGATATCACCTTGCTTAAATATTCCCACAACAATGTCCCTTTGTATACATGTATATCATAAGGAGATACACTTTTGTTATCTGAAAGCAGCCCCATGATGAATGTATCACGCATTTGACTGATGATACTTTTAGCAAGTCATCCTTTGCCTTACGTCACATGACGCCATTGCTCATCACAATTAGCACACTTGATTCATGAAACTGCTGACACAAAGTATCATTTTCATCAAGTAAAGCAATATGGTGTTTCATTACGCTCACTGGAGAATTGAAATGTATTGTCTTTTAGGAAGAATGAAAGTGGGATGATCAGCTACTGGTCTTCGTAGAGCTGCCGATTCATGTGTTTCTTTAACAAAAGGAGTCAATACAACAGCACGTGTGGCACATATTTGTCGTGGATGAAAATGAAAAGCATATGCAGGGTCAATGGGAAGGTGAAGCAAATGATACCAATGACTACAAAGTACTTGATTGGATCAGCACGCCACAAAGAAGTTGATGTATGTGTTTTGTTGATTCAAGTGAATAGATTCTTTGTAGTCTTATGGCTCTTTGCCATGGAGAACAAGGAATACCTTGAACAAACATGTGATTGGGAGCAATGAGCACAATCAATTTAGATGAGTATACGATATGAAACTAGGTAGGTGATTGTCTTCAACTAGCTGAAGATTGGAAGATGTGCATTTGTTCATGAAGCAACTATCCATAAGATCATAATGTACAAGAGAAAGGCTAGCTGTAGACGCTACTCCTGTGTACGAAAGGCTCTGCATGAAATCACTGTCTGCTGACTGACAACAGCCCGCTCCTCCAAACGGCGGTATCTTTTTGCCTTTTCACTTTACACTATGAGCACAGCTGACGACACGATCCACACCGATCCCCAACCACAAGAAGAACAAGTTGACATAGATCACGAAGCTAAAGCTTGGATTCAAAACCAGGTCGACAAAGAAGTGGTAAATGAGCAAATGGAGACGTGTCAGTGCTGAAGAAAGATAACAAAAAACTCATCGCTTGAAAGAAACGGGTCCGCGATGCTGGTTCCAGTGTGTTGGCCTTCAAGGTATGCATCAGTAGCCTTGATATAGAGGAAAAGAAGGATAGTAACCAACATCTGTATGTCTTTGTTTGTGCATATAGCTTATCAATTGTGGAATTACACCAAACTTTGACAAGAGAACAGCTCGTGCCATCAATCGTTTAGAACTCGATACCAATGTTGATCTCACCAAAGTACAGCAGGTGTGTCATCCAATGTGTCGTTTTTACTATCCTTTATTGACTATGATGGTGTTACTAGGTTATGGTCTCGCCTCCAATTCCTTATCCACACAAGCCTGATTTCTACTATGTGAATGTAAGCAAATGGGAGATGGTGACTATGATAGGATAGTTAATAATGATATAATGTCATAGCTTATCTTGGTCACTGAGAAGCCAATTCCTTTTCTCGCTCCGTACCTATATCAAGAGAATGTCAAGGTGATCCAGCCTGAAAAGATCTTTGACGAAGGAAGGAAAAAGGTGCCTAGCAAGGAAGTCACTCTGAAGAACGACATGCGAGAGTTTCTTTTCATCAACAAAAGGGGAATACGTGCTCGTTTTTCCATTAAAGAATACCATGGCATTTAAGCAATAAACATATCAGTTGACGAATGATCACGTGATAGTATGTATATATGATATATGATTACTTTTTAGGATGTGAATGCAAAGGAAGATACAAAATGGTGGAAAAACACAGAGGGAAAAGGGGGGGGTGTAAGTTATTGCTAATGGTATGCAATTCTATCTAGATCTTCTTGCTCTTCTTTGCACCAGCACCATTACCATTGGCAACAGGAGCCTTCTTATCTGCAGCACTCTTCTTGTATGTCTTGCCGTAAAAGTTGATGAACAAAAGCAAGTATGAGCTCAAAAGAGCACAACCAAACCAAGCAGCACCTTCACCGCCAGAGCAAGAGCCAAAGTTGGGAAGATGAGGAGCATACTTGTCAGCGTAGAATGTATAAGTGCAGCTGTAGATGATGAATAAATCGATAATAAACTGTGTGATTTGCATTCCAGTAAGGTATTGCTTCCACCAGATCTTGTGACCAGATGCAGTGCGGAAGTAGTAGTAGTACATGAACACGTGAACCGTCAAGTTAAGCACGATGGGAACCCACGACTAGTATAAAGATAAACGCCCCTTTTTAGATATCCAATGCTTTTTTACATCACTTCCAATAAAACTTACCACAGTAGTACGTCCAACAAGTTGGGTGTAGCAGAGCACCATAGTCATGCTGTGATGAAAGTAATGCAGGAATTCTACAATCATTCAATTGAATATCACATGGCTTGATCATCGATTCAAGTTTCTTACCAAGTTTCTTCTTCTTCAACACCAAGAAAACAGTGTCTGCCAATTCCCACCACTTGACGAGATAGTTAAGATAATACAAGAGTTCATGCTTCTGTGTCCATGCTTCAGAGGAACAAATGGTATAATAAAAGCCATGGTTTACAAGCTGAGGAATCAACTGCTCAATCAAAAGAAGCAATAAAGCAGCCGAGACAAAAGTCAACAGAAAGTTGTGCAACTGGAAGATAAACTTGGGATGATAACGTGGAGAATCTCGCAACATGAACTGGCCACCAAAGATAATCAACAAGTAGGTGATACAGCCAACAATCACTGGAGGAAGTAACAACAACAGCCCATGAGCCAATGTGAACGTCAATTCAAGTCATGTCTTGGACAATGGGTTCCCTACCTTGTGGAGTAGTCGACAATGGTGTCTCGCCTTCGACAAAGGCAAAGTCGTTGGCGGATTTACCGACAATAGCAGTGTAGACCATGTCGAAATAATCATAAAGATAGACACCAAATGGTCTGTCGACCGAGAATTGGATTGCAGACATTGGATGTGAAAGACTGGAGAGAGGAAAAGAGAAAGAGAAGAGGGAAAACGGGATGTAATTGATACAAAAGATAAAGGACCCTTTTTTTTCTATCCCAGAGTTTGGAAATGCCATTTCGAAAAGGCAATTTCCTTTGCTCTTCCGGAAGAATGAATGTCCCATGCACTGCCATCCACCTACGGAGGCTCTTGCAGATCTTTAGGTTACACAAAAATCACAAGCGTATCTTGACATCTTATTCCCATGGTTGCAGTTATCATCCATTCAGGCAATCATCCTGATTTTCTCTTGCAATAAAGAGTATTCTACCTCTTGTTCAACCTTGCATTCTTGATATTGTATTCATTCATCCTGTTGGCAGAAGCATTCAGTCATGTTATGGCATGCAACACAAGCGGAGCTCACTGACATTAACTATCACCCAGGAACATTTTCATGTCCAATCCACTTTACGTTTGTTTAGACCGATAATCCGACAGCCCGACGGTTAAATCGGAATACTACCTCCTTTTGATACTTAGCACTAGCTTATAGAATTATCGTTTATTTCAACATTGCTACATTAAAAGTGATATCTGCTCGCTTCATCATTCTTCCATGTGCATTGCCTTATGTCTCATTGTCGGGATTACCTTCATACGAGAACCATGTGAGAAAATAAGATGATGGACAGCAGATAATGCGTTTTCCAGCAAACAGCTATGATACTTTCATGCTGTACTTTGCCATAAAAGATCCAAAACATGGTACACAAGAGGACATTGATAGTGGGATTGTTGATTTGCTACTACTTGCATGGGATAAAAGCACTTGGCACATGATCGCGCTATGCAATTGCCTTAATGATTGCTGATATGAAGGCAGTGGCATAGCTTGTATTTCACATCCAAAGTGCATTCTTTAGCTCAACATGGTGAGTCATAAGATCAGCATCTTTTATCAACACTACATTCTTCATGTTGTATATGCGTATGTGCTGGTTATGGTACACGATTGCAGAAGTAGCTTGCAATCCTCCTCTGATATATATGGCTGGATGGATGATGCAATAGTACAAGAGCCATGCTAGTTGCATGAAAACAGGCTGTTACAAATGTAAATACCAAGAGCATCACTTGGCTTTTCGCCACCAGAAAATCAAGAGTTTGGGATTTGTGCTTCTTGAACATGATGTTGGAAATGAGTATTAAGCCATTGTAGAAGGAGATCAAACATCACTTCCCCTATTGATGATGTGTGATATATCAGATCATGATCGTATATCCAGTATACTATAGTATTGTCCCAATGTCAAGTCTTCCTCCTTAGTATATGGCTGATGACACATCTAAGGAGATGGGATTGGGAGGATCACCCGTTATCTTGATATAGATTCATTGTTTACATGCGATTGATGTCTCCTTGAAACCTGTCGTATTGTACAATACAGTGGTTAATGCAAGAAATGCAATCTATCATGGGGTAAGTTTCAATCCAAATCATGCCTTGTTTTGATATGGATATGCACAACATCGTTCCATGGGGCTAAGCTCTGCATATACCATGTTGGAAAGTCAAAAGCTTATTTTAGGAGACTTTCAACAAGCTCCTGCATAACATAAAGCAGCAGAGGCATTAAGAATCAAAGAAGGAGTAACATGTGTGATACACAGCTGCGTGTGCGCTCAGGTCACAGGTCAGGTCATGTCAAGGATAATACCAAAAATGCCTATACAAACATCCTTCAATGTTATAGCATGAAGCTGTAAACATTACGACATATATATAATGGATCATTCGGATCCAGTGTTACACCTTTTCGCACGCACGAGATGTTAAAGACACGCGAAGGAAAACGTGAGCTGTAAGCGAGACAAAAGTACATCCCTTCTTTAATTAATGTATAAAGGGTGTGCATGGTGTACATCTTGGATTCTCCTCATCATATCAAGAAGCATGGCATACATAATGCATTGCAAAAAGGACCATGATGGTGCATTATCATATAAAGGTATGTTATCCCTTGGATGGATGAGCATGTAGATGAAAAGGGCGACTTGCATGTTCCATAAGCTCTATACTAGTGAGATTTGGTTTTGCCTTTTACGACTAAATACCGGACCGATATTCCGGGATGATCCATGGAGAACAATGATGCGTCATTATCATTGTGTGATGAATATATGCTAGGCACGACTATATTGATGAAATAAAGCAAACACAGTAAGGAGATTAGTCTATCACATTATCCCAGATCCCCTTTACACGTGCTATTGGGATGAATGATGGCTTTATAGTTGTGCCCTGGATACTTCTATGTAAACAAGCAGCGATGTTGCTGTTAAATGGTGGGAAAAGTGCACGGTTATGGGCCAAAGATAAGCCATGATCTCATTGTATGTGGTGGATTTGATGGAAAAGCATAAAACAAGCATGGTATGGTGGTAAGAAATAGTCAGCTGATGTACTTAGCTACCTGATACATGCTAGGATCTTGCGTGATCTTCACTTTTTCGCATATGGTACATAGCTATATCTAACAATAGATCAAACAAGGATCCCAATTACTAATTATTGTTGCATGAATCAGCATCCAGCATCTGAAATGATCCACATCCAAAGACATCCTGGTGTTTACGATGTAAAGCAGCAACATCATGTTTATTATATACATAGGCGTGTGATTATCAGCGAACAATGGTCGTGCACATGGCTTATTGTTAAATGCTTTTTCTGCATGCATGATATTGTCGCCCCTGGCATGTTTCATCTTGCAGATCAGCAGCTTGACAACATGTTATATACTAATTTCATGCAGTCAAAACGACTTGTTGTTCTCGATGCAATGGCTGTGATGGATCATTCTTCTTCTTGTATCACACGAATCAAAGTATATAACTTTGAAAGCATAGAGTGCAGTTATGAAATGTGCACAGAGATTACCATGTAAGCTATTCACGGTTGAAAAGTCAAAATGCTCCAGCCTATATTATGGGAAAGAGATCTCGTTTGCTTAGCGTTATGATAGTGAGCGTGATGCAGAAGCGGAGGACAGCCTGTTTTAGTAACCCCGAGTATGTATTTGCTGACCGTGCACCTGTGCTTGTAAGCTTTATTCCCCCCAATCCTTGACCGCGTCATCCGTCATCAACAAGGAAATCAGTTATTCTCATTACAAGGAAGGTAAAGAGACACCAATGATTGATTTGTTACCAGCAGTTTTACAGTGGTGCACAAAGCCATGACCAACCTTACTATTTTGATATTGGTGGCACTTTTGTGGCCGATGCCCGACATCGGCAGGTTTGTTATGCATCGACCACTTTTCTTATCGTAATGTCTAATGAACATAGTTACTCCTTCAAATGCAAATATGATTGTAGAGTTTGGCAAATGATGACATGCATGGATTGTATGTTTTGTGGGCCCAAAATAATGGGGAGTGTCAAAAGACAAGAATGGGAAGACTTAGGGGGTGGTTCCTTGTTCTCTTTGTCTCTCACGGGTAACAAGATACACACAAAGTACATACAGAGCAAATGGTTCCCCCGATATGTTTACTTTGTGCATCACAAACCTTGAATCGACAGGTGTGCATATCTTGCTATCTGCGAGTTCTCCTTGACACGGAAGAGGTTTCCGGAGATGACGAATGTGCTGGTAGCACAGGATATTCTTGTAATAGTCAAAGAAACGAATAACAAGGCAAAAAGATATATGTATACACTTGTGGAAATCAAGTAAAGAAAGGCTTTTATAATCATGTGAGACTTGACATGAAACGACACTCCAATGGCTCGTTCATCCTTGATGGCCTTAGGTCATGGGGCATGTTTTCTATTTGGAACAGCGACTTTCAATATCTTACATGGCATGCAGCAAGGAACGATCTGGAGAGAGTGAGCTTTGCAAAACGTCAGCATGTCCCCCCTTCTCCTTCTTTATAAAACAACATTTTGTTCTCTTTCGGTAAAGATTTCATTTTCTTTCTCCCATTTCTTCTCTTCTTGTTGCTGTATCATATTCCGACAACTACCTCCTATCACAACATACGCCATCAACCACATCATCTAATTCTTCTTTATAACGCCCCTTTGCATAAACATGGCGACAACTGCTGTTCGGTAATGCTAAATCACTATCAACGTCATCTACTCGACTTCCACCACTGATACATCAATCTATAGCGTTGCTGTTCGTGTTCGACCATTGACAAAGAAAGAGATTTTGAGCAATGCAACAGAGACTATAACTTTTATTCCAGATGTACCACAGATCATTGTTGGCAAAGATCACACCTTTACATATGATTATGTATTTGATACCCAAACAGAACAACAACACATTTATGAAACAAGTGTGCTCCCACTGACCGAGAAATTTGTCGATGGGTACGTGATCCTTGTTACGCCAGACCTTATGTTTTTCTAACCTGTCTTATTTACAGGTTCAACGCCACTATCCTTGCTTATGGGTAAATGTCATCATTAACGACTACTTTTATCAAGTAGCTAACTTGTTGTAGACAAACTGGATCTGGCAAGACATATAGCATGGGCACAGCGATTGATGGCAATACTGATTCGTCAGAGCAGCAAGGTCAGTATATAATAGACATAAGACAAATTTACATCAGGTTACTCATTTGCTTGTTTCTATAGGCATTGTCCCACGATTTATACGTGATTTGTTTGATCGTCTTGAAGACAAGAAGAACAATGATCCTGAATATGAATCTCAAGTCTATGTATCATTTCTTGAATTGTACAATGAAGATCTTGTTGACTTGCTGAATTTCCAACAACGACAACGAGCATGTGATATCTCTATTCGACAAGATGTACAAGGCAATATTTATTGGAGTGGTGTTCGAGAAGAACCATGTTCAGATCCAAGGGAACTACTAGGCTATTTGACAAAGGGATCACTTGGGCGGACTGTTGGTTCCACAGATATGAATGCAGTTTCCTCCAGATCACATGCTATCTTTTCTGTCATCCTTAAACAACAACTTCCAGACGAAGACAATGCCGACCAACGTAAGACTATTGTCAGCAAATTCCACTTTGTCGACCTTGCAGGATCAGAAAGGGTAAATGGGACTTGCAATGTTGCTTTCTATTCACTCTAACCTTGTACTTAATAGCTTGTCAGAACCAATGCGCAAGGTGTACGTGCGCGTGAAGGCATTGCCATCAACTCTGGACTATTGGCGTTAGGCAACGTTATCAGTGCACTAGGCGATGAGTCACGTCGATCGACACACATTCCATACCGTGACTCCAAGTTGACACGACTTTTACAAGACTCTCTTGGTGGCAACTCACAAACGTTAATGGTGGCCTGTGTATCACCTGCCAACAACAACATGCAGGAGACGCTCAGCACTTTGAAATACGCCAATCGAGCTCGCAACATTAAGAATCGTGTATCAGTCAACCAAGAATATTCAGGATCCTCTGTTGAAGTCAATCAGATGCGTGCTCAGCTTGCAAAGCTTAAAATGGAACTTGCCATGCTTCGCAGCAGTGGGAATAGCAGTAATGTTTCAAGTGGAGTCGATCATACCAAGGAGATTGAAGCATTGCGTAATGAAGTAAATCGACTACGTGCACGTGTTCAAGAGACATCAGATGAATTATGTCAAGTATCAGCACATCGAGATTCTTTATTGCTTGAGCGTCAAATGCCTTCTGATATGTACAATCAAATGATGCAACAACAACAACAAGATGGCAACAACAACAGCAACACTACATTACCTATCATTGCTGAATACCAGAAAACCATCCATGATTTACGCAATGAGCTTGAAGATACGCGATCACGACTTTCATTCATGGAATCAACACAACAACCCAGAGTAACATCAGCAACACCAACTCCTTCTATCAATCGTTCTTCACGCAGTCGTACTACACGTAGACGAAGAACAAAAGCTGGTGTCACTTTCAAGTCATCACGATCCAACAGCACACGAACACGATCAAAATCACGTCCCAAATCACCTCCTCCACCTTTGCCTACTACTGCTGCAATACCACCTAGATCTGTATCTCGCATAGATGATCGTGACATTGATCAATGGTTACAAGAAACAATTGGTCCTATCAGTGCTACCAACTCTGCAGATATTCGTAATGAAGTGCGTGATTCGATTACAAAAGCACGTATGGAGATTGAGAAAGGTCTTAAAGTGCTTGATGGTGCAAAGGTATGTATTGTATAGCCATATTAATGTTTGTATCATCACATGCTTACCATGCATTTATGTTTTCATTTAGTCAAGAGAACAAGTATGCACAACATGATGGGTCAACAATGTAGAGTTATTAAACTAACATCTTGTTATAGGAACAACAAGTGTCACCATTTGATGGAGATTTATTGGCAGATGATGAGATGCTTGAAGCACTTCAATCCAAGGAGAATGAATTCTTGTTCAGTCATTTGGAAGAAGAACCTGGTGAAGAAGATATCCAACGCACAGTAAGTAATCCATTCTCCTTCTCAGATGCATTATCATGCTGCTACTACCAGAAAACTAAAGCATGCATATGTATATTAGACTCCGCCAGCCGACTGGGATGCATTGTCTGATACCAATATTGTGGATGATGGCTATATGGGTAGTGCAGGAGGAGGACATTCTCGATTCTCATCAGGTGCAATCACTGGTTTCACTGAAGACTCTGAATTTGTTGATCTATGTGAGAACAATCCACAATTTGCAAGAGTGCTACAGCAGATCCAGAGTGATATTCATGTCAAAGAAGAGCTGGTCTCTCAACTGGAACGATGTGAATCCGAATATGTTCATATGCGAAGAAAGTTTGAACAACGACTCAACAAACTTGGTCATGAGATACTCACCATCAAACGAGAACGTGATGATGCTATGCGACGTGCACAGATCCAAAGTCAACATCAAGCGACATCCATTCAGCAACAACAACAACAGGCAGCTGTCAAAGACAATGCTCAGATTCAGCGTGAAAAGCAACAATTGAATGAAGTGCGTCATAGCTATGAGCAAAAGATCAGAAGTTTGACAATGGAGTTATCAGAAACACGTCGCAAGTTTATGCAAGTGTCTAGTGAGATGCAATCATCACGCAAGCAAACACAGAGCATCAAGAAAGCTCTTCGCGCCAATATTGAAAGCAGTAAGACTGAAAAACGACGTATGGTGCAAAGGATGAAAGAAGAAGCTATGCGCACCAAAGAACAGATGACAGCACATGAACGTGAGATTCAAAAGTTGCGAAGACGTCAACAACGTGATGCTGAAGATAAACGTCGTCTTGAGCGAGAGAACAAACGTGTCCAGCTTTTATTGCAGAATCAATCACAAGAAGTGGTTGTGACCAAAGACAAGCTCAAGAGATTGGTGCAAGTGCTCAAGAAGGCAGTACGTGAAGGAGGTGTACTTGATGATCGACTCTTGAATCGATGTGCTGATTTGCTCCATATGGGTGCTTTACTCACCAATCGACTTTCTTCTCGACAACGTCAGCCCAAACAACATAAGCGTCGTATCCCTGTGGAAACACGTGCTGCCAAAAAGAAGGATCTTCTTGATCGTGCTTTGTTCCAATATATCCATGGTAGACAAGCCATTGCAGAGATGCAGCAATTGATTGCCAAGCACAATGAGCTATTCCAAAAGCGTGAAGAATTGCAGACTGAACGTGAGCATTTGTTTGGAGAAGCTGATAATGACGGCATGATTCAGTTTGACCAAGCAATGATGACATACATGGATGAGCGTATTGAAGCTATTGGTGCCGAGATATCATATATCAGTGCTCGTATTCAGGCATTGCAGAATGAAACCACCATGGACAATGAAGAAGAGATTGTTGATATGGATATGCAAAAGCAGCAGCAACAACAACAGCGCAAGCATGTTACATTTGCAGATGAAGTGATGGGCACCTTACGTCGAAAAGAAGAGGATGAATGGCTTGACATGGATGCACTGGAAGAGCGTTACAGTATCCCAGACAATGCTGATCCAGAAACATCTCATCGTATGGCACTTAAAGTGATTCATTCTCTCACTCCTGAAGAAGCTGCCAAGGTGATGGAATCCATGATCAATGATTTGACGACTCTTAGAATGGATGAGCTTAGTCGTGAAGTGCAGATACAGCAAATGGAGAAATCGATTCAAGATTTACAAAACACGCTCACATTGATGAAGGACAAAGCTGTGGAGACTGTTATTGCCAGTGAAAAGAAGATTCGTCGTCTGGAAATGGGATCACGTCGATCATCGATGTCTGGTGTTTATGATGATAATGATACAACAGCACCAACAGCAGCCGATGATGATGATTCAGCTATTGACATGCGCGTAGAAGAGAAACTTGGCAATCTTTTTGATCAGATTTATAACGAGAGTGTTGGAAATGTTTTGGATCGATCTGGTGGCAGTGGTTCACATTCACCTGTACCCATGGAACGTGACAATAGTCGTTCTTCAGCTTCTGGTGTTTCTCCATCTTTACGTCCACAAAGGCCCCAATCATTGATTGAACGACCAGTATCAATTACAGCTACACGTCGCAGTTCAATGGCATCACCTGAAGAATTCCTTCAACAATTTGTGCAAGCAGGATTAATGTCAGCTACCAACAAGACACAACATTCTATTGGAACACCACCATCACCTATACCACGACCTATACCAACTTCACCAAGATCACGACCTTCTGATACTGCTGCTGCTAAAGCGGCTTTACTTGAATCATTACCTATACGTCGGTCTTCTGATAGCAATACGACAATGTATAATCGTGCACAACAACAGCAACAAAACCTGCCATCAGCAGCACAAACATTTGCAGGACGTCGTAGAGCATTTTCACTACAACAACAGCCCATGAACAAACCACGTCGACGATTTTCTCTTCGAGAGCTCAATTTGAATGATGCAGCAGCACCTACACCACAAAGTAATCGATTGGCTCATCTTCACCAGCCTTCACCATTACAACAACAGTTTGTGATCCCTGATTCACCACCAGAAACACCTACTACAATGACAAACAATGACTATCCACCATCATCAGCTTCTCGACTTCAAAAGCCATCCCAATATACCCGATTCACTGCCACCAACAATAATGTTTTTGATCGACTTTCAAACAAGCACACCCAGGCATCTGTCGCCAAGCGTACATCCACACCAGTGCCATTTTAGTTATTGTACATATTCAGAAAAGTTCTTATTGTATTTGAAATATATATATCTATCCTCGTTTCATAAACAACAATATCCTTATGTATGGGAGTGAATATATGATGTTTTGGATGCTTCAAGGTGTCAAATGAGATTATTCACAGTCTCATTCAGATTGCAGTACATTAACCTATATAGGCAGTTATGCAACATGATTGATGACTATATATGATGTATCCTTAAAGAAGTTTCTCGAAATGACTATCAGAATACAACTCTTGCATTTCCAGTGATGTGGTTGAAAATGAATGTGTGGGTTGACAACAGCGGAGTAGAGTATGGCGGAAGAAGTCGGATATGCAGTTGGCTCTGTCAATAAGAAATGAAGTCCCCAAACATCTGTATCATTAAGGTTCTTGTAAATGAAAGACTACTCTTTAACATCATGTTGTATCCCCGATGTCTTTGACAGCTTGTCAAAGGATGTGTAACCATAGATGTTGGAGGATGTAATAAGAGTGTGTGAATGTGAGATCACGTTTTGACAGCAAATGTCTGTTCTGTGCTTGTCTCCGAGATCGGCCGCTGCGGAGGAAGCGACAAGGAAGAATAAAGAGAATTAAGGTTGTGTAGTACAAGATTGAGACGGAAGGATTGCTGATAGAGCTGAGATCACAAATCCTCTCTTTAAAGTAAAGACACAGAGCTTTCCGCTCAACCGGGTCTTTGTCGTTGTATGTACTACAAAGGTGCCAGGTGAACGCATGAAATCCATGCAGGGCTTTTACTTGATAGGGCAATTAGCTTGGTGAATATAATATCCCACAAACCAGCCTACTACTATTATGATGGCATGAAGCAATGTCTTTAAATGTGCCAAACTTGCTTAATCAATGTATCGGTAAAGGTGTTATCTTGCTATCCAGATTGGTGTCTTCATTAAGAAACATCCCTTTATTTCAGGATCCAAAAGTGAGATTGGTGATTAGCAAGCAGAATAATGATGGCGGGCTTTCCCCTTCTTCTTGAAAGATAGTACAATACAATGTCGCCGATTCGATCATTCACAGAATGTGTTACAGTTCATGACGCGGCTTGCTCATGCTTACAGTAATGCATCCAATGTCCAACTGCCTTTTTCAGATGGTCTTTGTCGGTGTTGTTTACAAATGCACACCAACCATGATGTGCCAAGCAACATTGTTATAGCGAAAGTACCCAATAACTAAACCAGCTTGGTTTGATTAACATATGCATGCATCATGATGACTACTAGTGCAAATGATGAGCTTGTAGCATGTTATTGATATGTGGACTGCACACTTAATGGCTTGAATGTTCCTCTTGCATCAACTTTGTGTAAAAGAAGAAGGAGCTAGTTGTGTGCAAATGTGATTGGGCAGGTGTTGTAAGAAGGAACAGCCCAAAATAAGACGCAACAAGTCGTCATTTCTTCCATAAAGCATGAATGCAAGGTCAACTGCATGCAGACGTACCCGGATATGTGCGTCTTATGATCCTGTCTAAAGGAAAGTGTGCGTATACATACCAAGAATTATGTTGGGCTTTGCATAAACATAAAGCAGGATTGCGAATACTTGCTCTTTTTGTACATATCAATATGCAGTAGAAAGGTTTATGCAAACAGAGGTTTCTCATCCCAAAGTGCAGTCGTCATGGTGATCTTGACACAGCAAAACAAGAAAGCTTTATAAAACAACCCATGGCTTACACTTGTATCATTTCTCATCTTCCTTTTTCCTTGTATACTTGACTTTCAACTATGGGTTGCCCTTGTAAACCTGAAACTTGCCCGTAAGTGTGTGATCTACATGTGTATGCTTGATTCATACTGACTTTGACATAGTTGCACTTCTTCCAACACCTGCAAATGTGGAAGTGATTGCACTTGCCAACACTGCAAGAGCATGCATTCTGAAGGCTGTCCTTGCAAAGGTATGTTTTGTGCATCTTTTGACTTATGTATCATGGAGATGATTGATCCGTATATACCACGTATGTCCTTTTCACCCGGATATAGCCACTGCTCAAGGTAAATAAGGTTGATTATCATGCTTTTTCGCGTGTGGTAGTACTGAATACACTTGTTAGGTTGCCAATGTGGTGATTCTTGCACCAAGTGCCAAAAGGCTTGAGAACAAACTGCGGGTTCTTTCCAAAATCGGCTAGTTCTATTGTAGTTCCCCTCTCTAAACAGATTGTTTGTGCTGAAATTCAATACAATAGTCACACACTGTGTCACTGTTGCACATGAACCGCGGTGATGGTTGCATTCCAGGATGTTGAGGATGTTGTTTGTGTGTTAAGTAATAATACAGTACTTTTTTTATTACATACAGAAAGAAAACAAATAACTTTTTTGATGGTGAGAAACAAAAAGGAGATATAAGAATGCAAGAGAGAAGTATGAGAGAGAATTTACAATAGCGAAGAGAAAGGTGGATGGCATGATCAGTGTGCAGGAATAAAATAGAGTTTAAGGTGATAGCGGATGAGATGAAAGGAGAAATGGCATTATGTATGTGAGGAAAGTGATTAAAAGAATGCAGCCAAAGAAGCAGCAGACATGACAGGTGATGCTTGTGGAGATGCTTCAGGAGTGGGATTAGCACTGTCGACTTGTTGAGCAGCAGCAGCAGCAGCAGCAAATGCAGGTGCAGCAGCAAACAAGGAGCTACCAAAGCTGGCAAGAGTGTGGTTCAAAGCAGCCATGTGTGAGTGTTCAATGTGATACTTTAAGCCGTTAAGATTCTTGTATCTCTTGCCACAGTCGCCAATAGTGCATTGGTATGGCTTGGAAGCAATATTTTCACTTTCATCGGTAATAAGATCACAGTGACCATGTTGATTGTGATACTTGAGCCCATTGGGGTTCTTGTACGCCTTTTGGCAGCCTGGCACATTGCACTTGTAAGGCTTGTCGGCGTTTGCATCTGGAAACACACAAATACACAATGACACAATCAGCATCGACTTGTATCACATAAAAGTATGTATATACTTACTGGTATTAGCAGAAGCAAGAAGAGCACCTGCTTGAGCAAGAAAATCTTCATCAGTCAAGATTGGAGCAGGCAACTCGCCATTAGCAGCCATAGCAAGCTTCTTGGCAGCTGATTGAGTAAGGATATCCAAAGCAGTAGGAGTAGATGAAGATGCATATTGTTGATATGTGCGCTTCTTGCCAGCAGACTTCTTAGTAGTGGATGTGTTGTTGTTGGTGATAGGAAGAGGTGTTTCATCAGAAACAACTGAGCTGGCACTTGAAGCACTGCTTGGAGCAGTAGGTGTTGAAGGAGTAAGAGGAGGAGTAGCAATGGAGTCAAAGTTGCCAGCAATATCATCATCTTTTGAAGGACAAGCAAGTGTAAGGGGAGACAATGTGGTGCTATTGGAGTTGTATAGATCTGAAAGGTATGCAGCAGCCTTTTTCTTAAGAGCATCAGTGCTGTCATCATCCAAAGTAGGGCTGCTTGGTACTGAAGAAGTGGGTGACCAGAAGCTTGAAGAGTCATCATCATATAAGCTGCTTTCATCCTCTTCTAAGCGAACATGGCACTCTTCATAATGTTGTAACAAATCATGAAGATCACTCAAAACAAGTCCACAGCACGAAAAGTCGCGGCAAAATGAAGCTTCAAGCTCACGGGACTCAAAAGCATCCTTGACATCAGATTGGGGAGCACACAACTGGAAGTCATAAGCACTGAAGATAATGATGGACATGTGTCAAAGAGCCAAATCTTGTTTTGATGCGATCATCCACACACACAAGCTCCCACTTACTCAAAATTGATGTCCTGGTTAGGAACAGTGATGATGCTCATACGACGCACAGAGTTATATTCGACAGGCACAGGCATGGTTTTGTCTTGAATGCAAAAAAGAGAAGGGGGAGAATGTAGATGCAAGAGTGAATGCAAGGGTATGCGGATGTGTGTCGAAAAAGAGTCAAGTAAAACTATGGACGAAGTGGACCCGTTTTATATATCCAATCACTACAAGCTGTTACACAATGTGACACAAAGACGGACCGGAATCCATAATAATGAATGGGCGACCAGCTCTTTTTGTCCGCTTTCTTGTGTGCCATCAATTTCCTCTTGAACCAAATAAAGCCATTCTCCTTGCAGTCCTTTTCCCCACCACACCCTTACATCCTGTTGATTGTTGCCACTATCAACATCTAGTGTATCGGTACTTAATCCGCCACAAGAATGTCACCAGAAACATAATGATGTTGCTTTTACATGTAAAAAGCTATTATCAAAGCTGGAATCATTGTGCCCTGGTGACGGTAGTAATTTCGATTGTTTCATCCCCCTTTCTCCGCCAACGACTTCTTGTTTATTGGTCATGTTCTGCACTGCTTCCCAATTGTTGCCAATATATTTGGATCCAAGAAGCCGATCAAATACAAGACATCAGTCGAAAATCAACCACATGGCTACCGACTCCGCACCGGAAAAGTAAGTAATTAATGAGCATGTTCTAGCACAAGCAACAACTATGGTGACAACTTGAGTGGCTCCAAGTTTACGTATAAAGAGAAAGTTGTGTTTTGCAAGCCAAACTTTATTTGTCGACATGCAAAGAGCCACGTTGAGCTTGATATTCAATGCAGATGGCCCAAACAAGAGCGGGCGGTTTCTCTTTACAAGTAACACATAACATCATCATATACGGAACGACGCCAACATCATCCGCCCAAACTTATCCTTGACACTGTTCAATGTTGTTATTGTTGTTGTCCACACGTGATAGTAATCATTATGTTGATGTGTGTCATCCAAGGAAACTAGATACCTATAGTGCTAATTTGAATCAAGATTATAATGCAATTGTCATGTAGCCAAGCAGCGGAGACACTAAGGATATGCTAGGCCAGCGGTATGATCGAATAGCAGGGTTCTTGTGGATTGTGACACCGCCACCATCCCACTACTACAATACACTTGATCACTACTGGATAAGCCTCGTAAGCTAATAAGAATATCCTGACGGAGTTGATACCATTATTTGTATATTGTTATTCATGCTCGTCAACAACAAAAAAGAGATCAATGATGGGATGTTTGATGATGATGATGATGATGATGCAAATGCAAGCATGCATGGCTGTTGTTGTTGTTGAGAAACATGTACTTTGTTGCATAATGCATTTGAATCGGTGCTAGTAATCTCTGGTTAGTCAAATCTTCTTTCCGCCCCCCAAAGATTGTTATTCACACCGATCTGAAACTGCTTTTGTTTAAGCTGATGTATTGACAAGAATGTAGAATGATAAAGAATTCGCGATTGTCGTTAGTACAATCTACCATTGGGGATGACACAAGAGTGTAGAAATGTGTCTTGAATGCTTTCCATGCAGCAAGACCAGCTGATCATAATTCAAAAGATCCGCCAAGTCGCGTGATAGTGTGGATATCAAAACCTGTGCCACTTTTATTGCCATGTGCAGTCCTTGGATGTGGGGAGGAGATAGTACAAATGGTTATTTATCGGGCTGTGCCGCTTTTTCTTCCATGCCCACTATATAAGTCTTAAAACCAGTCATTTTGGCAGTAAGATGTATATGACGTATATATCATACAAGTCATTTTGTAAGCATCGTGGTTGTCAAATGTTGATAAACCATGTTAAATCAGTTCCCATCATCTAAAAAACGACCTGTGCACGCAGCACGAGTGATCACCTGCCATAATACAACATAGCACGCATGGTTCTGCCGTGATAAGCATGAGTATGTCGGGTGAACGTGACCATGGCACATTGTGCTTCTTTCTTTTTTTCTTTTTTCTTTGTTCCTGTGATTCACTTTATCTTTCTTCACCCTGAAACTTCTGGGTTTAGTCATGATTGACGTAATAGTAAGACATCATGTCATTATCCAGATTCACATTGTGGTTTATTTGATAGCATTTGAGGATACAAAGAAGCCAACGACATGTGGGACACATGAGAAAGGCATTTGTTTGTTGTTTGGTGATCATGCATGATCAAGAGATATGTCGGAAAGCCATTTCCAGCCATTGCGGAATAAGGAGATGGACGCCAATTTTGACGCTAATGGGAACAATCCTGTCGCACCCATCAGTTGTGTGTCCCTTTGTGTGCACATCTCATCAGACATCTCATTTCCAGGTTCCACTTAGTTGATGTCTTTTACTCATGACATACAAAAAGAGCAATTGTGTACGCATGCCAATAATCACTGCTTCCTTTTGCTGTCGATAAGCTGTGTGGGGGAAAATATACCTTTCATGATCCAAAACAACATATGCACACATAATAAATACACAATCTACTACCAAATACATCACACATACCGGATTCTATCATCAAGATGACTCTGACATGAGGATAAAAGGAGCATTCAAAACAGTCATTCAAGGATCAATTCCTAGTTGCTAGTGCAAAAGCCAAATGCCTATGACAAAGCAGCATCAAAGTGGCATTACATTGTTTAGATCAAAGATGCCTTATATGTTATAGTTGGTCTAAGCCTTGGCAAGAGTTATTTAGACACGCATGGATAAAGGAAAGTGACCAAAAGTAGTGGCAAGCAATATAATGCTGACGAGCGGATAAGTTTCACAAGCACTAAATCAATGCTGTAGGCTTATCAGCCGAAAAGGGATATTCCATCCTACTGGTTGGATCGCCAATCAGCGTTCCGAATATCCAACAAGCTGGATCATGTGTCAGGAACTAGCTAATTCAATATCTTGCTCAAGCTGATTGGTGAAATTGTCGCGGGATTAGAATGAAAGAAGTAACGGCAAAAGGTATATGGCCCTTCTGATTTCATTTGTTTCATAGGCAGCTACCAGGTCCGAAGATCCAAAACCTTCTACCAAAAAAGTAGGTACATTTGATATCCACTTGTCACTTTACTTGGAGCAAAGCAGTATAAGGTGCTTAAAAGGGAACCATAGTCATCACAATGGCATTGGTGTATACATGTTTATACAATTGATGAGATAAGAGATCAAATTACTGAACATCATCATCTTTTACTGACACAAATCAACCCAGATATCTCCGGGGATGACGAGATGTGATTGGGGTGACAGCAAGACCGATCTATCAAACCGGAGTAAAAAAAATTTTTTTCAAACAGAGCAAGAGGTATAAAAGGCAGAGCTTCTTTGACTCATGAAACTTTTCAGCTTGTTCGGCTGACGGTCCTCGGAATACCCTACGCAGAATAAACCACGTTCACCTATTCGCATTAACAAGTAAATATTGTTCTATTTGTATCTCATGAGTTGTCATTATGCAGGCACATCATCCCCCAACTGATCCACTAATTGTCTTGTGTGATCTACAGGCATTTTGTACATTTTGCATCTTTAATTTCTTGCATTTGCATATCATTCTATCATTATGGCTCCAAGCATCTTGCCTACTTCATCTACTACTACTACTACATCCAATCTCTCGGTTGCTGCTCTTCGTCCAGTGACTGCTGTAGAGGATATCAAGAATGCTACACTTGCCTCGCTTGTATTGCAGGATGGCACTACCTTCCAAGGTGTGTCATTTGGTGCTGAAGGCAAGAGCATCTCTGGTGAATGTGTTTTCCAAACTGGTATGCATGCAATCTATCATTTCCATGTGCCATTTTGTGTAACAATGAGTTTCCAGGTATGGTTGGTTATCCCGAGTCCCTCACCGATCCATCTTACCGTGGCCAAATTCTTGTGTTGACCTACCCTTTGGCTGGTAACTATGGTGTGCCTGATCGCACTGTGATGGATGAGCTCCTTAAGGATGTTCCCAAGTACTTTGAATCTGATGCCATTCATGTTGCTGGCTTGATTGTGTGTGACTATACCGAGGACTACTCGCATTATCTTGCCAAGTCTTCTTTGGGCGCATGGCTTAAAGAGCAAGGTGTTCCAGCTTTGTATGGCATTGATTCTCGTGCTTTGACAAAGAAGATTCGTGAAGAAGGTGTTCTCCTTTCCAAGATTCTTTTCAACAATCAAGACGTTGAGTGGGTTGATCCTAATCAGCGCAACTTGGTTGCTGAAGTCTCTCTCAAAGAAGCCAAGACTTATTATCCTGAAGCTGCCAAAGCCATCAAGACTCCTTCTGGTCGTACTCTTCGTATTCTTTCTGTCGATGTTGGTATGAAGTACAATCAGATTCGCTGCTTTGTCAATCGTGGTGTTGAGCTCAAGATTGTGCCATGGGACTATGACTTTGCTGCTGAACCTGCTGACTCTTATGATGGTCTTTTCATCTCCAACGGTCCTGGTGATCCTACCATGGTTGAAGTTACTTTCAAGCGCTTGCGTCAAGTTCTTGAACGTGGTGACAAACCTATCTTTGGTATCTGTTTGGGCCATCAATTGCTTGCATTGGCTGCTGGTGCAAAGACTATGAAGCTCAAATATGGTAACCGTGGACAAAATATCCCTTGTACCAATATGCTCTCTGGTCGTTGCTACATCACTTCTCAAAACCATGGCTATGCTGTTGATGCTACTACTTTGCCAGAAGACTTCCAAGAGCTCTTTGTCAATGCCAATGATGGATCCAATGAAGGTATCATCCACAAGTTTTTGCCAATCTTCTCTGTGCAATTCCATCCTGAATCCACTCCTGGTCCACGTGACACTGAATTCTTGTTTGACACTTATATCAGCACTGTGAAACAATGTGTTGAACAAGGCAAACTTGTACCTGTTGTCATGCCTGGTGGTGATATCAAGGAAAATGTCGCCAAGAATCCTCGTGTCAAGGTCAACAAGGTGCTTGTTCTTGGTTCTGGTGGTTTGTCAATTGGTCAGGCTGGTGAATTCGACTACTCTGGCTCTCAAGCTATCAAGGCTTTGAAGGAAGAAGGCATCTACACCATCTTGATCAATCCCAACATTGCTACTATCCAAACATCCAAGGGTCTTGCTGACAAGGTCTACTTTTTGCCTGTTACTCCTGACTTTGTTCGCAAGGTTATCAAGCAAGAGAAGCCTGATGGTATCTACTGTACCTTTGGTGGACAAACTGCTCTTAATGTTGGTGTCAAGCTTAAGGATGAATTTGAATCTCTTGGTGTCAAGGTGCTTGGTACTCCTATTGACACTATCATCACCACTGAAGATCGTGATTTGTTCGCCCAAGCTCTCTTTGAGATCAATGAAAAGTGTGCTCAGTCTGCATCTGCTGTCAACCATGAAGAAGCTCTTGCTGCTGCCAAAGAAATTGGCTATCCCGTCATTTGTCGTGCCGCTTATGCTCTTGGTGGTCTTGGTTCTGGTTTTGCCGACAATGAACAAGAACTTGTCGAATTGTGCAACAAGGCATTTGCCACTTCTCCTCAAGTCTTGATTGAGAAGTCTATGAAGGGCTGGAAGGAAATTGAGTACGAAGTCGTACGCGATTGCCGTGACAACTGCATTACTGTTTGTAACATGGAGAACTTTGATCCTTTGGGTATCCACACTGGCGAGTCAATTGTCGTTGCTCCTTCTCAAACTCTTTCAGACGAAGACTACAACATGTTGCGTACCACTGCAGTCAACGTCATTCGTCACTTGGGTGTTGTTGGCGAGTGTAACATTCAATATGCTCTCAATCCATTCTCCAAGGAGTACTGTATCATTGAAGTCAATGCTCGTCTTTCTCGCTCTTCTGCTCTTGCTTCCAAGGCTACTGGTTATCCTCTTGCTTTTGTTGCTGCTAAGCTTGGTTTGGGTATTCCTCTCAATGAAGTCAAGAACAGTGTCACCAAGAAGACTTGTGCATGCTTTGAGCCATCTCTTGACTACTGTGTTGTCAAGATCCCTCGTTGGGATTTGAAGAAGTTCAACCGTGTCAGCACTGCTCTTGGATCTGCTATGAAGTCTGTTGGTGAAGTCATGGCTATTGGTCGTACTTTTGAAGAGACTATTCAAGAAGCTATTCGCTCTATCGATTACAGCTTCACTGGTTTCAACACTGTAAGCATTATTGGATGATGGATTATATGTGCATGAATGACTCATTAGGCTTTTTATTATGATAGAACACCATTGTCAGTGATGATGAAATCGATCGTGAGCTCACTGTTCCTTCTGATCGTCGCATCTTTGCTATTGCCAATGCTATGAGCAAGGGTTACTCTGTTGACAAGATTTGGGAAATGACCAAGATTGACAAGTGGTTCCTTAACAAGCTTGCTCGTCTTATGAAGATGGAAAAGTCGCTCCAATCTTTCACTGAACAAGACATCCCAACCAACACTTTGCGTGCTGCCAAGCAACTTGGTTTCTCTGATCGTCAAATTGCCACCCAACTTAAGAGCAAGGAACTTTCTATCCGCCAATTGCGCAAGAGCCATGGTATTACTCCTTTTGTCAAGCAGATCGATACTGGTATGTGGATGATTCGATAAATTGGGTGACACAGAAATGACTGACATTTGTATTGCCATTTATAGTTGCTGCTGAATTCCCTGCCTACACCAACTATCTCTACATGACCTACAATGCTCTTGAACACGACATTGAATTTGAAGATAAGGGTGTCATGGTTATTGGCTCTGGTGTCTACCGCATTGGTTCTTCAGTTGAATTTGACTGGTGTGCTGTTCGTGCTATTCGCACTTTGCGTCAAGAAGGTGTCAAGACTGTCATGGTCAACTACAACCCTGAGACTGTATCCACTGATTATGATGAAGCTGATCGCTTGTACTTTGAAAACATCACTATGGAACGAGTCATGGACATTTATGAGATTGAAAGCTCTACTGGTGTGCTCATGTCCATGGGTGGCCAAACTCCCAACAACATTGCTTTGCCTTTGCATCGTCAAGGTGTCAATGTCCTTGGTACTTCTCCTGACATGATTGATAATGCTGAAGATCGTTACAAGTTCTCAAGCATGTTGGATCGTATTGGTGTTGATCAGCCCCAATGGCGTGAACTTACCAGTGTTGAGGATGCTGAAAAGTTCTGTGATGCTGTTGGTTATCCTGTACTTGTGCGCCCTTCATATGTGCTCTCTGGTGCTGCCATGAACACTGTCTACAACCGTGAAAACCTTGATTCTTACTTGAAGGAAGCTTCTGATGTCTCCAACGAACATCCTGTTGTCATTTCCAAGTACATTGAAGATGCCAAGGAGATTGAGATGGATGCTGTTGCTATCAATGGCAAGATGGTTATGCACGTGATTTCTGAGCACGTTGAGAATGCTGGTGTTCACTCTGGTGATGCTACTCTTATCCAACCACCCCAAGACTTGGATCCTGAAACTGTTCGCAAGATTGAGCATGCTACTGCTCTTATTGGTGAGAACTTGAACATCACTGGTCCATACAACATCCAATTTATTGCCAAGAACAATGAGATCAAGGTCATTGAATGCAATGTTCGTGCTTCTCGTTCTTTCCCCTTTGTCTCCAAGGTCATTGGTGTTGACTTGATTGAAATGGCTACTCGTGGTATCCTTGGTTTGGATGTTACTCCTTATCCCAAGGTCAACTTGCCTAAGGATTATGTTGCTGTCAAGGTTCCTCAATTCTCTTTTGCTCGTTTGCCTGGTGCTGATCCCGTTTTGGGTGTTGAAATGGCTTCCACTGGTGAAGTTGCATGCTTTGGCAAGGACAAGTATGAAGCTTACCTTAAGGGTCTTTTGGCTACCAGCTTCAAGCTTCCCAAGAAGAATGTCTTGTTCTCTATTGGTTCTGAAAAGGATAAGCAAGAGCTTCTTCCTTCCATTGCCAAGTTGAGCAGCCTTGGTTACAACATCTTTGCCACTGAAGGTACTGCCGAATTCATCAAGCAAAATGGTATTCCTGTCAAGCATCTTAAGGGTCTTGATGGTCGTGATGAACAAGTTGATCCTGAATACTCTCTTCATGAGCATCTTGCCAACGACAAGATTGATATGTACATCAACTTGCCTTCTCAAAACCGCTTCTGCCGTCCTGCCACTTTTGTTTCGCAAGGTTATCGCTCTCGTCGTATGGCTGTTGATTACTCTGTGCCTTTGCTTACCAATGTCAAGTGTGCCAAGGTCTTTGTTGAAGGTCTTGCTCGCAATGATGGATCTTTCCCCTTGTTGGATATCGACTTCCAAACCGATGCTACCTTTGCCCAATAGACGACATGATATACATATATACAAACAACATCATATATACTCCCCAAAAAAGTAGAACTTGATTTGATTTAATAGCTTCTTTCACATATTCCTCGTTATACATAGCTTTTTGATTTCTTTTAAAACATTGCGTTGATTTACGCCTGTACAATATTGTTTCAAATGTAAATATACTCCGTCATCTGTTTTCTGTATCTGTTTTCTCTGTGTTTTGTATGTGTTTTGTGTTTTGTGTTTTCTGTCTTCTGTTTATGGTAATAGATTGATGCCTAAACTTGAACCTAATCTCTATTTTGATCACCAGGACTGTGTTTTGACAGCTAATGATGCATGTGGTTCATTGTAGAAAGTCCTTGGCTTCATCCTTTAGCATGCTCACATGACATTCAAATCTTGTGCCACTTGATATCCAGCCTTTTTATCCATGACACAGTATACTGCATCTCATCGTCATCTTACTGGCATATCATGATTCCAATCATGTATCACATCACTAGTGCACCAAGCAAGCTAGCTGGAATACTGGTACCAATCAATGCATGTAAGCGATGATGTAGTAAAGTTGCAAGATTGGATAGATGAAGCACTGGGCTCAGACCATCTATGTAGTGCATGAAACGCCAATCTGCATTCAGCAGGATCATACGATGCATAGAGATATAACATATGTCACATTCTAATTAGATACCATCATCTTGAACCACTAGCAACTATGCATTACAAATAACTCTTTAATAGGTAGAAGTTGTAGTAGGAGGTGGGGGAAGGATATTATTAACGGCTTGAGCAGTAATTCATTATCTATGATGTACGTAGTTTTGTGTGTGTATATATAATGATGACAAAGTTTGAAGAAGAATGACATGTGTGATTGAATTGTATGAACTGATTCATTCGATAGACCATCGTTGAGGACCTGGTTTCTCTTCTCCTGTCTCTCCACCAAGCGGTGACATTGAATGGGAGCAAGTGGCAGCACCAGTGGCATGTGAAACTAGGATGATCTAGGTGAATGACATGTTCCATGGCAAAAAAGCAAGGGGAACTCCTGGTGGTGATGGTGTACTTACTATGGTTAATCAAACCTTGGTTAAAGTTACGGAGACACAAGATGGATATGGGCACTGTGACCTAAAGAAAGAATGAAAAGGGAGAAAGAAAGGCATGTTAGCATAAATTGATTCTGCAATTCTTCTATCATCATCCACCTTACCAAAATTAAACCAATATCGACACATACTAGAAGAAAAGCCAATCAGTCAATGGATTAGTCATATATAAAGGATGATACCACTTACAGAAAAAGGTCAAGAATGCTTTGGATCCAATATAGCGTTGGGGTTGCTGAGAGATTTGTACCAAAGTGAGGATAAAGTAAATGGTGCTTGCCAAAGAAAGAGCCATGAATATGTACAAATGAGTTTTACATTCACGTCGAAGCTATATTGGACTAGTGTTACATGATTGTCCAGCAACATCTTGATCATTCTACTTACACCAGAATATGCAAGCAACAACATAGCTATTGTGACGAGACAGCTGAGAAAGATATGTTCAACTAGCTTTGAAATGAGCTCAGAGCTTTCTTCTGTTGTATCTGCTTCTGGCCACCATGTGACAATGAGCAATGCCAAGTATTGAACCGAGAATCCAAGAAAGAAGAAAAAGTCAAACTTGAGCAACATCATAAAGATTTGATACATCTTGTAGCGATCTAATAAGATTGTCTAAGCATGGATCATGCATATCATATTCATCCATACCTCGCATAGCCAAATCAGCACCAATCTTTTTGTAAATATGCCATCCAAACTCGAGATATAACTTGTACGCCAGGAACAAGAAAGCCACTGTGCTCAGGATCATGATGCATATCTGTGACACCTCTGCCCATCTTGATGTGCCTAATGAATCGCCCAATAAAGTGATCACTGTGGAGTCTGTCGCATCACTGAATAGACTGGTGGACTGGTGATATTGGATAACTGAATAGGCACTCATGCCAACTTCGAATACAGCAAGTGCAATGAGCTCAATGGTGTTCTTTTGGTAAATCTACAACGAGGCATTGGGATGTACAAGTGGTGTGTATATGAGGATAACTGAAGAAAAGGTGCAAAGACGTTTTGTATTTACCGCATCGATCACGAGCACCAGTGTGAAGAGTTGAGCAATGATAAACAGCGAATAGTAAACGAGTAAAGAACGTGCATTGGCATAAGCAGTAAGTAGACTGGATTCTTGTAAGCGATGTTCGTATATCAAGTTGACAGATGTTGAATGATAATTGAATATGACAGCTTCGAGAGTGATACCAAGCACAGCTTGCACGACAATAGTAATGAAAAGAGCTCTAGTCCATGGCGATTCCCCAAACTTGATACAAATTAATGTTGCTGATATATATATTCAATGTGAAACTCACAAGGCGTGACACAATCCACGTTGTCATTTGTTTTGTGTATGTGCTAGTAGTAGTATTGTAGACAAGTTCTCAAGTATAAAAGGAGGGGGAAGAGAGAGAGAGAGAAAGTGAGAAACAAAGAGAGGAGAAAGAGAGAAAGAGAGATATGAGGAAAAAGGAGGTCAAGTAAACAGGTGAATGATGAGAAGAGGAGGTAACGCCGCCTTTATTTCTTCAGGGACAACGTACTCCATCACGGTCCTGCAAAAGTTAAACAGCTTTCATAATAGCTGATCAACTATAAACATGCATTAGAATACATCCATTATACAGACAAGCATTCAACACATACCATATCTGGACACTTTTCATGTAATTCTTGAATGACATGCACTGTCTTCTTCTTGTTCATCCTATTTCATCTCTGTTGTTAGTAAAAACAGGGAGACATCATGATCTTCTCCCCCTTGAGAACTTACCAGCTGACATAGGCCAAGATTTGATCCGTGCTTTTCACACGTTGTACAAAATGAATGACACGAAGCTCCTTCTTCCAATCTGTCTCTGCTGTTGGATAATCCAGGTCATAACTTAATCGATATCCTTGCTTCCGATAATAAGGTACTAGGCTATTGTTGTCAATGTTGTACTTTTGTAGGCGTTGAATATAGGATTGGATGGTCTGTGAAGATGATGATGATGGTCGTTGTTGATGTTGTCGCGGTACGTTCTTCGGGATGGGAATATTCTCTTGCCTATTCCAATAGTCGATGCATAATCGAGGACAATCTCTATAATCCCATATCAATAAACATAGGTGATAAGAATAAAACCATGATAACATACTCATGAATATGACTAGCAGTCTCCCACGTATTCTGCCTGCTGTCGTAGCCCTTCCATTTGATCTCATACATGACTGCTTGACTCTAAAAAGTAGATCCATCAATATCCTATATGCAATGACAATGATGACTGTAGAACACTGCTTACCCTATACACCTTGTGACCAACAATATCCTCGACTTCATAAAGATTGCCATCCATCACATCATCTTGCTCCATGGTATGTTTTCCCTTCTTGTTGGAAGTCTTTGGATCCTTTTCTGATATTGAATTGGCGCGTCGTTTTGTACTAGTCGATGTAGGAGGACGTGTTGGTGATGGTGATGAATACTTTGTTGGGTTGGAGGAGGAGGATGTTGATGTTGATGGCAGATGGTGTTGTTGTTCTTGTTGCCTGGATGATGATGAAACGGAAGGATCTCCTAGAATGACAGTGGAAGATGCCGATGGAAATGATACACTATCATCCGCCATATAGTCTACTTGTTCATACTCGTATGTTGACCAGTGGCTCCGGTTTGGACTATCATAAAAGACTGGGTCCAGATCAGGACAATCCAAGCTACCGACCGACATGTTGTCTTGGACGTCGTCTGAATCAGAAGTTGCCTCAGCATGCTTCACAACAGTAGGGACTTGTCGCGTGTTGTCACTCATGGTAAACTGGTCCATAAACATGCTATCGTCTGCATAAAGAGAACTGGGGACGCGAGTTGTAAAAGCGTCAGCTTCCATAATGTCGGTTGACTTTGAAGGTGAGCGAGATCGTAGCTGGGTTGTTTGACAGCCCCAGGTATATAAGTGTGGTAAAAGAACAAGCCAACAAACGTAGAAATTGACCTACTCCAAATAGGCATAAGGGTTCCCATGCTCTTGCATACGCTTTTGGATACTCAACTCCAACTTGAACTCTTGTCCTTTGTGTACATGTATGTGCCAGTCTTATTTATAGATAACACAATGTCACTTTTGCTCATTTCATTATACTGAACAAGAACAATAAAAGCCCAATCTTCTTTTTATGATCAAGTCAAGGTCTAACAAATGAATCAGGGTCTAGCAATGAATCAATGCAGCTGGGGACAGGGTTGACGTGTAACCAAATGGGTCTGATCCCGTAATAGACATGATTTTCTTCAAGCGTGCATGTCTTGTCTCCAACCATGCCTATCTTATCTAACGCCTTTGAACTGATACGATCCTTATGGCTCAAGACACTTTTATTTGTTGCTCGTCCTCTCATTCCTCGGTTGCTACCCGATCCCTACATTGCAGCTGGCCATGAACGTGTTGCATCCAAGCCAGTCCATCAGAGTAGAGTGACCATGACTGAAATACTAGCTGCTCAGCATTGCAACGCCAAAGTGAGTGACATGTTCGTGCCATCTACAATACAGTAACTCACCAGTTGTATAGGGTCTTGCCAACGCTGGTACAATATTGGGATGGATTGATGTAGCTGCAGGCATAGCAGCAAAGCGTCATGCATTGGCTCCATGTGTAAGTGCTTGTGTTACTTGATGTATGAGTACTGATTAGCATTGCTACAACAGGTAACACGATCTGTGGATGATGTGGCATTCTTGCATACAGTGCAGATTGGTGATATTGTAAGTCGATGGATGAGATTCTTCTAGTGTACATAATGATCTTACTGCTTTTATTATAGCTAACGATTCAAGCATCTGTCAACAAGTCATGGAAGACATCAATGGAGGTATGTTGTATCTTTCATCTATTCCTAAAGTAACAAAAAAGATAACCAGTTGTTTATGTTGACTAGGTGGGCGTGAAAGTGGAAGCAGAGACACCTTTGACTGGAGAACGATTCTTTGTTGCACATGCCTATTTGACATTTGTTGCACTGTCACCAAGACCCCATCCCAAAACTTATCTTGGATCTATCTTGATTGAGCATTTACCAACACGTGTTCCTGAGATCATTCCACATACTGCCATGGAAAAGAAGCGATATGAAATGGCTGAGAAACGTCGACAAGCACGATTTGCTAAAAAGCCAACCAATCTTCAGAACATTCGGGATTTGATGCGAGCTTGGTCTCAGGGATTGAAAGAACACGATGCTGACAGTAGTGCACAGATCAGATCACATCCTGCTCTTTACGCCAATGACAGTAATGATGTCAATGATCACGTGTTTCAGTCTACTATTGCCAATGATTTGCATCTCAACAAACGAAGATATTCCACCGATCCAACTTTGATTCAACAAGCAGCTGAGGAGAAGAAGATGGAAGTGACATTTGCAGAATTGGTCGAGCTGGTGATGCCACAACATGCCAATACTTTGAGTATTACTTTTGGTGGTCAGATTATCGCTTGGATGGAAGCTGCTGCTTTGGCTAGTGCAAATAGACTGGCTCGTGCTTATTTGTTGACTGCAAGGTAAGTGATATCCTTGGATCATGTGAAAGAATAGCCATTGTTGATGCATGTATTTTTTTAGTGTGGATTCACTGAACTTTATTACACCTACAAAAGTTGGCGATGTGGTGACGATTCGATCTATTGTTTCAAGAACGTATACATCATCCATGGAAGTGTATGTCAGTGTGGAATCAGGTAAGTTGATGATGAAATAGAAGAGTGGATGTTTATCAACCAATTGGTTATTAGAGAATCTGCAAACGACTGAGACCAAGTTCACAAATGATGGATTTTTCACCATTGGTAAGAATATCTTGTTTATTAAGCAACATCTTCTAATATCTTATATATAGTGGCTATTGACCATGACAATGTACCTGTCAAGATCCCACGTGCTATTCCTGATTCGGATGCAGAGATACAACTTCTTGAAGGAGGATCAGAAAGACGTGCAAAGAGATTAGTCCAGAGATTAGAAGTAGTGAATTTAGTGAATGATTCTACAGGTGATGGTAGTATTAGTCCTAGTCAAATGCCAATGTCACCATCCTAGTAGATAAAGATACAAGTGAGACAAATCGGGGATTAAATCTGATGAGGAGGAGGAGTGGGAGGTGTACTCAAAGGAGTGTGCAACGCCATCAGAGTACGGTCTCTTTTTTCGATTCTCTAAGGTCAGCATTACATTACAAAAAGAGAGATATGGATGATGGATGAATGAATACGTGAAATGGATTTATTGGATGAATAGATGGATTAAACAGATATCAATCTTGTAGACATGGGTCGTGTTATTCGTGCACAGAGAAAGGGTGCTGGCAGCATCTTCAAGGCCCACACTGTTGGTCGTAAGGGTGCCGCTCAATTCCGTGTTGCCGACTATGCTGAACGTCATGGCTACATTCGTGGTCTCGTCAAGGAGATCATTCACGATCCTGGCCGTGGTGCTCCTCTTGCCAAGGTAACATAATAGTGTAGTATTCAATGGGGAGCTCTTTTTACTAAAAGACTTTTTTCTTATCCAGGTTGTCTTCCGCGATCCCTACAAGTATGTATATCAACAACAACACCTCTCTCTTTGTTTTTCAATAGACTTATCTTTTTCTTGTACAGGTACAAGCTTCGCACTGAAACTTTCATTGCCACTGAAGGCATGTACACTGGCCAATTCGTCTACTGTGGCAAGAAGGCTAGCTTGACCATTGGTAACGTCCTTCCTCTTTCTTCCATGCCTGAAGGTACCGTTATCTGCAATGTTGAGGAAAAGTATGGTGACCGTGGTGCTCTTGCTCGTACTTCTGGTAACTATGCCACCATTGTCGGTCATGGTGAAGATGGCAAGACTCGCATTCGTCTTCCTTCTGGTGCCAAGAAGGTTGTTCCCTCCACTTCTCGTGCTGCCGTTGGTATCGTTGCTGGTGGTGGTCGTATTGACAAGCCCCTCTTGAAGGCTGGTCGTGCTTACCATGCTGCCAAGGCCAAGCGTAACAACTGGCCCCGTACTCGTGGTGTTGCTATGAACCCCGTGGACCATCCTCACGGTGGTGGTAACCATCAGCACATTGGTAAGGCTTCTACTATGGCTCGTGACTCTCCTGCTGGTCAAAAGGTAACTATCAAACTCTTTCTTTTTCTCTTTTCTTTATACTAACATGATGATTATAGGTCGGTCTTATTGCTGCCAGAAGAACCGGTTTGCTCCGTGGTACCAAGAAGGTCAAGGACTAATGGTTGTAATGTTTTCAATCCAATCCAATATACATTTACAATCAATTTCTCGTGTACTCTGTACCTTTTTGTGTTTGGTTGATGGGAATGATATATGATGTCAAAGAAAGTGGATAAGGGATGATCAATGTCAATGACATTTGACTTTGTAGTAGTATTTGTATCACTTTATGTCTTTAAACTTGACATGTTGCTGAATGACATACACAACTTATGGGACAAGTGTCGTTACAAAAGAGTGATCTGATGAGAATGAGCATTTAGTATAACTTGATATGGTAACAGAATAGATGTCATTAGAGTGATAAAACGCAAGAGACATGAATATATTTGCATAAGATTGCTACAATCAGAAGGAAAAGTGAAGCTATTGGGCGCATTGACTGCAGAAAATGGCAAGAGCATAGGCATCATCATATCCATGGGGCCAGCAATAAGCTGCCAATCGACCAGCAGGGCCAGTAAAAGGTTTCTTGCACACCACACAGTAACGAGTACTAGTTGTTGTCTTTCCTTGAGTATCAGAAGAATCAGGAGACACTGGTGGAGTCGATAATCCTATTCCTGTTACTGGGATATTATCAACAATGGCCAACTTTTGCAAATACAGAGGATCTTCAAGTGCTTTTTGCTTGTCATAGAGCTGTGGATCTTGAGAACAAAAGATAACATGAGACTTCTCGTGATGTAGATGAAAGACAACAGTGCTGCTAACAGGTAATGCATCCAGACAAAGCACATATCCACCACGACTAACACCTTGATCGAGCTCCATATCTGCACGACGTGCAAGTTCCAGGGGTTGCTTTGGTTCCACGTGAGCTTGAATTGCAAAACGAGATAAGAATGGCTTGCCTTTGGGAGATGGAATCATTTCAAGTTGATCATCACACCACGTATGATGCAAACTGTCTTCAAGACTTGCCAGTGGTAAAAAGTCATCTGGATAAAAACCTGTTGTCTCCAATTCTTGACGCGGAATTACACATAGCAAACCTTCATCCTCATCATCATAAACACCTATATTGTGTACATATGAGAATCTTTATACTTTGATTCAAGCTGATCATGAATATACCTTGCCAAGTGATTTTGCCAGAAAAGCTTTTGATTTTGATCCCATACTGCTTCTCAGCCAACAAAGTGATGAAATCAATGAGATATTGTGCCCAATACATGTAGTCATTGAATCGCTCTTCCCGATCCCACTCGAGTCTCGTTTGCACTGCATGATTGTGTAGTGACACACGCTGGTTCAGCAATCGCCAACGGCACCATACAGAAGGTGTTTTCGATGTACCATCCTTTTTGGACTTGTACATGGCCCATGTTTTCACACTAGGTCTTCCACGTAAATGATGCACCACTGCGTCAAAGCTGTACAAACCACCATCTCCATACGCGTTGTTGCGGAATCCACAAAGATTATTTACTGCTTCGACTAATCCTTGTGGCAAGGTGGGTTTGATAACAAAACAGCCATCAAATTCAGTCAAGCCCATAATGCCATACAGCGCGAAAGAGAAGTATAGATACCTGGCAACATGGGGCAACACTTGTTTAAAAGATGTAGCCGGTCGATGATATCATAAGGTGATACACGACGCCATTTCTTGGATGGCTCGTGCATGGACCAAGTTGGCATGGATCATATTGGAAGTTCACACAGTACATAAACAAAGCAAAAGTAGGCTCGAAAGTATGTGGGAGTTGTATGCTGATCCAGAGATCTCAGTCTGGACCCTGTATTTCAGATCTTTATTCATGTACACATTGACAGTATACTGACGCAAATGGGATATGCAACTTTCATCTTTTAGCAAGGGGGTGTATGTATTGGTTTATCAGTGACCAAATGAGTACGTGAAGCTTGTTAATGATCATACTATATAAAGTGTCTTCCGTGAATGTGTATCCAATACCTAAAGTCACCAGCAAGCGTACTAGAGTATATATGTGACTATGGTACCACGTCGCTAACATGACACACACATAAAGTGGATGCCTATCCAAGAATGAATCCCACAATGTGTCAATGACATGTTTTAATGCACAAGAGACTAACCAAACGAGTATACAGCAGAGAAAAGATGATCGATTTAATGTAAACTATGACTACATTGATAGATCCATGGCATCACCCTCTGATACATCAACAAATTTGGTAATGGATTGTTTCAATACAGCAGTAGTTCCTCTTGGGTATTTGTAGCTCTGCTCCTTGATACCACGGTCATTGGGTCGTGCATAGTTTCTCAAGTAGTCAGTCTTGTCCTTTTCAATGACACACACGTCCACATTGGAACCAGAACCAAGATCGTTAAAGATACCAGCTTCAATAGCATCCTTGACAAGTTCAATAGCTTCCTCACGCTAGAGAATAAAGACGTATGAGTCATGTGATCTCTTTGATATCTGTTATTTGCCTTCTTACCGTCATATCAGCCTTCCACCTGCTTTCAAACACACTCATTGCAGCCAATGAACCAGAACCCATGGTGACATAAGGAAGCTTATCTGTGCTGCCGTGAGGATAGACTGTATATAAATGAGGACCAGTAGCATCGAAACCACCCAATACCAATGCAGCACCAATGTGTCCCTGATATCTATCATGTCGATTAGAATCCAATGATAAAGATGACATCCAAACCATGATCAACTTTACCTGAACAACATTTGCTTCAACATGGTCATGGCAGTAACGACACGTGGCTTTCTTCCAGTGGAAAGGCTGTGTAATTCAATCTGGGAGCTGATCAAGTTGGTCGTAGCTTCAGTATCAGCAGCTGTGCCTGCACCACAGCAATAACTAACAAAAGCATAGGTTGATTTGGTTTCTGTCGTAGTACATCCAAGATAGTTGTCTTACATGTTGGGTGCAATATAGTGAATCTTTTCGCAGTTCTTGTCAGCCACGATGGGACCTTCAGTTGCTCTCGTGTCAGCACCAAGACAGAGTCCATCCTACCATTGGTATAGTTTAGTCAATGCTCTTGCCATTCAATAAAAGAATATTGTACCTTGAAGAGAACACCAACGATCGTCGTACCAGTGCTGGTTGCCTTGGGGGGTCGAACACCCTTAGTTTCCAATGCCTTATTTCTACAAGCATACATAAGTCAGAACCAAGTCAATGGTATTGTCCATTGTACCATTTACCTTGCGTAGTTTTCAAAACTGAAGCCACCTTTGGGCAAACTGTATTTCGTGGCCATAACGTAAAGTGGTAAAGGAAGAACGAGTGAGGAAATTACTTACGCGTAACCGCTCTGAATCTGAATTCACGTCATCTCCTCCCCTCCTTTCATGGCAGGATGAGACATGCATGCTTAACACTCATTGAACATTGCTTGATAAGCTTCATGCTAATTAAAGAGTGGATTTCTGTTATTCATCTACATATGGCTATCATAGTTGATGGAGGACAATACAATGTCAAGCAAATAAGCAATTCCTTTATAAGATATACTAATTGAATACGCTACTATGAAATACTAAGGAGTACTATTACACTTATAACACATATGATTGAAAATGAAGGAATAAAAGCAGTAGAATCATGATTACATGACATTTGGAGCAGCTGTGGTAGCTTGTTGTTGACCAATATCTTGATTGCCAGCTTCCATTTCATCAGCAACCTTGTTGAATCCTTGTTTGCCAAGTGAAGGTCCTTTGTTACGTTGCTTTTGTTTCTGGCTCGTCTTTTCTTGTTGATCATTATCACCAGCAATAGTTACTGGTATCAAGCGCCCTTTTTCGTTGGTCATGTACATTTGGCCATCTTGTCCAACAATGACAGGCACAGTACCAGCACCACCACCAGCACCACCAGCAGATGATGTCAATTGCTCCATACCACGACCACGATCATTATCATCAGCACGTTCCTTGGCTTCTTGTTCTTCACGCTCCTTTCGTGCAGCTTCTTTTTCAGCCTTACGTTTACGATGCTTGGATTGTTGATCTTGAAGACTACGCACCATGTTGGTCTTGATATTACGATTCAAAATCGTAAACAATCCAGTAGTCAAGCTTGGACGTGCCATGGTGGTTTGTTGTTGTCCCATAGGCATCGTGTTGACTTGTGCACGATTGTCTACAGCTGAAGTGACTTGCTGCATAGGCGACATGGATGGCTGCTGTTGTTGTACTGGTTGTTGCATTTGTTGTTGTTCACGCATAGCAACATTGCTGGTTGCAAGATCATCCAAAGATGCATTCTTGTTCAATGCTTCTTGATATTGTTGCATCATGCTTGATGTCAGTTTGGCATCAGCCTTTTCCACTGTCTCAATGATCTTGGCTTCCACTGCCTTGGCAATTTGTCGCTTGATGATGGATGTAGCCATAGGTTGGAATGTACGATACAAAAGACTATGATAGAATAAATGATGTCAGTAATGCATCATGCATCATGCACTGATGAACTTACTTGTGACGACTGCCCTTGAATTTCACCTTGAGATGGTCAATGTGTGCTTTGCAACGTGTTACACGGAATGTGTGCACTGGATCATTGGTGTCGCTGATAATCTGCGTATCCACAGTCATTCCATGACGACGACGGCCACCAATCTTCATTTTGCATATGTTAGTGCTTGATTGCTATAGAGGATGTCTAGTATATATATACTTACAATGATTGTTGCTACACCACGATCATAAAGCTTTGGAAAACCCTTCTTACGCTTGTAATACCACACCACCTATCAAACAAGCATTAATGATCTAGTGTATTCATATAAAAACTTCACTTACATCATTGATGGTAGTATTGATCTCGCTCATTTTGATCCAGAATGATTGGTGATTTGCATTGGTGATGTCGCTGTATGGGCTAAACTTGAGATAGTTATCCATCTAATAAATCATGGTTTGAGTATCCATCTTGTATGCTGGTTGACAATGCTATTGTTACCTTGACTTCCACAGCTCCTGGTAGCAAAGTGTCTCCGGGAAGCACAACATTTTCGACAGCCACGTCAAACTCCTTGTCGGAATATTCAATAGCAGGAACACGGATAAACTTGATGAGCTCCATGACAGCTGGAAGCAATGTAAGGCGCATATCAGTCAAAAGATTGGGCTTGAAGGCTGTATTTCCATCACTGTATCACATACATGCATTACATTAGTTTGTGTGATAGCCATTATGATATCTCACTTACGCATCGAGCCATAAATCATTGTGGATCTTCTTGAATCGCTTTTCAATTTCACGTGCCATGGGATCTTGTTCCATTGATAGCATGAAAGCTCTTCCTTCAGAAACCAAAAAGTCTGCATGACTACGATAACGACCTTCTGTCACTTGGCGAACGCGCTCCACCATGTACTTGCCATCTTCAGTGGACTGATCTGAAGTAACATAGTTGGGCTCTTTGGCTAAACGACGGAGATATTGAGTAGCCTACACAATAGTGATGTCAGTGATACAAGTTGGATATGCTGCATGATGCGTTCTTACCTCATTGTAGCATTGTTTCAGCTCAGGATCATGGGTGACATCATTAATAGTTGTTTCAATAGCGTGCAATAAAGGATCCAATGATCGACCTTGTGCCCAATCTTCAATAATAGTCTTGAGCTCAAATTCAGCTGCTGACCAACTGGGGTATGATCGAAACTCCTCGGTGACTTGTGATGCATATCCTGATGATGATTGAGTGACATTAGCTGCACGATAACTCCATTTATGTACAAGACTGAAGATCGTATCAAGAGCTTGCTGATAATCAGGATGCTGTTGCACTTGTCCAAGCACTGATTTGAGTCGCTCCACAATGTCATCCACTTTTTCGGGTGGGAATTTCTCACGAGCATAATTCTTGGCTTGTTGACCTTGTTGTTGCATATGCTGTTTGGCTTTGGACTGAGCTTGGGGAGATTGTTGTTTGACATCATTCACACGACTGAGGATCTTCTGTTTTGCCTTTCCAGTATCCAAATCACCATCATCCAATTGGGATTGTCCTTGATTGGCCATATCTTGGAAACGATCATTCAGTTGTTGGCCTTGTTCATCCACTTGCTGTGACACTTTTTGCATAGAGCCACTAAGTTTGTTGCTGGCATCACTGAACACTTCTTGAGCAATCGACATGAGCTCGCTCAACTGGTCTCGGAAATCGCCATTCATGATGATCAACTTGAACACCTTGTACATAGCATTGCCACCTATATTTGGTCCATATCAGCATCTAGTAGAATCATAACATGATCCCTTATTGTCTTACCTTCTTTTGCTTCTTGTTTCATCTCTTGGTTGGATGTACCAGCTGTCAAATTTGGTCCTTGACCTATTGTAAAGTGAATGTTAGTGTGAAAAGACATCCATTTCTTAGATATAACACTTGCCTTGTCCTTTTTGAAGCTGCTGGTAATCAGTACTGAATAAGTGATAATACAATGACTGGAAAAGTTGATCTTGGTTCTTGACATAGAGAGCAGTCTTCAATGTCTGGATCAATTCTTGCATATCAGCTAACAATCTTTTGCCATCAGGTGACATGAGATGCTGTCGTTCTTGAATTGCTCGAACATTCAAAAGACGATCCAAAAAGTGTTCAATCTGCGCATTGTTGGGAAGTCTTCCAGTGCGAACGCCTTCAATAAAGTCAATCAACTCGACTCTGTTGCTGTCATCAGCCATCTGATTCATGGTTCCACCACCAGTAGTTGCTGCTGCTGCTGCCATGGGTTGTTGTTGATTACCAATTGGCTGTTGTTGCTGCAAGCTTTGCTGTTGACGCATGGAATCTTCAGAGATACGACGCATAACATCTTTTCCTTCTTCCTTTGAAACTGGTTTACGCTGAGGAAACGGCTGTTTATCAGTGGGAGGTGGATTGACAACGGTGTGTGCCATAATGTTGCAATTGAAAAGAGTGAAAGAGAAAAGAGGATTGGATCAAAATGGAAATTCATGCATTCTTAAAAAGCAGTTGACAAGGGTTGCAGAAGAATACTACACACATTTCTCTCTCTACAAGGGTCTACACATTCTATCCATGACACGCTTGACCAAATAAAGGTGAAAGAAAAGGGTTTTACTTGCATCATTTTTGTACAAACATATCACAGAGATGATCGATTTCCTTTGTGTAACCTGTCAATTGATCCTCCACTCGTAATCCACCCACGCGTTGTAATCCTGGAGTCAGAGGAAAGAATTCGAGTCGTGTTTCAGTTGTCTGGTTGGGTCCTACTTCACCCAAATAGCGCGTACTTAGTCCACTTAGTAGCACTGAACCCATCTTTGTCTTGACTGCTGATAATACTAATCGCATGTTTTGTGTCGAATGATTGCGTACACGAATACCCAGCTGAAATGGGATCTCCAATTGCACCTGAGCAGCTTCATCCTTTTCCAGCCAAAATGGTTGTACTTCCACATCATCCAATAAAGGTGCTTTTCTTGTAAGCTGTGATGTCTGTAATCTTCCCAAATCTCCCATAGCTGAACGCCATACAATATCCAATTTGCCAAGAGCATTGGTTGTGCGTGCCATTCGATCATTGTTGGGATCACGTGGACTGAGCATGTATAAATATTGACGTACATCTTGGGGTTGAATAAAAGGATCACCAAAGACACTCTCCTTGTTCTTGTCATCATCCTTGACAATGGTATTGAGATCGGTAAAGGTGAAATACTCAGATGGCTCAAACTTCATGCGTTCAAAATACATTGGTCCTGCTGAAACATTTTGTAGTTGTGCTTCAAGAAATACACGACCATCAATCATGTTGTTGACTTTAGTCTTGACAGCCAATGGATTGGACACTTGAAACTTGTAGAACTTGCGAAAATGACGACGACGACCTTCAGTCACATAATGCACCGAGCAAACCAAGATGTGAAGTCCCAACTCCTTGATCTCATGTGATACATTGACTGAATGTGTTGCCTGTGCTTCTAAAGAATGTCGTGGTGTAGTAGTGGTATCTGATAAACTGAATCGCTGAGAAGAAGTCTGTAACTCAATCTTGACGCCGACTTGATGGACAAGTTGCTGTGCCTCGTTATTGATACTGACAAGTGTACTGAATGTCTCTCCCAAATAAATATTGCCAAAAGACGAAGGCAACTTTAGCATTTGACTAAGGCCAAAGTCCCTAATCTCGAGCTGATCTTGTTGGGTGTCAACAGGGTGAGATGCAGTCAGGTCGGAAATGTTGAGCGACTCCAGTCCTTCGACAAGTGGTTTGTAAGATGACGACTCGTAATAAACTGACGCATGGGTAGCCAAGAGTGGTCTTGACAAGCGCATTACTTTGAGCGACAACAAGTGTGGTGTTTGACCGTCATCTTGGGTTGACTGTGTGGGTGATAAAGACGCGGATCCTGGTCGCGGTGAGGAAAGTGGAGAAGCGTGTGTAGACATGTGCAGCTCAAGATTTGGACTTGCAAGACAGCCTATCAAGGTTCATTGTGCTGAAATCATACCTCCCATTTCTTTGTCTTTCATTTGATAAGACTATACAAGTAATGAAAATGACATATTCAAAGTGAACAAGCGTCTCATTAGGAACAAATTGGGCTAATAGAACTAATAAAGAGAGAATCAGGAGTGCGCTATGATACTACAAGACACCACAAGTATCACATCATCTTTGTCACATGAGGATGGGGTTGTTGTTGTTGTTGGTTGATGTGTTGTACAAGCTTCTCATTGTCGTTATAAAATGAAGGAGAGATCAGATATGATCAAGTGGATATGTTTTGATGGTCTCCATACGACGATCTCCTTAACAACGAGAGTCAAAAGATCGGCCGTTATCTTCCGTAATAAGATGTAGATTCATGCGGTGGCACCCATGTTGCAATCATCCCTGATAGCACACCAAACCACCCGTTTTAGGTTATTGATACTGAATTCAGATTGTACTGTATCATCATCATCTTCTTTTCTTTCTTATTTTCTCACTCTTTCAAAACACCCCCCCAGACATACCACTCTTCTCAATGACAGTTCCTCCTTCCCATTACTCTGAACGCTATATCAACCAACGATACAACAAAGCACTACAAATTGTCCAACATCTTCCAGCCACGTCAAGCTTTCAACCAACAAGAGAAGAGAAGCTTCAGGTAAATGAAGCACCCTTGTGCCTTTTATTCATGGACAAGCTCATTGACTCTGGTACAATAGCTTTATGCATACTACAAGCAAGTGACACACGGGGATATCAACACTGCACGACCCGGAATATTTGACATGGTTGGCAGAGCCAAATGGTAGGAGGAGGAGGATGCATGTAATGTGCTGCATAGAGATTAATCCATCCTATTGTGTTGGATAGGGATGCATGGAAAAAGTTGGAAGGAATGGAGCGATTGGAAGCAAAGCACCGATATACCGAGACTTTATTACGATCAGCTACTGAAGTAATGATGAATGTGTGGGAGAGCGGCATGATCGATAGCTGGGTCTGTAACGTTGTTGTCTTTTATCAATGCAGGCATACAAACGTAATTCAGGAAGAGAAACAGCTGAACAAATCATTCATGCTTTTGCCTTGTTACGACAAAGACCTGTGGGAGACTTTGATGATGACGATGAGGAGGAAACCACCACTACAACTGATGATGACAATATTATAATTCAGGAAGGTAAGTTGGTTGCTATGGAACAATGTAAAAGTGTCTGACTAGAAAAGGGTCATTATAGATGAATCATCCAGTGTGGATGAAGAAGAACGTGCTTATCTTCGACAAGTTCAAGCCTTCACTTTCCCAGAAGCACCTATTCGACCACGTCGCCCTTTATCTCGTCAACAGCAACAACAACAAAGAAGATCTTGGTATTATACCCCTTCCAATTCATCTACTCCTACACCAGACAAGTTACGTAGTACACCTGATGTTCCTCTTGATACCAATCCATGGGCACCACCTATTCCTCCTGTTGGATCTTCTTTATCACAATCCATGGCCAATGATTCAAGTAGTAGTGATGATGATCAAGTTACCTCTTCTTTAAGTCGTCCCAGAAGCCGAACAACATCACCACGTCAACAACAACAACAGCAACAACGTGCATCCTTGATTGGTCGATTACCAGCATTTCAAGGATCTCCTGCTTATAGTACATCCTCTTCAGCTACTGCCACTGCAAGAAATACACAACACTTACGAACCAGTAATCGAGCTACCCCTGAATTATCTGTCATATCATTGGGTCCTGTCACAAAACGAGCTTTGGAATCATTGCAAGCTGAAGTAATTGCCTTGAATGCACGTATTGATGATCTGCGGAAAGAATTGACTGATAGAGATCAACAACGACGCACTTCAGCAGCACCTACGCCTATACCATTATCAGCACCACCATTACAACAACGTTCTATTCCTCAACTACCACGTCGTGATGATGAAGATGATGAAGACGATAGTTGGAAATGGGTTATCAAGGCAAGTTTGGTTGAAACAAAAGGAAAGAGATAATAACATGTTGTCATTCTAGGACGCAGTCAAACATGCATCAGTGAATATATTGACGGTGACCATCTTTTTCTTGATCCTGTACAAACGAGGAAGTCCAGTAGCCTATGTCGTCACTGAGCAATTCACAAGGCTTTGGCAAGTTTTCAAGCAAAAGGCTCTTTCCCGTATCATTGTGTAGTTCTACCCTTATTTATATACATACTTTACTATCATCCTACTGAGTAGATATAAACGTAATACGAATGCTTCTTTCTTTTCCACCACCATCCATCTCTTGTACATGTAATGTCCCAATGTGAAGTGGAAGACTTTATAAAAGACCTTTATGCACATCAAACAATGTAAATGGGATGATGAAATGGGATGATTGTTTACTTTTGTATTAATGCAGAAAGAGAGAATATATATGGCGTGTGTGAAGTAAAATTCTATTTGCGTGCGAAATCAATGAGACATAAGCCGTAATGGATTTGTGCCGAGAGACGATTGAATTCATCCGATTGGACATTCAAGGTCTCCTTTAGCTTCGTGTGGATGGAGTTTTCAGGGTTTGCAATGATTAGATCACCATGGATATTCAGGAATGCATTGAGCCATGCTTGTGCCATTTCAAAGTTCTTGCGTGATCGCAGCATAAAGAGGATGGCTTCCACATAAGCATTGAGATAAAAGAGATCATCTTCCACAGGCATAGTGCGAATCTCGACATCAAGTGCAGAAGGACTAAGAGACTTTGCATAGGTGACAAATTCGGCAACTATCATGCAAAACATGAGTCAATAGTACTTGTCATTTTCAAAGTTGTAACTTACAATCACTTGTTTCATGGCCAGCTTCCAAGAGTCTAGTGAATTTGGTTCGTACATCAAGTGCTCCAAATTGGACGCGATGAGAAGAAGCCTTGTTTTGATCATCATTTTCCTTCTTGTCCGAAAGATCAAATTGAGCTTGTGCACCAGGTAATGTTGGTAGGAAGAATGGTGCTTGTTCAGGTGCTTTTGGTGCCTCTTTTGGCTTGTTTCGTTGCTATACAAATTTGACCTGGATTAACATTGATCCTCGACATGTATCCTTCTTTCTTACCTTGATGGTATCCAGGTTCAAAAGATTATGCCACTTGGCACGAGGTTCGAGTGACATTGTGATCATATCATCAGCCAACTGCTCAACAGTGGAGAAATCATCGTTCAGTGTAGTTGGTGGCTCCAATTCCTCATCATCGATATCTAAACACAATGCTCATTTTAGTATATTCATCCTCTTCCGTCTAAAAGTGTGGCTTCTTACCTTCGTCACCATAGCCTTCTAATGCTGGTAATGCCAATACTTCGGCAACATCGTCATCCGTTATGCTGTGTAAAGAAACATTGGCGAATTGTGTGCGATTGGCCCTGATATAGATAGAAGCATGAGAACAAACACCATCACTGCATACAATCACTATTCCAAGAATTACCATAAGAACACGCCAACATTGTCAACATGAGCAGTAGCCAAAAAGTCACCAGTAGGAGAAAATGTTAAGCTTGACACCACATCCTCCACCTTGAAGATATCAACCATGGTACTCGATGGAAGATCCCAAGTACGTACAGTGGCATCAAGTGAAGCAGAAATGATCCATCGACCATCAGGACTGAAAGCCTAAGAATTCATGCAACATTAACAAAAGTGAATCCTTCATCAGCTGGTCAAGATACTTACAAAGTCTGTTATCCGGTTTCGATGACCCCAGAATTCACGCACCACCTTTTGTGTCTCAATATCAATCACTCGGATGCCAAGATCATCACATGCTACTGCCATCAGGTTATTGTCACGATGAAACTGCATGCCAACGATAGGTGACTCCATAGTAATTGTGTGCAAGACCTTGCCATTTTGGAAATTCCAGATCTTGATATTCCTGTCAACCGATACACTGATCAAATAACGATTGGTGGTGTCACTGGCAAGACTTGTTACAGCCTTTTTGTGTCCTTCAGGTCCAGAAAACGTCCTTCGATGTAAGCCTGACTGCAAGTTGAACATTTCAATCTGACCAGAAGCACAACCGATGAAACCAAAGTTGCCACATGCACTGATATTCACAGACTACAATGTATGATTCATGAGTATCAATTCTACATCCACCAAAGAGTCATCATTTTACCTTGATTGAACTCTTGTCAGAGCTTAATAATACATGATCATCCAAAGCTTTCGATTTTGTAGACCAAGTACGTGCAGCGGAATCGTTCAAGTGACATGTCAACACATTAGCCCATTCCTTTTCTTTGGCAACATCTATAGAATGTTGTATAAGTGATTTGCTTTTTACATGTGTATTTCTGCATATCAACTTACCAAGAGCCATGTCTGTGATGATGGGTAGCTTCAATGACTCCAAAGAGACACCTTTATCCTTTGCTTTCTTTGCGATATGACCTTGTGACATTTCCACACTCTGTGCATCACGAACAGTAGAGAACCATCGAAGTGCTTGATCTCGACCAGCAGTGACAATGACCTTGCCATCTGAGCCATAATATCTGATTTTGGATGGTGGTGCATAATGGCCACTTCGTCCCTTCAATGGTAATGGTACTGCATTGTGTTTTTCAAAGATCCATTGCTAACAAGTTCGCATTAATAACATGTCAGATTTATCATGTATGTCATGCATACTTACAGTGACAGCATTATCAGCACCAGCAGTAACTAGGATGGGTTGATTGTTCAAGAATGCGATCGAAGACACCAATCCACTATGAGCTCCCTTCATGTCATGTGCAAGCTTTCGATTGGCAAGATCCCATAATGCAACATCACCATGCATATTAGCAGTAGCCATCATTTGTTCCTCATCTAGTGTTATTCACTTTGTCAGTATCCTTTTCATCTCTCTTGAATCATGTTTTGATACGTACCAGTTCTGAAAGAGATAGCAGTAACACGATCAGATTGATACAAAGTGTCGATTCTTTCATCCATTCGAATGTTGTGAAGAACAATGCTGCCATCCAATAAACCAATAGCGACTACATCCACCACAGGTGATTGCTCCAAGCATGTAATAGCTGAACCAAACGACTTGAACTGATAAATCATTTTGCTGACACGTACGTTCCAAATCTGCATGGTGCCTTGAGCACTAGCAACCAAGATCTTGTTGAGATATGTGCTGGGATGGATCATCTTTGTTGCTGTGAAGGCGTCACCAAATTCAATAGCAGTATATAGATCTTGTATGACACAAGGATTAGTGATATATTCTCAATGATCTCCATAAAAATAAGCTCTTACCTCCTGTTGTCAAATCCCACATTCGGAGTACATTGTCATCACAAAGTGTAGCAACGTGCTGACCAAGAACAAGGATTTGGATGATCTCATAATCGCCCTGATCTTCACCGACACTCATAAACTGTATAGGTAACATTTAGTATACCTTTATCTTCTTCATTGTATAAAGATACTTACAGGCTTGCCTCGCTTATATCCACCAATAGTACTACCATGGGCGACATAGGTAATACCACCTGATGCTGTCATGGCTGTAATACGTCCCGACGTTGTTGGACTGACAAAGAGCAAATGCATCTTGTTCATCTATGATACATAACTATAAGCTCTCTTTTTCTTTGTGCAAGTCATGTATATATCCATACGTTGTAAGTCTGAAAGTTGTGGCCAACACTGGTAGTAAGGAAAAAGTCTTGACCACGAGTTTCGACGACAAATGGGACATCGTTGGTAATATAGCCGAGTGCACGAAAAGGTTGAAAGATCCTCGATCGTGCAACGTGTTTGCGCTTCTCAGGTTCGACTCTGCGTCGCTTTTCTTCTGGGGCTACCATGGCAAGGATGTCGAGATCGATCAAGGAAAAGAGCACAGTCAAACAATTTTGTACTGCAGCTTCCTCCAAGTGCCTGCCTGAAATAGTCACACCCATTCATGCCCGATCGATGCATCACTCATAAGTACTGTGAGTGACAGTAAGGACAAGTCACCTTACATCAGCAGGTATATGTGGAATTGACACTACTACTATGATATCCTGTAGCTTCATTACTTGTTGTACCTTTTAGAAATCTTTGATCACTTTATTCTCTGACTAAAAGGATCTTATTATCTGTCAAGTACCTCTACAACGTAACATGCTTTTGGATCATGTAACATTCATCTTGGTATATTATAAAAAGGAGGAGAGGGGGAAATGATGCGAATGATACATGTAAAAGAGTCAACAACTACGCCCAAACCTATGCCAAATGTTGAGTCATTGATGAATGCTTCCTCCCATCCCAAGACAGCTACATACCTTAAGAGTGGCATCCCAGCTACCTGTGCACAATGCCATACCATCATTTGCTACACCCAGGCATGAAACACGATTCTCATGGGATGACAATACACCCACTCGTTCACCTTTCAGTGTGTCCCAAACATTGCAATTGTAGTCATCATAGCCACCAAATAACAAACGACCTGAAACTGAAAAGCCAATGGATGTAATACCACAAAGGATAGATTCATGTGAATAAGTGCATAGTTCTGCATCAGCTCGCAAGTCGAAAAGGCGACAACTAGCATCATCCGATGCCGTAGCAAAAGCGTCACCATTAGGGAAGAATTGTACAGCATTCACATCAGATTCATGACCAACAAAGGTTTGTACACATCGTCTTGTGCGGATATCCCATACTTTTGCAGTGGTATCGCATGAAGCTGAGCAAAAGACGTTTGGATTAGGTCCCAATGAAAGACTAGAGTAGTACAAGATTAGTTTAAGCATGCATTCATAAGATAAACATACCTCATTACATCTCCTGAATGATCAGTGAATTCTTCAGTCTTGACACCAGCATCAATATCCCAAAGAAAACATGCCATATCTCCACTTGAAGTCAATAGCTGTCTGTCATTAATGAAACGACAACAACTAAGGTATCCAGTATGTCCTGATAATTCACGAGCTGGACGAACAGGACCATCTCGCGTTCTGAGATTGTAAATAGAACAAATATTGTCGAGTCCTCCACATGCAACAAAATTGCCTGATGCCGAATATGCACAAGTCATCACCCAAGAAGAACGTAAAGGAATCGCATGGACTTTGTTGGTGGTATAAGCATCCCATACAATAAGCTTGCCATCCTGTGATGCTGATACTAAATGTCGCTTATCTGCTCCCCAATGCATTGAATAGATTTTGGCAAGATGTCCTTTAAGTGTTCGACGAGCCTTCATAACAATACGTGGTAGTGATTCAACATCTTTAGCCATCTCTTGAACTATAGAATGATATCATTAGAGTGATATGGATTGAAAAAAGTTCATCATTCACTTACGTGTACTATCTTCTAAAGCTTCTTTTCTTCGTTTAATGCGCTCCTTTAATGCTTCCGCTTCTCGTCGAGCAGCTGCGATACGACCAGCGATCTCACTGTCGCCATTCATGTTTCAGTCAAGAAGAAAGAGAGGAGGAAACAAGATAGAAAAGAGAGAGGAGGAAAAGTTGAAGGAGAGAAAAAGTAGCTTTCATTGTAAAATAGGGGTGTATGTATGTGGTAGTAAAAGTGTGTATCTCTCTTTTAGGACATTTGACAAGAACGAGGGCTGATCTGTATGCCAATGATTTTATTCATGCTTCAGCTTGGGTGTGCTCCATACCAAAACGAGTGATCATATCTACTAGCTCTGCAAACACTTGCTTTTGTTCGGGTGTTGCCTTGCGTGTCGACTCCTGGTTACCAGTACATCCTTCAGGTCCTCCTCCTTTTTCATAAAAGTTAGAGATCTCGTGGATACAAATGCCATGGATACTATTGCTTACCATTAGCCCAATGGAAATCATCCACAGAAAACATGATGGCAGTATCCAATCCATAGATATCCTCACTACCAAATGGTTCTTCAACTGGTAATTGCTCAAGTTGCTGTTTGATCATGCCGATAAGCGATGTCACTTGTTCACTAGAGAACTAACGTCATCATCCCATACCATGCTGTGTGTCCTTGTATGTTCCCCTTACGTGGATACTGCACCAGACTGTGTCAGATAGTCGTTCTTGGCTTCAGGCTTCAAGCTCATTTGCATCACTGTAGCACCACTATTGCCATCGCCCCTGATTTCCACTACTTTCCTGTAACGCCATTGTCAGAATGAATAAAGCCAATGTCTTCTTCTTTAGTCTTACTTGAGAGTTGGACCAACAAAACCACCAACAATGCCTTCGCGAAGAGTGAGTCTAAAAGTAGAACCGGTCATACTGGATTGAACAAGTTGAGAGTGAAAGTGAAACGCAACTAGGAAAGCAGCGAACAACGCCAAAAAGTGTGTAAGACGAAGCATGATGACCTTGTGAAACAAAGATAGCTGCAAGTAACCGGAACAGAGAGACGAAAGAAGAGATGATCATGAGTTATAAAGATTTCCCAATGTTTATTTAGAATGAATGCAAGCAATGCAATGCTATTATATGGAATGCAGGATATGCGCATCACGATAGTGATAGTATCAGGTATATTGCTTGATGGAGAACCACCTTAATGATGCTCATCTATAAGAACAGATATGAGCTATTCTGCTTGTCAAACAAAAAGATAAGTCATTATCGGCTTACCGAACCAGTCCTCATACTCTATTATAGTGAACAAGCAATAAATCAGTCATTACAGGAAGCTGTTTCATTGTAATCCTATTACATACCTTCTCTAGTCATGCCTTTGAACTTGCCATAGCCAAGATGTCTTCCTCCTTGTTGATTGTAACCTTGATGATAGTTACCGGGAATTCCGTTTCGCTTGGTCAAAGCATCTAAAAAGTTTATAGTTAGCAAAAGAGCTACATTGCATCATAAGAGCGTTTGACTTGCTTACCATCATTGACAGCATAACGTGTCACCATGGCTTGGACTGTAATATCATCAGCATTGTTACCATGTGATGAGTATAAATCACTTACATTGATTGTAATAAGCGTATGGGAAGCAGCGAGGAGGAAGATTGGTATAGCTGTTGAATACAGGGCGACGATGACGCTTGGTCATGGCATCATCTAAAGACCAAAACATTTAGTAAGCACACAATCTGGAATAAGCTTGATTCAAATCTTTACCCCAATCTTCATAGTCATTCTCATAAAATTCTTCATAGAAATCCTCAAGGTCGTCCAGATCATCGTCGCACATACGAAGCACTGCATAAAAATCAGTCGCCATGACCACTTTGTAAAAATGTCCGCTTTACTTACCGACACTGTACTCCCAAGGTGTCATGCAGTAAGGAGAAACATTCCAGTCGCGCTTGGTGTATTCGTCTGCATCACGATAGTCTTCAACACAAGCTATAGAGAGATATAGGATGAATAAACTTGCTTTTCATGACTAGTTCTTTACGCAAAGTAAATTACCATCATCAAAAGGTTCGACGTAAACGTCACAGCTACCATCTTCGCAACGCTTTTCAGCAGTAGTAGGAGCAGCAGAGACAGCAACAGAAAGAGCAGCAAGTGCCAATGAGATAGAGAAGAAGATGCGAGCCATGTTGATTAGTAAAAAGAGATGATGAGATGAATGAATGATGTTGGCAAGTCTTCTTTGATGTTGGGCTTTATATATCTTTCATTTTCACATATCACTGTTCCTGGCTATATCGTATGTTGTGCATCAAAGTAATCATTCCCGCCAATGTATACTGGATCTCCTGTGGATCGGATGGGATAAATTAAAGGGGCCAATGGTATCTGTGTGGTACATTGGTATTGCTCAGTGCCGGTATAGAAGCATGCTTAAGGATATATCAAGAAAAGAAAGATAGAAAGGGACATTACAACCTTATATTTGTGGCAAAAAGGGGTAACAACTACTTGAACCCAAGTTTATTATGTATGTATGCAAGTAAGCAATGTTTTGATGATAATTGAAGGAGGAAGGATGCATTCAAATGTATCTTATAGAGTTGTATGACAGAAAAGATTTGGTTTTATTCGCGAAAGCCAGAAACTTCTAAACAGATCTGTCAAGAATCTTGTGCTTGTGTTTGTTTTGTTGATCAAAGAGTAAATGAATCGCTGCTTGATACAAAGTTTAATACTTGTCGGCATTACCACTGCCATTGCCTTCATAACGTTGTTCATCTTCAGGTTCATAACGACTACGATCTTCACGTTCACCAGAATATCTTCTCGAATGTCTAGCAGGACTACGGGAACGAGAACGAGGAGATCGAGAGCGTTGACGTGGAGAACGAGAACGTTGACGTGGAGAACGCGATCTTGGACGTGGAGAACGAGAACGATCACGACGACGAGAAGGAGAACGCGATCTGGAACGTCTTCGGCTTGAAGCACCACCACCACCACTTCCACCAGCACCACGATCACTAAATCATCATGCAAGATTGAATATCTTGAAGAGTCACATCATCTTGATAACTTACGGGCAATCACGAGCTCGATGACCAGGTTGGCCACATTCGCTATAGATCATGTTAATCAACTTGACTGCATAATGAATAATCCACTTACAAGCAACGATTTTCTTCAAAGCGCATAGCACGTTCACCGCTGTGTACAAACAAGAAAGTGATCAAGTTTTAGCATATCATCAAGCGTGTGTGTGATCCAGCTGCAATATCAAATGATGGTATGATTGTGAGTAAGCTTACCTTCCCTTGGGCAAAGAACTACAATGATAGATTTGGGAATCAGTATATGCATCCAGTTAGTTACATTAGTGCTGCAAACACTTACCATTCTCTCGAGCTAGAAAGGAAACAAAGAAGACTTGTTGAGCATCCCTGCATCTATCCACTTTCGCCACTATTGAGCACTTCACTTACATATGTCCTGTTTTGGAAAGTCGTTAGTCAACATTTGCAATACATATGCATCTTATCCACTTACCAATTTCACCGCAGTTGTAGCAACGTTCACCAAAACGATCGTTTCTACGGTTTTCGTAACCACGTCGGCTCTTTGCGAATTCAACCTAGACAAGATGATGATTAGATATGGAATCGGAAGAATATGAATGATGACGTACAATGATACGATCGCCTTCCAAACGTGTGCCATGGAATTCCCTAATGGCATCTTCGGCGTCTGCAAAGTGCATTGACAGATAAAATAGATAGAGAGAGAGAGAACGCAGCGTTCGTAGTTGAGTCAAAAGTGTCGCCTTCTTTTTACACCAGGCCTCCCGCATATTCGCCACCCAAAATACAGCAATCGACAATCCAACACCATCACAAAAAGAGAGACTAGAGACACGCACCACGTGGATCCTATACAATCCAGTCATGTTAGTCATTGGCCAAGTGGATATACTAGGTTTACTTACATCGTATTCAATAAAAGCAAAGCTAGACTGGGTAAACAGAAAAAGAAATGCATGAATACAAGAACCACTCTACTCATCTCACTTGCTTCATACCATGAGTTCCAAATCTCTCACTCTGCCAAGCTTGGAAAACATGCGATCTAAGTCTCGTTCACGAACGTAACGGTTCAAGTTTCCTATTGGCTTCGTCATCAGCCATGGTCCACTTTAAGTTGCCAGATGATATGGAATGCACACTTACCGACATAAAGGCGACGCATGCCTCTAGGGCGATCACGTTCGTAGTAAGACATGTTGAATAAAGAAAAAGGAAAAAGAGAATGCTATCACACAGCGGCGAAAAAACTGCTGGTCAAAACCTGTACACTCCCAGCTCTCCCAATGCCATCATCCACAGAGCGTCGTGACTGTTTGACATTATGCAGCTGATCCCTTCACTCATCCCCATGTTATAAGACTTGTTGGCTTGACCATATCCATTTAATGTCCTGGTCTTGAGTGAAAAGCATCATGTTTGGCACATTAACATACACGTTGATCCTTTTCACCCCCTTTTACAATCCAAAATGCCATGGTGCTTAATGCAACTAGCTAGATAGAGAAGATATATACCCCTTAATAGCAATCTTATTGCCATTCCAACATAAAAATCCGTATTGTAATTGCTACATTGGCTGCATGTGATATACCAATGTTCAATGGTAGATGAAAAAGCTTGACGGCATCCAGCTACTGGCAAAGATGATGGGATCCATCCATGCATGAAACTATAAACAAGGATATAGCTGGTATGATATGTCATAAAGTATCTATTGGCCATACACGAATCTTGAATCAGTCTTTTATAAGAAATCCAATTGTAGCCACCCGATGGCTGTATCATCTAAAGCAGAGTCATTTATTGTCTACAGTGTGCCAAGGTCACAATTACATAAGTACTGGCATTTATTAAAGTCACTACTAGATCTAGTGGTAACTACTAGATCTAGTGGAGTTATAATATATCGATTAAGCAAGTGAGCTTTATACCTACGTCGTACAGATATTGGATCTTGTATATGATTATCAGCACAGCACAGCATCTTCTTAGGATACAATCACATAGAACTTATATGGGAGGAATGTAGCGCATATCATCCTTGATTCTATAAGTCATTGATCTATCCCAAAAAAGATATGATGTAGTTGTTGTATCAAGGATCTCTTGATTGCAAACATTCTTAGCATGACAGGAAACCAAATACACATTCTATCAAGAAGCACTACTAATGATATGCAGCTGCTGCACAGAGAACACTTGGATATTGGCCCAGCACCAAGTAGTCTTAAACCAAAGGTAAATTAGGTCATCTTTGGAGGAATATGAAAAGCAACATACCTATACAGAGTGAAAATTTCTGATGACCAGATTAGTATGTTCCTAAAGAGCCATTGTTCACTTGAACGTTGTATCATAATGAGTTGTCATGGACAAAGGAAGCCATTATATCATCCACATGGGAGCTGGATGGTGCATCATGTTGTCAACAATACAACGAGATATTGATTGCTGATATCAATGTAGCATTGGTGCTAGCAACAACATTGAAAAGCATAGATAAACACGTATATCACTCTACAAGCCTAAAGCATAGTCTGACAGTGGCATGTTTCTTCTGTGATGGGGATGCGTATATGAGAACAACAAGTGATGAGATGATTGTGATAGCAGATGTACGTCATTGCAATCTAACCCTTACCTTGGTTATGTTAATTGCCGATATGCTTGGACAATCATCATGCCTGGACACCTTGACATAAAGGAACGGTCTTGATAGAAACCTTAATACTTCACCAGTTTATGCAACATCAGTTTATATACCCTTTTATCAATGCAGCATCCCCAACATATACTTTATCCTTTTCATGTGCACAGAAATTCACATACCCAATCCACATAAAAAGAGTTTTGTCAAGCATCGTCGTCATCTTTCACACATTCCTTTCCTTCATCAAGTTTCTTCATTGAATGCTTACACTACTTTCAAGGACCCAAGTTATTGTAAGTATCATGGTGTTGAATCTTCTTTGCAGCCTTATGAATGAGAGCTGATCTTCATCTTCAGCTTCTTTTATTGTTATCCTTCTTTATTGTTATGGTATTCAACTCTTGTGATAAGGTAAATCTAAATCATCTTTCTATAAGCATCTATGAAGGCTGATTTGATGGTAACATTGCTTCATTGTCTTTATAGGTCATTGTTTCAGTCTATATAGAAAGGATATAACAGCTTCTATAGATAAAGAGACAGCACCATTGTTGTGTACACCGAAAAAAGATGCTCGATGCGCATATGATTGCATGTGTTGTTGTGATGGAATCTAGGTATACATTCTACTTTCCAACGTCATCTTTGATGTGGTAATTCTCACACGTGCCATTTATGGTGAATAATAGAATCAGATGACATTTCTGATGTTACGACAAGTAAACTCTAAAGAGGTGCCTGAAATTAGCTCGGACTGAATTGCTTTCTTCCTCTTGTGCTCTTTCGAACATGTTGTCTCGTCTTCGTCCGATATTGACACGTCCCCAACACGCCTGTTTCTCGACCACTCCACTGCGTTTTCATAAGCCAAATGCACGTAAACAGCTACAGGGTAGCGGCAACGTGCCACAACGAGCTGGTATTGCCAATGACAAGCAAATCTACCTCGATTGGAATTCGCGCAAGACTTCAGTCTACCACAATTTCTGGTTGCGAGACCATTGCCATTGTGACCAGTGTTACCATGCACAGACACGTCAACGTCTAGTGGATACATTTTCTATTCCTCGTGATATTCAGCCCACTGCTGTGGATAGTACTTCAGCTGGATTAGTGGTGACTTGGCCTGATGGACATCGATCCGAATATGCTTGGGATTGGTTGCATACTCACTCTTACAGTCCTGTGATGCGTACTGCTGAACCATTGGAACAAGCTACACCACGACAACAATTATGGGATGCTGAGAAACTGGCATCCAAGTTACCAGTGGTGGAACATGAAGCTGTCATGGAAACTGATGATGGATTAAGACAATGGCTCAACAATTTGGAAGTCTATGGTATTGGTTTTGTGGATGGTGTTCCTACAACATTGGAAGCTACTGAAGCTTTGGCAAGACGTATTTGTTTCTTGCGTGAGACGCATTACTCGAAAGGATTATGGTCTTTTACAGCAGATTTGGCTCATGCAGACACAGCTTATACAACATTGGCTTTGGGTGCTCATACAGACAATACTTATTTCACTGAACCTGCTGGCATGCAAATGTTTCACAAACTTGAATTCCAAGGCAAGGGTGGAGACTCGCTCTTTGTTGATGGTTTCCATGTGGCTCAACAACTAAAGACTGAGAATCCTGAAGCCTATCGCACACTTTCATCGACACTTGTACCTACACATTCGGCTGGGGATGAAAATGTTCTCATTGTTCCTACGCCACGTGGATATCCTATTCTCAATCATGGTCCTGATGGTCGTCTTTTCCAAGTGCGTTATAACAATGATGATCGTTCCACTCTGGATCACCTTAGTTCTACTCAGCTTGAAGCTTTTTATGATGCTCTCTTCCACTGGAACAAGCTTCTGAAGAAATCTGAAAACGAGTTTTGGGAACCATTGGCACCAGGTCGTGTTGTGCTCTTTGATAATTGGCGTGTACTTCATGGTCGTAGCGCATTTACAGGTCATCGTCGTATCTGTGGTGCTTACTTCCCTTGGGATGATTACAAGAGTCGAGCAAGAACATTACGACTCACTTCAGAGGACAAGGATAGATTGTTGTAGTGTGTAAATTATAATGCAAAGCATTGTGAAATGTATTGTGTACAATAAACTTCCAAAATTACGCCTAAGCTACTACTACTACTACTAGTTGTACTACTTTACTGGTATTTCTCCACTTGGGCTGCTGCATGCTTCACATAGGTATCAAGCCATACTTTGTCAAACATGATGGTGGCAAGCTCTTCTGGTTTGATGGTGTCTAAAAGATACACTGTCACCTTGGGTGCACGTCTCACGCCTGTTCTCTAAAAGTAGCATGTTGATGAGTGAATGAATGAATGAAATAAAGCCACATTCTCTTTACCTTGACATAAGGATATAAATGATCACCTAGCATTTGTCTCCTTTGTAAGATACTTGCATTCTTCATGAGTGATAACTTTTCTTGGATCACAGTAAACTCGCTCCTGTATTCATCAGGTGGTGAAGGATATCCATTCACATCGAATAGGTAATAAGGTGGTTCTGCAACAGGGGTATAACATGTCTCTGGGTCTGGTTCGAATTCAAGATATGTCGATGCAGGTGCTGGCTGCACATCTCCCATCTCATATTGTTGTTGTTGTTGTTGTTCACCTGATATATCGCTGGATTCATAACTATTGCTATACTGATGATACTTCCAAGGTGCTGTAAGAGTCATTGTCTTGTTGTGATTCGAAGGATGCTGAATGTGGATGGGATTCTCAGTCGCTGTTGTTGTTGTAGTAGTAGCAGTAGTGGATGCTAGCATCATTCTCTTTTGTTCTGAAGGATCATTGGTTTGATGTAGGATATTCATGACAAGTTGTAACTTTTGTGAAAGAAACTGCGAATTGAAAAGGCACATAGACTGATCTGTTTCGTTCATTGTACTTAGCAAATCTACCACTTGGTTCAGATCGTAATCAAATGTGGCGTGTCGCGTGGCGGCTTCGGCGAGTCTTTTCCGTTGTAAATCTGCTGTAATCAATTGCTGCTCCTCGGGGCTGTTGTCATGGTGAAACTGAGAAGAATAAGGTGGATGCAATGACTTGTTGGCTGGTGTTGGCCTGCCATCACCACCAGTAGTAATAGTAATAGTAGTAGTGTTATTGTTGCTGTATTGTTGTTGTGGTATATCTGATATCCTTGCCGTCGTTGTTGCTTCTACCATCAATGGTGACTATAATGAAAAATGAGCAAAGCTTTCCAGACAATATCCAATGTCTTTGACTTACTTGTCTTCTTCTAGTAGAGATCATTGCTTCCTTGGTGCCATATGCATACGTTCGATTGGTCGGGGTTGATGCGGAAGTCGTTGCCATCACCGCTATATTTGTTGCATAAACCTTAGAGTGAACTATCACCTACTACAATGACTTACCATGCTGCTGCTGCTGATGATGATGATGATCAGGTACTTGCATATCACTTTGACTATCAATAGTCTTGAATCGATATGTTGGATGATTGTGTTGTATCCTTGATGCTGATTCATTTGGTGGAAAGGAGGAAGAAGAGGAGGTAGGTTGCTGTTGTGGAACAAATCCAGGCGACATTGTACGTAACTTTCTTGGCTCATGATAGGCGACTGTCAACTGCTTGACGCCTACTACTTGACCATTCATGCCTTTTAATGCTGCTGCTGCTTCATCGACGTGTGTGTAACTGACAAAGCCGAAACCTTTGGATTGTCCGTTGACAGGATTACTCATAACTCTTGCTGATACAATATGACCATACTTTTTAAAGACGTCGTACAAGTCGTTACTGCTGATACTTGGGTCAATGTTCTTGATGTACAGGTTGCAATAGTCAATGTAGCCGTGACCATGAGTCTTTGCTTTGGTTTTGAATGGGAGTGAATGAGCGGTCTGTGAAAGACAAGAAGACTGGGATAGAACCAAGTTGCTGTGCGATGAGGGTTGGAAAGGTTGTTTAGGGCTCTCGACCGAAGTGTAAGTAGACGTTGAGGAAGCAACTGATACTGAGTATCTCATGGATACGCGTAATAAGAAGGAAACAAGGATAAAAAAAGGAAAAGGACGAAAATGGGTCATCTCTTTCTTATGCAGGACAAAAACAATCGCGAGATTCGTACTCATAACACACATGCGACATGTACCAAAGTGCGCCCAATGTTGCAGTTGGCGCTTTGTTCTCATTAACCTTAATTATCTACTTTACACACACACGTGTGAGCATTGAATGATGATGATGATGATGATACTGCTACTACTACTACTACTATCAGCTGATGATCCAACTCCCTTTCCCCCCCTTTCCCCATTTGATCCCTGACATACATGAAAGATCCTCTGCCATTTCTTCTGGATACATGATGATGCTCTTGTACCTTTGTCATTTGTCGCTATGATAGGCTTGTATAGCTCAAATAAGGTATTATTGAACCATTACTCCAATCACAACAAAGACCAAATGCAGGTGATTTGTGCTATCCCTTGTACAAAAACAGCTTATCTAAAGTAGCCTTATGAAAAAGTAGTTGTAGCTTCTCACAATACATCATTTTTGTCCTCAAAGTGCTATGAAACATCTTCTACACTCTTATTCCAGTAGTCATATATCGTCATTTGAAGGGTTTGGTATACTAACTATAGTATGTAAATAGTAATGTCATGCGTGCATAGATGTGGAAAAGGAATCCAAATAAGGAAGAAAGTGACAACATGTCTCGATTTGATAGATCCAATACATGATGTACATCATAACTTGCTGTAGTAGTATCTCGGTCATGTTCAATCTTGCTTGAAAGAAACAATAAAGATGAGCCACTTGAATATACCAAAGCAACGAGTGTCAGGTGTCAGGAACACAAAAGTGATGCAACCGTGGCTTTTGGTTGGTTCGTGTTGGAGCGGTGTGCATTTTTGACATGAAAGCTGTACCAAAAAAATATTCAGCCTTTTCTTCTGGAACATACACAACACCACCATGGCCAAGTCTGGAAAGAAGCAGCAGCAACAAAAGGGTGCTCCCAAGCCCATTACAAACGATCCTCGTTTTGCTCATGTCCACAACGATCCTCGTTTCGTGAGACCCAAGAAGAAGGATACCAAGGTTACTGTCGACAAACGTTTCTCGTCCATGTTGACTTCCAAGGAATTCAACGATCGCCGTAAGTAAATACGATCTGAAGCAGCAATAGTCCATATATTAACCATAGCAAAACAGCAAAGGTGGATCGATATGGTCGTCGAGTCCAAGAGGATTCCAAAGAGGAGTTGAGAAACCTTTACGAGTTTGAAGACAGTGATCAAGACAGTGACGATGACAATCTTTCACTTGCAGAGTTGGAGAAGGAAATTGCAGAGGATGAAGAGAACCTTGCTGATGAGAAGATCAAAGTTGGCAAACGTGGTCAAAAGGATGTTGATTATGATCCTATGCGTGGCAAAGGTGTCATTGATTCTTCTGACAGTGAAGATACTGATGCGGAGGATACTGTGGATGAAGAATCATCGAGTGAAGAAGAAGCAAAGGTATGGATCCTACAATGGGAGTAATGAAACATCTTTTTTAATGTATACATGTCTAGATTCCTGAAGGTGAACCTACCTATCGTTTGGCTGCTGTCAATATGGATTGGGATAGACTTAAGGCTGTGGATATACTCAAGGTGCTCAACACTTTCAAGCCTCCACAATCTGTCATCAAGAGTGTTGCTGTTTATCCATCTGAATTTGGCAAGGAACGCATGGCAAAGGAAGATATCCAAGGTCCTCCCAAAGAGATTTTTGATGCCAAGGAGAGTGAGGATCAACCAGAACGTGAACGTGATGAGGACAGCTATGAAGAAGAGTTCGATCAAGAAGCACTTCGTAAATACCAGATTGAAAGACTTAGGTAAACAAGTGGAAGATATGATGCATTGAAATATGCTGATGATGATGATGATGTAGATATTATTATGCCGTGATTGAATGCGACAATGTCCAGACAGCAGCTGCAATTTATAAGGCATGTGATGGCAATGAATACGAAGCAAGTGCCAACTTTTTCGATCTTCGCTATATACCCGATGACATGACTTTTGACGATGAACCACGTGAAGTTGCTACTTTTGCTCCTGAAGAATATCATCCTTCCAATTTCTCAACTGAAGTATGTATCATTTATCAAGATGTAGAATGGGATGGAAATGACTTATACTCTTATCTATAGGCTCTTCAACACACCAAGGTGAAATTAACTTGGGATGCTGATGATTATGATCGTATTGAAGTCATGAGACGCAACTTTACTGAGCAAGATATCGAGGAGATGGATTTCAATGCATACCTTGCTTCATCAGATGATGATGATGACGATGATGACAATGAAGATGTGGATGCTCTTCGTGAAAAGTACAGAAAGCTTTTGGAGAACAGCGACAATGCTTTTGATGGTCATGATCATGCTGAAGAAGGCGACATGGAAGTCACATTTGCACCTGGTTTGACTGAAGCAGCTGAAGAAGCTGTCAACAAGCGACTCCATGGTGATGAAGAGAATAAGGATGAGACCACTCTTGAAAAGTACATGCGTAAGCAACGTGAAAAGAGAAAGGCCAAGAAGGAAAGACGCCAGCAACAACAGAATGCTGAAGGTAAGAGTGACACATTGATATTGAATGATAACAGTGCTAATAAGGCATGATAGAGAGTGGATCTGAAGAGGATGAAGAATTGCAAAATGATGCCTACTTTAAGGAAGCTATGGAGGAGATTGATGAAGAGATGGGTGAAGAGGAACCAAAGAGTAAGTCTATACAAATGATGGATTGAATGTGTTATTCACCATGTATCATTATAGAGAAAGAGAAGAGCAAAAAGAAGAACAAGAAGAGCAAAGAGGAACGTCAAGAGCAACAACGTGAACGTGCTGAATTGGAGCTTCTTATGGGTGATAAGAAGGGAGAAGGATTTGACATGCGTGATGTGATGAAGCGTGAGAAGGCTGAAAAGAAGAAGAACAAAAAGTTGAAGAAGAAGGCAGCTGAATTGGAAGGTGCTCAAGAAGATTTCGAGATTAATGTCAATGATCCTCGTTTCGCTGCTTTGCATGAATCCCATCACTTTGCTATTGATCCCAACAATCCACAATTCAAGAAGACCAAGAGCATGCAGAAGTTGATGAGCTCGCGTCAAGAAAAGATTAAGGGTGATAATCTCGATGCTGAATGGAAGAAGAGCACACCTGCAACTGTAAGTGTACATATACAATGATGTATTTATGATATGTCATCTAATAACGATTGTTTTGCATAGGAGAAAACCAAATCAGAGCAAGAGAATGACAATGAATCACCCAAGAAGAAGAAGAAAGACTCGTCCCTTAGTCAACTTGTTGCATCAGTTAAACGTAAAGGTGCCAATGCATCCAGCAATACCGGCAAACGACAAAAATCCTCATAGTTCCATAGCATTTCCCCCCCCTTGTTTTTCATTACATGCAATCCACACACATATATATATACATTACACACACACATGTCAGTAATATAAACAACAGCATTTGTGCATCACTGTAACAATGATTTTATTAGTCCTTGAACATGTCAAAAGATTTACTTCTTTTGGGTTTGCTGCTTGAGGACCTTCTTGACGATCTTTTGTTCTTCGACAAGGAAGGCACGAACGATACGGCTACGAACGCAGTGGGAGCAGCGAGAGCCACCATAGGCACGGCTGACAGTCTTTTGGTTCTTGGCAAGGTTGGACAACTTGCGGGAACGGAGAGCCTTGAGCTATAAGGTACCATAAGTCAATCATATCCCAAACTCTTTGTTTTTCACTTGAATACTTACACCAGGAAGAGCAACACCGCAATCACCGCAACGGGGAGCCTTGACGGGCTTCTTCTGGTATTGGTAGACAAGCTTGCCACCTAATGTGAACAATAAGTATCAACATGTCCTTTTTCGAAGTCGTATTTCTATATCAACGTACCAGGGGTCTTGACAACCTTGACACGGTTGGAGCGAGTGTTGTAGGAAAGGCGGCGACGGTAGGTGAGTCTCTGGACCATTGCTGAAATCTATCATATAAACTAGATCAGTACTGCCATCCATATTGCATCCATCCATCCCACTTGTTATCCTTTTCATCCACTCCTTTTATACATCCATCCATTGTTCATCACCCTATTTTTCATTCCCTTTCATCACATATTATCACCATGGTGATATTGTACTTACCCGTACAGGCAGAAAGAGAAGGAGCTTCTGGTTGCGGTCTCTCGATGACTCCAAATGCCCCTGCTGGTGTGCTAGGCTGGCATACTTTCCCACCAATGGAATTCTTGGCTGAGGATCAATTCATCCCATCCGCATTAGCTTGCTCTATTATGACCATTCACTGATACTTGTGTCCCTTTAAACTAGTAGAATGCTTTATATTTACATCAATACAAATTCATTACAGTAGGATATGAAAGACCATGATGTTGTACAATGAGATTCTGGTGATTGTATAGGATGAAAACAGTATATACATATACATGTAGTACAGTAGTAGCTTAGCAGAAGGGATGAAATTGCACTACAGGCAAGAGAACTTTATGCTGTAGAGACTATTCGAGATCCACAAGCAATATCTTTATCCCGATTCATGCATGCCCCGTGCTAGATGGATTGTATGTGTGACAATGAAGGCTGTGTATACTCTATTATGCACTGCACAGACCCGTTCTTCTCCAGAATATGGTGTGATGGTCTCATTCCATATCCCTTTTCCCACGCAGGATAACAATAGTTTGCTCTTGTGACGATGGCAATAAGAAATAGTGGATGAAAATGAAACAATAATAAGCATGCAGGTCGTATATGTGTGTGTGAAAAAAAAGGATGCTGGTTAGTAGCTTGATACAGCTACCAGTCAAAAGGATTGTCAAAAAGCAAATGATCATGCGACAAATACATACACACATCACAAAGCACATTGCAAATAGACCAACAAAACGGGTTCTCATCACACTTCTCACACACATACACAAAGGAATAATAACATCAGGCTCACACGCACAACATACACACGCCTTTTCTCTTTCCCTTTTGTTACAGCATGCTTCCATCATCCCCAAAGACATCAGGAACAAAAGAGTTGGATGAATTTCGAGAACAATGGAAACAAGAAGTACATGCAAGAAATATAAAGCAGCCACCTGATTCACCTTTTACCACTCCACCATCATCACCTTTGCTGAAGCCAACAACAGCACCTATTGCTCTAGATGAACAAGTCCAGCATAATACACGTGGTCCTCGCTTAGCATCATCATCATCATCAGCTGCACTACAAGAGGATACATCCAATTTATCACCTGCACTAAATGTGTACCTGATGGCTATTGATATGGAACGTCAAGGGGAATTAGGGCAGGGTAAAGAGAATTGCAATAAGCTTCCCACGTAGCACATAATCAACAATCAACCCTACTCATGCACCATGTAACAGCCAACTAATCTGATACATCTATTTTTACTGCTTACGCTGATGAATAGCCCTTACATACTATCGGCGAGCATTTAAAATGGATCCCGAGATTGATAAACTTTATCATCGACAATGTTTGCAAAATGAAAACTCTTCTAAAGGCAACCATGGCACATTGTCGTCAACGACCAAGTCAAAAGAACGAGATCCTTTGGTAGTTGCTGCAACAGCTGATAGTCCTAGTGAAGTCGCTTTTCTGCTTGGGATGCAAAATGACACCAGGTTGTATGTGGCAAACAATCAGCAGCTTGTGATGGATCCCTTGGATGCTATGGCTATCAAATTTTGTCAGCAACAAGATATGAGCTATATACCAGCAGTGGATTACAAACCTGTTTCTATTGCCAAATTACCAGGTAAGAACATAAATCAATGTGATATGTAGGCTGACATGATGTAGGTGAAGTCCTTGTGCAAATCTTTAGTCATGTGGTATTGTACGCATCATCTTCAATTGCCAACTGTGCAGCAGTGTGCAAGCGATTCTTTGTAGCGACACGATCACCTTCACTATGGAGATATGCATGTGAACACGTGTTTCGAACACCAGGAATGACCATGGTTCAATCAAAACGCATACAAGCTGAATATGTTTCAACATTATATCAAGGACAATGGTTGAGAATGTATATGGATCGACCAAGACTTCATTATGATGGTGTGTATATTTCAGTGTGTCAATATATCCGTCCAGGTGAATCAGATACAGCTTGGACAAGGCCAGTGCATCTGGTGACCTATTATCGGTATCTACGCTTCTTTCCTGATGGGACCATGATCAAGTATCTATCTACAGATGAACCTGCAACTGTGGTGCGTTTGATGAAGAAAGACTTTTCTCGTCCATCCCAAGTGTTTCGTGGCAAGTTTCAATTTATCAATCATCACACAGTGGTGGTCAATATGAGAGACAAAGGACGTCCACGCGATCATTTTTGCATGACATTGGATATCAAAACGACTCGTCGTGCTCGACATAACAAGCTTTCATGGAGTGAATATTGGAGTCAAAAGGATGATCGAGATGAAAGCACTGTTTATGATCTAGCATTGATGCGACCTTTTATCTTTAGTGCAGTGCGTAGCTTCAGGGATTGAATAACGTGGTCCTGGTGTTCCCAATAAAAATTCCTCAGCTCATGCAGTAAGCTTCGAGCATCTTCTTTCACTTGCACCACAACACGCGTGGAACACAACTACTCCTCTCCTTTGTTCTTTCTATCTTTTCTTGTCCCCAATGACATTAAGCACGCCAGCTGCAGCGTCAGATTTGTCACCACTTGCCAATGCCATTTACGAACACTTTGAAGCAACTGGACGTCTTGTACGTGTTGCACTTGAACTCGAATGGACCATCTTCACTCGTTTTATAGTGGGAGTCATAATCACCACTTTTATTACTGTTATCTATCTACTGCTTACTATGCGAAACGCACGTCAACCACTTGTTATCTGGGAGCGTCTCAACAAGCCTATCATTAAGCTATTTCGCCCATGGATCTTTGCTACCTTGCTTAACAACGCTGACCCTTATGCCCAATCCATTGGTAAGTCATTCTTCTCGGGAGGATGGTACTGGACTACCAATATGGTCTTGGTTGGATAACACTATAATAGATTTGCGCATTGCTACATTCTCCAAGGGATTCTGTACTGGATTCATGCGAGTAAGTTTGAAATGAGATGATATGTGTATCTTTAGGTACTAAGGATGATGCATACATGACTTTATTAGGATCACAAGCGTAATCGTAATCCTTTCAAGAGGTAAGGAATCAAAGATTGTTATAGATGTATGCATTAGAGGAGCTCATGAAGGATTGTATAGTATTCATGCCACTGCATTGGCTACATTTGCTGAAACGATTGGTGGTCTTGCTCTTATGAGCACATTGAAGAACAAGGATCGAGCCATCTTGGTATCTCTTCGTATGGAGGTAAATATGCTTTGTATTGTCTTCACGTGAGGAGCAAGAGAGAGATGATGAAGCGGACAACTAAAGACTATGTGTTTTGTAGTACAAGAAAAAGGCGCGTGGATTGCTGACAGCATCTTCCGACTTTACACCATCATTTGAAGGTGGCAAACAAGAAGTGGAAACCGAGGTGGTGATCAAGGATCGCATGTTGGATACAGTGGCTATTGCACATTTGGGATGGCTTGTCGAATCTAAAGAAGCATAAACAAGAACAGCAACAACAGATTGGATGGTGGGCTGGATACTGCCAAGTCGTGATAGTAGATGATGACCAATGTATTAGTATATCTTTGTAATGCTGCTATACCAACAAGACTAAAAGAAAGTTATCATGATTGTTTTATGTAAATTGTTGGGAGATCATCTTGTAAAGGAGTGGTGGATGAGGAAAATCACGCTGACTTGTACTCGTGATCGGCTGCAGCAAAAACAGTAGCGGCGCTTAGAGTAAAGTAAAGAGAGAGAAAGACTCACGAGTGTATCACGGTGAATCACTTTACTGCGTGAGAAGTGTAGTTTGTGCCATGGATACCGGCGGCGACCTTGGATGCAGCCCGATGTGTAACCGAGTGGGGGTTGGATAAAAAAAAAGTTTGGGGGGAGGAAATGAATAATTGCCACCCATTCAATGTGAAGCAACAACAAAGAAAAAAGACAACAGTGAAAAGATCTTTCTCACAGACCATGGTTTGCATTCACACATAACCCCCAACAACAGTAAAAGAGAAGATGCACATTAATGTCGGGAAAGGGGGTGTTGCAGCTGCAGCAGTGAACAACGTGACAAACATACACTGAAGATCCTATCATGTTGTTGCTACTACTGATGAACCAGCAGATACAGGTGAAACACAACCACTTATCATCGTTTGTTCACTCAGCGTAGCACTTCTTGAACAAGAGCTCCGTAACGAAAGCAACACAACAGCAGCATTGGCAGGAAAGTAACAAACAAGGTTAACGCGCCCCTGGGTTGTAGACATTGCTGCTGCTCTTGCGCGCTCTTTCTCTCTTTCTCTCTTACTCTTTGCTCTATTTTTGACGTGCATCTCTTTTGCTTATCCCCTTTTTTCTTGCTTTTTTCCATTTTCTCTCTCTTTAACCTTTTCTCTCTCCCACTTCCGCTTACTCACACACACTCTCTCTCTTATTCTTTCTCTTGGCGTATGGCTGAAAAGACTGTGTATCAGTTTGGACAGGTGAATATATCTCTTTAATCATCAACATAGTGTCAATCTAATATATAGACTTATAGGCGCCACCCCATTATGCCGGACCTACAGTCCACAACTCTGCCTTTGCACGTCGTCACCTCCCCATTCGTAAGGTACAATGCAACATGTCATGTCAAAGGAATGGAGACTTACTATTATATAGAATGCTTGTTTGGTGTGTAGTGTGTGTTTTACATGTGCAAGGGTAAGTACAATACTACTATTGAAGAGGAGATACACTAAACTAGAATGTTACAAAAGATGTATGGAGCCAACTGTATTTGTGAAGAAGTGCAGCCAAGACGCGGCAAGAATTTGCCTGAAGGAAGTTTGGACTCTAGAGCCAAAAAGCTACATCCCCAAGATAAGGAGGATTTCGAGTTTTCGATGAAATGGCTTTCGGAACATGCACATCCAATGTATAGGGACAATACTGGTGTAGTCGTTGGATTACGTGATCTTGCGGAAGTGTCACTTTGCAAGGCACATAGCAGCACTCTTTATCGTGCAAAGAAGCGGCATGAACGTACAAAGTCCCAGCAAGCTCCTCCATCACCTGCCGATTCCAATAGCATTGATATGATGGTGGATTCAAATCAAGATCAACAACAACCTCCTTTGGGTGGTGGTTTGGCTGCCAAAGTGCGTGAAATCAGTAGTAGTCTACATCAACAACATCAGCCTTCTTATCGTTGGTCTTCACCTGATGTCAATTTGATTCAACCATCAACATCTTTTAAGCGTAAACGTACTTTGGAACCTCATTCAAGTGCATCTACTCCACTTTATGCTTCTTCTTCACCACCACCGCCACCACCAATTTCATCTTCATCATCTCGATTTCCATCCAATCATCAACAATTGCCACCACTTTCCACCACTACCAGTAACTATAACAACAATCATCGTGCAACGACACCATCCTTGTCGTCATCATTGCTGATGTCTTATCAATCACCACCACCCATGATACCCATCTTCAAGCAAGAACAAGTTCTCGAGACTGTATCGCTAAAGTCACCTGATTCACGTTATTATTTGAGGAATCTTGCTATCACTGACACTTTTACTTTCCGGGATTTACTCAAAGAGATCGACATGACGACTTCGCCCCCACCTGGCAAACGCATTGTTGTTTCGGATGAAAGAAATGAAACATTTTTCCCTCTTGATCAAGCCATTCGTAGTGTTATTCGACGTCCTTTATCTTCTCACATGGAATTGTGCCTCGGATTGCGTGACAAGCCATCCATTGATTGGAATAACTATGTCTAAATAGTGTAAACTTGCCCATTTGTTCATTTTCTTTTTCTTACCATCACTCCTTTGTCCTCTCGTCACTTTGTTTTATATATAGTTTCTTTTCATTTCCCCCCCTTCCCCAATCACTATCACTATCACTACACAGCAACCCATCGTCATTCATTTGTGTTTTCTTTTGTCTCACACATGTTTCTTTTGTCATTCTTGTATATGCATCACTGATTTTCTTATATGATCACTCAAAATAGTTTCATTTATTTGTTTCTGGGAATAAGAGAGAGCACAGTTATCATCTTACTTTGCGGCATAATTGGGTCGACAGGGGTTTGATCAAACAATGACACTTTGTTTCTTTAGAATTCATTCCCAAAAGCATACAACTTTTTCTTCCTCTTTTTGTTATGAGCACAGCACATCACACCATGTCTCCTGAAGCGAAAAAAGCCAATATTGATGCCAAAAAGTATCATCAATCAAGACAATCGGAAACAGCACGCTCCTTTGATGAGCTTGAATTTGACTATCCCACTGTGAATGAACCAATCGATCCAGAAAATGCGTAGGTTGCACATAATGTCACCAATCCACCAAGCATTGACGTGTTGTTTATATAAAGATCTTGGCGCGAATACCCCAAAGATCAATGTCAAGTGTGTAAGTAATCACAGGACAAGAATTGAATGATTGCTAATGTATATAAAGTGCTTGCTGACGACAATGCATTGCCTGAGTTGTCATCAAAGGATCACACGCCCATGAAAACTAAAGAAGCTTCTGATCAGTGGATTAAAGAACATGCTAATGATTCCTCCACGAAAGGATCCCCATACAAATTTCGTCGAGATGGTTCAGCAGATCTTGTTGGTTGACAATAAACAGTATATAATAGTGTACACAGTAAAGAAAAACAAGGGATGTATGATATATATACAAGGAAAATGATCATTCTACTGCTGTTGTCCATGCAAATATGGGTTCCATTCGTTCCATGTAATGGCTGTAGGGAACTCCCAAAGGGCCAATTCGGATGATAAGCCAGCAATATCAAATTGTACATCGCTCATGGGAACTGCTGTACCAGGTGTCATGTGCATGGATTGTTGTGGCATTGAATTCACTGCCATGGCAGCTTGTTGTGCATTAAAATCATTCATGGGTGGTGGTGGTAGTGCATGCATGTTGATTGCATTCGATGCTGCATAAGATTGCTGCTGCTGTTGTTGCTGTTGCACAGGTATATCTGCATAAACCACGTTTGAATCGAGACTTTGGCTAGCTCGTGTCGTGGCACCATTGACAAGTAAAGATGATGATTGTACTGTAGGAAATATTGTAGGCGTTGTTGTTGTTGTTGTTGTTGTTGTCTGAGCAGCACTATTCATCATATTCATAAACGATCCATCATTGCTTGTATCCACTGGAACTGAATATTTGGCTGCCAATGACATGAGCACTTGTGCAGGTCGACTTTCACGCAATTCATCATCTCTGGCATATATGTTGGCACAGCGTGCAAGGTTCTTGGCTCCCAATTGTCGTAAAAACTCGTCTTCTCCCTTGACATTGAATAAGAATATGATGGCTGACTGGAAAATAGCACTAGGATTGAAGAAATGAGCATTTGTTGTATAACATCATGCTGTCAATATTGGACTTACTAGCATAAAAAGCTCCATGGCATGCCTGTGGGTCCAATAGTCTCCATTCTCTCGACACCATCTACTATGGCAATAGCTGATGTCATACAAGCACTGAGAGCGTGTAATGCAAAGTCGATATTGGAAGTGTCGCGATCAGATATAAACGAGCGATACATCAAAAGTCGAAGACAGTGATAATACAAGTTCAGGAACTCTAAAATACTAGATAAGTATACAACTATGACTATCAAGACATTGAACAGCTTACCATCTTGGGTAGGATAACTATCTGGAGCTGCAGTGACAGGATAGTGCTCTAATCGACCTTGTGCATCCCTTCCCCACTCATCCATCTCATGTGACAGTCGTTTGGCAACATCAATCTTGTCATTCCGCTCACTGGGTTGCACCTTGGCAGAGTAAAAGTAGCCCAATATTTGACCAAGGATTCGGGAAAGGGGCATGTAACAAATAAATAAGCTGTAAATAGGGCGTCGTTCACGCACATCTTCATATGCTTCCAAAAGAAGACTGGGAATCGGCTCATTCTCATCCACAACTCTTGTATGGGGTCCATAACTGCAAGATGTCTCATAAGGTGATGGTAACTCCACATCATAATCATCTTCCAATATAGTCAACCTATCAACAAGTCATCAATATCACTCATATCTTGTTTTCTCTTTTCAAGATACTCACGGTCGTCCCAACTCGGCAGAAATCTCACGGTCTAGAATGTAAGCACAATACCAAATACGGCGTCGTAGTTCAATTTCATGCTCAGGAAGACGCCACCTTGCAGAACTGCGATGAAGTCCCAAATCTTGTGCCTATTGAACCTAGTCGCGTGAATATAGAATAGGGAGACAAGCATAAGAAAGACTTACCATACCAATTGCCTTGGAATGACGAATAAAGTAAAACGAGCGTGTTAGCGGTACAGTTCAATTCATGCAATGCTAAATTCACATAAATGGATACTCACTGTTCCACACATGAACCTACACAAAAGGAAAGTGAATACACAACATACTAGTCATTCATATTGATAAGCAAACCTACCATTGTAACCGATCATCATCCTCATCCTGAGACATGTTGACAAATGATGCCAATAATACGAGAGCAGAGACTGTAGACAGCTTGGATCGTCGAAAAACAGTCTCAAGTAACTTTTGTGCTCTTGCTTGGAAACATTGGTGTAACGAGCGAATGGTATCCACGGTGATCTTGTATCTGGTGTTGAGATCCTTTTCTTTGATCATGTAATGACAAGCAACTGCACAAATGGTGTATAATAGATATTCATCCGGTGGCTGTGGATTTTGGAAATAGTACTGTTCAAGAAATCCAATCTTGTTGACGACAGGAATTGCCACGTGAACATAACGAAAGTATCTTTTGCATGAACTTTTGAGTAACCATGTAAGAAATAGAACCAAATAGAAGGTGTACTTACAACTCAATCATGGAATCTGCCAATTCCAAGGTCATGTTGGGTATATCGGCAAAGGGTTCAAATCGGCGTTGTTGACATGTAGATCCAGAAACATCACCACCATTACGTAAACTGGCTGGACTGGATGAAGGACAAGTATGTTCACTAGCACCCGATTTGATAATGACATGTTCATCCTGCTCATCATTGACTTTTTGTACAATCTCTCGATGATCAACTTGGCCACCACGTTTACTGACAAATGCTTCTTGATCTAGCATATAATAGCCTGCACTGCAACCAATATACAATGTCGTGTTGTAATCTGATAACGTAAGACTGTTCATATCATCGGCAAGTGAATCGGATGATGCTGCACGTGCTTCGTTACTGATGGTGGATGAAGATGCTGATGGTCTTGTGTTCACTGCTGCCTTTTCAGGATCACAACTACTGCTTCTACTGTCAACGTATGTGTCTTGTTTGTCCTTGGTCAACATCTCTTCAAGTCGTTTGATACGATCTTCGAGTGCTTCAACATAAGTTGCTGGTACAGGTCCTCGTCGTTTTTGTTCTGAAAGGTGACATTCAATGCCAAGACTGACACATGTGTTACAAGGAAACGTCTCATCGGCATTGCAGCGTGTCTTTCGCCTTCGACAAGAATCACAGCTTTGCTTTGCTCGTGTACGTCTTACTGAACGTTGTTGAATAGTGGGTCCCACTCCTGGTACAGGTGCAATGAAGGGAAATGGACGTCGTTGTCGACGTGCTCTAGTTGATGGCTGGTTGCTGTTACTGCTGTTGGATCGCGATCGATCGAACGACATTGAGCGAATACAGAAAACAGATATGATAAAAGTGGTTTGTTTAAAGATATGTTGACTGGGTCAAGAAGTGCAGTAAGATCATCCAGCGGTGTGTAATGCGGAAAAGAGGAAGACATCAGACACCTGCAGTTTCAAAATGATTTCCACTCCTCCTCCATGTCCCAGCTCTTTGTGCAAGGATGAACTATGACTACACAGTGATAACATAGTACTTTAGCATGACTACTACCTACTACAATAAACAATTGAAGTATGCATAACTACCTCTTGATCTCGTCATGATCGATCATATCTTGCCTTGCATGTTGATCTTGCATTCCACGTGCTTGTAGTACAAGGGAGGTGCTTAAGGAGGTATCATGATCCCTTACAACAGCAAGATACACAACTGACAAAGAAACTGAGTTATACTGCAGCTTGGCGTTCATCTAGTCATCTTTATAAAGGAAAGAATCAAATCAACATGCCACTCCTCCCTTTCTGTGATGCACGTGCATCACAGATGCCACCCATATTTCTGGTACAGTTATACAGGAAGTGTAAGACGAAACAACTCATCATGGAAATTCTTTTCTCGCTTGAATCGGCTCATTCGCATGAGTGCCATCTGATAGTGATGACTAGAAATTGGATCAATGAATGCCACTAGTCTATACGTAATGAAACTTGAAGCATATCTCGGTTTTGGCGGGAAATGTGCTTTGCATAAGGAGTTGTCATGTGGCTAAATTAGCATTGCTGTCTCCAACAGATGTCTTCTTTTGCCTTAAATCGTTTCATATATGTTTCCATGGTACAACGACCACTGTTGATTCACACGAACAAATCGCATCAACTTATTTTGTCTTTTCCGAATTGGTTTCCGGTGTGCACGGGCTTGAACAAGTGAAACATGACCCGTGTTTATCATGTTCTAATCCTTTCTTTCTCCCCTTTTCTGCAAGCGAACCTCCATAAACACTGTACATGTATGCAAGATTTGCATGAATCTTGTTATAATACTACATGTATCTTATAATAGCACATGAAGAATGATAATGAAAGACAAGTGATGACATTCAATGGTTCAAGATCGACAAATAATGATGAAATTCTCTGTTTTCTCTTTATGGATCTATCGGACGAACTTTTCCGAGTGAATGATTGGTATACAACGTCTCAAAATCATCCATCAAGCGGTAGAACCCCTCCGATTAGCTATCATAAAAGCGGGGAAGCGGCGTCCTACCTTAGTCTTCAGAGCCAGATGTTGTCCAGCTTGCATGGTTTCCGATGATTTGCTTTGCTTATAAAAGAAATTTTCAGCCTTTTTTCGGTAGCCTTTTCCCACATGCTCACTTTTACCTGAGTTCTTTTTCAATCACATATATACCACATCACTACAACTACCACACTACTATTTGTTGCCAACTACACATCTTTATTTCCCGGATCTCATATTATAATCTTCGCCCTATATCATGAGCAGTGGCGACAGCAATACAACCATTGGCTCCACAGACTGGCACGTCATGGATGTGGATCAAGTTGTCAAGACTTTGGGCACATCCATTGAAAAAGGCTTGACATCGGAAGAAGCTTCATCACGTCATCATCAATATGGATATAATGAATTGTCGACAGGTGGTGGTCCCACTTGGTTTTCAATCATGCTACGACAAACCAAAGATGTCATGAACTGGATCTTTGTAGCACTTGGTGCCGTATCATTTGGATTTGGCGACTATCCCACAGGCTCCATGCTTATGTTTATTGCCATTCTCAACGTCTATTTGTCTTTCTCTCAAGAATATGCAGCAGAACAGACATTGGCTGCTCTTCGTAACTTGTCATCCCCTGAAGCACGCGTATTACGTGATGGTCGTACTCAAACACTTGCCAGTCGTGATATTGTTCCCGGTGATATCCTGCTGATTCAAGAAGGTGATTCTATTGCTGCTGATGCTCGTTTGGTGACTGTTTCCAATCTTGAAGTGGATGAAGCATTACTTACTGGTGAATCTGTACCAGTACAAAAGCAATTGATCGTGTTGGATAAAGCAGGTAAAGTAAAATCTTCCTTTCGGCTATTTTGCCTATTTGCTTTGTTTGTGCATGCATATCAACTGACAACATTTCTTTATTGACCTAGATGAACCTCTTGGTGATCGTGTCAACATGGCATACAGCTCAACTGTCGTATCGAAAGGACGTGGTGCAGCCATTGTCACAGCAATTGGCATGCATACCGAAATTGGCAAGGTTGCAAAGAAACTTGATGATGCTGGAAGCAAGAGTGATACCACACGCTTGCAAAAGAGTCTTCATCGAATGTATATTGGACTTTTGGTGGCTGCTGTACTTTGTGTCATTATTGTTCTGGCATCAGTGCGCTTCAAGGCTGATTATGATATTGGCATGTATGCCATGACAGCTGCATTGTCAGTATTACCAGCTGGTCTTACAACAGGTAAACAATCATACAGGATATGTGAAGGGACATGGAGCTAATCAAGATGCAATATCATGTATAGTGATGACTGTAACACTGGTACTTGGTGGAAAAGAGATGGCTGAACACAAGGCTGTTGTTCGTAAATTGAAGGTGCTCGAAACATTGGGTTCAGTGACCAATATCTTTTCTGACAAAACTGGCACATTGACTATGGCAAAAATGGTTGTCATTCGCTTCTGGACACCCAAAGATGGTTATTTCTATGTATCTCCTAATGGCTTGGCACCCCATGGCAATGTTTATCACACTGAAAATCTTAGTGATGATCAAGTGGAAGGTGTTGATCCTGTTGACAAATCAAATATCCCTGATTCTATTCGACAATTGGTGTGGTGTTCAGCATTGTGCAACATGTCAGCCATCTTTCGACGTGATGAATCATCAGTATCAGTTGAAAAGCCACCTACTTTGAATGATGAAAAGAAGGCACAACAAGCAATTGACGCACAAGAAACTGAATCAGATGACTGGATTCCTAGTGGTGCTCCTACTGAAGTTGCTCTTCAGGTGTTTGCTCATAAGTTTGATCTTGGAAAGCCACAGTTGAAAGCTGCTGGTTGGGAGGAACTTGCGGAGTATCAATTTGATTCGACAATCAAACGTATGTCTACTTTGTGCAGGAACACGGTGACAGGTGAAGCTTTTGTCTTTTCCAAGGGCGCTGCTGAACGTCTTTTGCCACTTTGCAACAACATTGACAATGTCGACGATATCATGAAACGTGTCGATGCTTTGGCTTCCAAGGGTTTACGTGTCATTGCACTTGCTATTCGTCCATTGGATCCTGCCAACCTTAAGGATTTGCCACCAAACGACCAAATGCACCGCCAGTTCCCTCGTGAAGATATGGAGCGTGATCTTGAGTTCCTTGGCCTTACTGGTATCTATGATCCTCCACGACCTGAATCACGTATCGCTGTGGATGAAGCACATGAAGCTGGTATTTCAGTCCATATGCTTACTGGTGATCACGAGATTACAGCACGTGCTATTGCTCGTGAAATCAACATCTTGGATGACACCACCATGAAGAATGATCAGCTTGTCATGTCAGGACCACGTTTTGATGCTTTGACTGATGAACAAGTGGATGCTCTTGAATATCTTCCATTGGTTGTTGCACGTTGTTCTCCTGAAACCAAAGTCAAGATGATCCAAGCTTCTGAACGAAGAAACAACATCTCTGCTATGACTGGTGATGGTGTCAATGATTCTCCTTCGTTACGTATTGCCGATGTTGGTATTGCTATGGGCAAAAATGGAAGTGATGTTGCCAAACAAGCCTCGGATATCATTTTGACTGATGACAACTTTGCTACTATCATTCGTGCTATTGCTGAAGGACGACGCATCTATCAAAACATGCAACGTTTCCTTTTGTATTATTGGATCGCATTGGCAGCTATGGCTCTCGTTGTCATTCTTGCATTGGCTATTCAGGACGTCAATGGTCGTAGTGCAGCTCCACTTTCAACTATGCAAATGATCTTGATCTACATTGCTATCACTCCACCTGCTGCTGATCTCAGTACTCAATCTGCCTCTCCTACTGTTATGAAGGAACCACCACGACCACCTACTGAAAGCATTTTCAATCCTGAAATCTTGATGGATTTGGCTGTTTATGCAATTGGTATGACTATCATTTGCATGGTTGCTTATGTTGTCCCACTATACACTGTTGGCAATGGCATTGGTGCATCTGAATGTGATACCAATTATCAAGAAGGCCCATGTTATGCATTCTATCGTGCTCGTGCAAGCTTGCTTACAACTTTCTTGTTCTCATCCATTGTTGTCATGGTGCATGTCCGCAGTTATCGCAGAATTGAGTGGGATTGGAAAGGAATCAAGAACACTTTCAAATCCAAAGTCATCATCGGCACGCTTATTTTCGATATTGTCACTTTGGTACTCTTTATGTACATTCCCAAAGTTGCAATTGAAGGTTTTAGCATGATTGGTATGCAATGGGAATGGGGCATGGCTGTCGGATTGAATCTCTTCTATGTCGTCTTTGGTGAAGTTTACAAGCTGATCAAACGCAAGGTCATGAAATCCAAGCGCTCTTAAGCATCTCTCTCTCTCTTTTCACATTCAATTATCATCTTTCTACATCTACTTTCTCCACACACCATATTCACTTCGCATCCATAGACTTACTTACCTTTTAATTACTTGTACTCTGCCCTTGACATTTACGATTTTGCTCTGTAAATAAAACTAAACTCGTACATCACACCATCAATCACATGGACATTAGTTATGCATTAGACTTACTTTCTTTGTAAAAGCAGATCACGTATTTCTACCAAGATCATGGATCAAGTTAAAAAAAAGACCGCTGTCCTCGACATTGTGCTACCAAGCAGCGACACCCTGCTAAGGCTGAGCCATATTGCTATCCTTTTCGATAAAGCGGCGTTGCACAATAAACCATATTTCTATCCAAAGTGCTCAGCAGGTTACAATCCAGATGATCAAGTCAAAGTTTTCTGCTTATGATGAGCATACAACACTTGGGATTAGCGTACGATTGTGGCAAATACATCATGACGACATGTTATGTTGACGGGATTATAAATAAACCATGTTTCCCCCTACTTTTCATTTGTTGATCTGTCACTGTTACATCTTTCTCTTTATTACATACATTGACATTACTATTATGGCGCCTCCTGGAGATTTGCTTGGATTCGATATACCGGTTGCAGTATTCAGTGGTGTAGCAATGCTTTGGGGAGGTGCATTGGCTATGAACGACAAGAGACATACCAAGCGACACATACTTACCATGCTTTCTGGTCTTTTCTTTCTTCTTGCTGTTATCCTGGAGCTTGCTGCCTATGCCGAAGTTAGTTTTTACATGGTGAGATTCAACATGCATGTAGTAGCTGTGTTTTTCGCCATGATTGCTCGATATTTGCTTTGGTGCATCCTATTTGAAGTCGTACGCACATCCAGTGATGACTCTGCTGACAGCCAGATCAGCATTATTCCCAAGATTGCCTATGGATGGAGTGTTCTCATGTCTCTTTGCATGCTCATTTATGTCATTGTCATTCTTGTTTCAGTAACAAGCACTTTTGCAAGCGCTGTCTTGTACTATCTTGGCACTTATGGCATCGTGATGATGAATATCCTTCAATGGGTGCTATCGGTTCGTCCTGGATATTCTTTGGCCATCAATCCATTTCGCATATCATTTCGCATTTTCGCTATACTGCTTGGTCTGGTTTCCCTTGGTATGATCTTTGGAAACGTTGCAGGCTATGTTTATTCAATGTCAGGATATGTTGCCCTTACTGTGCTCAATTATGTCTTTAGCAGCCTACTAGCATCCATGACTCTTGTCATGGTCTGTGCATGTTCACACAAGTGGGTTAGCTTTCACAATCATGATCAGCTGAACCAAGTTGGTGATGATGAAAGTCGACAGCCAATGGGTGCCTACAATCCAGATGATGTATACACAAGCAACAAGACTACAGCTGATGATGTCGGTCGTTTCTAAAACTCTTATTTAATGTACTTCTCCTCCCATATATATGTAACTATACATCCTTGAATCGTAATATACTATAGACCATGCATAACACCTCTTTATCATGTGTGGCTTCAGTTATTGTTCATATTAGTCAACGTATTCTTCGAATGTATCCTTAATGTTGAAGTACAGGATGCAGCACTTGATCCAGTAGTTCTATGCTGTAGATACAATAAGGGCTTTAGATCAAAGATGGTGATGAAAGCAGCCACATAATATCTCAAGACAAGCTGCATATGAGTAGATGCAAGTGCTTTAGTAGGATGTAAGGTGATCAACCATAAGCCTGGTTTCTAATGAGTGGTAGTAGTCCCTTCTCTTTAATTCTGCAATAGGCAATCCGATCCGGATTTGTGCTCCACTCTTCCTTTGTCTCTTTTTCATGTCAAACCACTCAAAGTAAGCCGTCTTATTTACGTGTTGCTATTATGCTAACGATCAAGTAGTTTCTCTGCTGGGCGACTTCCTCCCATTGACTCTAAAGAATATCCTCCGTCACAAAGCACCACCAGTAGCAATGCACCAGCTGCACGCTTCCCTGACCATTTGCCAAGTCAACAACAGCAATCGCATCTTGCCAATGTACGATTGCCAGCTACCCAACCAGTTAAACAAGAGGTACATATAAGAGTTGTGTTTTGTATTTCATCCAAAAAGCTTATTGTGTTCATATTGTATAGTTGGACAACGTGTTAGCACCCATAGGAGGAGTAGTACCTTCTTCACCAGTGAATCGTGCACCACCATCACATTCATCCATGCCACAGCAACCACCAGCACCTGTAGCAACTACACAACCATCATCATCATCATCAAGCAATGTACCTGAATCATCCAGTTTTACATCACAATTTCACGATCCACAAGCACAACGACGACGCGGTGATAGTCAGTCTCCACGATCCTATTTAGATGCACACGTGGTACCAACACTCTTAGAAGGCATGAAATTAGTAGTAACTGAAAGGTAACCCAGGGTGTCATTGTGAATGCTATATAGCAAACTAATAAGGGATATAGACCATCAGATCCACTTGCTTTCCTTGGTCAATATTTACTTGATTGTTCAGCCAACATGAAGAATGAAAATCATAGACCATCCTCCTCATCATCCATCCAATCACGACCATCATCATCATCACAACAATTACCATCTCTTAGTGCAGAACTCCCACAATCCATGTTTATCAAGAAAGAACAGCCTTAAGGCATATCATTAAAGTTATCTGGAAAGAATGTACGTAACCATTCGGCTTCTTTTTTCATCTCTTCGGCAGATCGTGGTTCTCTTTCTTCATTGTCTACTCGCACCTTGCTCTTGCCACCCAATTCTTCATAAATATCATCGTTATTGGCCCAATCACCCATCCTGCGAGGAATAACATGCATGTGTACATGAGGAACCTAATAAACCATATCAGTAAATACAATACCAATCATATGATGATGTCTTTTTGTTACCGTTTGACCAGCTTGAGGACCATCTTGAATCACAGTCGTCAATGATGTACATCCAAATTGCTTCTCCACTACATTCCCAATCGTTTGTGCACTGATCATGATATCTGCTATCTAATTGGCAATCAATACTAAGGAAACCATCATCTCTATCCACCTACTTCTTCAGGATTCAAATCCTTGACGCGTGGTACATTGCGACGAGATACAACAAGCACATCTGTTTTGAACCATCATAAGTATAACTCCAAGATCTATAATACATGATCATGTCTATTTACGCACGTCCACTGTTGTTCAAGAGTGAGTGGAGTCAGGAAAGAAGAAACCACGTATGTGTTGCGTTGGACCTACGGTGTAATGGGTTTCAAGTTGACAAGCCCAATGCAGAACTTTGACTTGAAAAACACTTGCGCTTCAGGAATGACATGGGGGCCAAATTGGTACACCTTGGGTATGATCATGCCAGAGAGAAGGAGAAGAACAGTGGAAAGCTTCTATCTCTCACAAAAAGCAACCCTTGCATATCTGCAGTCTAGCTGGTACAGAGTCAATCCCCGACCATGTCTTTGATCTAATGATGTTGTCATTGCCCTGACACCTGCATAGTGATACATCCTCTATCAAGTCGACAATCAATTGATCCATCCTGCCTTGTTCAATAAGCATTTCATTGTGTTTGAGCACCGAATCAGTACATGTCTACAAGTCATTTTGCTTACATCGGAACATTGCAACATTCAAGACATGACTACTGTCTACAAGGTATTCAATCACTTGCATGGCTATACACATCAATGATGCTCACTTTATTGCTGCTCATTCAAGTAATGACATTGCTTGTGAAGGATAATGTCACTCATGTTGCTTGGATATATGCTTTGGTATTATTGGCAGCAGCGAGATCCATTGGCATGATAAGCAGATCAGCATTGGCTGGCAGAATTGTTGAGCTGTTGGAGTACATAGCTAGAAAATAGAATGTACGCACATCATCCCATGTGCAGTGGATGCGAGATAAAAGGAAAGATTACCAAAAAGACATGATTACCACTGACGTGTTATACCAAGATTGTCATCGACCATCATTCACTTTAGCCGAACAAGATATATCCTTATATAAATCAGAAGCGTTTTTTTCCATAAATGAGAATAATCTTGATTCTAAGAGCAGCTTTTTCGTATAAGGTTCTCCTCGGGACCGGGAGAAAGGGGGGTCAGGTACTACCAGACAAAGATGCATTTGCTATACAAACGACGATGAAAATGCCCCGCTCATATCCTTTTTTCCCTTCTTTCCATCTTGTAGCTGAAGCACAAGCAATCTTGATTTTCTCAATCATGTCGTGTTCTCATTTCTTGGCATTATCTTCAAACATGTATCATTCAAAATCAAACATGCTTTTGGTCATTTTAAAGCCCGTATAAACCTAAAAGTTACTAAAAGAGATGGGGGATCGAGAGCGAAAGAGAGAGACTGAGATGGCGCACAGACCCAGCGACTTTGATGTAAGATCTTTCCAATTGTATGTTTCGCAAGAGTATTAAAATTGATGGCTTCTTCCAGAATTTACCGACATCTCCTCCACAATCTCAGTCATTGCATCCTAATCTTCTTTTCAGTGACCTTGGTATTGATTGTATCATCTCTGTGGGAGAATAAAGGGATGCTTCTTTTGTGTGTGATGATATGTGATGTATCTTTAAAGCATCAGGGTTGTACATGCTCCCATTTCTCCCTTTTAATCACTACACTTTGGACCCATGGATTGGGAATTTGTGCGTGTGCACAACATGTTAGGCCGATTACTTATATCGTCATTACCTTTTTTCCGATATGCATTTAAGGCTTACTCTAACGTGGCAATGACAAATATGTGTCATATGGAAACTTTCAATGCTACTTTCAAAGACACCCCCCAAATCATTTGTACCACGTAGCGATTTATTCAATGTACAGCCTAAAAGAGTGAGATGTTGCCAGAGATTTATATCTTCAGAAAGGATTGAAAATGGGAGTTACAGATGGAAGAAAAAAGAGAGCAAGTGTCTTATTTTAAACAGGCAGTGTGTGCTATGTAATGTGGAGAAAGTTAAAAGCAGATCCAAAGGGGAAAAGAAAAACAAGGCAATAAGGGACATGTGTGTGTTTTTGTATACAATGTTGTGTAAGATAGCTTATACATCGATGCCAGTTGCATGTGTGTTGTGTTGTAAGTAAAGGACTATAGACAGTGAGTGTGATGGTGCTTTTTTGGCTGTTGTTGTTAAGAATGATGATCGTTGTGGATATCGATATAGTAATGAATGACAGGAACCATGTTAATGGGTGACTTTAGATTGCAAACCCCATGCTGATTCTAAATGTGGATGGTGCATATTGGTGGAAGATGTTGTATCATAACGTCTGTTGTTATCTGCTGCATATGAAACGACAGATGTTGTTGCATTGGCTGTCACCATCATGGGTGCTGGTGATGCTGGTGAAAGTGGTGAAGAGGATGAGCAAGATGATGATGGTGAAGGTGGTGTACTATTCGTCATGTTTGCTGCACTAACAGGTGAAAATGATTGTTGTTGTTGTTGATAATGATGTTGATGAGCTGCTCGTTGTTCGTTTCTTGCCTTTTGTTGTTGAGCCATCATTTTCTCTTTACGTGCAACTGAACGCCAATATCGAAGTCCACAAGCGTTGCAATAGCTATATACAATATGGTGGTTAGTAACGACCAAATATGTAAAGCAAATAATGTTGGATTCATTACGTTTTGTGACCAGAAGGCCCCTTTCGCCATTCGGGACTGGAAGTTGTGCCACAACTCTCACAATGGTTTACTTGATGCTGTGAAACCGATGCGGCACAAGAAGAGGAAGAAGCATAGCGCTGGGACCTGCTAGTACAAAAGTTTGTCTTTGCCGAAGAAGAGTGCCTGCGCCTCACGGTAGTTGTGTTTGCCATTGGCTTGGTTGGTGCATCAATATGTGGTGAAGAAATACAACGACGTGTTGCAGTATTATGCTTTGTAAAAGGTGATGTTGATGGTGATGATGGATGTTGTTGTATCATATTCCATGAACTATTGCCACCAGTACGATAAGTTGCATGTGAAATTGGTGATGATGGTGGACTACACTTTGTATTATTCATGGCTGTACTGTTACGTCGTGCGTATGGGACAAAAGGCCGATGTCTGATGGGATGCGAAGCATTCTTGTGTGACAAAAGACTTGATTCGCGATCATTCTCATCCGCATTAATCGTGATTGCCGGTCGGCACAGCCCGGATCCTGTCACTTGGTGTTTGTAGTATTCATCAATACTATCATTTGGATGTTCACGTTGAAGATGATTTGTTGCCATAGGAGTCATTGTCATATCATTGTCAGTCATCATTGATCCACTATCCACTTCAGGGGATACACGTCTCCCAATAAAGCAGGTTTGGGCCAAAGTAGGTATATCTTGTAATCTGGGTAACCGATTGCTACTACATACAAAGTGATTTGATCAATAAACGCACTGATAGCTAATACTTGTAACAAGTTTTACCTGGGGTCACTAGAAGTGTGTACAAGGGGAGGGCGCTGTTGCACTGTCATTTCTTTGGGGGGATACACGAAGCTGTTTTGTGCTGCAACGTGTTGTTGGTGGCTACTGCTGCTGCTGCTGTCGTTACTGATGATAAATGTAATATGCCCATATGGAATAATGATGTGGTCTATCATTTGGATGGTGCCAATAGTGTTATGCGTATATGTCTTCTGTCGTGAACACTGAACACAAGAAGTATCAGATCCATTGCCGATCAAGCGCTTCAGTGCTGAAAGTCTCGCATCATTGTCATCGTCATGATAGGCATAAGGATAAGAAAGAAGCACCGATTTCGTGCAACTATTGAAGATACAAAGGCCCCGTTCAAGAACACAGTCTTTTGGATACGAGCTTCTTTTGTTAAGGATGGCCTTGAGAATCTCGGCGTCATTCTAAAAAAAGAAAGGTGTAAGCATAACTCAAGCGCATAAGGATCATACAAAGAGCCAAGATGCATACCGAATCTTGAAAAAGAGTTTCACCACATGTAGAATGAGCCATTGGTGATTGAAAAGAAGCTATTATTGCACAAGGTAATGCAATGAGAAAAATAAGCCTCTTCTGGAAACATCTCTTGCCTTGATCAGAACATTTACCTTCATCGACATGAAACAAAACAAGTAAAGTTTGGTGATCGATAATGTACATGACGATATCCATGACTATCCACTGATCAACATCCTATGTGTATGCGTGTGAGTTTGTGAATGACAACTTGAAGCTTTGTGGATTGATTCGGCGTACACAAACACATCCATCTCCCCCATTCTCTTTTCCTTTCACTCTTTCACCCCCCCCCATTCAACCCCCCAAAACACTCCATAGATTGTTACCTGAAAAGAAGCTGTGTCGGGAATAAGCACGTTTCGCAAACGACACCTAATTGTATCACAATTCAAAAGCTATTAGAGTTCATGATAAAAATCAATCGTGTGAATGCTGCTGTATGGGATAGATACAAGATGCAATGCACGAATGACCCCTTGCCACATATACATCATAACAAAGAAGCATCATTTGCCATCTTGTTTCCAGTCACTCGGTTGTAGCTCTCATTGTATCCATCACCAGCAGCATATATTGATATTCACCTTGTGATTGATCCACCAAATGCTTGACTATCGATGAATTTAGCAAAGTCCTTTCGAGCCAAATCCACTTCTTCAGGATGCATCAAGCTGAAAAGTGACTGTGACGACATGAATTTAGTTTGGACATTGTGGGGAACGACAGATGAAATATAAAGAAACTGGAGACTATTTGAGTCGAGTAATGACCAGAAGCAATGTGATGCTGATGTCATTCGTGTTGTATTGGTTGAAAGAGAGAGAATATCACAGATTGTTGATAAAAGAGTGTAGCGGAGAGTGAGAGAGAAGTCGAGAAAGATAAAAGTGAAAGAGATGCCAAAGAGAGAGAGAAAGACAACAGAAAAATGATAAATGCAATTGACAAGTTCCAGGTTGCTGGGCCAGCTTCTCAGAATACTAGAATAACAGAGTGCGCATCGATCAATCGGTTTGCAGTTGACAGTGTAACATAGCTGGAGTAGCCTTCCGATCGTATGCATCCGTGCTGGTTGCTTCATGTCTAGATATCCAAGTTTGCCATCCCTGACTTTTGATCCCAGCAAGAATTGTGCGCCACCATGATCGAAAACCAACAAGTATTGCATAACTTTATCATGCAGCTTAGCCCCTTTGCTGTATCTTGATTCCTTGTTGCCTTTTACAAGCTCACATCACCATTTCAGGCATTGTGTCACCCAACGTAATGACAAGAATAGACAAGAATAGTGCTTCTCCGTGAGTAGTACAGAGATCATCGACTGTGTCCCATTCGGTAAGAAAAATCCGCATGCTATCCTCCTCGTCTGTGTGCTGGGTATGTTGTCCGCTTTTATTATTGTAATCATATTGAAAAAAGAGAGTCTGTGCCATTTGTCTATGTTGCACCAGTATTCTGTCTTGTACACCTGAGGACTATTGATGGTTGTTGTTCCATGCCACGCACTCTTCAAATGTCACTCCATCGCCGCCAAATATGTCCAAAGCACTATATGCAACAAGAACAATCCACATGAGCAACACAAACATCAATCCCGACATAAAGTTCAATGTGTCATATGCAAACATACCTGCCGAAAGTAAGATCCACTTTGCCATTTGATAATCTCTCGACAAGAGCAAGATCATCTATGCCTAATGATTCGTTAGCATCTTTTTTCCTCTCCTTCCATCACTTTCAAAAAGACTTACTTCTTCCACCACCAGCATACGTTGTTGGAATATTGACCCATTCACCCAGCTCTAATAACATGGGATGTTGGTCACATGCTCAACGATAGGATTGCACAAGTAAAAACACACTTACTTTGAACCAGTTCTTCATCAATGCCTTTGCACAAGCCTTCAACATCCGCTGCGTGAATTAAAAACTCGCTATATGCGTGTATTCCCGCCCATTAGTTTGCTTTTTGATCACGAGCCACACCCCGCCCACTTTTTGCATTACCTGCAGTATTCCGAAAGCATTGTCAAGGTTTCTATAGCGTATTGTAAAAGAGCATCATGAGTATGGACCATAAGATTGCATTGAATCAGCCCCATTTACCTTGATTCACTTCCATATCTGTCATGGTTTGCCACTTGTTCATAGCAACGATCCACTTGTTATCACGGCGACGACAACTAGTCAAGGTGATACATTGATCAGTCTCTGTATGTGGCTTTTTGTTACTGATATTCCCATGATCCCAAGTTGTATTACCTGACATCCACCACCAATCGTTCCTTGCCTACACGTTGACACAAATCCACCAAACGTTCCTTGGAGAATCGGGCATTTGGGAAGAGATAACTTGTGACAATCACCTAATCATCTCATTCTTAGTGTTCATGGTGATACACATAGCACAAGGGGGTATATGTGAATGAGAATTCCCACCAACCTTGGAAGCACCATAATCAAGCCACGTCTGTGCATTCTCTGATGTGATACCACCACCTACTTGAAGACCGTTTGGCCATCCAGCAAGTGCCTCCTTGGCAGCTTCATCATTGTTGGGTCCCAACTTGATAACGTGACATCGGGTGATATTGTGTTGCTTGTAGAGTTGAGCATAGTGTTTGGGCGTTTCACTGTAAACCAACATTGAGTATACCAATGGTACCAATGCATAGGTTTGGCTCAGCATTCACCTTGAAACAAAGTTTGTCTTGAGATCTTCGGGTGCCTTATCACTAAGCGAACCACCAACAATCTGTTTGACTTGGCCATGGTGGAGATCGATGCATCCGTTGAAACGTGTCATATTGCGGAAAGAGCGGAACAACCAAGCTGCTGCAGACAGAGATCCTCCCCATTTGATATTTGATGCCTGCTACATATCATTGTTTGACCCTTATGATGATAAACATATGTATTCGCTTGTCAATCACTCTATCACGTGTCAAATGAAGTTTCTTCAAGTAGTTTGTCTTTATTACAGTTGAGAAACATGTGGTATACTATATCATAGGCTGCATTAGGATAGGATAGATACAATGCTTGTTACTGAATCAAAATAAGCTTTCATAATGATTGTCTGCAAGTGTTATAAAGATAGTAAATGAGATGTTATATCATGTGCTGGTCAATACACGTCTATGATCATCATCAGTGACAGCTGAATACCAAATTTGGCAGTAAGAAAGGAGAATAAGCTATTGACGTATACTTTATTTGATCGATATCGCAGGATAGTAAAGAATAAGAGGTGAAAACATGCAAGGACTATTCGAGAAATCGGAAGAGGTACCCGCTTAGATGACATGTCATCCAAGTTTTTCGGCCCGAGGACAAATGGCTTGATTTCATTGGATATTTCCAAATTAGGAAGTTGATCCGCTGGTGATGATCAACCAGAAAACTTTTTCAGTGTTGACATGTAATTTTGGGAAATTGGCGTGGTTTGTTGGAGAAAAAGTCAGCTTGATCACAAGCTACGTGCATATGTAACCTTAACTCTGCTTCATTATGATGAACTTGTGCGTCTGGAAGACGCTGTCCTATGCTTAAGTGCATTGCGGAAACTTTACCTGCCTTCCTTCTGAATGAAGCTATACTATATGGTTACTCTTTTAGCAATTCAAGGATAAAAGTGTTACTGGTACAATCTTTTTTAATGTCATCACGATGGAGGTCGAGAAAGAGGAGGGAGGATGCAGTAAAGAATACTATATTATACAAGGGATGCTATGTTGTTGATACGTCTATATTGGCGTTCATTGATTTGCATGGCAGGCTTCAGACAAGTGCTCGGTTGATCCACAATAACGGCAAGCATTCTAATATAAAGACATAAGTCATATGAAGGATACACTGATTCATTCATCCTACCTGACATTCTGCACTGGTATGACCTGATCCACCACAGTTGCCACAGCGAACAATGGCATGTTTGCTGTAATAGTTGCGTCTTCCACGATGTTGTTGGTTGGATCGCATTTCTTCACGATAGCCAGCAAACAAATCTTGATTACCAAAGCCTGCTGTCACACCACCCATTCCACCACCAGTGGCTGCTGCAGCTGCTGCTTTAAGCTGATTCTCCAGTTTGCTGATATGTGCTTCCAAAGAAAGAATGTAACGACGACCTTCCTCAAGCTCAGTTTGTTTGCGTGCTTCGAAAAGTTGCATCATTTGAGATTCTCTTTCTCTTGAAATAGTCATCATTTCACTGTAGCGTGTTGTTTGCAAAGCCATTTCTTGTTGAGCAGCAATAAGTTGTTGCAATAAACGTACATTCTCCTGCTGTAAGTTTTGAATAAGAGCGATCATATTTTCGGAACTCATGTTGCGAATTTGATCTGGTGATAAGACATCTTTTTGAACAAGTGGAGGAGTTGTTGTTGTTGCTGTAGTAGTAGTGGTGGTGGTGTTTGTGGATGCCATTTGGAAATTCAAGGGTGAAGTAGTTGTAAGAGGAGATGACAATGTACTACTGACGCCTAACATAGGATCCTTGACTAAACCAGGAGGTTGTGTAGGTGGTGGTGGTGGTAAAGTAGCTGTAGATTGCTGCAAGATATCTTTCATAGAAATGTTGACTACATCCACAGAAGCATTGTCTTTTTCAGAGTTTGATGCTGAAGGCATAGCTGTTGTACTTGTCGATGAAGATCCCCATCCATTGTTGACATCATCCACAGAAGATTTGACTCTCCAATTGTCATCATTGCTGTTGCCATTGTTAGGATTCCAACCCGATGTTGATCGCTTATGCTTGTTTTGGTCATTCCAACGATCATTCGTATTGACATTGTTGCTGTTATTCCATCCACGTCGTTGAGTATTGTCATTGTTGTGTTCTCCACTCCAATTATTGTTGCCACTTGAGCGTCGATTATCATTCTTTCTGATACTGTATCTTTCACGTGGTTGCTGTGGTTGTCTCCAATTGTCAGAATCATTGGCTCGGCCCACAGGTGCTTGATTAGAAGCTGGTTTGTTCCATCCTTCACTCATCTTGGATGCTTCTTGATCCCAACCACTCGATGTTGATGTATTCCAAGATTTGGTGAATGTTTCTTGCTTCTTGGTCCAATCAGAATCAGCACTGGATACATTGCCCCATCCACCAAGACCACGATCATTGTCTGAAGTTGCTCCCCAACCACTGGATTGTGTAGGTTTTCCCCATCCATCACTATCATTGCTCTTGTTTGCAGGTGGTTGTCCCCATCCACTGGATTCCTCTGATGTAGTAGCAGCTGCTGGTACTTGAGCTTGGTTGGTTTGTGTCTTCTGCTCTTGATCCCATCCACTGGATTGATCTGATTTTGCTGATGTAGATGTTTCCCAGCCTGTTGTGTTGTTGGCAGTTGTTGCTCCCCATCCATCATTCTTGGTAACAGTATCTTTTTGGTCCCATCCACTGGATTGAATTGGTGCTGTTGTAGATGTTCCCCAACCATCAATATTATCCTTATCAGCTGTAGCAGTCGATTGTACTCCCCATCCATCATTGTTGTCTTTCTCCTTCTTCACACTTGTAGCTGTTGTTGTAGAAGCACCCCATCCATCAGTTGTAACAGTCGATGCTGTCTTTGTACCCCATCCATCTTGAGTGACATTGGATTGTTCATTAGTCGATACAGTTGTATCAAGTTGCTGTTGTTGTTGTTGTTGTTGTTGTTGTTCCTTTGCTGTGGATACCACTGTTGCGACATCATTCGACTTGACTGACTTGCTAGAAGGCACAGTTGTCCATTCATCATCTTGTGTCTTGGGCTCAGCTGCTTTCAATCCAGGTGGTGCTTTCTTTTGCTCTGATTGATTCTTTGTAGCTGTACTGATCTTTTGTGCATCCAATTGATTGTTGCTAGATGATGGAGTCACTTTGTTGTTATCTTGCTTAGTAGCTGTAGTACTGCTGGTGATCGAAGGTATAGTTGTCCACTCATCATCTTTTGCTGGTTCAGAGTTGGTGGTATTAGTGGTGGATGGCTTGTTGTGATTTGACTCGCCAATCTTGCTTGCCCAAGATTCTCCAACTGGACCCCAACCACCAATATCAGATGTGGATTCTTGTTGAGAAGACAATGGAGGAAAAGCAACTTCCGGTTTGGCTATTTTTTTTGGAACAAATGGATTAATATGCAATATGACAAAAGACAATAGTGGCATTTACCTTTCTTCTTTGTTTGTGCAGGCATAACAGGAGCACTGGATGATTGTGAAGTGGACGTTGAGCGAGTAGGCATTGTTTGCCATTCATCATCAGCCTTGGGCACAGCAGGTTTGGGAGTAGACACAATCGATTGTTTTGCTGGAGGAGTAGGTGTTGGTTTCTTGGCTGGAGGAGAAGGTACTGTTGGCTTGGACTTGACAGATGCGGTATCATTTACCACTGCTGGTACAGTGGCAGCAGCAGCAGCAGCAGCAGCAGCAGCGATCTTGGCAGCAGTGACTTTGGTATCAGGCACCTTTGGTGTAACTGGCTTGACTTCAGGAACCTGTTTATACCATAATAGTTAATTGACATTGTATCACTGTACATCTTTCTTTAGACACTTACCTTTGGTTTGGTTTCAACCATCTTTGTCTTCTTGGCTTGTGCAGGCTTGACTTCAACATTCTAATTACACGTATAAGTATCATTATCATTACTGCATCAATCATTCTCAAGAGTTACCTTTGCCTTAGGCTCAGATGATTTGGTGGATTTGACATCTTTGGTGATCTTTGTCCCTTTTGGTGATGAGACTGTATCAGCTTTTGTTGTTGAAGTCGATTGTGATGGTGGTTCTTCTGGTGATGCTGCTTTCTTCTTTTTGCTCTTCTTCTTTTTGCTGGATGTAGATTCCTGCTGTTCATCTTCGACTGGGACACCAAGTGATTTGAGCAAAGTATTCTGACGTTGCATAGCCAAATTCTCTCCTTGAATCCGCATTCCTTCCTTCAAGAACAATCGACCAAGAATTCCAGCAAGTTCAGTGCGACCTGTGACAACACCTTCTTCAAAGTCTTCAAATAGATATTGTCGTTCCTCCACCATTTCCTCATGAGACTGTAAAAATCGCTTGATCTCTCTCTCGATAGTCATAGCTTCCATCAATTCACCTTCCTGCATCAAAGCTTCCATGCAAAAGAGACTGAACTTGCAAAAGAGTGATTCAGGAAATATCTTTTGAGTGAGCAAATAGCGGAAAGTCTGGCGTAACGAATAATATCCACTCTCGACCTTTTTGAGCTGCTTCTTGAATGCCTTATTGTTGATCTTATCCAGTCGTCCAGCGACATTGGGGCGAGATTCCTCCTTGTATGCCTTCTTCAAAGCTTCAATCTCCTCCATATACTCTGCAATTCTTGTATCCATTTCTTGTCTGACAGTGTCAACAGCTGAACGCACATCATCAATTGGGTGGAGTGTGTCGAGTGACTTTGAAAGGGCAGTGCAGCTCTCCATGTAAGCATCATTCTTGACTTCAAAAGAAGCCATACGTTCAGCCATTTGTTGAATAGCAGGCACCACTAGATCCCATAGTTTCTGAATGAGAGAACAAACAGCATCGAGACGTGTATAAACAAAAGATGTCTGAAACTCCTTGACCTTGGATTCGAGCAAATCAAAGAAACCAATAAAAGCTGCATCCACAGTTGCCATATCTGCACGCTTCTTCTTGAAGTCACCTTGACTGGACCAGTAATCTTGAAAAGAAGGCAAAGACTGCTTTTGAGCAAAGTAATCAATGTTCTTTTGACAATCCTTCCCCATCAATGTGTTCCTTTCCTTATCCAAAGCTTTGACTTGAGCAATAAAGCCTGTCAAATGACGCCACGAATCATTTAATGCTTGTTCGACTTGAATCATCACAGCTTTGACTTCACGCGCCAACTTTTCATTGAAGATGTTACGATCCACTTCCAAATCACTGGGTGACTTCCATTCAGGTCGCATATGTTCACAAGCAGGCTCTTTGTGTGAAAGTAGAATGTCGCCTGTCAAATTCTTGAGTAAATGGAATCCTTTGGATGGCAAAATGACATGTTGGCGTTCAATCTCCAATGGTTCCAATAGACGTGCTGGTTCCTTTGGCTCACTGCTAGTCGACAATGATTCATCATATGCATCAAATTCAACAGGTTCAAAAAGGGCTGGTAATGCAACTAAACTGCTAGGTCGATTGATCCACTTTTCACACATATCCACTACTTGAACTGTCAAATCAACAGGCAACTCGCCACCATCCTTGGCATCCAACTGCTTCTTAAAGTCATCAAATAGTTTGGTGGATCGTTCCTTTTGTTGTTTGCTGGAAGGTTGTTGTTGCTGAACTTCAGAAAACTTTGGTAGTTTGATGCTGAAACGACCTGCTTGCAAGACACAATCTTCTCCACCTGCAATGCCCTTGGACTGTAAAGTATCTGGTTGCGATTTGCCTGTCCATGTCAAGTGCTTCTTATATATGAACTGAGCCCATTCACGGCAAAAGTAGCAACGCGTTTCTGGATCGCAAGGTCGAAAGCGTGCAAGTTCTTTGGTCACAACATTGTGCTCAATCTTGAGAACGTCAATTGGCGCATCCATGTCGTATGTTTGTCGTGTGTGAGTCAAGTCGAAGCTGCGTGATCAGGTGGTAGCCGTCGTCACTTCAAGTTGAGTCAGGAAGACAAAAGAAAGAGGCAGTGTCAAGTGACAGCTCTTGAACTGAAACTGAAAATAAGGACAAAGAGCCGTGTCAAACTCCGTGCAATAGAACATTGATTTAAGGAACAGCAAAACGCTTGTAGCATAGAATAAGCTTTATTCAATACGAGTACTATTACAGTAGCTGCATGGAGGATAGTGTACATGTTGTATTTTCTACTCTAGATCATCTCTTTCATTGTTCTCCTAAAGTTGTATGCAAACATTCCTCTAAATCAAGCCATATTCTCCTTTTATGCTTTCATTGTCCTTTATCTACCACGATGAAATAAATCTAAACATAAACACCCACAGAGATTGATGTGAAGATCGCTCCAAATCCGAGAAAGAGAGAAGCTGCTATCGAAGTCTGAAGTTGCTTGAAGAGACAAGTGTTCTTGCTTTGGCTATATAAAAGTGCATAAACTGGTAAGCCAACTGTCCCTTGTTGATGTACACACTTGAACGATAACTTACACAACAAACATACCACCCATAAACAAGCCGGCAGAAAGGAATATGTAAGCGAGCAATGGATATAAGCTTGGAGGAATAGGTGCACTTAAGGGCTTGGCAGCATTCCAGTCATCCTGATGCGCGTCTTTAGATATATTGCTTCTCTCAATGGTAGCGTTGTACTGGTCTTTTATCAGTCATGGACTTACAAGAGCAGACATGGTGGTTGATGTGAGTATAGGTTTGGGTGGGAGGTGACAATCGCCGATGAGTGGAAAGGTAACTTGCAAAGAGCGTGGCACGGCCTTGGCCAGTCAAATCAATCGGACCTACCAGCGCATGGCAACACAATATAAGAGTACATCTGTAACCAATCCTTATACATGCAAGCTCAAGGTAAGGTTTATACATTAATTGAATGATGCTATGGCTGTTTTTATCTACAGTCTGGATAAAATATGATATACACGATGCTAATATGCGTAGTAAGGTACAGATGCCAAGTGTTTGTTGTTATGATGATGCTGCCAATAACGATCCTCCCCCTCCTCACGTGGTGTGTGCTTCTTCACTTGTCTGATTGGATGTCGAAGACGCTTCTCGATCTTCACTACTAGTACTAGTTTGTTCTTCTTCTGACACACGATCCAGTATATTTGTATCAGTTGGAGCCATCAAATTAAAATGTTCATGAAATCTACTCGCTTCACGAATTTGTCGTTGTCTTTCATGATCCTCTTCATCATCACCATGAGCTGCAGTAGAAGATACGGGTGGTGGAGATTGTGATGATGATGATGGTAGATGTGCTGGTGTTGATTGTAATGATGATTGTCTACGAGATTTTGTAAAAGATGATGGACGACCCACATTGGAAAGTGCTCTTTTAAGCTGGGTAGCCCATGCTGTGGCAACTTGATCAGGTGTTACTGTAAGACGTCGATTCGGCAACTGTGTAGAGCGTTGGTCTTCAACCATTGGTGATCGAAGTGCATGATTGTGTGCTGCATCTTGTTGGTCACGATGGCGCCGTCGGCGATAACAACACCAATAGTAAACAAATATGATCATCACCAGGAATAGAAATCCCAACACTGTACCAAGAATGATAGCTAATTTGCGATTTGACATATTCTGGTTATCGTTGGCTGAAGAAGTGGATGGGCTGGTTTGATTAGGGTGCCATTGTATTTCATTCCACCAACGAGCATCCAGGAACGATAACATCGATGTATTCCAAAAGCGGAAACTGTCGTGGCTAAAGGGCATACCACCATAAAGAACAATCAAATCATGGCTCACCTTGGTCATTGATCCACCCACCAATGGTCTAAATGGACCTATACGCGATGGTGGAATCCAATGAATAGTGCCTGTTGCTTCATTGGTAGACATTTCTAATCGCCATAATCCATACGACTGCAATAAGGCAATATGTGAAGGTGATAACGGTACATTGCTGCTATCACTACTTGAATAAGCAGGAACAACAAGTACAGAATCAGTATTATTGGCAGTAGCCATGAATTCAGCTTTGATAGTATCAGTTTGGCTGATAAAGTCGACAACTTTGCCAGTCCACATGTAGACATATGGATCAAAACAGTACACGGATACGTTATGTTGTGTTGGTGATGATGTATTTTGTTGGCTTGTACTGTTGTATGCTGGTACAATCGAGAATAGCAAAATCCATCGTTGTGTGCTCACCATCACTGCATTGGTACCTGCAGGTGGTGTATTACCAAGAATCATAGGAGCTTCATGCCAGAACCATTGTGATTGTATTCGTGCATCAAGGACAAAAGTTGTTTGTGATAAGGTCCAATTGGTTGCTGTTCTAGTAGTAGTGGATGATATTGTTTCATCAGATACAAGGCCACCAAAGACAACGAGTATATCGTTCCACATAGTGCTAGCTATTTGACGTCGTGGTCGTGATGGTGATTCAATAAAGGAGGAATTGGTATCACTATTAGTGCCGAATGAATCTAATGCCAAAGGTGATCCAGATATTCTCGTATAGACAGTTTGTAGTGTATCCAAATTAAGGATAGCACAAGGTTTTTCAGGCGGCAACATAATCACCTGACCATAACTTGTGACAGCACAGCCGCCACCATCCATGATATCGTGCCACAGCCATGACTTATCTGTGTATATTGGCCTGTATATCGGTGGTTGAGATGCAATGGATGATGATGAGAATTGCAATGCGACAGTGTCATTATTGATACGTCCACCAAAGATGTAGAGTGTATTGTTAAAAGTCAATGCACAATGATCAAAACGTGGTAAGCCGAATAGTGATGAAGCATTCATTGTTGCACCAGGGATGACTTGATGCTGAGCCATAGTAGTAGTTGAAACAAATAGTGCAACCAGTATTAGAGTAAATCGTGAACCAAGAAACAATCGCTGCATGATGATCGTTGTGCTGCATAAACTATTAAAAGAGCCATGTTGCCCGAAGTAGGGCCGAGCAGTGAATAATGGAAGCATGGAAAAAAGTTGGCAAGCACCATCCACCACCAGTAACACGACACGTAAGAAAAGAAAACGCGAGAAAAGAAAGGAACAAAACGTGCACCAAGGAGATAAGAGATCAAAAAGAGCGGCAAACGTACAATATAAGGAATCACTGGATAGACCAGAAAAGAAGAAAAAAGAGGAAATGGGGCAAAGTGTTCTTTTTTTTCTTCGTTCGCAGCTGTGTGAGACGTTGTTGTGTGCTTTGGTGTATTATCGATCTGGAAATAGATGTATGGGCTTGGATCGCCTTTTCCCTTTTATACAAAGTCAAAGTCTTCTTTTTTTAACCTGCCTTCATGTAAACAGAAAGCACAAATCTAGTCTACCGCGTGCATTTGATGCACAGGACGGCGATAAATCATGCAGCAATACCCAGAATCCGAGTGGCGTATATACAGCAGCATCTATGCCAAAGTGATGTGTCATCGTTTTCATATCACAATGACTACTGTTCACAGCAATTACTACCAAATGCTTTGTTACATAATAGGGCAAAAGATTGTGATGGGCGTTGCTTAGCCTAGTCCTGGTACCTATTAGAGTTTTGTGTTCAAATCATTGTTGTCGGTCGCTTTTGCCTGCTGTGTTTGTATCTTTGTCGACTTTTATCTTTCTCGTGTGTGTAATGTCATGTATGCCATATCCTCGTTTTGGCATAACACCATCCCCAAGCCGCATAATAAGGTTGTGTTGACACACTTTATATATCTCATCAATGAGTCTTATTAGAAGTAAAGGGGCTTGTGTCAAGTATGCACAGTTTTGATTGCAATGGCTGCATCTTTACATGATAATAGCAGCACCTGGTGTCCACTATTTGTCTAACTAAAACCCCCATTATCCACATCCCCCCCTAATCTTCATCTCTTTTCATCTTTCTGCAGACACTGCATCCGCGGATGTGCAAGGCACTTTCTTCTAATGTGCTTCACATATACATTTTGATTGATTGGCAAAAACGATCATGCATCTTTGGCTTGTATTTATAGAGATATCATTTCATTCATTTGTCAACATGTAGGAGCACTGATTTGTGATATGACAAATACAGCAGGGGAGATGGAGATTTGAATTTCCAACGCTAGGCCATGTTTGACCACTACACCTTTTCCGATCGACAACACAAACACACTATTTCACTACAACAGACGCAATTGAGACACCAATGCCATTTTCCAATAGTCCAAACACTTGATCGACAAGGAGTCAATGTGGCAAAAGAGCGAAATGGGTGGTTTTATTCTATGAGAGAGAAAAAGACAAGCATACGGTAATGCAACAGCATTTCAACTTTAGTTGGCGATCATATCCAATGACAATAGACCATCTTTGATAGTTCACATATAAGGAAGGTTCATCTCCGATCTCTGATCATTATATCAGAGCTGTCTTGCTCATCGCTTTCTCTTTCCCTTCTATCTATCTCATCATGTCTGAAAAGTACGTATAAGGATATCATCTCTTTATCATTAAGCTTATAATGTCTTTAGGAAGATTCTTTTGCTTGGATCTGGTTTCGTTGCTGAACCTTTCGTCAAATACGTTACGCGTCGCCCAGAGAACAAGGTGACCATTGGTAAGTTTATACAAGACAGCTTGTCGCGTATACCCTTTTTTCTCACGAACCTATCTTTACGTCATTAGCCAGCCGTACTGAAGCCAACGCCAAAGCACTTGCTTCCAAGTACCCTGCTGCTACTGGTGTTAGCTGTGATATCAACAACGACCAGGCTATTGAGGATCTTGTTGCCCAGCATGATATTGTCATCAGGTAATGCAAACGCGAATAATGTGTCTATGGACATAGAGCTAATATACATCATGGTTAGTTTGATCCCTTACATCTATCACGCCAAGGTTATCAAGGCTGCCTGCAAGCACAAGAAGAATGTTGTCACCACTTCTTACGTCTCCCCTGCCATGATGGAATATGATCAAGCGTAAGTGATGCTGAATGACTTGTAGAAACATACGTCTCATATCATTCATTCTAGTGCCAAGGATGCTGGAATCACTGTCATGAACGAGATTGGTCTTGATCCTGGTATTGATCACTTATACGCTGTCAAGACTATCAATGAAGTTCACAATGAAGGTGGCAAGGTAACAGTGAAAGATTTTATTGTATGTGGATGACAATGATGACTGAAAATGGGATCTTGCACTATAGATCAAGGAATTCATTTCTTTCTGTGGTGGTTTGCCAGCTCCTGAGAACTCCAACAACCCCTTCGGTTATAAATTCTCTTGGTCAGCTCGTGGTGTGCTTCTTGCCTTGAAGAATACTGCCAAGTACTTGGAACATGGCAAGGTAAACACATACACATTCTTGGGATAGCATGTATCACAATGGAGACTTAAGGTTTTGGTTTAGGTCGTTGAAGTTTCTGGTGTCGAGCTTATGGACTCTGCTCGTATTCTTAACACTGGTTATCCTGGTTTTGCCTTTGTCGGTTATGGTAACCGTGACTCTACACCTTATGACAAGCGTTACAACATTCCTGAAGCTGAGACAATTCTTCGTGGCACCATGCGTTATGATGGTTTCTGTCAACTTGCCAAGGCTCTTTTCATTCTTGGTTTCTTGAGTGAAGAAGAACAACCCCATCTTTTGGCATCCGCTCCTGAGATTGCTTGGAACCAAGTTGTTGCTAAGGTTGTTGGTGTTTCTGATGTGTCTGAAGAAGCTATCAAGGCTGCTATTATTGAAAAGACCAATCTTGCCAACAATCCTCGCAAGGATCAAATTCTCGATGGTATGAAGTGGCTCGGTTTCTTCTCCAATACCAAGGTCACTCGTCGTGGTAATTTGCTTGATACCTTCTGTGCCACTCTTGAAGAAAAGATGCAATATGAGGAAAACGAACGCGACTTGGTCTTTTTGCAACATCGTTTCGAGATTGAGCTCAAGGATGGTAGCCGTCAAACTCGTACTTCCACTCTTGTCGACTTTGGTGTCCCTGGTGGTTTCTCTGCTATGGCAAAGACTGTCGGTGTTCCTTGTGGTATCGCTACTCAACTTATCTTGGATGGCAAGCTCACTGCCAAGGGTGTTGTTGCTCCCATGACAACTGACATTACTGAACCTATCATTGAGCTTCTTGAAAAGGAAGGCATTGGTATGGTGGAGAGAATCTTGTAAATAGTCAAACTTGTTTAAAGATATAAAGACAAAAAGCCATCTACAGTGTGCTTTGTATACAACAATCACGGATTTGATATGATATGATTCGCTGCCTAAATGTTTATTCTGCAAATCTCCCCGCATTGATCCGCTGGCTCCCATGCTTGAATGTATTTAAGCCCGCTCAACATATTTCCCCTATCCTTTATCTTCTTTTCTTCATTACATCATGTCACCATCCATAACAACTATTACTACTCCTGTCACTCAAACATTCAAAGGACAAATGAATGACAATGTATGTAATTATAAGATCTTTTCAAGTGTTGGGATGTTAAGCAATACAAAAACAGGGGCATTATACTGTCACAATGATCCCTGGCGATGGCATTGGACCCGAGATATCTGCATCTGTAAAACGTATCTTTGCAGCTGCCAATGTTCCTATTGACTGGGAAGAAGTGGATGTGACACCTACGCTAAAAGATGGCAAGACTACCATTCCTGAAGCTGCTATCAAGAGCGTACAAAGAAGCACAGTTGCTTTGAAGGGTCCACTTGCTACTCCCATTGGCAAAGGACATGTATCATTGAATCTAACGCTTCGACGTACCTTTCACTTGTATGCCAATGTACGCCCTTGTCGATCAATTGAAGGATATAAAACTCCTTATGACAATGTTAACACGGTGCTTATTCGTGAAAACACAGAAGGTGAATATTCTGGTATCGAACACGAGGTATTGTAAATGACTCTATATACACATTTGATATCTAATTTACAATACCAAAGGTTGTTGATGGTGTTGTGCAATCAATCAAGTTGATCACGAAGGATGCATCAGAACGTGTAGCACGATATGCATTTAGCTATGCCGAATCTATTGGTCGTAACAAAGTGACAGCTGTACACAAGGCAAATATCATGTAAGCCAAGCAGTGTTCATTTATGCACAATCACATTCATCATTACATGTAGGAAAATGGCAGATGGTCTTTTCTTGGAAGCATGTCGACAAGTAGCCAAGGACTTCCCACATATCCAATTTGAAGAGATTCTAATGGATACAGCTTGTCTTCACGTGAGTAGACAGCGGAACAATAGCTCCGGTGATCTCCGGCTATCGGGAAGACTGAACATGGGATTTTGGTTGTGTAGATTGTTTCCGATCCAACCCAATTTGCTGATACTGTCATGGTTATGCCAAACTTGTATGGTGATATTCTTTCCGATTTATGTGCTGGTCTTATTGGTGGCCTTGGCCTTACTCCTTCAGGCAACATTGGCGAGGATGCATCCATTTTTGAAGCAGTTCATGGCACAGCACCTGATATTGCAGTATGTGGATCAATGGCTGCATATTGGTGTTATGATACTTATGCATTATATTGCTATAGGGACAAGATAAAGCCAATCCAACTGCTCTTTTGTTGTCAGCTATCATGATGTTGAGACATATGCACCTTGAAGAACATGCACGTAACATTGAACAAGCCGTTCTGAAGACCATTGCTGAAGGTGAGCATCTTACTGCTGATCTTGGTGGCCGTGCTACAAACACTGAGTATACCGATGCTGTGATCAAGGTATGTAATGGGATTACTTATTATCGCTTGACTTCTCTTGTTAACCATGCTTCTTGTGCATTAGAATTTGACAGCTTAATGTCTCCCATCACTCCTCATATCCAAATAAATGTCACTTTGAAACTTTTAAACAGAGCAATTTGTAATGTATCCTCATGCTTTATAGAAAGACATGTAATAAATAAGGCATTTAGATCAATGTTGGGCAGTAGCTTTGAGATTGACATTCTTCATTAGAATAAAGATGCATGTAGCAAGCAACATTGAGCCTGTTAGGAAGAAAAAAGCCTTTTGCAATGACTTGCCAAGTGAATCTGCTACAATCTCTTGTAGTTCAGGTGACAATGTATATGTCTTTCGTATTGATGTTCGAATGAATTTGATGAGCTATTGAAAGATAATGAGTGATCTTGCATTGATTTTCATGTTCGTAGTCCTACAACCTTCTCTGCATCAGATCCTGTGATCTTCTTGGTGAGCAATGATTTAAGATTTCCTTGCACAATTGCAGCAACTGAAGCAGGTCCGAGTGAAAAACCCATGTATCGAAACAGGACTGCAATAGACATAGCTGATGCCATATCTAAAAGCGATTGATTAGAAGAAGCATGTACATGTACATACTAATAGGACTGTTATTACCAGATCCAGCAATATCACTTGCTACCGACATGTACAATGAAACCAGAATGGCACCATAACTAAAACCTTGAATTATGACAAAGACCATGCCAACAAAGAAAGGTAACGCTCTGGTCATCCACTGGCTTGACAATCCACATCCAACAACATAAAGAGCACCAATGACAATCAAAAATTTCTTGAAATAGCCGGTACGTCGGATGTACTGCCCTGCAACAAAACATCCCACAGGTACTGCAAATGCCTCTGCCATTGTCCATAGACCTGATTCAGAAGTAGTAAATCCCAATACTCCCTTTTGTAAAGAAACAATGAGACATGAGCCAATTACAGGGATGCATATCATGGTCTTTGTACTTACCATGAAGAATTGTGGAAGTGAATACGTCAATCCACTTTCGCATATGCACATAAAGACCATCCCAGTACAAGTTACCACGACATTGCGATTAGTAGCCAATGCAGGTGATATCAGAGGATGTTGTGTCCCATATGCCTGGTAAAGTCCAAAAAGAATGAATGCCAAACCTGATGCAATCATCAAACAAATAATCAGTGGATGATCCCAATCATATGTGTTGCCACCAAACAAGAAACAAGTGACCAGTAAAGAATTTCCTGCTGATAAGAGTATCACGCCCAAAAAGTCAACCGAACGTAGCTGATCCATGATTTTGGTCCCTTTAGCCATCATGCTTGGTGTACGATAGTTGTTAAGCCGGAAAAAGTAGATATAGGCATTGAAAAGTAAGGGGATGATATTTAGCTTGAAACAATATCGCCATCCAAATGTATCAGTAATGAATCCACCAAGAGGAGATCCAACTGCAATGCCAAGCTAATCGCATGAGTAGCAGTAGTTAATGAAACCACACATCCTTCTCTATCCATGTAATACATTACTGTTTGCACCATGCTGATGAATGATTGGTATTGACTGCGCTTATCGATGCTGATAACATCATGAATAATCACATTGGCTAAGAGCGTCACTCCTCCTCCACCAAAACCAGCTATAGCTCTTGCTACTATAATCTGGGAAAGACTTTGTGATATTCCACAGCCATAAGATCCAATTAAGAATAGCAATGTTAACACAACAAGCACAGGCTTACGACCAAAAAGATCGGCCAATTTTCCAGCTATACATCTGAAAGAGTGAATAATCCTTGCATTATCAGCTTCCCAAAAGAACATACCTAATGGCAAAGTGGTCATACATGCCAGAATATAAGAATTGTGAATCCAAGTGGCAAGGTGAGCCCTATTGTTTGTTTGCCATAATGCAGATTAGGCTATTTGTTACACGTGTAATGGTTCTGTGGGATTAAATATTGCATACTTTTCAAACTCTGTCCCAATTTCACTCATGATTGTGAAGCAGATAGACACATCCAAGGTTGGTAATGCAGCACCTACTGCAAGACTGTGGCGATACACTGGGTTGAGAATAAAGGAAGCTAATTGATTGACTAGAGCTTACCATATAGTCAATAGAGTGATACTCACGCTACCAATGTCAATGTCTTGGTGTTTCTTGTTGCTGGCATCTTTGCTGGTTTCATCGCTTTCTGAAGTTGGGCTCACTGGAATACTCTTGTATGAAGATGGCTTTGGGTTAGGTGCATTGTCATTGTTCCTGATATGCAAGAAAGGTTGTTCCTCGTTCTTATTGCCATTCATTGAAACAAGGAGAGGAAGATGAGGATGACTTTTACACACAAAAACTGCCCTTATATTGTTTATTGCCTATTACATATAAACAGTAACAGCTGGAGAAACTTTATCACAAAGTGTGTTTCGCAAACTCTTAAAAGTGATCAACACGTTTCACCTGCATCACCGGACATCCACCATATACAGCTTTGGTCCGGTTTTAAACAAATGCAATAGTCAATAAGTTATGCTTTATCCTTCAAGGGACACCATGGTGGATAAATTAGATTGACTGGCACTCCCTAAACATGCATCAGAAGTGATATGATAGGATGTTCTAACGCAAGATTATAGCACATGCATTACTCGACATTTCCTTTCCAGTGTTTGCATTGATCCAAGGATCTTTTACATCTTGTCTTTGAGCATCCATAATCCATCACACCCAGTGAATGTTGTACACTATACATATCACTCACACCCCTTTAACCATCCTACAACAATCTCTGATATGATGATGTATCCAACGTTTTGCTTTGCAGTTAAATGATCTAGAGATGTATTGTGACGCAGTGAAATATGAAATATGATTTGTATCTAGTTGGATGATGCTTTTTGCTTCTTTTCCCATTCAGCAGCCTAACAAAGATAATGCACATGTTGGTATAAGAAGATATAGCCAAAAGCAAGATTCACTTACATAGCCAGGGAAAGAGTATTTGATGCCAGCCTTTTCAATGTCCTTCCGCCGTTTCTCTTCACGAGCCACAAGTCGTTCTACCCGCTTTTTGTATTCTTCAGGTGTTCTCTTTGCATTGAACTTCTTGACATTTTCTTTCTGAACCTGTTTTGCAACTATAGTGCTGAAAGGCTTGTCGGCGCCCACAAAGAGTTTGCTGTGAACTGATTCAGGTGGTATATATTTGCCTATATGATTACGCATGAGTTGATAGTTCTGTACACACTATATGTCATCACGTATACTTACATTGCAAGAGTTTACCGAACAAGAGATAGTTGTCCATAGTTTCAGCAACAATCTTGGCAACGTCCTCTGACTCGAATTCAATGAATGCATAATGCTTGGATGCACCAGTTTTCTTGTTGCGTGATAAACGAAGCTGCTTGACGACACCAAATTGCGAAAAGTAACCCTTCATCTGCTCTTCATAAAAACCATGGGGAATTCTGCCAAGATAGACGACACCTGTTTTGACATCTTCTGTCTTCTTCTCAATCTAAAGAAAGGCATATCAGCATCCAATGTACATTCACAGAGAATCAATCATACCTTCTTTGCATTTTTGTCAAATGTTGCCTTGGTTTCCTCTTTGCTCTTGTTCAATTCCTTGTCATCCAATGCAATGATATCCTCGTTTTCATCATCAGAACTATCAGCACCTTCATCTTCACTACTACTGGCAAGATCACCCAAGATCTCCTTGCGTAAAGCATCCTCTTGTTCTTCAGTCAACTCCTCTTGATCTTCTTGCTCCTCATCAGAATCTGATTCTTCAACAGTCTTTTCCACAGCTTTCTTCAATTGCTTGGATCCAGTCTTCTTATTGGCAGCCGTCTTCTTTTCTACTGCACCACCCTTTTGTTTCTGAACAGTAGCTTTCTTGGTGCTGGCAGGTTGCTTCTTGGTTGCAGGTTGCTTCTTTTCTTCCTTTGCAGGTTGTTGTTTCTTAACTGCAGGCTGCTTCTTTTCTTCCTTTGCTGGTTGCTGTTTCTTGGTTGCAGGTTGCTTCTTTTCTTCCTTTGCAGGCTGTTGTTTCTTGGCTGCTGGTTGCTTCTTCTCCTCCTTCACAGGTTGTTGTTTCTTGATTGCAGACTTCTTCTCTTCCTTTGCTGGTTGTTGTTTCTTGGAGGCAGGCTTCTTCTCTTCCTTAACAGGTTGCTGTTTCTTGGCTGCTGGTTTCTCGTCTGCTGCTGGCTTTTGAGTAACTTTTTGCTTTTTGGCGATCTTGGTATTGTTGCTGCTGACATCGGTGTTGTCAGCATTAGCTGCACGCTTTCCAGTCGTCTTTGCTGGTGCAGACTTCTTTTCAGCTGTGTTTGTCGTTGTCTTTTTCTTTGCAGGTGGCATCGTGTGTCGAGAAGGTGAAGAAAAATGATCAGCCTTTTTCTCGCACTTACTCCTCCCAAAAACGCTGTCACCCAAGCGGAGGCTTGGTACATGATCCACCACTATCAAATCGACATGATCCCCAATGCATTACAGATGCCACTTTATTCATCCAAATGTGTTATTGATAAAGAAGAATCATTGTACTTTACTGCATATGCCAAGCTATATGATTTGTTTACTGTCCCTTTATCTGATCATCTCTTAAAATCACCATATATGTCCTCTATTCTCTCTATATCGTCAGTCTATTCTAGTCCAACAGATCAAACTTTAAATGAAAGAGCCGTCTTTAAAAGTAAACGTGAGCATGTTGCTGCGCATATTCTTTTAGGATTGTGTCTTCTCAACAATCCATCCCGATCTCAGGAAATAAGGCTGTGTTGACTATTATAGAATGTTTTCTTTACAGCACAATGAAATGATGTAGGGAGTATAGCATGTTTTTCGGTTAAATGGGTCGGATCATGGTATTGACAGTTCAGACGTCTTGCATTACTCGAGGATTAATGTGATTGGGATCTTTGACGTGGTCATTGTTGTTCGTGCATTGTTACTGCTATATATGTCTTAGACTGAATATCCCATGTGCCACGCCAATGACGCACGCGTGCTGCTTTATGTCCGAAAAGCTTATTTGTTTTCCATCAACACCATTCCCTTAAGGAACCAGCAAAATGTCTCAAGGTGTAGTTGTACAAGTGTGTCTGACTATTTATATCTGTGGGAAGATAAGAGAAAATGCCCATTGACATTAGCTATAGGCATGACACGTGAGTAGCAGGTATTAAAAGATAATCCTCTGCAGCAGTATATAATACGTTATAATAGTAGAAAATACATTGGTATAGTAAAGTAAAAGGTTAGACATTGGGATTTTCTCATCTCTACAATAATAGGAAGAAACCAGCAACGGCACCAAGCGCAGCAAGTGAATAGGTCACCGTGACACGAGCGGATGCACTATCGCTAAGCTCGACTTCATTGCCGACACTGTATTCAATGTTCTTGTAGTAAGTGAATGTGTCAACTGATGTGGCGTATTTAGTGTCTCCTCCACCAAAGAAGGTGCTGAACATGATACTAGTGGCTGCAATGGCATTGGTGGTTCTGTATTTGAGCGATCGCTGATTAATCACCAAGGAGCCATCTTGCCAGACTTGAAGGATGCCATTGGATTCAGTAGCATTGTTGATTTTCACATATATCTCCATCTTTGTCCATTCTTTAGTCTTGAAACGAATAACACCACGAGAAAAGCTGATACCATATTCGTCATTGCATACTGTGTTGCTTTTTCCACAAATACTATTGTCTGGAAGATACGCATATGCTTCACCAGCACCTATTATAAAGCATCATTAGCACAAAGAAAGTTAACAAAGAGCATAAGAAAGCTTATAGAATGATGAGCATACCTCCTTCACGCCACATGAGACGCATTGAAAAGCAATTGGATCCATCAGCTTGGTTACCACCTGAACATCCTTCATCGTCGGCACCTAATTAATGAAATGGAATCAATGACATTGATATCAAACCTAATAAACCCAGCAATGGATTTGTGTCACATAGAAGTCTTTTGCTCCCTTACATACCTCCATAGATGCCAGGTAACTTTCCGCCTAGAACCCAGTTAAAGTTTTCAGCAAAAGCTAGATCATAGCTCAATAGCGCGCTGTCATACGATGCGCCTCCAAAAGGTGCTGCGTTGAATTCAGCCCCTCCCAAGCTGCCATCCTTGGCATGTTTACCACTTGGCGAATATGATCCTGCAGCATACAATACTGACATGACATTTTGAGAAGCATTATTGGTAATGGGATCCGATTCGAAAGATACATCAGCATTGCCGTAAAAGTTGTTGTTGTTGACTCCCCAATTGTTTGTCAAAAAGCCAACGACATCAGTGGTATCTTCCATTGGAGCATACCATGTCTGTTTAAGTCCAAGTTCCTGAGCGCGTGAAGAGATTGGTTGTTGTTGTTGTGCCATGGTAATGCTGACCATTAGGCTTCCGGACAGCAACAGCAGATGTGAAAGAACATGCATATTGCTGATTGTTGAAAACAGTACCGAAAAGCGAAAAAAAAGGATGAGGAAAGAGAAAAGCAGAAAAAGGAGAAGGAGGTTCACTTTTCGGTCCCTGGACACAAATAGCAGCATCCGACACTAAATTTACCTTGCACTACACGATTGGCTCAAGTCACACCTACACAAAGATTCCCCAGAATGTTCAATTGATCTTTGTGCACAACACAAATCGTACTTGACTCATATGAAAACAAAACATCTAATCCAGGCTCATGATGATAGTTTTTACATGTCCATTACCCCATTTGAAATCAGTTACTGCCACAACACGGTCCACGTGCACACCATCCATGCAATAAAGAGAATGAACGTGTAATGCACTGGGCAAACAAACAATTATGCACGCGTCAATACTATTACAGCCTTTATACCTTTTGTCCCAATTCACTAATGCCACAACTACCAGCTCACTCTAAGGATTACAACTTTGATGAGATATAAAGCACACTTGATACACTGTTGGCATCATCCATCATTTGTATTAGACAAGTAGGGATCACGTGCTTTGTTCATTCACAACAAGAGGAATATAGAATAGAGTACTGGCTACTTTCGTCTGTTGTCGGCATTTCATCACCTGATTACACGCTCTTTCACCCAGCTCCTTTCTTCCCCATCTGCCACCATAGTCGGCATTGACAGCAGCCCTTGCCTACACTCCATGTACAACTACATCTCTTTGACTACTAGCATAGCTTCATACGGCAACGACTGAAACAGCCATCTGCTCCATGAACCTGCGCAGCTTCTCGATGCTTAGTCTTCCCCCCTTTCTTTGACGCTTTTTCAATACGATATCAGCTCTAGCGATTGCTCACAACAGACAGTTGTATGATTATGTCTCGAAAGACTTATAAGTGACAGTATTGAAGCTCCTTGACAACCAATGCAGTGTCTATCTTTGAAGTCGGATGGATTTTTGACGGCAAGTCTGCATTCAAGGTACGACCTTCACAGACAACACATGTTCTCTATATCATCTTCAAGGCCAAGGCAGACATGCTTATGTCACTCTTTTGGATTATCAGTTATTGGTGTTGCAGCTGGCTAATCGCTTATCAGTTTAATCCATTACGACTCCCTTTTCTTGCATGGACAAGTTCCACGCCCCATGGACATGTAAACAAGGCTGTTGTTGACTATCTTTTGTGCTTATTTGATCCTATATATCATCAGGAGCCTACTATCCATGTAAGTGTCAAGGAGAATCTACTTGATCTCATAAACTGATCTTTGTTACCATCTATGTAGGCTTACTTGGTGTGATTATTGTTGCCTTGGTGGCATTTGACTATTCCCTGCCCCCATTCCCAATTATACGTAGATATCTTCCAATCATCTACTTGTTGAAATACAGCATGCTTTCAAATCGACACAGCAATCCATTAGATACACAATGATTGCAAAAAGGGATGAGCTTGAAATCAAAAAGTCCAGTCAAGTGAGCCACCCAGGTAGCCTAATAATGGGTCCACAAAGAATGGTATAGATTGGCTGAATCAAAACAACTACTGTATATCCAAGGTCCTGATAGACATATTTGGATTTTCCTCCTTTTCATCACATGGTCAACTTTCATTGTACATTCATAAGCTTGCATTATAAGCACAATGAGCAACATATAAAGAGCCACCCAACTCGAGCAGTAGTTCCAGTTATGATCATTCCAAAGTTTACGTGCATTTGGTCCTTGGTATTCTTTACGACAAAGGTCAATGTGGGGTGATGACTTTTTTGATACGTCAACAATAGATCTGGTACCTTTATTTCCCTCTTTGTGCCACTGAAAAGGCCTGGTTGTGCATTGTTCAGTAGACTAAAAGTACATAATGATGCCATAGACACAATATCCTCCTTCATTATCATTCAATGTATATATATCATCATTCATTGCAACCTTTATTCCACTTTATCACTTTCTACATCTATCTGTTCCAATGGCTTATCGTTGTGCCTGGCAATGTGCGAGTCAACAAGTGCATCAACTGACGCACCAGGGTAGATGCTTGTTGAAGTTCTTGGCTCAAGGAGGTATGTAGGAGAATCATATCATTTGTCATATCAAATGTGCTTCACTAACACTGTCATAATCTGAAAAGGATGGGAAAGATGGATTTTTCGTGAAGAGCCAGGAGAAGGCTGGCCGAATGGTGCATTTCGTTGTCTTTGTGGAGATTTTGCTTCTGCCAATCCTATTGCAGTCAAATACCATGCCAATTCATGTCTGAAAGCTGACAATGGAAGACCCCCGCCACGACGTTCTGCACGACTTATCGAACAAGCTGTAGCACGAGCTCAAGCTCAAGCGCAAGCTGAAGGTCCTCTTGTGCGTGAATTTAGAACTGAAGCACGGAGATTCAAACTAGCTGACCTACAACAAAATGTACAAGAACGAGATGCAGCATATAATGAAATGGATGCCTTGCTGGATATATTGGAAGCTAATAGAAAAGGCACTTTACAAGCTGTCGATGAAGTGGAGGGACTTCGTGAACCAATTACTACTGGAGTGGAATATGCACTTTGGCCATTGAAGATAACACCAAACCCACCAGTTCTTTTCAATGAGCGTCCAGATCGTGCAGTACAGCTAAGAGCTGTTTGGCAACAACTTCATGAAGCATGTGATAATATGGTGTGGATCGATACGCAGGCACAGCAACTTCCATTTGACGCAACGGGCAATCTTAATATACGATTTGAAGTGCAACGTGTTCCTAATGATCCTCTACCTACTATGATTGTTGACATGACACCGGTCAACACTAGTCTTGACAACATTGCCATATTGATGGATTCCGCTAATGTAGCTCCTCTTGGTCCCAACTCCACGATTGTGAATACCAGAGCTTTCCTTGAAGATCCACCCTTCCCAGGAGTCGCCCAACAACAAGCTGCCCAGCAACCTGAACAAGATGAAGATGAAGATGAAGATGAAGATGAAGATGAAAATGGAGAAGTTCCAGAATTTATATTAGCCATGGGGGAACCAATCGTGCCACCTGAAGTTGGGATCTTTGACCCTGTGTTTGATGAACCTGAAGAAGAAGATCTTGAAGAAGAAGATCTTGAAGAAGAAGAACCTGAAGAGTAATCGCAATGAATCTGCCCTTTATTACTAGTATCCAATATGTGTTTCTTTTTACAATAAAGCCATGCTGTGACCATATAAGTCTTTTTTGACCTTTAGTCTTATGTAGTAACATCTTTCATTCGCTTTGCTCAAAAGATATTATCAATTGCTGGTACAAATGGCTCTTGAAAGTTCTAGCAATAGCATTGACTATTTGTTCTTCAATGCATGTCTAGATCATTGATGACATGATAAAACACAAGTCTATACTAAAAGCAGATATTGCAAGACTCCCATGTTTAAGGAATGGAGCACGGAGCACTTGATATTTGTGACACCTGCACTATGCTTGTGTCACCCATCAGCATTTCCGCTCTGCATTAAGGTTTAGAGCAACACAAAAGGACAATGACAATTGCCAATGTGGTATTATTTCATTGACAAAAAAGCATGGCATGAGCATATGCTCACATCAATGAAAAATCTCATCATGTGATCCGGCTAACTCATGTGTAGGATGAAGCAATTGCCTGCATGCAGATATATTTACACTATGTACACTATCAATGTCGAATGAGGAGGAGTCATTTGGATTTGTGAGCTTAGTCTTATCATTGACGTGATAGTCATTGTATAGCTTATACTTCCAATGTTTGGATCACATTATAGAAAGACGAATGTGGAAAGAAGAGATTACCATCAAGGTCACATGTCTATCCCCAACACTTGATACATAACCAAACCCTTGCTATCCAATCATACTTAAAGAGTGTGATAAATCACATGTGACTTGATCCAGTATATTGGGTCAAAAGGGTCAAGGACGTTCTTTTTGCTAGTGAGTGAATGGCGTTTTCAACTGTGGAAATGTCCAAATATGCATGACTGAGAAAACTTTATTTGACTTCTATAGCTGGGCACGGATGCAAGATGCAAAAAGGAGATGAACAAAGAGTGATATGAAGAGAGAGAGCATCCTTTTTGCACGATGATAAAAGTGCGCGGCACTGGATAGAATGAGTATATATAAGAATGGGGGGACAAAAAGAAAAGAGGGGGAGATCATTTCTATGCTGCTTGTTGTGTATGATGCATGGATTGATTGTCTTGTTCGTTATGGATTGGTACTCACAGCACACCTATGACCAATAATATCAGCTATTGTTGCAGTCTATCTTGATTTCCACTTACATCCAAATGCGAGTCTTGTATAACTTGAACAAATCTCTAACCAGTTCTCGAAAATCGACACGTCTTTCTGCCACAAAGTAAAAGGTCAACTTGCGTTTGTCCCTAAACACAATGTTAACAAAGGCCTTTTCATGATGCTGATCCCTCTTTACCATTGATATTCTGCATCCACCACCTGCATGGGCATTTGTTTTTGTTTGATTTTGCTTTGGCACACAAGTAAGGCTTTGGCTTCATCTTGGCTCTTGCTCATCAAGACTGCAATCTCAGCTGATGTTGCAAGACGTAGTATTCGTTTGACATGGACATCGTTCTTTTTGTTACTGCTGCTACTAGTGTTGTTGTTTCCATCATCACCATTCTCTTGTTGTTGTTTGATCATAGCACTCAGTTGTGAACGACTAATACGATCCAAAGTCACTTTGCCAAGATCATGACCACGATCTGCTTCCACAATCACAAAATCATTCCTTGCTGGTGCTGTATCGCCTGTCATTGTAGTGTAATACATGTCGGATCGACCACGCTTGAATTCAACAACACAAAAGAGAGCATCCTCGCCAATATCGGATAAAAGTGAACCTTTACCCATATTCTCTGGTGGAAACTGAGTAGAAAGATCGTCCGGTGTCGGCACTGGTAAACAAGCAGCAGAGTTGTTATCATGTGTTCGTAATGCTTGCATGCCTTCCAATAGACTGTCAATGTTGGGTGTTGCTGCTGAAGAGTTTGTATGGCTTTGTGGTAAAGGAGTGGCAAGAGAGTGACGACGTTGACCAAGATATGCAAGTGCACTAGAAAGAACAAATCAATATGTGATAATGAGACTATATTTATGGATATACATACCTTGGATCTGTATTGGGTATGATGGGAGATTGTTGTAAACGACCTTCAGGCATAGGTGATAATGAAAATCGACGTAAACCAGCAAGACGTTCTCGATCACCATTTGATAAAAGAGAAGAAGAAGGTGCAGGTAAAGGAGAATAGACTGAAGGATGATAAGAAGGAGTTGGAGCAGCATGAGCTACTGATGATCGTCTTTGCGTAAATCTCATCCAAGAACGAGTATCTTCTGTTGTAGCATGAGAAGGATGCCAAATATTGAATGCTGCTGCTGAAGATTTAGATCTTGCACGTAATTGTGCTTGTGCCAACATTTCATCATCCATTGCTGCAGTCATCAAGAGTTCCTCATCTTCCATATCATCTTCTTCATGCATAGTTCCTAATTGTTGATGGGATGGAAATCTTGGATGTTGTTGTTGATGATGATGATGATATGTTGGTGGAATCTCATCTCGATCATTGGATGCATCCATTGAGAAAGACATGCTTCTGTACTCTCGAAAGTAAGGTTCAGTTGATACTTCTGGTAGCATGGGTACTGATGCAATATCAGGATAATCATTGGGAGTTGCAATAGAAGATCTTCTTCGATGATGATGATGATCAAATAAAGCTGTACCAGAACAAGTTGAAATGGAGGAAGAAGGAGTCGGTAGTGTCATTGTATTGGCCCATGGTGGTGCAGCAGCAGTAGATGCGGAGGTGCTTACTGCTGAGTTTCGTCTTACTGGTGGGAAAGCATAATCCTGTTGCAGCCAGCTCATCGATGTATGGTGGTGATCCGGTGTTGCTGTTGCCGCAGTTGTATTGTTGGATGTAAAGCCAATATTGTTTGATTGTTGCTGTTGTTGTTGAAGCATTCCACTAGCTGCTGTTGTTGTTACTCCTTGTCTTGGTGGACTACCTACAGCTTTCCAGTCCGAGTGTGTCGATGTACCAGATGACGACGACTGCACATTGTCTCTTGTCGTCGGTATTGTCTATAGGGTCAATGGAGTTAAATAAATAGACTATCTATTCCCATCTCTTACTTACATTGGCTGGATGGATAGAATGGGTCTTTTGAGTGATCATTATCCGATCGAGTGGACAAACAAGGTTGTTCTAGAGTTGTTTCCAGATAGAGAGTGCCAAGGAGAAAGACAGAAAAAAGAGAAAGAGAAAGAAAGAGAGCTGATAGAGAAAATGGTTTTGTCTGTGTCAATAAAGTCGTCAAGTACACAAAGAAAGTAGTAGTAGTAAAGTGGGGTGAGAAGAAAGAAAAGGTGTGGGCGCAATCAATGTGTGGTGAGCATGAATCGCCTGCTTAACAAGCATGTCACGCGCTACTACTCAACTCCTTCTTGACGCTTGTCCAGGTTTCATATTATACAATGTCAGATAGCCCCCTCGACATTAACACTGCCGGCACTGCTGCTACTATCGTTTCAGAGTCAAAGCTTCATAAACGGTTTGTCTTTATGCAATCTCTCTTTTGTCCAGTTGCTTCTTACTCATCTCGTGCCATTAGCTATATTTCAGTGTGGAACCGAACAACACGCTTTGCCGACGGTAGAGAGATAGACTGGGACGTAGTGGGTCATGATACACCTTATCCAACCTTTGTTACTGTATTCACTTTTGATTCCATCAAGGTATTAAGCTTATCCAATCATTGTCATAAACATGCTTATCATTTCATATTAGAAAACAACCTGTATTCTTAAGGAATATGCACAAGGCACAAACGAAGTGGTACAACATTATCTACTAGCGTAACACCATATGCTGATCATTCATCCCATCTCCTTGTCCAGAAATATACATGTGTTGCTGGCTCGTACGACAGAAGAAAACATAACAGGTAGTGGTGATAACATCAATAAGCATACATTGATTTGTGTTTCTAGTCCTTTGGAATCAGCTGAACATGAGCTATCTGAAGAAGCAAGACTGAAAGGTGGCCGTTGGATCTGTTTACTACCAGAAGACCAACCAGATGGTATCAGTGAGCTCAAATGGGGAGTCAACCGATTTGTACCCTACCTTTGCCTTGATCCCGAAGATGATCCCGAACCTCGTGCTCGTGATAATGAAGAATGCATGCAGGTTATCAAGGATGTTTCCATTGCCGACTTGAAAAAGTTTATTACACTTGGTCAAGCCATGCTTCCCACTGTTCAAACCGCGTGGATGGCTCTCGAATATCTGGCTACTCATGGCATGCTCAACTAAAGATGTCCGATGGTTTGGTCAACTTTACTAGCTTCTCTAGACGTTCATGCTCCTATGATAGACATAGAATAAATCAATACCAGCTATTGTACATGACATGATTGTTATTTACCTTTTTCAGCTTATTGAGATCACTTTGCATCTTCAGTACAGATGGCTTATTCTCTTGTTTCTTGTTCAAGCTCTTCATGTACGTATCCAAATCTTGTTCTTCTTCTTCCTTGGTTGCCTTGTCTTGTTCCTTCTTGGCAGCATCTATTTCTCATACATGTTTATAAATCCATCATAATACATCCCATTCTTCTTCATACCTTCTTGTTTCCTTTGTTCAATCTCTTTTTCCAATGCATCAATTTGCTTCTGTGATTGCTTTGCACGCTCCACAAGCTCATCATGAGTCTCTGCCTTTTCCACCTTTTGCACTTTCTTCTTCTTGCGTGCTAAAGAGTAGCATGTTAATCACAGATTGATACCATATCCATCATCCAGCTTACCAGTACGATCATAAAATCCTTCTTCATCACTATCATCACCAAACATGATCTCTAGTTCTTCTCGTCTTCTCTCTAAAAGATCCCAATGAATACATCATGCATTGTATATCCAATACTGACACTTACTTGCTTCTTCAGCCATCATCTTTTCTTGTGCAATGTTGACCAAATCAGCATCAGCAGACTTCTTTCCTTTTCCACCACTCTCTTCATCTTCATCTTGATCAGGTTCTTCAATAGCATCTTCACGAAAGCCCCTACATTCATCACCATGAATAACTTGTTGATACACTATCCAAATATCGTTACTTACCAAGTAGCACCTTCATCCTCTTCCTGATCACGAGGTGCCAATGATTGTACACTGATAGCGCGCTTGGCTTGTTTTCTTACATGCTCTTCTTCCAAATCTTCATCCAACTCCTTGTCGGTTTCAAAGATACAAATGCGCGTGCTTTCACCAAATCGAAGCTGGTCACCTGGACGTAATGGCAAATGAATACGCGGAGGGATACGTTGTTTGTTGAGACGCGTCCCATGAGCGCTGTCCATGTCATAGATAAAAGCATTGCCGTCATGATTGAATTGTAACACTGCATGATAACGTGATATGCTCTAATCGATCCTGTAAGAAAAAGAGACAGATATACACAGCTAGTACGATCGACACTTACAGGGTGCTCCATTTGAATGTCACATAAAGGCAATCGACCTATAGAAACCAGTAAGCAAACTTGTCCCATGGCTCACCACTTTTACTTTACCAATCGTGATAACGTCTTTCTTTGGTCCTTGGATCTTTTCAATACTGATGCCTCCTTTAAGTATTTCAAAGCCATAATCGTGTGAAGCAACGGCACCCCACTGTGGTTTCTCATATGCAAGTGGTGGAGCTTGTGGTGGTTCAGCACTCGTAGTCGTAGTGGTGGTAGTTGTAGTGGTGGTAGGTGAGCTGTGTACAGGAACAGTCGTATCTGCGCTAGATTCTTCAGCCGTACTGGTTGCCGGGCGAGCAGGTTTCCTTGGTGCAGGAACAGCAAAGTTGTCGTTGTCTGACATATGTGTGAGAAAGAGAAACAACGTCCTGCAAGTTCTTCCAGAAGCTCCCTAAATTCCACACGTGACATTGCATTTTTTTACACGAAAGTAGCATCTAGCAATAAAGAAACGTACATTCATCACAAGAACAACTTGAAATATATCATACATATGCAATTCCTTCGATACACTGATCATCCCACTTTTGGATACACTTGTCATATAGTTGTTTGATCCACAGCCAGTTTTTGCACCTTCTATCATCTATCCAATATTACATCACCATCCTTGCCATTAGAAAGATCCTACAAAGCAATTTCTTATCTTATGTAGACAATAGAGTCCTATGTGTTTCTTCATTGATATATGTGTTCTTGTATAAACTAATCTACTATAGTAACTCCTCCAACACACGTTCATCGACAAAAGAGCTCCCTGACTTGTGTATCTTTCCTTGATGTCAATGATCCCCATCAAAGCCATCCACAGCCCTATCCAGCCTATCTTGAAACAGTTACAGTTGAATAAACTGATCCAGCATCCAATTCAATCCATCTTACCTTGTATATCCATGTTTTTACCACTACTATGATCCCAAAAAGAGTTCCAGAGTCTTAAAAAGTCAGGATTCCATGCCCTGGATCAAAGAGAATGATTCCAGTATAACACCTTTTCCTGCTCTCTTCATACCAATAGATTTCATATGCCTTCTGCACCTGAACATGATGCCATTGTCATACTTGTTTGGATCGAAAACATGTATCAAAGGTCCTACCACGACAAGTCTGCTCTGAAGAAGAAATGACGAGATGAGTATCCAGCGTAAGCAACATGACGACATCACATACATCACATTTGTAACAAGCATTTATCTCGCACATGCTGTACATGTAGTATGCTGTATTCTAGTCTGTCCAATCCATTTTCCTGATGCGTGTGGTACGTGAAAAACGTTGCTGGAAACTGAAGACAAGATAGTGTCAAACCGAACCGACAAAAAGCTAAACGAGCAAGGTATTTATGTAGTCAAACACAAGCTCAATCGTCAATGGGATAGTTCTGCTGCAACATTGAGCTTCATTTGTACCTGTTGTACCAAACGTGGAGTGACATGACAACGAAAAAGAAGAACACGTTTCACTTGGCTACTACAAACATCACCAAACATCCCCTACCTATAAGCCATATCAACACTACAATAAAAGCATCTTCTTTCTAACATACCTTGTTTGCATGGCGTGAATGGAGTCTGGTATGGGGTAAATAGAGTCAAGAGACACGTTTCTCCAAGTTGCGGAGACATCCTCTCGTGGATGATTTTCCCATTGGTTTAGCTTTTTGTTAGACTATGGCTCACCAACACTCGCCATATTGGACTAAAACTATTTTATCACTTCTTGTTCATCAAATGATACAAGGTTGGACTAGAGCGCTCACGAACCAGGCATAGAGCGCTCTGTGTCGTTCAATTACACAAGTACACTTGGTCCGTGCACTTTATATACTTTATAAAGTAAGGTGCAGCTGTCTCCGCTTCAATGTTGTGTCTTACCATGCAGAACCAAGACTACATTTCATCTTCTCCTCCAAAAAGTATCCTTTACACACTAAAAGAAGCATACTTTTGCTAACAACTACATGTTATCGCTGGGTATGCCAATAAAGGAAGTCCCCAGACCATTCACATGATTCCCAAAATCTGGGTCCCACCAATCAATGACAGCGGAATTGCAGTGAAAAAGTTATAAAAGGAGGCCTTTCCCCAGGTCATTTTCTGTTTTTCTTTTCTCTTTAAGAAAATGATAGACACTGGATGATAGGGTGCCATTAGAGTGATGTGGGATCACTTTTTTGATATGCTATTCATCTAAAAATTAAGTAGTTGGTCTTCCCAGGATCAGCTCCCCAGGCCAGATTTAGTGCACCTGGCAGTGGGAGGGGATGAAGTTGGCAACCTTCGCGATGGTCATCCCTGTGAGTACATTAGTTCTTTTTGAGCTTATGGAAACCAATTGCCAACCTTAATTTTATCTTTCAAAAGCAAATGATAATCTTTTTGAATGAGATTCTTGATTGGACTTATGACACCTTGTCTTTATTTGGTAAAAGCAAATGATAAAATCTTTTAAAACTGGCTTGAATGAAAGAGAAAAGCTGTGCAGCTGTCAAAATGTCATTGTCATTGTATTGAGATACATGTAAGAGAATATGCTTGTAGTTTATGAACTCGATTCTTCCCATCCCTTCTCAAATAGCTACCTCTCCCATATTCCATCCTTTTACAACAAGTTATAATCTTAAAGGATAGGGAAAGGTCATACGATGAATGTTATACGTGTATGTATTTGGGATCAGGAAATTGGGTGCTGGAGAATAGTGTACAGTGCCAGACAGCAAGAGTAGGTAATTCCAGTCATATTGCTGATGCTTGTTTCACTCCCCTTCTTTCTCCCTTGTTGCATTCTCAAGTTCCTTTGCCGATTGACACTACGATCTTGACTTGTAGTTGCAGCATGAGTGAAGAAAAGCGCTGGATCTCTTGCGGACACCAGATCGCCACTACAGACAACGAGAGCATGTATCAGACATACACCAGCATATAGCAAGCTCACTCTACTCAAACGACTCTCTGGATATGGATTGTTGGCTTGACAACGCAATGGCTATTGGGATATCTTTATCACACCTTCTCAGCAACCGTGGATGGCCGTTATGAGTTGTTGACTTCAATGTCACTACCAGTGGCAACGACAGAGCATCATCTAATGATTGGATCGTGGTTCCTTCAAGCCCTTACATCACCTGGTACCAATCAGCACTATTTTCATTTTCATGTGATGCTGCAAGATGCTATGTCGATGATTCTGACCTTGATATCTCCTTGAATTTCAATGTATTTCTAGTCGCTACTGTTGAAGGAGCAACATTATACCGCTTGACCAAGAACATTAGGTGCCATCGAGAATATCAAGGAATCGGGAACATAGACAAAGTGAGAATCAGTCAGCATCAAGCTCGTATTTATTCTCCAGGTGGCACATCCAGTCAATATGAGCAGTGCTATAGTGTTGATCTTTTCCAACTACCAGCGACTTTTGGATGTGTTTAAAGATGACTTCAACAACCAACCTGGTATGGCTGGCTATGTAGCAGTAGTGGATGATGTGAACAGTAAGGAAGAGTGATCTATATTGGGCTGGATCAAGTGTTGCAACAATGGTTAACGATGATGGATGCTTCCATGTCAGTTCCACCTGTCGCTATTGCAGTACAAGAGATCTTTTTCATTCTATCAGCTTCTTTGTTTGCGAATTGATGCCACATACAACATCTGGCATTATCCCATGCTCATGTAATGGCATGCATACAAGCTCAGTCATCCCTCCAGCTACTGGTGATCCATCAACTACATGCGCATTGACATCAGATGATTTCCAATTTGGCTCAAGATGTAATATACTGATAGAAAAGACTTTAACGTAACAATGCATGGAATAAAGCTTGGTAATGGCATTTATAGCTTGCTTGCTTATCGCTTCACCTAATATCGAATAATGAGCATAAGGCATGAGACACATTGCTCGCCCATTGTCCTTATTAGCCAAAAAAGGTTTAGTTTGTCGTCATTGATCGATCATCGCTTTTCATAGCTGACATGTCAGCTTATAATACACCCCGGCTTCATTCTTTGACAAGAGTTACTTTAAGCATCACTAATCAGCTTGCTGTAACAATGACATTTTGTTTGCCTATAAAGTTGGCAACATGCTTTATTATTGCTGTAGCCTATCATTGTCTACTTTATCACCCGATCCCAAGCATCCGCTCTCATTAACCAAAACAAGCTCTGTACATTTTCTTTTTTTGGATATTCAAGCAATGGCAAATACCACTTTGCATACATCATCACATTCATTATGAAACGAATCATCCATATGCCACGTATTGTCGACTTTGCAAGAGTCAGGGTTTATGAATACTTGATTGAAAGCATTGGTATTAGGTTGAAGCACATTATATACCATTCATGATAATCCAGGTTTCATTCATTGCATGGTTCCCCTTTGTGTGACGAAATCGGGCAGGATCACCATGTATGGCATGTTCAATCTTGGTTAGCAGGACTCCGAAGCTGGGGATTGGTTAATGCTATCCACCATGAATGGGGCTAATGCCAAATTGATAGATGTTGTGTAGACACGAGATAGAACCAAAGAGGCGTGAGAGCATAATCCAGACTTGTAATGAATAAAAAAGATTATGACTCATTCATCTACTTGTCATAATACTGCTACTGCTGCTGTTGCTGTTGCTGCTAATATTAAGGAATCTCAGTGCATTCATTATACATCATTCATGTTCCAATGCAGTTCTCTTTATAAAGTATGCAAGAACAAAGCTAGAGCTAAATGACGTCTAGATCCATGTTATTGAACCAATATGGTTTGGTAGCACGCAGGCTTCATAAGCGTACTTTGTAGGCGAGTCACTTGCAACCCGACTGGTTCTTGTTCAATATCACTTTCCTCCTTCTACTCCTCCTCCAGTCCATGGACCGATTACCAGACGAACTACTACTACGTGTATTCTCCTTATTAGCAGACGAGACATGGGCATTGATACAATTGGAACTTGTTTGCCGACGATTCCACAGGTGCAGTTGCGTTCTGAACAGTGGGGGGAAATAAGCGACTAGAGACTAATTGTCGAGTGTTATATGGCTTTCAGAATTGGACAAGACCCTTCTCTTTGGTACACGTTATTCCAGCGTAGATATCCTTCTTGGGGGCGCAGCATTGCCTTCAGTGTACGCTCACATCCGTTGATTGATTGGAGAGACTTTGTCAAGCATATTGCCCAGCAGAATAGACGAGCCAAGTCTTTTTCACTCGAGTTTGTACCCGATGAAACTAGTGTGGAGCACACCAGAGCAGCAGCAACAGCAGCAGCACGACAGCACAAAGTTCCGCAGAAACGTAAACTTGCAACACAAAGTACGCAAGAGCAACAACAGGACAATCGAAAGCGATCCATAGTGCCATCTTCTTCATCTTCTTCCTCCTCTTCTTCTTCATCCGCCATCATCAATAATGCTATCACTATCCCATCTTCACCAACGACTCCATCAACATCATCATCAGCATCATCATCATCAAGTATACCATCCATTCATATCCCTGTGGAAGGATTGGATCCACCACTACGACCATGGTTGGAATCATCCAATCCAACTATGCAGATGTTTCAAGATGCAGCACATCATTATCCACCACCATTTCGGATACAGGATCCACTCGTTGTTGATATTGATCGTGTGACAAAAACGGGTGTTGTGGCAACTGGTAAACACCGAAGAGAGCGAATCGTCCATAGTTACCAAGGGCAACGTTCTGAACACAAGATTCTATTCTGGGAATATCCATCTTGGAGACTTATTCGAGAATTCGACCTTAGTTTTGCACCAGCAGACACATCTTGCCAGATCACTGGTATTCAGACTATTCGCATGAATCCTTCTTCATCATCCACCAATGGCAAAGTACGACTATTCTCATTAGCTGTTGGACAGCAACTCTTTCTGAACAACAATCAGGATGATATGGACAATGATGATCGAGTGGACTTGTGGCAGACAGTATTGATTTATCGATTGTTTGATAATGGTGCAACGCAGTGCGTGGCACATGTACATATGAATGGCCAATTGCTTGGACGTGATGTATTTTTCTTTTCAGAAGCATCTTGGGGAAGATCAAGTGATGGAAGTGATGAGGATTATGCTCGACAAGCAGCTCCCCAAGAGAATGTGAGCGAATGGATGAAGATTGTAGCACCTGAACACAGTCATTTCGATCCATTACACACAGTATTTATGCTTGCGACTGGTCCTGATTTTCCACGTGTCTCTGGTTGTGGACGTCTTGTCAAGTTTGATATTCGTGGTGAGCGTGATATTTTGGATCCTGCTACTGAACCTGTCATTTGGGACACACATGAACGACGTTTTCGACCTTTATATGCAACCAATCGTAGTCATGTTGTTGGAAGTATCAATCATCGTTTTGGCCATGTCAGAAGCAGCGCTGGTGCATTCAGTTACACTTCATCAGAATCAACACCATCATCAGATATTCCACCTGCAGCTGTCATTGCACGTATTACGATGGGTAGAAAAATCAGTTGCATGATTCATTTTCGACATCCTCCTCAGCTCAATCATCTTATTTGTACTGGAAGTTATGTCAGTGATCAGCTCACACTTTTTGATTGGAGATTTGGCATCAAAGTTGGTGTTTTACCATGGAAAGCTCCTTCGCAACAACAACAGAATGACAATACAGAGAACAATCCAGCTGTGGATAATCAGGAACCAAGACAACAACAACGACATCCAGCACAACAATTAGCACAACAGCAACTACAACTAGCACAACTACAACACCAACCTATCAACCATTTACAACCACCAGATGATCCTCAAGATTTTGCATTTCGAGATATGGTGATGCATCAACAGATGATGTTGTTGAATGCAGAAGAAGATGATATTGAGGATATGGAAGATGAAGATCAGTCAGTAGTACAACCTTGGGGATTATCAGCTACCATGGTTTTGCCATCCCATTGGTCTTATGAGGAATATCCCATAGCACATGAAGATTTTGCAAAGCGTGGATTACGGCTGATTGCAGTGGGTGACAATCGTAACGATAAATTGGAGATCAAAGTGTGGGACATTTCTTATCTTTTACGAGTCGATTGGCGTCCTTTGGATATGGAAGACATCAACAATGACATTGATTTATCTGGACAAGATCATTCGCGAGACTTTTTCTGGTGGAAGCAGGGAACACCACGATTGAAAAGACTTGCTTTTCGTATGACACAAGAACCAGAACCTTTGTTATTGATGGGTCGAACTGGTGTACAGAGATTGGCAGAGCAGAATGATGATCAACAACCTACGCCAATCCAGCTTCCTTATATGCCTCCCAAGGATACTGATCCCATGATTATTGCCCATGTATTTGACAAGGCAGATACCATTGATATGCCAGTACGATACACAGCATACAATGTGTTACGGACTTCTTTATTCCTGTTGACAGAAGAAGGCAAGATTACAGTCGTGGATATTGAAACAGGTGATTTGATTGGTACTGTGGAAAATGTGGCAGCAACACCTGGTACAATGGGCCATACACGACAAATACGTGGTATCGATGTCAATGTTGTAGGCAATGATGAGATTGTAGTGACAAGTAGGCAAGGTTTATTACGTGGAACAATGATATAGAATGATCCCTATCCTCATATCCCCCTTTTATATTATCTTTTGTACATTTGTTTATCAATAGTATGTACATTTTTGACGACTATTTACATATTTATATGACTTGTTCTTCTTCCATGGATGTGTTGTTTCCCTTGGATCGTTTGACACTATCAACATCATTGACTTGAATCTTTCGCTTGATTGATTGAGCATCATTTTCTTCTTCAGCGTCGAATAAATCCTCATCCTCAGTCAATACATTGTCATTGTATTGTTTGCCATCCTTGTTTTCAAAGTGAACGCTCCTTTGTTGTACTAGATTGGTCCCTTTGGGTATCTCGAGCTCCACATGATCGAAATCGACAATCATTTTGCGACATCCACTGAAGCCTGGCATGTGCTTAGGAGGCTGAATCGTGATTCCTTGAACCACAGGCTTGGTGAATTCTTCAACAATCATAGAAAGCCAATGATCAACAGCATTTGTCATTCCATCCACTAGTGTTTCCACCTTGTGACGATAGGCGAGCTCAGTCTTGAGAGTCCTTGGATGCAAGTTGTCCATAAATTTGCCCAGTATCTGCTCACGAAGATCATCCTTGCTCCAACCAGTCAAGGTACTACCTTGCTCAACAATCTTCCTTGGCCAGTAGGTAGTCTATAAGGTGCATGAATAAAAGAGTAATCATTGGCATATGTTATCAATTACCTTGTTGAGACAAGTATCAGATGCTCCACCCATATTTCGAGGATCCGATTCAGGTGGCATGTAATACACCAGCTCGTCCACTTTTGGCTTTTCTCTTGTTTCTGGAAAGGCGCATCCTCCATCACATCCTGCTATGCAGTTGCTGCATACCCAGACCATATTGAGCTTTCGGTTTGATCCAAGCAACTTGCATGGTTTGTGTCCAAAGATATCCACAATGTCCAATTGTTCCTCGTTGTACAGTTCCTCAAGTGTTGCTACTTTGTGACAGTGTCCACAAGAAAAGTAATTGGAGAAGATCTTATAGAGTCAAGTCAATAATCTATAACCTTGTATTCAAGATGTATGCTTACCTTGTTTCTTTGGCGATACTTTTCCAGTCGACGACATAATGTGGCGAGATTATACTGTTTGCCATCAAAATGGAAACTAGCAAGATACATATCATGAATGCTCAATTCTAAAGACAATAAAGAGTAACAACTTACCTTCCATCCTTTTTCAGTCTACATGGTATACGTTTGAAATCCTTGAACTTGTTGTTGACAGTGTTGATAAAGTCAGTGTACACCTTGACGAGTTGTTCAAAGGGAATAATGCCTTGAGCCATGACAAGCTGATCCACATGAGTACAACTCCGACCCTGACTATAGCATGCCATGCAAATGTCGTAGTTGCATGATGAACAATGATAGTAACGATAAAAGATATCAGCATGGCAGAAATCACAGATGCCTTCAAACATGTCGTCTAGAATCTTCATATCACAATAAATATTCTTGTCGTCAACATCTTCTGACGGGATAGGCTTGATGGCTTCAGGTAAAAGAATGTCGTAATAAAAGAGATCAGCGAGAATACGGCATTCTTCATATTCAGCAAGTGTGTTTCTCTTTGCATGTGTAAGCATAGGTGGTCTTCCTTTGCTGATATACGTGTTCTGTATGATGGTATCATTGGTGGTCATCGTTGGATTGAAATCTGGTGATCGAGGAACTGTTGTGACAGCATTGACATCATCATCCATGGAAGGTACTTGATGGCTAGTGTCATTGTCTTTTCAAGAATAAGTGTATTGCATGTGATTAGAAAGCGATAGTCATGTTACCTTTGTCTATCAATGAAAGGATAGTACGATACACCATTGCTTTACAGCGATATACTTCGGGTCGAATCAATTGCTGGTATATGGGAAGTTGTTTCTGAACAGCCATCTGCAATGATCTTGGTGTGGCACGATTCCAGGCAACCTTGATAGAAGTGTTGATATTGCGTACTTGATGATAGCACATGCTTGGTACAAGAACCAGGTCACCAGGGCGTTGTAAGATCACGTGTGTTTTGATCTGTTCTTGATGAATGCGAGTACGAGCTAGCCATGCACGATCAGTCTCCACAAAAGTAGATGATGTTGCATCTATGCCATGCTTTGACTTGCGTTTGTGAATGGCTTGAAGAAGCTTTGGACGCTCATCATTGGTAATCAGGTACCACTCTGAAAAGGCATTGTCATCACCATAAATCATCAAATTGTGACCCAATGTAGCGCATATATCACGATGGATTGCTGTGCCTGTGCCGTCACTGCCAACATAGCACATTAGATTCTCAGCGCGCAAGTGCTTGGGCATATGAACAAAGAGATCTGTTGTATCAAGTGGTAAAATGTCGCTTGGTAGGATGGATTGAAGCTTTTGTTGAATAACAGCTGGACAGTCAAGATCCTTTCCATATCGAGCAAAAGGTTCCTTGATCTCGTCGTTGTCGTCTTCTTGTTGGTCATTGTCTGGCAGCTCGTTGACATTGCGTTGTTGAAGTCCACTGAGAAACTCGTCGGTTGACATTGACTCGGTGTACCTGTGTGTCATATGGTACACTTGAACTGCTATGGATGGTTCCATATTAGCCATTGTTCACAAGATTGGTCACTGATACTCACTATCTTGATATAACTTTAGGAAACAGTTCAAATGGAACAAGTCGCGATCCCATGAAGGCAGCGTGTTGAAATCGCCAATAACCAGTGGGTTGCCGTTGACTTCTACCTGGTCATGGATATATTCTCCTAGCTGCTTGAGATCGATATGCGAATCCTGGTCCTTAAAGTCGTTGATACTCTTTCTTATGGCTTCGTGGAAGAACTTTGGAAGATCCTTTGTACTCTCGAAGACAGTGAATTTTGGCATCAAGTAGTTCAAGAAGTCAATCAAATCTCCAATGTGCTTTTTTAACGCGTCCGATTGTTACTCCTCCAACCCCCCTTTTTGATTGATTGTTGTCATTGGTATTGATTCTTCCTATTAAACCTTTTCACTTTGTCGTATTATAACATGGTATCCATTTGCGTAAAAGCATCTGTTTGGAATGTTGCCACTCTAACCAAGAAGATCCCATCATATTGTCTTATAGAAATAAAGATACTAGAAGTTTTTTCTTTTTAATAAGCTACCTACTACATCCAATAATGAGGAAAAGGAAGATGGAAGAGGAAGAAGGATGAGGATGAAAGGAGGTGAGATAAGGGCAAGTGTGATAGATTACATTCGTTGCATTGCTGCAGCACGACGAGCAGCACGAATGAGTGGAGCTAAAGATGGAAGGGGATCTGCGAGTTCTAAGAAACGATGACGGGCCATCTCGGCTGCAGAAGGCCGGGTATCAACATCAACAGCAAGACACTTGTCCAAAAAGTCACGAAAGACAGGCTGAATGAATTCTGGTTCTTGTAATTGGGGTGTACCATTGTTTGCAATGAGATACAATGCACGTAGTGGATTCTCATTCAAATAGGGTGGTTCTCCTTCAATCATCTCGATCGTCATGATACCCAGACTCCAAACATCCACTTTGGGACCATACTCTTTGCGTGTCACAACTTCAGGTGCCATCTACATGTATTCAAATCATAGATCAATCAGTCATACACATATCAAGATCCTCTTCTTTCAAGACTTACCCAATAAGGTGTACCAACCATCGTAGTCCGTTTTGATTGCATATCATTCAGTTGTGCGCAAAAACCAAAGTCGGCTATAAAGAATAATGTCAGCACTCTTTTCATGCATAGGACAATAGCGTAACACTTACTCAACTTGATGTCGCCGTTCAAACTTAAAAGCACATTGTCACTCTTGATATCACGATGAATGACACCATTTGCATGCAAATGACAGAGACCTGCCAAGACTTCTTTGCACACCGCTGCAATTTGGCCTTCAATCATCATGTTGTGTGTCACCACATCCGTCAAGCTACCACCTTCCATATATTCCATAATGACCCAAAGATCGCCACGCCAAAGATACGAATCGATAAAGTTGACAATGTTCTTGTGTCGAGATTCTTTCATGACCAGGATTTCATTGATGATAAGCTCCTTTTTGGGTTGTTGTTCGAGATTCATTTGCTTGATGGCAACTGGCAAATCACGTCCTTCTGAATATGCAGTGTAGACACCACCTGAAGCACTATACAAAAAAGTCAACAAGGTTACGTACCACAAGAAATGACACTTACCCTTGTCCAATCTTGGTCATATTACGATAGATCTTGCTTGGATTATCCTCAATGCAAATTGTGCGAAGCTTGGCAATCACTTCAGCATCTTTCATACCAGTACTCTTTTTCTCTTTAGGTCGTTGTCGTACAGTGCCTGGTGATCCAGCCAAAGGACCATGTTGTTGATGTTGTGGTTCATTTTCATGTCGTCGATGTTTAGTGCTCAACTTGTGTTTGATATCATAATCACGTGCTGGATGAGGAGATTTGTTGACAGATGGTGATGGTGGATGTTGTTGAGATCGACCTTCAGCTAAAAAGCGATCAACAGAACTGGATCCTGGTTGTTGTTCAGTAGATTTGATAGGTTGTTGTAATTGTTGTGGCGGAGGAGGAGGAGAACGAGGTGGTTGATCAAACGTAGGTGATGATGGTTGTTGATAAGAAGCAATAGGTGATGAAGGAGGTGATACACGTTCATTTGGAGTGGCGTAATTAGGAAGAGGAGACGAAGACGACACGGTATGTAAATGACTGGCAGTATGAGCTCTTTCCATCTTGTGATACACTGAATCATCATGGTTTCTTGTTTCTTGATAGAATCCAATAGCATCCAACACAGCCTATAAGAAGAATGATAATGAGATACACGTGCTATAAAAGCTTATTTTCAATATACCTGAGGATTTTGGTATTGTTCCTTTTTAGAAATGCCACTCTGTTTCAGTAGTACTTGCCACTCGTATGGTAACCCAGTAAATTCACCCGTAGTAGGATCAAAGCCGACATGAGTGACGTGCTTAGCGTTGTATGGACCAGAAATCTCCATTTCCTTCTCCTGTTTACTTGCAGCATTATCCTTGTTGAGGAGATCTATAAAACGCGGTACAATACACTTAATATCCAGCCAACCAATCGCATGCATGAAATACTCCACCACTTACTGAAACTGCCAACCATTTTTCCAAACACGCCCTTGAATGTAGTGCGATCACGCGCTTTACCAAACATGCCGTTGGATAAATCCTTTGAATCATCTCCAGAATCATCTGTTGTTTCACTGATCTGACTACTTGACATGATATTCTGCTGTTGTTGTTGCTGTGATTGATCAAGTGTTGATTTGTTCATGATAGGTGAACTAGAAGAAGCAGGAGGAGGTGGAGAACGATGTCGTCTACTGACAGATGATGATGATGATGATAACTTTGTCGAAGATGAAGAAGTCATTTGAGACTTTGATCTTTTGATAGGTTGAATCGCATCAATGCCGGTATTTTCTTGAGATCGACTTAGTTGAGAAGGAGGAGATCTTGACTGCAAGGAAAACTTGCGTGGAGCTGCTATAACAATATCATGAGAGACATGTTCCATCAACCAACAAGAGATATAGAATAAACACCTGAACGTTTCTCGGTGAATTCTTGTGAACTAGTCGCTGTGTTTGTGTCCTGATTGCGAATATGAAGTCGCTGCAGATGACCAGAAAGGGATCTGTGTAAACTCGAGGTGGACTTGCTGGTGCTGTTGGGTGAAGACATTGCAGGATGGAAGACAAGTTGCTTGCCAAAAGAAAAACTGCTGCTAATGGACTAAAGCAGAGAAGTGGAACAGATGGCTTATAGTGTTGCAAAGGTGTTGCTGAATGCTCAAGCACGATGGGACGAGTAGATGATGTTATCTTGCAACCTGCTACTTTGACAATTCGCCGAAAGTGGACTTGACTGGAACAAAGAGGACAACTTTAAGCGCCAGAGGTGAGATTTCAGGCAAGGGATTGGCAGTGATAGACGACCGACACTGGCAGATCAAGTCCGACTCGCATATAAGCAACTTTACCTTTTCCACACACACATACACATGCACGCCTAGTAACATGAACGCTATTCTTCCATCATCATGACAACATGAAATGAATAAAGGATAATATGATCACCATGGTGATTCTCTTTCTTGTCCCATTTGACAGCTGGCAACTTGGATCATAAAGAGGACTTGATCTATCTGCATGGGATGATACTACTAGTAAACAATGAGCTATTGATTCATTGTTTTTGAACAAGATACTTTCATTCATGACAATGGGCTCTTCTCTTTGTGTATTCATTGTTTACTGGCAAATGACAATTGTAATCCAGCTGGCTGTGATGCTTTTCGGCTGTTCTCTTCCGATTGCCACCCTATAAAGAAATCGAGTTTAAGTTGTCCTGATACTCCACACCCTTTCTTTCATGTCTGTCCCAATCGCTCGTCGTCAGCTCATTCGCACTTGTGCTAGGTATGACAACATGCCAAGATGGCTGTCCTTGTTGCTCATCGTACACTATTATCATACAGGGCGACACCTTTGCCAACAGCCAACTATCGCAACGCAGCAGGTACCAGTGCGATCGCCTTTTCCTTGCGATCTAGAGCTTTTACCCAGCCATACTCTCCACTTGTATTGCAAAGGTACGTGTATATAAATAGTTTTAGTTGTCAAGAAAAGCAGGCTGTAAACATGTTTTCATATTGTAGATCCTTCACTGTGAGCTCTTATCGCTTATCCAATGGATCATCATCATCACCTTCAACCACTGAGCAAATCCAAGCCAAGCCCAAAGGACGTATAGCACAGCTTTATGAGAAATCAAAGGCATTGATTGGATTCTACAAGGATGGTCTTAAACTGTTATGGGCAAATCAAAAGGAAGCAAAGGCTTTGAAGCGACAAGTAGAGGAACAAGGATATACATTGAATCGTGCCGAATTCCAGTTGGTAGGTTTACATAATACAACTTGGTTTGTGCAGTAATGGACTGATGTATGAATAGATCCATAGATCTCAAAAGGATATGCTCAAGCTCATCCCATTTGGATTGATTTTCCTTATCTTGCCTGAATCTGTAAGTGTTTACCCAGTCTTGTGCATGGGATGAGCTTCTTTATTAATATCTAGGTAGATTCCTCTCTGGGTCATTTTCGTTCCTAGCATTATACCAAGTACATGCTTGCAAGAAACTCAAATCGTAAGTTCTTCTTATTACTACAAGTTCCTTTATCTCACTCTATTCTAAAATAGGCTAAGCAACGCAAGAAGCTGGATGATGCACGTCAAATCATGTCCAAGAATGTCCTTGTTCAATCTGAAAAGATCCCTGGTGTAAGTACTCATCAAAGATGTTGGAACTGACAACAGTGTCAATAACGATGATGATCATTGATAGCTTTCAGTGCAAGATTTCTTGAAGCCACGAAGTTTTGAAAAGTTTGCCAAGCACTACAATTACGACTTCGAGTTGTCCCAGATCCACAAAAGGAACCTTTCAGCTTACTGCAAGTGAGTGAAATGACCAATGTCGTCAAATGACTCGGTGGAATCTAACACAGAATATATAGATTTATGGGTCTTCGTGGATGGGGCACCAAATCAATGCTTGAACAACGTTTGACTGCACATATGGATTATCTTTTGAAGGATGACAAGGTAAGCATAAAGGAAGCAGAATACAAGATTCAATGAGCTAAAGGACAATTGCCTATGCAGCTGATTGCTCAAGAAGGTATTGAATCTCTTTCGTTATCAGAATTGCAACAAGCCGTGGAGGAACGTGGAATGTAAGTGTGACGATATTAGGCAAGGTACATTTTATCTAATACGACATCTTTTAGGAGATCCATTGATACAGATGAAGAGCAACTTCAACGACGACTTGAATACTGGATCAAGATGCACTTGCATGAACCATCTATTGCTCCAGGTCTTTTGATCTTTAGCAGGATGTTCCTTTTGAATGCCAACTATCAATGAAATACAATAGAACTGTAAACATAGATCACCCACCTCCCCATAGAACAATCAGTATTAAACTTGAACGCAATCTGAAAAGGGGTCTTGTAGTATTGATTATGAAAGAGCACTTTATATAGGGGATGTTTACACAACAACTACTTGAATGTTGATCTTTGTCAAATCAATATGCTTTATTTTGCCAAGATAGATGCTATGCCAGACATAAGACGCAATAATTGAAGATGTTCATCTGCTCCTTGGACAAGGCGGATATCAGCAGTTCCCAGTAAATCCGAGATCTCGGTCTTTTGCGCAGTGGTGATAGTTTCAGACTTCATAATCTCATCGTGCAACTAGAGTGATAAAGCATCAAATTGTATTGCTCCCATGATAATGAACACTGTCTCCCTACCTGGTAAACAACAATATCGGCAGCGTAACCCTGGTTGATGATATTTAATGCAGCATCCTGGATTTCAGTGTCGTTATTCGTTTCACAAGATTGCAACAATTTGGCAAGGGCATCGTCTGGCACAACCTATTTCCACATCATGAGTACACAATCGCTTCTTCACCATGCGATATTTGAATACTTACTCCTGCCAACTCGCTAATGGTATTTGGTTTGATCGCTTCACCTGGATGCAAGGATGATGCTGATTGCAAGTACGTGATAGCTTTACGTAAATCGCCATTGGAGACCTTGATCAATACATCCATAGTCTATCACAATCAATCCATGTTAGTGACATACTTGTGTCATGCATCAATAAACTTACTCCTCGAGCCAGCTCCACACCTTCTTTTGTGCAGATTTCTGACAATCGCTTATTCACGTCGTCAATAGGTAATGATTTGAATCGAAACTTTGCACAACGCGATGTGATGGGTTCAATGATTCTAGGAAAGGGAACAATGAGTCAAAAGTATACAATCACGGATCTAATGCTATGCTTTACCTGCTAACATAATTGCAAATGATACAGAAGCGAGTCGTTTTTGAGTAGGTTTCCATAGTACGTCTCAGGGCGGATTGAGCATCCTTGGTCATGGAATCAGCTTCATCCAAGATGACCAGTTTATAAGGTGGACAAGGATAACCAGCAACAGTTTTGGTGACAGTGATACGTGAAAATGTCTTGACTTTCTCTCGAATAACTTGGATACCACGTTCATCGGATGCATTCAATTCCAGTACACGTGAAGCGAATAGAGATGGACTTTATATAGGATTAATAAACACGTCTTTTCGACATTGTTATTCTCACTTACCCAAAGAGCTCACGTGCAAGAGCCAGGACAGTGGATGTTTTACCAGTACCAGGAGGACCATAAAAGAGTAAATGAGGAAGCTATGGTATGTATCAGTACTTGCTATCTATATCCAAACCTTATTATCCACCTACATTCTCTGAAGTCAAAGCTTTTTGTAATACACGGACTACTTGTTCCTGCGAAGCAATGTCGTTCATTGACTTTGGTCGACTGTATAAAGCATGAGACACTGTATATGAATAGTCGATCTGAAATAAAAGCTTACTATTTCTCGACCCATGGTTTGGATTCTTCCAAGACTTGGTCCTTGGCAGTTCGATTGGTACTTGATCGTGCTTGGAAAAAGTTATTCATAGTGAAAGGTGGAGGTGGTGGTAGTGGTAATAGGTCGTGTCGGTTCGGGTGGAGAAAAGTAAGAAATAGGCGCGTAGCACGCGTTTTAAGCGGGGCCGATCAAGGGAAGGTTCAGCTGAAGAGTCACGGATGTTCAAGATGACAACACCACAGATCCAATATGCTACATGAATCAAAGGTCAATAGTCATCCATTAGCATAGGCAATCATCGTCTTGATATATCGCCAATCCCTGTAACTGTAAATCATGGTAGTAATGCAGGCTGATGATAGTGATATTCATCTTTTATTAGAGCAAAGAATATTCCAAACATGTCAATGATGATAACAGGTTCATTTATAAGGTTCCTATCTTGGTATAAGAAGCATCTGTTTTCAATATGTATCTGGTTCAAGTGTGGTGGATTGGCTTTGTTTTGCCATTCATGGTGGTGGTGATGATGGTGTTTACTTGGACATACGATGTAGACAAGAGACTTGTAAGAACTACTTGACAAGATGTAGACATGTAAATATACCTTGCTGACCTAATCATGAGAAAGAACAGCATTGAAAGATACTTAATTGCGTTGCAGATATACATCTTTACCTATGCATTTCGGATGTTTTTCTGATGACAATGGCCCATCATTATACACCAATCTCATCTCTTGTACCCTATTCAATAAACTGATATTGATTGTCTTTCAAGTCAAGTAGTGTACATCCTTGTCGCTGGTCACCATTCAGCATGCGCTTTGATATTTCATAGTGGGATCAGTCAGCGCCAAAACCCAGACAGGGCTGTCGTGCCTCTTTATCAATGTTGTTTTTCACGCGCTGCATAGCTCGTTCCACCTGCCAACGCACCTTTCTACGCAGTTATACTACAACCCACCCAACCAATGGCGTTGCTGACGAAGTACGCAAAGTCATGAGACGAGTTCCTCAGCCAGTGGTTGTCGTAACTACTTCCAATGGAGGAACAACTGAACCAGTCCAACGTCGTGGTGTCACTGTATCTTCATTCACGCCAATATGTCTCCATCCAGACCCACTTGTTTCATTCTGTGTGCGAATCCCTTCAAGAGCTTCTGAGCTATTGCATGCTTCTGGTGGTATGGTTGTCAATATCTTATCACACGAACAAGTACAGCAGTCAATAGCATTCTCGTCACCCAACAAAGCCGACCAATTCAAGGATATCCCTTTCTATGACGATCCATCAACAGGACTACCAGTTCTCATGGGAACACTTGGATCTATGCAATGCAAACGCTTAAAGGTGCTGGAACTTGGTGATCATGAATTATGGATTACACGTGTTACCAAGGTGGATCATGGCGTTGGTAGTAAGCTTGGTCGTCGAGAAGAAGCGCAACCCCTTTTGTACTATGATCGAATGTATCGAAGTGTGGGTGAACAAGTATTCATGAAGGAATTTGAAGACTCTATGGATCCTCGCTTATGGACACATCGTGCTCATGTTCGTATGGCATGGAACTATCTAAGGGAACTTGGCAAAGAGACTGCTACACCTGTCATCAAGGAAACGATCCGTCGTCATTTTGAAATGAATCCATCCAAACGTCAAAGCTACCATGAAACAATCACATCCTTTTACATTCACCTTGTCAACCTGGCCATTGAATCACCTGACAACACATTACAAGATCAGGATGACTTTTTCGAGTTTATGGAGCGATATCCCGTATTAACAGATCAGAATGCTATCTATCAGTACTACTCCCCTAAGCTACTCAAGTCTCAAGATGCTCGTTCACAATTCCTTCCACCTGATCTCCAAGCATTGCCATCCAAGTTACCAGTAGAAAAATCATAGACATGTACTTTAAACAATGTTGTGCTTTGTCACCCAGTAATGTTCTCTTATGTGATGGTCTTTTTACCATGTGAAAGTGTCAAGCTTTGTGTCTTATACGCTACTTTATTATTTGATAGCATCTTTTGCAGTGGTTGTAAAGGATCTTCATGCATACAAAAGGGAAGGAAACAATCGTGGGAAGGGACTTGTGTAACATGGTTTGTGCACAGCAATAAAACACACACTGAAACATGGTTCATGTGAACTTCATACCTTGATTAAGTGTGTGCTCGTCCATTCATGAGAAATACCTGTACAAGGCCGACTTATCGGATGATATCTTGTGCTCATTGTATACTTTGACACCGACATTCTCATAGATGGCTGGTGACACCCTGTCTGTTTTCTTGACTTGAATTTGGATTACCTAATTTGTATCCTGCTTTATAACATGCGAGTACTCGGTGCAACAATGTCCCACCAGGTTTCTTTTCCCTTGCTTCAACAATGGCAAACGAAGAAAGGCGCGATTTTGGAGCAACTGCCTCTGAACAGACACCTCTTTTGTCTCATGAACCTGCAACACGTTCACGTTCACCAGTCAACTTGATACCCATTCAAAGAAAACGTGCAGCATTCGTCTACCTTTTCACGTTTGGTTTCATTGCTCTCCTTGCGCTAGCTGTTCATGGTGTTCGAGTAGCTCTTCCCGAAGCATTATCTGACCGAGCAGCTCAAGCCAAAGATGGATTTGCTGGAATGCACGCGTTTGACACATACTTGAGTCACTTTACTGAACCACACCCAATCAATTCTCGAGAAAATATTGCTATGAAGGCATGGCTCGATTCACTGGCATTCGATTTTCAAGAGGAAGGCAAGAAAACTGGCGTTCAAGTGGATGTTGTGACCAAAGATGGCATTGTAGTAGTAAACGAGAATACATGGTTTGCCAAGAGTAAGTGAATATAAGATACAGGTTGGTTATGACTCTAACATCATGCTTTATAGATGAACAATGGATTATGGAATCAAGAAACCTGATTGTACGCCTTCGTGGACAAGTTGACACTGATAAGGCCGTATTGATCAATGCGCATTATGACAGTGTCCCTACAGCTCCTGGAGTTACGGATAATGGCATGGGCGTCACTGTGGCCCTTGAACTTGTGAGATATTTCATTCAGCATCCTCCTCGTCATTCAATCATTTTCCTTATCAACAATGCTGAAGAAGGAGGATTGGGTAAAACTTTATACCTTGATTTTTTGATAAAAGTGCTAATGGCTGGCATTATCTTATTGTGTAGTTGGTGCAAAGCAATTCACAAAGCATCCTTGGTTTCCCACTGTAAAGATGTTTATCAATCTCGGTAATACATTTACATGATAGATATCAATTACAAAGGAACAAGATACTGATGTTTACATGTATAATAGAGGGAGCTGGAGCTGGAGGACGTGCAATGATCTTCCGTTGTAGCAGTATGCAAGCAGTCAAACATGTAGCAGCAAATGCGCCATTAGCACATGCAACTCCACTCGGCAATGATATGTTTAGCTTGGGATTGATCAAGAGGTAACAAGGTGTACATTATCCATGCTGAATATCATAACTGATATGCTATATCAATGTCATAGTGATACCGATTATACAATCTTCACACAGCAAGGTGTTCCTGGTGTTGATATTGCATTTTATGCGCCTCGTTCTCACTACCATACTCCACGCGACAACTTGAACAACACTTCACCAAAATCAGTACAACATATGGGTGATATCACTTTGGAAGCTCTCAAAGCAATTGACAAGGACGACTCCATTTTCACTGAGCAGCATGAATCAAAGATGGTGTATTATGATATCGTGGGCCGACTTATGTTTGCATATGGATTCGCTACTCAACGTAACATCAACATTTTCATCTTGGTCACTGTTCCATTGTTTGCTCTTGTGTGGACATTGTCTATTGCTGGTCCTGCTAAAGGTCATGTTCTCGGTCAGAGATTGGCAATTCTTGCACAGGGATTCTTTGCAACTATCATTGGTTTTCTCTTCACTGTGATCTTTGTTGGCATTGCAGCAACTGCACTCTTCAATATCAATACAATGGTATGTGGACTATGAGTGCTTTTCCTAATCATATTAACGATGTTGATGATGATAGGTCACTTATGGAAATGCCATTTCAGTATCCATGTATCTATTTTTTGCTGCTGTTCTTGGTTTGCTCACATCTCAAATCCTTTGCACCAAACCTGAATTCATGCGAAAGACCTTGTCATCACCAGAATCCAGCTTTTATGGCGTTATTGTGTTTTGGTGGATCATGGTGATTCTGAACGCATATGCATCCTCTAATCAAGTCGCTGTCATGTACTTTTCCATCTTCATCTTGGCAAGCAATCTTGTTGCAGTCATCCTTTACAATTCGATGCCAGCTCAAAGTCTTTTAAGAATGCCACTTGTTTTCCTGACCCAAATCTTGGTGCCTTTTATCATTCTCATTGATCAAAACTACTTGATTATGGATACAATGCGTCATGCTACTGTGGATGGAACTCCAGAAGCTGCAGGTGAGTAGAATTGGATGTGCATTTTATGAATGTGTCTTTAATGTGATCTATAATTATAGTGTATGCATTGATGTCCTTGCCGATTGTCTTTATGGTGATTCATCTTCAGCCTTGGATTCATATTGCTGGTCGTAAACGATCTGCAGCTATCAGCATGACTACTATCTTTGTCTTGGTGTTTGCAGTCTGCTGTGTTCTCAAGCCTTTCAATGATGGTTGGTCACCAAACAAGATCCTATTCAGAGAAGAGTACAATGTAACTTCTGGATTGTCAACTGTGAGCATGACTGCAGCTTATGGTGTAGCACAAGCATTGAAGAAAACACTTCCTGCCAATGAATCCCAATCGCTCTCCTGTAATCCGTTCAACACACATCAAACACGATGCACGTACCAAACTAGCATGGTGCCTATTTATGCCGATGATCCCAATGAGATTCAAGTGTCAAAGATTGATACTTCATGCAACGATGACGTGTGTCGACTTGAGACAGTATTTACATCCAAGAACAGCATTTTATGTCGCTTACGCTTGGATACGGATGATGATGGCGAGTTTATCAAAGGATGGGCACATGGCGTAGAAACACCACTTGCTGGCGCTTTAGTCGCTTACAATCTAGAATATGGTCAACCTTTCCATATGGGCGTGGAATACAAAAAGACTGGTAATGCAACCATGAGCGCGACTATTGGCTGTAACTATGATGAATGGACCAAAGGAGAAATACCAGCATTCAAGTACTTGCTTGACCATTTGGATAAGGATACCACTGTTTTGATTCGAGGACAAGGCTTAGCTACAGTTTATTATCAAAGTATTACCTTGTAACCCTGTTTGGATATAAAAACCATGTTACATGATAACACATATATCATTTCCACGTGATTCAACAAGGCAGTTCCACCCCAGCTACATTGATCACATGACTATTTATTTGTTTCATATACCATAAACATGTATAGCATCACAGGATAGTATTGTTTGGTTCCTACAATAAGGAAAGTTTGGCATTCTTATACAAGCACATCACATAAAACAACATGTGACACCATGGTTACTTTCAACGTTAATGCCAACATATGTGTAACTCATGTGCAACATCACATCATTCATGCATCAAATCTGCTTTATGTACAAGGGTTTGAAAATGGGGTTTTCTTAATCAACTATGGCACTCTCGAGATTGTGGACATTACGAGCATGCTGGAGCTCTTCATTGTCGAGTTCTTGACAAACAGAGATCTTGGGAGGTTCACCAGACCACATGGCTTTGGTGATACGCCAGATTTGGACAGGCATTGAAGCGCCTTTCAGTGTTTGATGCACAGTCTCACCTTCAACATAGATAAGGGAAATACGTGGATCATCAGCACTTCCATCATGGACACCATCATGCAAATCGCCAAACCAAGCCTATAAGCAATGTTGAATAAAAGGTGATGAGAAAAAGTTTCAGACAGCTTACCTTTAGATCTGGGGTGTAAAGCTGCTTGATTTTGTTTCGGTCATTGATGACTTTAGCTTTTCCCGAAATACTTGCCCACTCTGCTGTAGCAGGATTGTTAAAGGCTAGATTGACATTGGGATCATGATCTAGTTCTTGGAACTTTTGTGTCTGATTATTAGCAAAGAACCATAGATCGGCTGGTGTTTCTGGATCAGGCTAAGCCCATCGATATAATCAGTCCAAGAAATGTAGTAAAGCGTAACACAAAAAAAAGTGATTTACCGGGCACGGTGCCATTGCTCGGCTGACAAGACGACCTGACTCAGCACATCGAGTAGTCATCATGCAACAACGTTGACTATGAATGAGATTATACAAGTCATGGATTTTGGTTTCTGTTGTAGATGTATTGTCTTTGTTCTTATCGTGAGCTGGATCCATTGTTGAATTGTAATAAAACAAGGAAGAAAAGCAAGTTATTCACATCAATGCAACCCCCCGTCTTTTTATTTTGGGTGATTGTTGTTGTTGGGTCGGGACCACAGTGGATAATGGGATCCACCTTCCTAATTTAGACAAGTGCTTGTCAATTTCGGAGCATAAGGGTGGATCGACACAGGCTTGTCTCTTTACTGCTCTCTCAATTAAATCATATCTTGGGCTTGGCTCACTCCTCCCCTTTTTTTCTTTCTTTCTCCACAACAACACTTTCTTTTCCCTTCACATTCATTTTTATCTACATCCAAAAATGCGTCGTGGCACAGTAAGAAGAGGTCCAACTATGCGTGGAAGAGGTGGTTATCGTCCTCCTATTGGTCGAACACGTCAAGGAGACGAAGAGGAATTCATGGCACTCAATGGAGCCGACGACGATGTTGAGATGGAACAAATAGAATTCAGCGATCAGCGTAAAAGTCTTGGTGAACGTCCCACTTACCACCATGGAGAAGAGACTTTTGGCGACGTGATATCGCATCCAGTTGAACAATTTCAGGCACATCGTGAAAGGCGTAAGACCTACTTGAAAGAGTTGGAAGCATGGAAGTCATCATCTCCTGAAGAACATGCAAAGGAAATGTAAGTACCAGTGAAGACTATCATATGGCATATGCACTTTTCTAATTACTTGCTTAGGCCATCATTGTCTGAACCTGATATTGAATACGTGATTGGTATGGAATATAAGGAGCTTAAAGGTATATATATGATCATATGTTGATGGTTCCAATATGTTAGTTGTCCATTTTCGGCAGTTACGAGGCAATCAAAGTTTTGCACTGGCTCATGATAAGGCGGATGAATTTGCCAGTTTGGTAAGCTATCATTGATATGTCCCCTTTCTACAAAACTAATGCATGATAATGACTTAGTTGCGCTTAACACCACAAGAACGAATCAAGTTTAATGGCGTACATGACACTGATGGTCTTACTGCTTTCTTATACAAATCCAAACGAGACTTTTCAATCAAGATTCATCATCACAAATCGGATCACTTTGAACCAACACATCACGATTTATCTCAACTTGAGCACAATCCAGACAATCACACCATCGAATTCAATGAGAATGTTTATGTCGAGTTTAAGCCTCGTATTCATCATCTTAATCACTTGCCAGCCGAAGCTACACGTAGACCTTTCTTTCAGTAAGCATCGATGACACCATTCATTCAACACTATCTCATCATGATCCCTTTCTTCAGACATCCAGAACCTGATCTTAGTGCAGATATCGGTCAAGAAAAGGCAGCATCTTGGTTGGAACTCTTTTACGACTTGTTTTACGTCGCTACTTTGACTGAATTTACACACAGCCATGTCATCAAAGATTGGGTATCCCTTGGAACATATGCACAATGGTTCGTGATCACTTGGTGGGCCTGGACAGCAAGTTCATTGTAAGTAACTTGTATTATGCATAAGGGAAGCTAAATCTCACGTTATATGCATTCATCTTATAGATACACTGCACGATTTGACACGTAAGCTGAAACGAATAGTTGACCAAGGGAGACACAGCTCATCTAATGATGATGATGATGATAGGGATGATGTCGTACACCACATTTGGAAATTAATTGAAATGTGTGCTGTCAGTAAGTGTGTAACATAGCTTCCATCCATCAACAAGCAATCTTATTTTCTTCTCTAGTTTCCATGGCAGGTACTGCTCAGCATTTTCTGACATCGGCAGCTTATGTATATGGCTATATTGGTAAGATACCTTGACACTATACACATCCACGACATCCTTTTACTGATGGATGATCTTTTATTAGCACTCAAGGCTGTACTGGTATTCGAATATTCGATTGGTAAGTCCTTGAAAACGAAAGAGTAGCTTGATCCAAACCTAATTTGGCAATTCGTCACAAGTATTGGTGGTTGCTCTTCTTGCAAGATCAAAATCACGCATTGCATTGTCCTTTTATGTTGGTGCCAATCTCATTTCTATCACACTATGGGCTTCCTCCCTTACTATTCTTGATCAAGGCATCCATCGTGTATTATGGTATCTGGGTATCCTTACAGAAGTATTGGTGAATGTGATCAGTCGTGGTGACAAGACACTTTCATGGGCTGCTAGCAATCTTGCTGAACGTTTGGGCTTGCTCACACTGATTGTTCTGGGTAAGTCATATTTCATGTGGGCTAGACACGCTTTGGATGATGGAGATCCTAATCGGAGTACACATAGGCGAAAACTTGATGGGGTTAGTTGGATTAGTCGCCGCATCGGGACTGGACATTATGATCATGTAAGTATATGGAAACTGCCAAGAGGAGCTATGTTATTCATAACTTTCATGCAGGGCACCCAACTGGATGGCTGTAGTCATTATTTTTGGATTCTTTTTCATGTACTTTGAGGATTTTACCAAGGAGGTATAGTACTTATGACTGTGTTATGTGTTGGGATTCAGCTTATTCACTTTATGCGTGGTTGTTTAGGTCTTTTTGCAAAGCAAACATCATCAAATTTGGGTATATCTCCATTTCCCACTGCATCTTTGTCAAGTCGCTTTTGGTATAGCGTTGATCAACACGTAAGTAATGAATCTGGGGAAAAGGTTCATTGATATCTTCATTTGACTTAAAATACAACTTTTTAGTCTCAAAGTATATCGATCACAGCTTATCGAAGATGGTATTCTACACGAAGAAGAACCAGCAGCTGAAGGTGGAGCAAGTGGTGAACATGGAGCTGAACCTGCAGCAAGTGGTGAACATGGAACAGAACCAGCAGCAAGTGGTGAACATGGAACAGAACCAGCAGCAAGTGGTGAACATGGAGCAGAACCAGCAGCTTCTAGTGGCGAGACACATTCCACTGAAGGCAGCAGTAGTGGATCAACTACAGAAAGTGCTCATAAACTGGCAAAACGCGCGTTAGACTCTGTTTATCCTGGTGACAGTGATGATACCCACTTTTCAAAACCATCCGTGTACACGACTGTTTCAGTAAAGCCTGCTGGATCATTAGGAGCATTGCATGACACCGGTTATATCAGCATATTCAAGTATGCGTTGAGCACTGCAGCATTCACAGCACTACAAGCCATTGAAATGTCTTCATCGTCAACACTTGATGATAGCAACACTATGTTGGATGCACATGCCAATAGCACACATCATCTCGTGCGAAGAGCTGGAGCTGAAGAAGCACTTAAGGTGGACTTTTCAGATTACGAGAAGAACTTCATTTACAAGACATTTCTTATCATGGGAGGATTGATTCTTGTTCTCAACTCGCTTATCAAATTCATCAACACCAAGCTTAAAGACATTTACGGCATAGTCATTATTGGATCACGTATTCTTAACGCCATTGTCCTGTGGAGCATGTGTGCACTTCCCTTTTCTCAGCTTCATGCTATTGTTCTTTTGGCAGTCATGATGGGATCTTTGATTCTGCAAGGTAAGTTTTAAACATGATGTAATTGGATCTTGGATTAACATGGATACCATATCATAGCCATTGTCGACTTGCTGGATTAATCTTCTCCTTTCATCTCTATCGCATTTGTATTCCCCATTATCTCCTTTCATTTTGCTCTTGTACGTTTTAAATCATATACTCTTCCTCTCTTCACCCTGTTATTATTCAAAGAAAGAGAATACAGTTATTGTTTTCTGCATATAGCTTTACATCCACATGAAGAAGATTGCTATTCTATAGAGTGAAGATCATGAACTACTTTATTGAATGCTGAAATACAACACATTACAAGTCAAAGCATAATGGGTAAAATCACAATGTATTGTATATATTCATATGCAAAGGGGAACAGCAGGTGGGATGTCAAATGACAAGCAAGTCAACTTCACGTGTGGTTGGTGCTGAGTTTTGACAGAGAGGGGATGGTTTTAAAGCGATCAAATGCGGGGGGACACATGAAAATCACATCTTCTGTTTCTTCTTTGTCATCATGGTTAAAGTCTGCGTATGTGGTGCCGCTGGCGGTATTGGTCAACCTCTCTCCTTGTTGTTGAAGCAATCCGAGAGAATCACTCATCTCTCCCTTTATGATATCGTTAACACTCCCGGTGTTGCTGCTGATCTTAGGTAGGATAAGACACAATGACATGATAGCCTATTGTTCATATCGCGTATTGTATAGCCATATCAACACCAAGTCCAAGGTAACTGGTCATGTTGGTCCTGAGCAACTTAAGGAAGCTATTCAGGATGCTGCAGTTGGTAAGTGAACAAAGTTGACTTTATAACGCATCGTCAAGAGAGATTGCTCAATGGAATGGTTGTTCTAGTTGTGATTCCTGCTGGTGTTCCTCGCAAGCCTGGTATGACTCGTGACGACTTGTTCAAGATCAATGCTGGTATTGTGCGTGACCTTGCTACTGCAGCTGCCAAATATGCACCCAAGGCATTCATGTGTATCATTTCCAACCCTGTAAATTCGACTGTTCCTATTGTTGCTGAAGTATTCAAGAAGCACAATGTTTATGATCCTCGCAGGTAAGCATATGGAAAAAGAGTGGTGGTGATTAATGGTTCTGCTGTGCAAGAAGCTTTTGACTAATGCAAATACCCAAAAAAGAATCTTTGGTGTCACAACTCTTGATATTGTCCGTGCTTCAACATTTGTCTCTGAGCTCATTGGTGAAGAACCTAGCAAGTTGCAAGTGCCTGTTGTTGGTGGTCATAGTGGTGTTACTATTTTGCCTTTGCTTTCTCAAGTCACCAACAAGTTGACACAAGATCAGATTGAAAAGGTGACCCATCGTATCCAATTTGGTGGTGATGAAGTTGTCAAGGCCAAGAATGGTGCTGGTAGTGCTACTCTTTCTATGGCTTTTGCTGGTGCTCGTTTCACTCTTGCCGTGATTGATGCTGCTTTTGCTGGCAAGGACATTGTTGAATGCACATACATTAACTTGGAAGCTGATCAGAGTGGTGCTAAAGCTGTCAAGGATTTGGTTGGTGATGTGCCATACTTTTCTGTTCCTGTCAAACTTGGCAAGAATGGTGTCGAGCGTGTTTTGCCTATCGGCTCCACTTCAGCTTATGAAAAGCAATTGTTCACCAAGGCTGCTTCAGAACTTAAGGGCAACATTGCCAAGGGTACCAACTTTGTAGCAGATTCCAAGTTGTAGATTTCCTTTTTATTCCTTATCACTAAAACGATGATAACTATTTCTTTTTTTACTGTTTTTTTATTATTGCCTGATTGTTCCATTCATCTTTACATTTACATCCCCACTATCTGTAATTGTCGGACTATTGTTGTTGCTATTCAACGACATGTTGCTTGTTGCTTGTGTGATTGATTGTACGGCATTTGGACTACTGCGTAAGCCATATAGGTATCCACTATGATATAGATCATGAGTATATGAGATATAGATCATGATTGATGACTACTCACAGATATTTCTGATCATCAATTCGGTCGTCAAAGAACATTTGTCGCATCTTGAAGAAAGTTGTGCACGTCAAAAGACTGTCGCTTCCTGCTTGGTGCTGAGGACCCACTCTGGCCACCTACAACTCGATCCTTGATGAATATTCCCGATAGATCATCCCCATTCATTACCTAGAGCCTAATCCCTTTTCACATACCTGTAAATCATCAGCAATGTCTTGTAATCCACCCTTGAGATTCTTGCAGCTCCTCATTAAATATTTGATATCATATATACAGGGAAAGTAAAGTCGTAGAATTTCAAAGAACTCGGTCTCGTCGGCTGGCATTGGAGAACACGTCAACAACTTGAGAAGATAACCAAAATCATATCCACTATAAAGAAGACAATCAATCCTGTTATTCACAATCCAAAGGGCCCAACGTACCTGTGAAAAGAAATCCACTTGACATCCTCCAAAAGCACAAAGCCGGAACTGATCAACAGCTCACCAAAGTGCTCCACATCGATACCATGCTCTTCATGCTTCTTGAAGTCAATTCCTGATTTGGTCAACAACTCGATTGAATCCTGCGCATACATATCTTCACTATAGTGTCATCTGTGTGTGAGAGAGATCATCTTGCGTATACGCGCTTGTAAATATATCAATCCCACTTACGACAAGCTAAACTTAAAGTTGAACTGCCAAGTACATATGTTGCGTGGCAGATTGCCGTGCTCATCCGCAAAGGTGATACCCAGTTGTATGATCTTTAGCACGTCGACATTGCAGCGTAAGGTCTGGTAGTGGTAATCGGAAGAAGTTCGAAACGTGCCAATAGGTCGAGCGACAACACCTGGGAACTCAGTATCCTACAAGATAAAAAAGGACAAAGTGTTGATCGGTAGGGAATAGCTGAAAGTGTGTGCAAGTAGGGTAGGGAAGGAAAGGGAGTGCATAGTGACAAAGATTGACAAGCATCCTACCATGGCTAGATAGGGATACTCTTCCACCAAATCGCGTAGGTGTGCCATCTCCTCTTCAAGGTTTTCTGACCAAACTTCTTTAATGTAGGCTGAGTCGTTGGCATGCATCAATAGAACAGTGATAAAAGAGGGGTGAACAAGTAGTATGCAAAGGAGGTCGGAATACAAGAGACAAAAGAGGTGTTCCAAAAAGAGATGCCTTGAAGGTCACGCTATTTTCCTGGATCAGACATTGCCTTTATTGCCTTTTTCTCCTGATACACAATGAACCATATTCATTGTCTTTTCAGAAAGCATCCTTTGTGATGATTCAATAAATGTCTTTCTGCCATTTGGACATGTAATTGCTCATAAAGTGTATTGCTATAATGCAAACATGTGCATGGGACATGTATTTGGTGATCCAAAGTGATCTACTCCTGATATATCTACCACGTGCACGTACCATAAAGTACTATGTAACATCTATCCCAATGACATACTTTTTAGTCGACGATCCCATATTTGATATGAAATGATATGCCAATGATATGTCATTTGCCACTGATACCATTATGCCTGCACTTGATCATGTATCCCATCTTGCAAGGTACATTGTATACCCACAACTTGCCTATTATTGTCTCCCGATATAATCGCTCCGAATCAGTCGGTGCTTGTTAGCTCTTTACTCACTAGAAATTGTTGATGTCACTCGGACTTACCAATAGGCATTGACCTGTCATTTGTGCTTATCATAATGACCAGTGACAGAACAACCAAGGTGTCAAATTGAGGTGGTAGACCTTTTTCATGATGCTTGCCTCTCATTCCCGCCTGACAATCAAAGCATAATTCAACCATGAAAATGATAATGGAGAACTTTGGTGTGGCAAAAAGGGGTGTGAATGTTTCGAACATATATAACCCCGACGGCTGTACGGCAGAATCACATCCATGGATGCTGCTGTTTCGACAGCTATAGATCAATATAGCCATTTACTCGTAATAGTTGGAACTTTGGTTCAAGAAAGCCAATAACTGCTTCCTATCATTGATATATTACAACAAAAAGACTCTATATAGAAACAAAAGAACACTACACTATCATCACATAAAGAAGTATACACCAATTGAGCATATCAGAGCAATGCTTGCAGTCGAGAATGGAAGAATTGATGAAGCTGATGAATCTGCACCCCCACCAGGAGTGATATTGCCATTGTTGTTAGGAGTTGCACCAGGATTAGAAGATGATGAACCAGCTGCACCATCACCCATTTTGCCTTGGGTGTATGGCTCAAGTGCAGGAAGACCTTCATCAGCATCAGTGATATTAAGCTGCTGAGTAACAGCTGCAGAGCGCTTAGTGATAAATTCAAGCAAACCAATTGTGCCCTTGGTAGTATTCTTCATGTTGACTTCAAAATCTTCAAGTGTCCACTGACGAGGATCACCTGGAGATTTAGCAGGAATGGCTCTATCCCAAGCAATGTCTTCACGTAACATTTCGATCCATGCATTCAATCGGGGTTCAATAATGCTTGGCTTGAAAAAGCGCTTGACTACAGTGGTCAGGATTTCATTCATGGTTGCTTCATTGCCGTGTAACACTTGATCTTGTAGTGGACGAGATACATTGCCACCAGAGACACGGAATTGCTGATAAGGTACAGTAATCATAGAGTCATCTTCGATACCATTGCCAAAAGTCTCATCAAAATCATAAGTGATCAGTGTCCATTGGTTGCTTTGCAGGTCTTGAGTAATGTAGTAGTTGCTGGCTTGGTACCAAAAGCCATCCCATGATGCTGATAGAAAATTGAATGCCATGTGAATCAATGTATGCTTGGTATCCACCACAGTCTCGTTTTGCTGGATGCGTTTCATCAATCCAATCAAGGGATCCAATTCATTGGTCTTGTTAAGATTAGCCTTGCCATCATCTTTGGGATCATACACGTCTTTTGAATACAAAGAAGGATCATCACCCTTGTACACTAAATCAGCCTCCTCTGTATCACTAAGAGAGTTGCCTTTGTAAACAGGGCCTATCTTGGCATGTTAGTGATGTAGATTCATAAATCAAATGTTGGATAACTTACCAGTATATGGGTAAGAATAGTTGCCAGCATGAAGCACATCATCAATAAAGTGTGTAGAGGCATCATCAATCATGAGATAAAGACCAAATGCTTCATTGTTAACAAACAATCGTGCCCAACTGCCGGACAAAGTGGCAGCACCAGACGCGGCAAGACAATCCAATAATAGCTTCTCACGCCTACCAAAAGCAATTAGCCATGAATGGTCATATTCTTCTTTTTTCTTTTCCCACTGGGATTCTGCTGAGCTATATGTAGTTGCATGCAACTCATCATGGCTACATTGTAGTACAGCATCCAAAAAAGGGCAAAAAGAAAGAAAGCACAAGCGGAATTGTAGTACTTACGCAAAGGTAGGGTCTGTTTCATGTGCGCGGAATTTCAGGGTCGTTCTGCCAAAGAGCAATTGCTTGTTATCACCGCCACTTCCAAACTTTTTGACGTTGAGATCTATCTTCCAGGATTGCTTTGAAAGCTCCTTGGTGGATTGTCCACTGGTCTTGATACCTGCATTTTGGAAAGTATAGATCTGGTTGCTAGTGATGTATGTCATGTTATAGACTTGGATCTTGCCAAAATCGCCCTTGGGATTTTCAAGGTATGCCTTGATACCAGTATCATTTGCATTAAGAATCACAGTTGCAATCTCATTGGACATGTTCATGCCGGTAAATAGAGCTGTGTATATAGAAAATGAGTAAGCGACATGTGTTCAAAATGCTTCTTGGCAATGATAAGTTGTTGCACATTACATACAACAGCTTGCACTGCATATTCTCAGACACACAAATAAGCACAAGTTGTCAAGCATTACTCACGTGGATAAATAGGATTGAAAGCTTGTGGCAAAGCAGGAACATCATAAACAGTACGCGAGCGATTGAAGAATTCGTTGCCAGTATTAGATACTCCTTGGGGTAATTGACGTGTTGTGGATTCAGCAGTTTGTTGGGAGGACCCTGATGATGTTAAAACGTATTGGTAATGATCAGATGGTGCAGGTGCCGATCCAGAATACAGGTTGGGATATTGTGTTGCAGCTAATGCATGCGCTTGACCATCCACAGAAACAGCAACACTCTGGCCATCTTTTGGGAATGCCACAACTGAATACTGGACATCAGCAGCTGATACTACTGCCACAGCCATGGCTGTGCAAAGAAAGCGAAGCAACATTACAAAATGCCAATACTGATATGTGTAGAAAAGAGAGAAAGAAGTAGAAAAATGTTGAAAGATGATGATGTAGTTGAGTATCAATTGGGAGATGTGCCTTTTTTTATACCTTATCCGCTTTTATCTGGCCGACAAGTACCGCAGTGGAAGAACAGTTGACGCGTGTTCAATTGGAACAAGGAAATACCACCATTACACACATGCAACATGCATCAATTCCTTCTTTTCTTTCCACCAGTGTTCTTATTAAGCAGTTCCCAGATATCTGTTTATGACCAATTTGACTTTTCTATAAGCATGTGGCGATTGGAACATCAGGAAACATGTTAAATAAGGGGGATTGGAGTGGCAAGATAGGCTGTGAAGTCGCATGAGACCACATGAGCTGGAAATGATCAATAGGATTGGATCCCGGGATGAGCAATATGGGATGACACGTAGGCGTGTTGTTGTGCAACAACTTTGCATGTTGGTCCGACAATTTGTCCGGTAGTAATGACGACTTGCTTCTCTAATGATGAACCATTGCCATGATATAAAGCGCTTTCTTGAAATTCAAGGTTATTGTTACAAGCTTGTCGATCTGGTTACGATCCTATAAGATCGCTCCCAAGTGGCACGCGCTCAATCCGTATTTGCAAACAAACACTTGTATTACAAATGAACACCTTGTAAAGAATACATCTGCCACTTTGGCATTGATCCATAACTCCGCGGTTTGTTGCCAAGATTTAGTGTGGCAGTGCTTGTTCTTTCGTCATGCAGATTGCAAAACATTTCGTTGCCAAGCGATTGAGCCATTTAACACTAATACAGTGATAATGGGAACTGTGTATATGAATAGCTCACATTAACATACATCATTTGTGCAATTGCTGCCAATTACTACGTGCCATCATCAAGCCAGGTGTTGTTAATCAGCCCACCTGTGGACTGTGAGACAATTAGTATCGCTCGGTGAGCTGTATACATATACTGTAATTGGTTAGTGATCTCCAAGGCCCCATCCTATATCAGGCTGCATAAGTATCCACCAATAATGATTGTTCAATTGCTAGAAGAAGGAGATACATAATGATTTAGGATCATTGTCAAGGGAAGAGAATTATTCGCAGCAGCAATCACGTAAGTCAATGAAGCATCAAAATGACCAGCGCATGTACTACTGTTACGGTAGTGTTCCCATCATTGTTGTCACAGAAGGATCCAAGAGGACAATATCAGCATATGCATGGTGTCAGATCGCCAATACAACAGTATCCAATTGCAAGTGAGATGGATACTACTGGTATTCGTGCTTTGAGCACATTTTATGGATCATACGTCTGCCGAAATAAGGATCTACGCATGTCAAAAAGAAGATGTATGGCTTTAGCATGACGATACCAACATATGTTAGTCTTTTCTCAGTGGTAATTGGTAGCTCTATTATCATATCTGCATCCTTATTCATGCGATTAATACACAATTGCAATGCAGAGCTGAATCCCAGACAAAAGGATACACACTAAAATCATTACACGTTGGATTGGACGACAACCTAGAAAGTGAGCAAAGTTGATGTTCGCCTTGTGTCACGGTAGCCACACTGTGCATGGTTACACCAACAAACAGGAGCACACAAGTCTTGGCTTATTTCATCTTGTTTATTACAGGAAGGGAAATTTCATAATGTAAGGCACAAGGGATTATCAAGCAATGGTATATATTAGCAATTGATACTTGGACAAGCAACAATACATGCTTCTTAAGAATTCATCGGCTGCATGCCATCACATCAATTGATGAGCTATTACCAGGTGTTGTACTACATGGTTATGGTTGATCCCAGTTTTTCCCCACTAAGTATTCATGACTATCACAGTAACGGTGGCAGAATTTAAGCATGTTAACATGTAATTGGCTGTCACCAATCATTTATTGAACATGGATGATGATGATGCTAAGAGTACTTTCTAGAGCAGGCTGGTAAGCAAAACTGGATGCTTATGATAAACATCCAAACCTGTGGTATTGACAATCTTGAGTACAAAAGTTGCCACTTTAATGGATCGGCTCGTCCCTTCTATTCCTCCCCCCAACATGGATAGAGTTTATACTGCGCCTTTATAGACAAATCGAGAAACTTTTGTGCGTCAGACTAACTCCATGGAGCTCTTCTTGGTTTTGGTATGCTGTATTGTAAGATCACCTAGCTTTTTGTTACATGAACCATGTTTATTGCCACCAATTACATAGGGGAAAGATCAATACTAGCAATTATACGCGTTTCTCTGATGATGTTGGTGAAGAAGGAATAGTAGTTGTAGTCTTAAGTGTAGATTTGGCTTCCACCTTGCGCTTGAGATCCAGGAACCAGCCTACTGCCTCAACGCGTCGCATATCTGAAATACCAGATCCGCTTACTGTCTCAAACAAGATCTTGAGCATAGATGTCCGCATATCATGGGTGATTGATGGATGTAAGACTAAAGTTTCCACTTCTTGGAGGAGGCGATCGAAGAATGGACCCAGTGAAAGTGGCTTCAGGAGATCAATAAGTGCAGTTGTGTATTGTGATAGAAGCACCAAGTCCTTTTCATCTGAAGTAAGAGAATGTATCTTGTCCAACAAATACTGAGTTGCAAGCCATGACAATGCATCATCCATCTGACATAGTGATTGGATCATGGTGGAATAAGCAAATCGAAGCTGATGTAATGACATGGGCTCAGGGAAGCTCTATTGACAAGATGGAAATGTAAATAAACGCAATACTTTAGTATCATCCACAAGGACAAAACTCACATCAACAAGCATTTGGGCATAAACTCCTGCCAGTTCTCGTGATACAGCCTTTTGTGCTGAAAATACTGCAAGTACTGCTGCATGAGCACTTTCATACATATCCTTGTTCTCTTCAGGATTCTTCCACTTGAGTACTGGGTAAATGACTGGAAGGATATCGGCTTCAAGCACCTTGTCATCGATATGTGTCATGACTTGCTCAATGAGATTGGTGAAGAATGTGAGACGTGATAACTGCACTGATGTAAGGAGAGATGTGGATGGTCGATGATCGTCTGTGTACTGATTGGGAACTATAAGAAACAATCATGTTAACATGAGCATAGTGTCCTTATTTACTCTTTCCCAACTTACCGTATTCTCGATAGGCATTGGATAGTAACATGTTGAGCTGACATACACCATCTTCATGTGTCAAATAGGCCACAGCGTTTGTCAAGGTATCTTGATATGCTTTGAATCCGGATCCTGAGCCAAGGTGATCAGTAATGAATTGGAAGTTGGCGTACACTGCAAGAATATCCTGAGCTACATGCACAAAATCAGTGTTCAAGATCCCTATCTCCATTCAAGACTAATCCTACCTGCATGCTTGACATTCACTAATCCTTCACCATTTGGAATATCCACTGCAACAGCTTTCAGGATAGCAGTAAATGCAAATAACATAGTCTTGAACACAGTCCACACGATCTTGCTCAATTCATTGAATGTCTTTTTTTCACCTAACATGATGGATCAACATGAATGCTTCACAATAAAGGGTAAATATGACTTACTGGCAGTCATTTGTGACTCTTGGTTTTCACGCAAGAAGCGATCCCAATCAAAGTACACGTTGTAAGAGAATCCAACAAGTCTAAAAGTAAAGGTTAGATCAAGGACTATGTAATGTTTCTTCAATGCAACTGACCTATCCAAAGATACTTGAACCATGGTTGCATTACTGCCATCTGCATCCTTTTCCAATCCAGTAGTGATAACAGCTCCTATTGCTCGAGATATTCTGCCAATATCCTTGTAGACCATACCATTGGTAAGCTGATTGAGCTGATCAATACATGCTTGTGTATTGGATAACGTCGTGATGATTTGGCCATTCTTCCAGACTTGTTCGCTTGTCAACAAACATGAAATAAGGATACGCAATACAGCCTATGTACATCAGTGGATCAGTATTATCCATGTTCCTTTTTTCATTGTCCAAATCTTACCTTGTAATCCATGCCATCCAAGGTCTTCATATTGGGTAAGCATTGACCAGAGATATAAGCGATACTATTCTGGTTCATAGCGAATTGATGTGCATGCTCCTTTGCCATCACCAAAGGGATCAAATCATTGAATCGGTGCAACAACATCTCCTCAGTCTTTCTTTGCATATCCTGCATCTTCTTCGACTTGTCCTTGGTGAATTGCAACATGCGTCTACAAATTCCAGCTTACAAAGTAAGTAATCCATATTTTAGACAAGAATCTTATCATACTTACACTACACCTGCCAAGATAGCCAACCAAACAAGACTAGTAGCCAATGGTTCTTTATCAGGTCGTTCTTTGGTAACAACATCCACAAGTGCTTCCATATCAGCATCAGCACGCGTCTGGGGCTTAAGCTGGGATCGTACATCAACAACGTGTTGCATCACTGCCATGGCTGCAGGTGCACCTGCAGATCGTTTTGCCACCAACTGTGCATAATCATTGAGTAAATGTTCGCATTGATCGGCTTCAAAGACATTCAACACTGATGTTTGTGCCATACAATGAGCTACACCAGCATCCAAAGTTTCTCCCATTGCATCCACCAAATCCTGCTGTTGTTGGGAATATTGCTTAAGAATCCTTGCCATGCCTTGAATCATTCGTGTATCCGAGAATTGGGATGGTGCACGACCTGCCAATGATACTAATCCAATCCATGCTTCCTTGCGTATTGTCAATGGTGTCTTATCATCCAAAAGAGCGTTCTCTAACTTTGCAAGGACTTGGGATAGCTGTGCGTCGGCTGCAGTAACTGCTTCAGGTGCTCCAGCAAGTCGTCGTACCCATACAGTCCATAGTGTATATATAGCTGGCTGAGGACCACGTTCGTTCAAGGTGTTCAATACATTCAACAATGCTGGCGTAAACCATGACAATGGGAGATGGTCGCTGTACTTTGCAAGTTGTTCCAAGTGGTGACTGATCTATAGACAGCAATGAGCTTCAAGAGAATAAAGAGTCGAGTAGGACACATTACCGATTCAGTAGACTGTGTATTGTATTGAAGTAGAGCAGAATAGCTATCAGATAAGGTCTTTGCCAAGGCCTTGACGTCTGTGGATTGCTCTGACATGACGTTCGTTGGGAAAAGAGGCAAGTGGATTAAAGTGTGGGGTATAATCTAATTCAAGCTGACAAAACCATTCAATGCTTGCTCCGCCAATGCAGCCTTTATACTCAAATATACACAACAACAATAAAGCTCTCTATTCTATTTACTATTCTACTGCTACTTGTTGGTGACATTGTTGAAATATTTTGGTGCTGCTTGTGGTAACCAAGAGGATTGGATGGCAGAGACACCTCGTACATAATGCTTGGTAGTAAAGACCTATACAAATCAACATTAGTTTCACGTGTCATTGGCTGACTCCACCCTTACTTACCAATTCATTGTACATGATGCCTTCCACTCGCTTAGTAAACATGGCTGATCCAGGATGAATCTTGACGAGTTGGTTGCCAGCAACACTTTTATAGGATCCATCTGGTTGAAGTAGTGCTGTATTTTGAAAGAAGCCAGTGAGGAAGCATTTCAATATCTGGTCTGTATCGGAGCCACATGAAGTAGTTGGTGATATGCCAAGGCGTTCACAAAACTGAATAAGCTGATTTCGTACATCAAGGGCGATCTTCATATTGCGCATGTTGATAAAGTTCTCTCGGCACCATTCAGGATCACCTTTGACTTCCCAATAACCTTTCAGCACATTCAACAATGTCAAATGATCACCATCGATGTGTAAGAACTTGCGTCGTGCTTCAGTTGCTTGTTCACGTTTGTCGGATGGAGTGAAAAAGATGGCATCGACTGATAATAAAGAGATGATAGCAATCACTTCCATGGAGCACTTGTATTCTGCAGACTTGATAATCACCTTGGAAAAGGTTGGATCCAATGGGAATTCAGACATCTTACGGCCTAGATCGGAAAGTGTGCCGGCATCCGAGATAGCACCCAAAGCGTATAACTCTTCCAATGCACGTACCACTACATAAGTTGTTTAATATTGGATGTGAGATACCTTTTTCTCCAATACTTACATGATGCACGAGATGGTCGATCCATATAATCAAAATCCAATACATTCTCGATACCAGATGCTTTCAAAGATAACACAGCAGCTGCAAGATTGCATCGTCGAATTTCAGGGACTGTATCATCTTCAAGCTCTCGGAAAGTATCTTCAGTGTATAAGCGATAACAAATACCAGCTCTCTATGATGATATGATTAGTCAACATTCACTCATCAAGCATGATATATACATACCTCTCTTCCAGCACGACCGGTACGTTGCCATGCTGAGCTTTTTGATATAGGATGAAGTAATAGTGACTCGACGCCAATCTTAGGATTGAATCCTCTCATCTTTGCCAGTCCACAGTCGATCACATATTTAATGCCGGGTATAGTAATACTGGTTTCAGCAATGTTGGTTGCAAGGATCACTTTGCGAGTGTTGGCTGGTGCAGGATCGAATACTTTTTGTTGTTGGGATGGTGGTAGTGCTGCAAATAGTGGACATGACATGAGCTTTTGTTGTCTGGGCCGTAATTGTGATGAATATTCATTGACAAGACTGGATAAGGATTCAATAGCATCTTGACCTATAATTCACATGTTCATATCAGACTCTGCATCTATTCCCTTTGTTATGACATTACCTGGTAAAAAGACCAAGATATCACCAGGAGGACTCTTTGTATGTATTTGGAAAATGGTGACAAGTGTTGCATCCAGATAATCTGCCTGTGGTTCTTGAGTGAAAAGTGTGTCGACAGGATGAAGACGACCAGATACATATAAGATTTTGGCACTAGTACAATGTCAGATACGAGAGATCCCTATAGTACACATACACTTACCCATTAAAGAATTCGCTAAACTTTTCAGCATCCAATGTAGCACTCATGATGATGATCTTGAGCTCCTCGACATCTTCACCAGCCTTTGCCTTCTCATGGCGTATCCGCTGAATCTTTTTGATCATGCCGAATAACATATCTGTACGCAATGTACGCTCGTGTGCTTCATCGAGGACGACAAACTTGTACCGGAGGAGAAGTTCATCAGAGAGAATCTCACGTAGCAGCATACCATCAGTCAAATACTTGATGATAGTTTGTGGACTGGATGTATCATCAAAACGCACAGTGTAGCCAACCTATCAATACATCTCTTCATTAGATCCAACATGATCCTATACCTTTTGTTTTTCTTTACCTGTCCACCCAATTGAGTCACTGTTTCCTCTGCTACACGCTTGGCCAGATTGACTGCAGCAACACGTCTTGGCTGTGTAATGGCAATGCCACCTGACTTGTGTGAAATCATGCCAGCTTCACGGATAAACTGTGGTATCTCTAATAGTATGGCATCATATCAGTCATCCAACATCACCAAAGACATGTCCCAATATCAATCTTACGAGTCGTTTTGCCACTGCCAGTTTCACCCATAACAATAACAGTCGAGTTGTCACGGATAGTCTGTATAATGGCTTCACGTCCTAAAGTAGCATATCTTGTTAGGTGGAGTTGTTGATAGAAATAGCGTTGAGCATACCAGAGTAAATGGGAAGTTGTTTTCTAAAGTTGAGCATCTCTCTTCGCTTAGCTTTTATGCTAGCTCGATCGATCTGGTTGTCTTTGCTGCCATTGCTCTTGTGTCGTTTGTTGGATCGAGTGGTTGTATTAGGATCGATACTGTCACTAAACTTCCAATCCTCGGCTGTTGTCTCGTCCTTCTCTTGGAAGTTCACTACTCGTTTCATGGTCGGATCGATCGAAGAAGGTAGCTTGTCAAGGAACACAAAAAAAAGCCGCGGCCCACTAAATCGGTCATTGGCTGGGATAAGGTCAGCCTGGCACACACTGGTGATCAAGCACTGGATTGGATCATGCAGGAAGAAATGAATGCATTACAAGACATATCAACAAGAAAAATGAGCATTACCATAGAAACATCCTCTAATAAACCACTTTCTTTACTACTCTTTTAGATGATTGACTTGACTAGATTATAGATATATCATTTTGTCGACGAACAATGCGCACCTTATATGGCAGTGGTGCAAAAGTGGGTGATCGAATATCTCTTGGTTCTTTGACATTGACAAGATCATCACCCTCTCTTTCAAATTTAAAACAGCTAACAAGAGCTGATGCTGCCATAAACAAACTTCGCTCTGCAAGATGAATTCCTACACACACACGACGTCCTGTGGAAAATGCAAGATGGGGTCGATCTTTGGTTGTTTGACTGAACTTTTTGGAGCCAGTCTCCACAAAAGACATGTGTCGTTCAGGAATAAACTTTTCTGGTTCAGGATATTGGGATGGATCTTGATGAATAGCATGTAGATTCATAATCACAGTGGTATTGGCTGGGATAAACCAGTTTTGATATACATCATCCTCACTAGTTGCATGTGGTACTGATAATGGTGCTGGGGGTCGTAATCGAAGTGTCTCCAATATAATACACTGCAGATACGGTAGTAATGATTCTATATCATCTTTTGTAAGCTTGGACCTTTCTTATTACACATCATGTCACCAATACATACCATCTTCATGAGTTGGTAGGTGATCAAGCCCAACAGCTTCCTTGATCTCATTATAAGCTTTGTCTTGAATCTCTGGATGATTTGCAAGCAGAGCAATCATCCATTCAAGTGTTGATGCTGTAGTCTCTGATCCTATATATCCCCTTGTTAGTCAATAACGCCATTCCTTTATACAATAGCTCTTTATCACTTACCTGCTCCAACAAATAAGGTGACAAAGGTAGCAATTTGCAAATCTGTGAGCTCGCCTTTGGCCAACACTTCCTTTACAAAGCAGTCATCTGGATCAGATTGTGCCTTGAATTCCTCCAACAGACCACCATAAAATGCTGACATCTTTCTTCGCACGTCAATAAACTCGGCACGTGCACTGGGTAGAATCATGTTTAGAACAGGGAAAAATTCGCGTATTTGCTCAGATGGACCAAGTAAAGCTGCACTGCGCTCAGTAAGAGCAAATGCTTCATGTAGTTTTGGATCACCTGGTGTAAAAGAACACATCTTCCCAAAAGCAATAGCAAGGATGGTTGTCATGGTATAATGTTCAATAAACATAGTCAGCTGAAGAGCTTTTTGATGATCATGTTTGCTGGATGCATCCCAAATGTTCTTGATCAAAGTATTGCGTCGTTCGTCAATGATCGGTTGATAGAGATCAATCTTGCGTAACACTAATACATTGTGTGCTGATTCATGTTGTGAGTAATGATGCATAATGTTACTGCTTCAAGATTACCTATTCGTCTCAAGAAACGCCACTCTTTGCCATAAGGATAAAAGGCAAAACCACCACCATTGCTCACTAGATGAACACGAGTAAGTATGATGTTGTGATCTAGCAATATAAATAGGATGACATGCCTCCATAAAACAAGTCATTGACTAGTGTATCAGGAAGATTACGAGAAGAGTAAACAGTGCTGCGTTCAACAATGAGCTTGTTCACTGCATCCATCGAATTCAAAATCACCCAGCGTTTGACACCCAATTGAACAGTGAAGATGGGTCCTTTTTGTAAGCTCCAACGTCGAAATAGTTCTTGGACTGTGATCTTTCCTGCTAGATGATGCAAATGACCAATGACAGGAAGACGTCCTGGTGCATAAGGTGGATAAGATTCATTTGCTGATGTACATTTCCAAACAATGACAATGACAAGGGCACCAAGAGCAACAGCAACTAGCATGATGGGATATGGTCAAAAGCTAGGATGCTATGTGCAACATGCATTGGGCTTTTAAGTTTATGCATTCTTTTGTTCGACAAATATGGACAAGTGCTAATCCCTGGGACCACCAAAAAGTCAGGAGTGAGCTGGTCATCCAACCAATCAGTCAATCAAACATCCCTTGCTTAACGATGCAGTAGCTGTCAAAATGCCATAAATCAAGTTTTGGTCTCATTTTAGTCATGAACTACTTGTCAGCCTATCTGCTATTCATGGATCATCAGCAGTGACAATGAAAGCATATTCGATTTTAGGTAGCACCCTGTTTCTTCGAGACTTCTTTCTCCGGCACTCTTTCTTGTTGACACCAACACAAAGTTATACACATGGCTACCAGACCAGCATTATACCAGTTCCCAAAGTTGTTTCGTCGTCTTACGAATCAAAAGCAGAAAGCAACAAAGCACTTTATTGATCTGCGTGAGAAAAAGTCCCATCGCTTGGAGAGTGGATCAGTTATCATTCAAGGGCTAAAGATGCTCAGAGAGTTACGAGACGACCAGTTCAAAATGCGTTCTATTGTTGTCACTGCAGAGAAAGAACCACATAGCGAGAGTGATATCAAACATCCAGCCATTGATGTGTTACGCAATCCAGATGCTTTTCCTGCTCAATCATACTATGTGTGCGACGTGGATTTGACAAGACGTATCTTGGGAACAGCTTCACGACCTAATCGACATGAGATATTTGGTGAAGTGGAACTCAAGCATCATTCTATTCCAAAAGATGTCGATCGAATGCTTGTATTCAATCACGTCAATGATCCTGGCAACCTTGGCAATCTCGTGCGTACCGGTTGTGCTCTTGGATGGAATGCAGGATTAATCACTACAGGAACATGCGACATGTATAATGACAAGACTGTACGTGCTTCCAGAGGAATGACTATGAGATGGCCACATAAGCTTGTACCAATTCCTGAACTTGTTGACTTTCTCAAAGATCACAATATGGTGCCTGTGGTAGCTGACATGTTAAGATCTTCAGCATCCGATTTATGGTCTCCGAATCCACATGCAGTTCAACCAACACTAGGATCAGGTCTTTGGTTCTGGAATTTCAAGGACAAACCAAGAGAGTTACCACGTAGACCGGCTTTGATCTTGAGCTCAGAACATAAGGGTGTGCAAGGATTGGATGATGAGTTACGAGTATCTATTCCAATGGCAACTGGTGTCGAATCTCTCAACGTGTCTGTGGCAGGTAGCTTAATTATGCAAGAATACAATAGACTACTATTAGAGCAACAATAAAAGTATGTACATATTAATCCATATACAAGAACAGCAAACAGTCCATGTGTATGTGGTGCATAATGAGCCAGTCAAAAGAGAGAATTAAAAGGGGTCAAGGTTACTGCTAAAAATAGACCATCCCAACGGCTTGACTTGCTATTTATATGCCTTATGCTCAGAACGACCCTTTTCTCTCTCTCTCCATCATCGCTGTTGACAATAATTTTAGCAACTGTGATCTCTCGCTCATTCATACTCTAAGCAAATACAAAAGGTAAAATGATCAAGTTTCTTTACTGAAGGGAAAGGAAGAAGGGAGGATATTATGACACACATAACGCTGTGCATTATATACATACATGGATGCATAGAAACACACATATACAAAGTCACCCACGTCGTGCATTTGTCTCTCTTTCTTTCTGTTTTCCCTCTCTTGTTTGTCAACCAGGAGCTCATTGGTTGTTTCTTTCTTGTATATCAGTACCATATATCGACCTTTTTCTTCTGTTTATAATCAATGGGTCGCAAAAAGATTAAAATCCAACCTATTCAAGACGACCGAAACCGACAGGTGTGTGTGTGCTCTATTGTGTTTTGTTTCTTTTTCACTTTTGACCCCACGCTGGTCAAGTTTGCAACAAGATAAGCTAACAAGCAACATAGGTCACTTTTCTGAAACGCAAGTATGGCTTAATGAAGAAGGCATATGAGCTTAGTGTGCTATGCAACTGCGACATTGGCTTGATCATATTCAACAACTCCAACAATAAGCTCGTGCAGTACGCCAGTAAGGACATGGATAAGGTGTTGCTTCGCTACACAGAGGTAAGAGCACGAGATATGCAAGATGGCGACTTGCCAACGGGTATACTGAGCCGAACAACCAATAGTATCAAGAGCCCCATGAAAGTAAAAACAATTCAGATGTAAGTGTTTTGGAATATACGTGTCTAGGATGGTAGAAAACATAAAGGTAACACTGGTTTAATGCTTTTACCCCTGTTTGTCCCCATTTTGATAGTTTATGGATACAAGCAATGATCATACCAAAGACGCGGATCCTTCTGATCCAGATGAAGCCGATGATACCGAGTACATGTCGCAACCAGCTCAGCAGCAACAATCCATGTCACCAATGATTATGTCAAATGCTCCTCCTGTGGGACAAAGACAACCAGCCATGATGGCACCACCACCACCAACACATCCCCAACAGCAACATGCATATCAACAAACGAGAGAACAGGCCCAGAGTTATGGTACATATACTATGGGACATGTGAACAGCTCAGCATCTCCACCATTTGTGTATCCAACCAGTAATGGTACACCATACACCAGCCACGGCATGATGCCTTCTGTAAGTTTGTTAATAGCGGTATTTTATTTTCAGCGATGATCCTCACGCGGCTTTATGCTTCCTTTAGACTGTTCAATCCACATCCATGGCACAACAACATCATCAGTCGCCTCATGTAAACACATATTTGGCTTCAAGGTCACAGCCTGCTCCTCTTTATGCTCAACAACCTGCACATCCGCAACATTCACCCATGATGATGCATCAGCAGCAACAACAAGCTCAACAACAACAACAGCAGCAGCAACCAACACATCATCCTCGTCCTTCATTATCTCCACAACCAGCACCAATCAATAATACGATGAGAACAACGTCTGTAGAACATGTAGCACCATCACAACAGCAACAACAGCAAACACCAGCACCATCAGCACCAACCAGTGCAGGATTTGTTGCACCTTCATCTCAAGTACGATCATCACCTCTTGTGAATGATAAGAAACCACACAATCTACGTGTTCAAATACCAAGTGAGGATTCATCTACATCATCCAATAATCATCATGGTAGTAGTACAACAACTACAAACAATGGTATGACAGCAACACAAGCAGCAGCACCCCACATGAGACAAGGAAAAGGAGGAGCATCATCTCCAACATCTGCATTGCCATCTCAATTTGCACAGAATTTGCCATCACCCTTTTCAATCTATCCAGAATTCCTGCAACAGAATGAATTGCCTAGTCCACTGAATTTTTCAGCAACGCCTACAACATCTAGTGCTTTTCATTGGCCTGCTGCATCCTCATCATCAAATCAGCAAGTCATGTCATCTGCACGAGTGCCTGATTATCGACCTTCTCCACTAGCGAATAGTCATCCAATGACAGCATCCTCTCATCAAAAACGACCTGATCCAAATGACGCTGCTGAAAATCAACGACTCAAAAAGATTAAGCTTGAAGCTGCTGTATGAATATAATAGGAAAACAAATGTATTCATGTATCTCAATGTCATCCATCATCCACCATTCATGCACACATCACTCTTTTACATTGTTCATGCAAATCCTTCATTCCATACACACACAAACATGCTGAAACCTTTTCTTTGTAATTTGATCTGAATATACAACAACATGAGAAAAAAAATAAGACTATGCTGCTTTTCGATGCTGAATTGAAGATGCTGATGATGATGATACGGATGTATAAGCAGTGGTAGACCAAGTAGCTGGATTAGGAACAGAGGTAGTAGTGGCATCAACGACTGGAGGAACGACGCCATCAGATGGCAACGTATCACTTTTTCGTTCAAAGAAACTGACTGCAGATCGGAAGAGACCCTTCTTTTGATGAGATGGGATGGCATCCACCACAGTTTCTAATAACATATTAATACATCATCTTTTTGTCATATCCATTGTCATCCTTTTACCTGTCATTGGCAATGCATTGTCGTTGGCACTGAGACTGATAAAGTAAGTGAATGGGATAAGCCATACGCAGATACCAAAGAAGGCAGCGATGTCCATAAAGGGTCGATAATGGGTTGTAAAGTATTGGAACCATAAAAAGTGATCGACAAAGACAAGCACTAATATCCATGCATGCAACAATGAATATCCAACAACTCCTTATCCTCCATCCCAACCTAATACTTACCACAACTAGCAATAAAAGGTAAGCTAGTCAAGCTGATAAATGGGAATGTCTTGAGATTCATGGTATACACGCCATGACAAAAGATTGAAAAGGCCAAAAGCAAGAATGGTAACCGATCCACAATCCACAAGAGTACATGTATCGCAATAACAGTCTATGATAGATGTCTTTGTATTGGTACTTGTTCAGGTACAACCATCCAACACGTCCATACTAACCCCAGTCATGGTCTTGATCACCTTACGCGTATATACAGTATATTCCTCGACCTAAACATGTCCTTTATAAGCTATCGCTCATGGCTTCTCTTCGAGTATAAAGTGCGATCGTACCAATTCAGCCAAGTAATACAGACCACATGCTATAAAGGTAAGCCCTATTGTTAGCATTCATAGTGAACCAGTGTTCCATTGTTGACTTGACAATACCTAAACTAAGGACAACAAAGCAGAATCCCAGAACGACGGCGCCATATGCCACAAGATGTAGAAAAGACAATGCCATGATGAAAGAGGGGCGGCAGCAGCAACAAAGGAAACACGGTCGGTGCGTAAGGAAGTGCCTAAAATAGCACAAGTGTTCTAAAGCCAACTCAGATCAATGCACCTGTTCCAGAATGACAATCTTATCAGTGAACGAACAATAGACACTATATTGACAAGATATGTAATAAAGATATACATGTGAAAGATGGGAAGAAAACTAGTACTAGAATCATTACACTGGCAACACCTTTTCATGGTGGACAATCAATAATTGGATCAATGCCATTCCTTCGTTAACACGCTTCATATATACTGCTGCATTAGCAATAGCTTCTTGCTGTGTTCCAGGTGTTGCATTTGAATCATTGCCATCATGAATAAGGTTAGGTGCAAATACAACGGCAAGGTTATGTGCTGTCATCCTGTTCTTGTCAGCATGTTGCACCACTCGATCAAGGAATCGTACAAGATAAACTAGCAAATTGCGCTGATAAGGTCTGTTGTTGTATTCCTTTTGAAGACCTTCTTTGACTCGCGCAAGTACATCATCAGGACATGCGTCTGGCTCTATAATAAGGCATACATTAGGACATGTCGCTTATCTTTTTGTTTTGATTGTTACCTGGCAGTTTTCCAAGATTGGTACAGAATTGAGATGGAATAAGAGGATCAGGAAGCTCTTTGAGGAACACCTTGAGCAATGATGCAGCCACATTGATGTCATGTTGTGTCAAATCCACCTTTTCACCTAGATTGATATAAGTCAACCATCCAAGATATAAAGACGATAATGCTTACCTTGATTGAATGCTTTCTTGACACGTGACAACTCTTCACTGGCTGGTGATTTTCGAAACAAGCCTTCCTTATCCAATCCTATTGACAATAGTGTCAATAAGTATCATACGATGATGGATACCACACCTTTTCTTACCTCGTGCTTCCAAATGATCCACGATCTGTCGTACAATACTTGGAACATAGGTATCTTTTTCGGTATCACCAACATTGTCCAACTGTGCAAGATGCTCTGGTGTCAATCCAAAAGCCTTGGAAGGTAAAGGACGATTCACAGGATCAATCACACCCAACTTTTGTGCTGATCCCCAACCAGCGGATGGTGCCATAGGTGGTAGACTAGTGTCATAGTCGATGACTTGCTTTGGAATAAACTTGGATGACAATCGTACTGCGCCAAATAACTCTTGCAAGGATGAAAGATAATGCAACTTTCGAGCAAACTTTGGACTGTAAAGCATGTATTAGTCTCTATCTAATATGTTTCACTTGCACCAATTACCTAGTGATGCGATTGGCAAGGTCAAAAATCAACCGGTAAGTGCGTGTCAAATGGACGACATATAAGGCCTTGAGATTCTTTTTGTATCTTGACGATAGAATGACATGTTAATGAATGATACAAAACATCTTTTACATCCACATACTTGCGATCCAGCGCTCGATAAGCACGTAAGAGCCACATCCATGGAGGACGATACTTTGCAGGAGAAGAAAAGAAGACCAAGACATAGTCATTTTCCACAAACTCGTCCCTAGTTTACTACTGTTAGCTGCATAGCCAATTCGGAAGTATAATGAATAAACTTACAAGCGTGTCAGGATGAAACTATAAAGTAGGAGATGGAAGCGCGTGAGCCATGTGTGTTACAGTGCTTTATGCATATCGTCTGTGCACGACCAACTTACGCTAGAATAAGGTCATAGTCGATTGAGCTTGGATCGGGCAGGTTGCAGGCATTCAAAACAAGAATGGGACGACTATCGCTATCGAGGCCTTTAAACGAAACAAAGAGTTAGAATAGTGCAATGCCAAGACAATGGTAAATAAAGAGATGGAAGACTTGTTTACCAGCCTCGTAAATGATGTTGAAAGCAGAAATGCCTTTATATTCAGGACTTTGTTGTGACAATGATAAAGGCCTTGACATGGGGTAGACAAGCCAGTCGGGTGTGTGTGTGTATATGAGAAAGAGGAAAGAGGATGTGCTTGTTAAAGAAGGACAATGACCCAGAAAATTGACGATCCAAAATTGGATATCTCACTTTACTGTCTGGATCGACCTGATGATCCACTATGATATTCAATATAAAGAGAACTTCATCTGCTGAGACAAAGGACCCTGAGATGGTTTGCATGGTAGTGGTGGCGGTGGTGATACACGTGCTAGGATCATGATCCAAGACATATACGTCAGGCATCAGCTACAGGTCAAAGCTGGGAAAGATCGTGAGAGTTCAATCGATAAGAGAAGTCTTATGCTTAAAGCCAACATTGCAGCCTGCTTCATTCTTTCCGCCAAATACCGCGATATCCTTGATAAAGGGATGTTTGAAATGTGCATGTGAGAAACTAGACTACAAAGGACACAAGTGACAGTCTCATTATCATCCATGATACCAAGCAGCTGAAATCGCTTTATGTGGCGGAGGAGTAAACACATAGTGTTCTTTATGCAGCACCCATTTTCATTATACTCCTGCATTGTTTTCGGTACAAATACACGCCGATCTTGCATTAGGTAAACAATACATGGCCCCTTATATGTATTATGTTGTAGCACATTCACCCAGTAGCGGTATAGGACTCTTTGCTGCTTTGCCTTTTCTTTTACTCACATTGCACGGAGCAAAAGCTTGAAATTCCCCGACTCATGTTTTCATAACTTTTGCAAGCATGCATCACAAGAAGCAGCCTGTATCATCTACCAATATCCAGAGCAAATGGGAGTTTTGGTACATTTGCAAGTACAGGATCAACTTGTATGTCTCTGGTGGGAATATTGGTAGCAAACAGCAACTGTCAAATATGTATGTGACATGTCCATGGGAAAAGTAATGAAACAAAAGCGTGTGTGTGGGGAAAGAAGAGAGCGGACGATTCCTATCATGTGCTCAACCTTTACCTTGTAGGATGACAGATCGTACATGCAGCTTATTTTGCATCACCTATAAATTACGTTTACCACGACTGCCTGCCAAGAATATCACACACACACTTTTCTTTCTCTTTCACTACAACATGGGCATCAAAGACATATGGGAAAACAAGGTGCTCGCTCGTATTGTACCTCCAAAGACAGCTGACGATAATGAAGGACCATCTGAAAGCTACTTTATCCCTGGCGCATTGGTCACTACACTTTTCTTTCTATGGGGATTCAGTTATGGTCTCCTCGACACACTTAACAAGCACTTTCAAAATGTCCTTGGAATCAGTAAGTTATAAAAGGAAATCAGCTTTTAAGGAGACATGGATATCCTGATGACTTGTATTTGTTATTAAAGGCACCACACAAACTACATACATGCAGGTCGCTTATTTTGGTGCCTATTTTATCATCAGTCCAATGTAAGTATCATGTGCTGTTATGCAATTCACTCTGTTCTTGTATTGATCGTATTGGATACTAGTGCTGGATTGATCTTACGACGTATCGGTTACAAGAAAACGATCATATTGGGTCTCTTGTTGTATGTTTTGGGTGCTTTATGCTTCTACCCTTCCGCTACAAACCGTGTTTATGGTGGATTTGTGGGATCACTCTTTACGATTGCTTCTGGCCTTGCCATGCTTGAAAATTGTAAGTATGAATGCTTTACAATGATGAGTCAATGATGTTCATTTTCTTCAAACTTGACAGGTGCTAATACCTACATTACCATTATCGGATCACGAAGATGGGCTCCGCTTCGTATCAACATCTCTCAGGCTTTTAATGGCCTTGGTACTACCATTTCACCTGTAGTTGCATCTTATGCCTTCTTTGGTGGCAATGAAGATGCTACCGGGAATCTCGATTCTGTCAAATGGACATACGTTGGTGTCGGATGTGGTAAGTGACCTTTATAAAGAGGCTGATCCATCATCATAAGCTTATGGTTCTTTTGTTGGTCAGCTGTCTTTGTGATTGCTATCATTTTCTGCTTTGCACGTATTCCAGAATTTGATGAAGAAGCTCAAATGGAAGCTGAAGCTAGTGTGACTGGTGAAGAAGTCAAGCGTGCCTCGTTGGCATCTCCACACTTATGGCTTGGTGCTATCACCCAATTTGTGTATACAGGCAATCAAGTGGGCATTGCATCCATGTTTATCTACTATGCAACAATTGTTGGCCACAAATCAGACTCTTTTTCATCTGTACTCTTGGCATTAGGACAAATGTGCTTCACTATTGGTCGTTTCATTGGTGCAGCATTGATGCGATGGTTCAAAGCTGAGCATTTGCTAGCAGCATATGCTGTTGCTGCAATCATTACCACCATTTGCGCCATTACCATCAACACACCTGATACAACTTATACCCTGATGATCATTCTCTTTTTCGAAAGCATCATGTTCCCTACCAACTTTGCATTGGCCACTAAAGATCTTGGACGTAATTACAAATATGGCGCTCCTTTATGTAAGTTTAATATCTTGTTGTTATTTCTTAGTTTCTATCACTAACAAGTTACATTCTAGTGGTAATGGGTGTCGCTGGTGGCGCATTATTCCCTCCATTGATGGCCTTGCTTAAAGATAATCGCAGTATCCACATTTCATTTGTGTTGCCGCTGGTCGGATTCGCCATGGAGTTTGTGTATGGTCTTTGGGGATCCAAATGGGTTTGGTACGTCAATGATACCAAACACGATGCTGAAGAGGGTTCATCGTCATCCACGGGATTGGATAAGCCTACAGCGGTAGAACATATTCACCAGTGAACAGTTTTACCTAGATTGGTCACCCCATCGTACTATTTTTCCTTGTCATTCTTCTGTTTCACCATCTACCTTTCATCTTAGTGTAACTATAATCCTTGTCTCTTTTATTTTGTGTGTGGGGGGAAACAGGCTGGTCCTTCTGTAAAGAAAGACCAGTAATGTAAAACTCTTTCTTTTGTTGGTTTCCCCTTTGTGTAATATAAGATAACAAAGAACATCAGCCTTTTTTTGATTGTGATACAATATACATCAATCCTGTTATTGTGATAGCTGATACCGGCAAAGTGACAGTTGGATGATGACATAAACTTTGCACTGGGCTCTGAGATTCTTTGTGATGTGCGTGTGAACTGGTAAGGAGGCTGGTTCTTGATTTGATGAACCTAATTGGGCACCGCCCGCCAAATTGCGTTTGGTGAGACAAAGCTGCATTAGATTTTGGGATTCCCACAGGGAAGCCATTGATGTAACACTACCCAACAGCAAAAAGGGAAAAGTCGGTACTACCGGAATTAGGTGATAAGCTCATACGTGGGGTAACTCGGTCAAGGACCGAGCATATAGTAACGTGGAAAGATGCGGGGTAGAATAGACACTATATAAGAAGTGCCTGTAGCGTTTGTTCCCAAGTCTAATCTCTTATCTCTTCCACAAAAGCAATAACAAATAGCCATGGTAGACATTCCAACGGCTCCAGCAGAAGCGTATGATGACTACTTTGTACAGCCACTAGCTCCTATTGGTGGTAGTCTTGTTGGATCATTCTTTGTTGGGCTGATTCCACTCATCTTGGTGTTGATTCTTTTGGGTGTTTTAAGGATGCCTGCTCATTATGCTTCATTTATATCTTTGGTTGTATGGTATGTATATCCAATCCCACGCTGTCAACATGCATATGGTACTCCTTTTTTCTCATGCACAGTGATATTGTCCTCTTTTAGTATATTTATTGCAATCTTTGGATGGCATATGCCAGCACAACAAGCATTCTCTTCTATTGCTAATGGCATTGTATTTGCAAATTGGCCAATTATGTGGATTGTCGTAAACGCCATGTAAGAGCTTTAATGTTCTTTTTCATCAGATGTTCTGGCATCTAACCTAGATTCACATGATAGGTGGATCTACAATGTCTCTGTACGATCAGGCATCTTTAAGCTTTTCAGACGATGGATGCTTACAAATACTCCTGCCGATAAGCGTGTGTTTTTAATTCTTATTGCATATAGCTTTTCAGCTGTGTTGGAAGGTGAGTATATCTCTTGATATGTGTGATACAAGCAGCGATGAATCTTGGGCTGACCCAATGTCTTGGATTTATAGGTGTTGCTGGCTTTGGTACTCCTGGAGCTATTTGTTCCGCACTCCTTGTCTCTCTAGGGTAACTATCACTTTCAATCAGCACTCGTATCTCATTTCAGGAACTGATCTTCCACTGTTATAAGATATAAGCCTTTGGATGCATTGACTTTTACACTCTTATTCGATACCATTCCTGTGGCGTTTGGTGCTTTGGGTATTCCCATTACCACCCTGGGTAGCCTTACAGGGATCGATCCCATGAAGATCTCTGCAATGTTGGGTCGACAATTGCCTTTATTCAGTCTGTTTTTGCCAACCTATGCTATGGTGCTTTATGCTGGTCCACGTGCTGGTTTCCTTGAATGCTGGCCACTCACATTGGTAGCTGGTCTATCATTTTCTGTCATTCAAGGCATCTTTGCCAACTTGGTTGGTCCCGAATTGCCGGATTTGCTTTCAGGTCTGATATCCATGGCTGCTATTATTGTATTTGTGCGATTCTGGAAACCACCTTTCCGTGAAGAATATCGAGCAGTGATGGTGGCTGATCCTGATGATAATCCTGCTGGTACAGCAACAGCAACTGATAATGAAGCAACAACAACTCCACCACCTAAAAAGACACTTTTGGATCGTGCTCAATTCTGGAAGAAAACTGAAGCAGATAATGTTATAGTCACTACTATCAGTCGCACTGAACAAGTACCACCTAAACGATCCTTACTTTCGACTTTGCAATTCTGGCGTAAACCAGCACAGAGTGATAACGACAATGATGGCACTTCAAGCACACAATCCAATTCGCCAAACGATGATATGATGCATGATCCCAATCGTGACACAGATGAAGAGATGGGTCAAGTTCCCAGCAAACCTGTATCGACTGCAGTTATCAAACCAACAATTTACGAGACTGTGCTTGCATGGAGTCCTTGGCTATTGATTGTGATCCTTGTCATCATTTGGACATTTGCTGACATCTCACAGTATGGAGAACAAAGTATACAGTTTCCACATTTGCATCATCGTTGCTGGTTGACATTATACAACAAACCATATGATGCTATTTGGGATTTTCAGCCATTAGCCACTGGTACTGCCATTCTTATTGCTGGTCTTTTATTTGATGTGATTGTTTTGATCAATGGCTCTTCACCATGGATTATCTGGTACTCCCTTGTTGACACAGTCAAACAGCTATTCTTTGCCGATTTGACAGTATCCTTGATTATGGCTTTTGCATATCTTTACAACTACTCTGGCATTGTTTACACTGTTGGTCTTACTCTATCCCAAGTGGGTCGCGCTTTCCCTTTCTTGTCAGCATGGATCGGTTGGATTGGTTGTTTTCTCACTGGCAGTGACACATCGGCTAATTCGCTGTTTGGCAACTTGCAAGTTGTTGCTGCTCGTGAAATTGGCTTATCCAAAATCCTTATGGCAGCTACCAATACTGCTGGTGCAGTAACAGCCAAGCTCATCTCGCCACAAACACTGAGTACTGGTGTATCGACTATTGGCATGAAAGGCAAGGAAGGTGTTGTCTTACGTCGCACTATTATCCATTCCATCTTGTTTGTTTGTCTTGTTGGTGCTCTTTCTTGCTTTGAGCAGTACGTCATTCCAGGTATCATTCCACCTGAAGATGCTTAAGTCATTCCTTTATCTCCTGCTTCTTCTCATCCTCTTTTCATCTATAATGCTTCACTTGACATATATACTTTGTCTCTATATATAATACTTTTGGACTACATTGTACATACCTACAAAATAAAATGAAATAAAATAGTGTCCTCTTTGTCAGCAATTACATAAGCGTGAAGGCAAATGGTGGGGAATAGCAGTTACATCAGATCTAGTGTGGGGAGCACATGATTTAGATTGAGTTATGATAAGTGCACCACATTTCTGGAGTATCACAGAGCCACCTTTGTTAAATGTACCGGCTACTGCTCATGGGAAAATCTCAAAACCGTGGATGCGGAAATGTTTATAGTCTTTGTTGATATCCAACAACAACCTTATCCAAAGTGATCTGCAGATACTTGATCACAATGTTCACGTCAGTGTGAATCTAAACAATGATGCACGCCAGTTGCAGCGATGTGCCTTATAGTGGGGTGATAAAGTAAGGGGGGATATCACTCTCGTCACGTAACACAAATGCCAAATAACTTGGACAGTAAACAGAACATGTATCGAATCTCATCTTTCTAAATAGACAGCAATATGTGTAATGATCCAAGTACTAATGAAACCCTTGGGTGAAAAAGGGTGTTCATTTAGCGAGAGACAACATGATTATGTGGGGATCTTGACTCCTTTTCTTAAAGTTAACATCCCAGGTGGCAGGCCAGGAGTGGTACTGAGTAGATTTCTGCGCTAGCTTTCCATACGCCATTCCCGGCTCCTTTTTGTAGAGTGACAGTGGGTTATACAGCATCATTATGATGGATACCCAAGTAGATTGTTCTTTATATACCACTTAATTGCAACTGTCATTGCATTTGTAACAATCATACATCATTGCTCAGCCGCATAGCAGTAAATGTCATCTCCTGAAAGCATATATCAAAGGAAAACGAACAACAAGCCCCTTAAGCTCACCATACAGGATTACCTGGTAACACTTTTCCGCATGAGGATCGCTTAGACCGGTTGTGATGTGTAAGCTGCAGCTTCCTCTCCTTACGAAATGCTTGATGCACGAGTTGCAACCCCCTTGTCTATATCACATCCACACCTTTTCCTTTCCACTTTTTATTCCTTGTATCTTTGCTTTGTACATTTTTAAATGAAAACGATCAATCTAATCATACTGCTTGGCTGTGCTGTATCATGGTGCAATGCCGACGATTCTCTTGAAGATTCTCTACAGGAGGATTTACCCTTTACCAAAGAAGCTACTAGGATTGATGAATGTCCTGTATTGCAGAACTTTGAAAGAGCCACTAGCGTACATAGATTAAGACCTAGCGACATTGAAGTAGTGGCTGCCATTGGTGACAGGTATGGCAGTCAATGTCATTCTTGACAAATTCTCATGATCTATATTGTTTAGCCTATCTGCAGCTGTAGCAGCTATCAATATCGATACAGATTACCTTACAGCAGAACAATTCAAGCAATATCGTGGTCTCAGTTTTGATATGGGTGGTGTAAGTGGATCAATCCTTGTCTTTCACATGAGATCTAACGACATACATCTTCGTAAACTTATCTGAATCACATATAGGATGAAAACGCCATCACTATCCCCAACTTTCTACAACATTACGCACGTGAAACCTTGATTGGCCCTTCAGTAGGTGTAAGAGATGTACCTATTTCGAAAGGTAGCAGTCATCTTATCCATCTTGACTATTCCTCATACTAATGCTTTGTACATATAGAAACATTCTTTGCCTTTGACGCCAAACAAGTGTAAGCCTTGTTTAGTAAAAGTATGCATTGGGAATACTGATGAATTATGATAATAGGAGCGAGATTGATAGGCTGAATGCAGCTATACCTGCAGCAACATCTTACAACTTTACTCAACAAGCCGAATATCTTATTGAACGTATTGGCAAGAATACAAGCTTGGCTAAGAAATGGAAGCTTATCACAGTCTTTATGGGGCTCAATGACTTGTCAGCTTCATGTCTACCAGGCTATTCATTTATCGAATACAGGCAGCGGATGGAGAAAGGTATTGAGCTTCTTAAACAGAATATCGATTATGCCATCATCAATGTGGGTGAGTGATCAAGCTCTATCTCTTGAACAGCGAGAATACAGGTAGCTCATCCTCTAAATGCGCATAGTGGGACTCCTTCACTCTGAACAGATGCAAGATGTTACCAACAAAGACCCAACCTATCGCAAACACTTCAAGGATGATACAGTGGATGTGCAAACATTTGAATGCATATGTTGCCACCCATTGGCGAGCACTAAACTGCTTCCCCAGCCATTGGCTGGCATTCTTGATAAGGCTGTAAGCCCCTTGGGCAAACAATATATTGCTAGAAATGTCGAGTTGTATGACAGAGAACTTCGACGTCTTGTGATGAAACAAGCTAACCATGATCCGGATGCTACAACAGCCGTTGTTTATCAGCCTTTTAATATTGATATTAGCTCAGTACCTGTCAAAGCCATCAGGTAAATGTCCAACATAAAGGATCATTGTAATGATATCAAGCTGACATATACATGTCATCAATAGCAATTTGGATGGCTTTCATCCCAACAAGATTGGTCAGGAGTATATGGCCAAAGCTTACTGGAACCAGCTTTTCCTACCCAGCAACAAAAAGCAACAAAACCTTCAATTCCGTGAAGATTTACCAGTATATTGCCCAAATGCCAATGACTATATCCAAACTATGTAGCTAGACACGTACTTTATAATGGTTCTAATGCAGGAACAACGTATATTGAATCAATGACAAGTGATGATGGTATATGGATTACAAGGGTTTTTTAAGCGTCTTTGAAGGGAGATGATGCGCCTAGATACGTGTTGATCATGCTGGGTGGAGTATTGATCAGTTTACCCTTGATGGTGTCCTTGCCAAGTTCCTTGTGAGCTGCCCAACGGTGACAACCACCGAATGCAAAGTAGTAGTCGTTACCCTTGTACTGCACGTGATGCACATCCTAATAGCACAATGAGCATGATATTAGCTATTCCGCAGCTCATAGTGATACAAAGATATTGGACTTACAATGGGAGTCAAATCATCCTTGTTTTCTTCAGTTTCTAAAGCCTTCTTCATATTTTCCACTTTGTTGCGGTCCAAAATAGATGGGATGGGTCGATTGATGGCTGACATGGGGATATCGTACACCTATAGTAAGAATAGGCTCAAGTGTCAGTCAACTGCTTTATCCTTAGGTCATCAAGACTACTTACTTCTTGTACCGAGTTGCCATGAATTGAAAAGTTGTCAACAGATTCCTTGTTTGCCATTCTGTGTAAAAGACGTCTTGATAGCATGAAAAGAGAAGCGACACATACAAAGCACGGGCCTTTTATATATCATACCTGCCAAGTCGGGATTTCAAATGATCATGACGTTATGCAAGGTTTGTCAGCAAGGTGTATAGCCAATCATTTGCAACTATGAATGAACATCCAGTATACGATTGGGTTCCACATCATTTGTCAGATAGCTGATGATTGGGTACCATAGCATTTATTGAAATCTATGTCTCCACTAGCAAGCTACGTAAACCAGCAAGAGCTTTTTTGCCGTCATTGGAACTGATGATACCCAAAATAAGCACTGTGATTGACTGATCGCCCAACAAATAAACCTTGGTTTCTTGTCCTTCAAATGCATGCTGAATAGCTTCGTAAAGTGATTGGAAACGACCAGCTTGGCCATAAGGATCATCGCTTTTGGTAAGCTTGTCAAAAAACTCGTCTATGCTCTTTGTCTTTTCTGTGACACTTTGGTCGATCCAGCCAAGATCCACGAGTTGTTGTACAGAAGGCAAGGTATCACTGTTCCAGTCAGCACTGACCCATTCGAAAGGTGCATCGGTTTCCGATACCAGAGAAAGCTCCTTGGAACGACTGGAGATCTGATCGCGCGCAGCCATCAACTCTGGAAACTGTTGTGCCGATTCTCCTGCATGGGAAGTACTTTGTTGCTCGTTTTCCTGTTGTTTACTGGGTGTTGGGTTGATAGTCTTATTGTTGAGCATGGCTAGGTAATCGGCGTCTTCTTTTTCCATGTTGTAATAGTCGTGAAAGTGTAACTCTGGAAAAGTGTAGCTTAGGAGCCGAAATCATGCAGCGTCTTTTGTTTTCTCAGCCTTGTCTGGTCATGTGATTGTATCCACTGTCCCTTTATGCTTCTTATCTCTTCAATACATATCATCTTTGTAATTCGATCATTGTATGTACATGGACCACTTGTCAGTTTATTTCAAGGTATGATAGACAATCCAACAGTGTATATTCACTCATTGGCAGCATCATTTAAAGACTAAGACTGGCGCTAGTTCGGTTTTTCTCACGGCACTGGTTTTCATTGTGTCTTGATCCCACTTTGGCAAGGTGAGTGAGTACCGTTCTCCTTTCTTGACCTTGACTTACAACCCTTTGTTTCTCATTGGATCTCTTTAACACATACTCCATGGCGTCTACTTGAATTGCAACCCATTTCACTGACTGCAACAACAGATGGACGCGTATTATCTATTTGCTTCGAGCGTTGCAGCCCTTGCTGCTCGTGTATGCACCCATCCAAGTATGTAACAGCAATCGTTGCTCTTTTATTATGAACGACACACTAAAGTTGAACACTATTACTACTACTACTAGTCGACACTATCAAGACACGACTGCAAGTAAGGAGCACCATAAACGACCATGGACTGGCAAGTCTTAAACAAGTCATTGTCGAACCTTCAGCATCTTCTCAGCCAACTGCAGTGGTGCGATCGCTATATCGTGGCCTACCAGTGACACTGTTATTTTCAGTACCTGCACTTTCAGTATACCTGACTTGTTATGAGACGACAAAAGCATATCTTCATCAACATGGTGGAAAAAGTGGATATCTTGCACAGGATGGCATGTTGAATCACCTTGCTTCAGGATGTGCAGCTGAAGTGGCTGCTGGTACACTGTTTACACCCATGGAAGTGATCAAGAACAGACTACAAACACAAAAGACACAATCAGCAGCATCCATGGCACGAGCGATCTGGAAAACAGAAGGCGTTCCTGGATTCTTTAGAGGATATTGGATGGGTCTTGCTGTATTTGTACCTCACACAATGACCTATTTTGCTGCTTATGAAGAATGCAAGATGGCATATGCACGTTACTTTTATGACAAGAACAGTCGAAGCGAGAATACAGATGCAGCTCATTTACCTTTGAATGCCTATTTGTTGTGTTCTGGTGTGGCAAGCGCTATTGGCATCACTCTTTCAACACCTTTGGATATTGTGAAAACACGATGGCAAATCTCAGCAGCAGAACAAGGTGCAGAGTTTCGTCAAGGCCCATTGGCTATTGTCAAACATATGTGGCAACGTGAAGGAAAATGGCGTGCTTTTACAAGAGGCTTGGTGGCTCGTATTGCTTGGGGTATTCCTACTACAGCTATCAGTATGACTGTATTTGAAGCACTCAAAGATTGGAGATCAAACAAGCGATTAGAACAGTAGATTGACATAGATAGAAAAAGAATGACTGGTCTCATTCAGTGTATAAGATTGCAATTATACTTTTAAAAGGATTGTATTTATTACTATCGTCTACAAGAGAGTGGTGGTGATGGGAAAAGTTTAAAGCAAAGTGGCAATAGTCAATGCAATTGACAAGGCAGATAATCCCATAGTAACGTGTACAACACTGGAGCCTAAGGAAGTAACAGAAGCATGAAGAGAAGCACTCGAGCTAGATGCACTACCTTTTGCAGAAGCAGACATCATGTGCAAAGTATTAGAAGCAACACCAGAAGATGAACCACTTGCTGTTGCCATGGAGGAAGCAGAGCCGGTTGCTGATGATGCACCTTTGGTGGTACCAGCAGAGACAACAGCATGATTAACACCTGCTGGATTACCATTGGGTAATCGTGCACCGCCTTCAGGTCGCATATCTTCCACATCCACATTCTTTTGCTTGGAATCAATCATGTCATCCTCTTCATCTACGTTCTTTTGCTTGGACTTGTCAACATTTTCATCTTCAGTGTTTTTCTTTTCCTTGGTTTCTTCATCTTCTTCATCATCATCCTTGTCAACATTTAGCTTTTTGACAGATTTTTCTTCATCATCTTCATCATCTTCAACTTCCATTGCTTCATCAGATGCTTCAGCAGGTGGGGGACCATCAGCAACTTCAGTAAACAAGACTACTTGGGTGGTAGTTGTATTTTCCTCTTCTTCCTCTTCAGCTTCCTCTTCAGCTTCATCATCCTCACTATTCTTCTGGTTCTTGGTTTCCTTTTGTTGAGTGCCATCTGGAACAGGTACAGTGACAACTTCAACATCATCATCTTCTTGATCAGCAGCAGCAACATCCTGGTTTCCATCAGCAGCCATATCACTATCAGCCATCATTTTGTGCTTGTTATGATGGTTGCTTAAACCAACATCGCGATGATGTTGCTCCTGTGGTTCAGCTGCATGTGCTGTATATAAAGAATGTTGACATGTAAGACTACTATTGACACATGGTGGATGGCATCTGTGTAGTTTATATACCCATAGCTGCTGTGAAAGCAAGTAAAGCAAGATAGACGCTTGTAGAACGCATTGTACAAACAATACACTGAAAAAGAGTTACCAGTGATATGAAAAATAGCTCTGACATTTGCATCGTATTGTCTCGCTTAAATACCAACCACATCTTTGGACATTGCCAGCTATTTGAATTACAACGCTGTGAGTAAACACTCTGGTCCATTTTTCAAAACACCACAGCACACTATAACAGAGCATGGTTATCTCTTCCCATCATCCTATTATAACAACGGGAAAAATATCGCTTGCTATTGAAGACAAAGTCCAATCAACTTGCAGGATAGGGTCCTGGTGTCTCGTGAGATCACATTATAGCATAAAAGAGTGTTATAATTCCGCACAGCATGATTCATACGCCAATATTTGCAAAGGAATGCACACGCAAGATATCTTTGACAATAGCATATGGTCATTTTGAATTGTACCGACTTGTAACGCATGCATGTTTTATCGACTGCTAAAAGAGATCATCACTCGTCATTATGTTACACCCTTGCCACGTTGCATGAACATGTGACCAAACTAGCCAATTGGCATATCCTGGATGTCAGATCAAAGCAATGAATTGGTACTACATCCATGATGCTCCCAGTGATAAGACTTGCAAAGTTTGATGCAAATAGCATGGCTTATGTAACGCCATGTAATTACACCCTTCGTGCAAAGAAAGAGAAGGGGTCTACATGTATTCCCTTGACTTAGATTGTATGCAATGGAAGATCTTGGAACATGGTTGATTGGCTGGCTGATAAAGCTTGCACAAAAATGACACCACTACATTCCAACGCTTTACATCCAATGTGTTTCTTTTTCATTTCTCGCTTGTTGCCTGACACATATCATGATTGACACATCTGGTGAACAACATAATGTTACCAACACACAAACATCAATCCATATCTCGAATCAGCAAGACACTATCATCCATGATACCAAAATATTGCGTGATCTTGTGCAACAACAACTTGTAGTGCTCAATCGCCGTGCAATGGCATTAGCATCCAGTGCTCTGTTTGAGCAAGCATTGCATGATGCCATTCAAATGAAACAAATTGCACCTTACTCACCATCAGGCTACCTATGTGCAGCTCAGATCTTCATCATGCAAGGCCGTCAACTTGCAGCTATCCATGAATGCAACATTGGGATCCAAACAGCATCATCCACTGATTCATTATATAACCAGCTATACACTACAAAGTCAGCAGCTGAATCACGGCAGGAAATATGTATCGACTTTATTACCGAGCTGCCACTGGATATTATCGACAACATTGCGACACGATTCTTTCCACAAGTCATCCGGTCATACGATACAGCAAGTCCATATTTGAATGTTTCTCGAAATTGGCGAAATAGGCTGTGTGCATGTGTTGAATTGAAATTTTCACTGACAGCATTCGATGCTTCAAGTGACACTTACCATGCTCTTGGATATTACGCACCCTTTGTCAAGAGCTTAACGTTGTCCTACGATGGCTTACATTACCTACAACTCTTACCATTATTCACCATGCTTCGCTCTTTCACTGCTGTTTGTAAGTAGTTTCTCCCTAATATGCTTGTCACATGGATGCTGACATGATATGAATAGGTCAATCAAGTTTTGATGCTGAATTATTGCTTGAAGCACTGAGCAATGTTGGCAGCAATCTCAAAGAGCTCAGCATAGAATCGAGTAGTGGTGAAACATCACTTGCTTTGGGTGATATCTTGAATATATGTCCGAATCTTGCTGCATTGCACTGCCAAACGATCAACATGGATATGTCTGCTGCTAAGCGCACTTATCCAAAAATGACAAGACTATCGTTAGCACGTATGCTTCCTTCTATGGATCAAGCTATCATTCAACAAGTGCTTTCTCGATTACCATCACTACGCGTATTCAGTATTGATCAAGTAGCTGATCCACGCGTATTGCTTCTTGTCCCAACACTTTGTCCAACAGTGATGGTTTTATCACATGATACCCCTTTATCAATTCTGCCACAGCAATCTTCATGTCATCGATACATCAAATCCGGACTGCAAAAGCTGTGTATTGATGGATCAAGACTTGAAACAAGTGACTTTTTTGCAATGCTTGAAGGAAATATGGACACATTACAAGAATTGCGATACTGGCATCGATCATCATCACAACAGCAATCAATGCAACATCGTGCTGGTCTTTCAGATGGCATCATTACACCCTTGGTATCCCAACTTCAATATCTGACCACTTTCTTCTGCGAACTTGAAGATCGTCGATCACAATATATAGCTACTTGTGTCTTACAAAGCGCACCAAGGCTCGAGCATGTGTCCATAAAGAATAACTTTATTGATACAACTTGTAGTGGTGCCATTTTTGATGCATTGGCTTCCTTGTCAAATCTACAAGCTCTCGATCTCAGCATGCGGCGTATCAATGATGATGCTTTACAACGTTTTGCCGATCGACATTGTGGAAAAGCTGATATGAAAGCGACATTGAAACATATTTCACTGGGAGCGTTTTATGGCCTGTGTGATGACACATTGTACAAGGTTGCATATATCCCTTCACTTGAATCAATCTCCATTGATAGTAAAGTGGTGGAAAAGATGAGTACGCTGATCACTTGGATGGAGCTTTTAGGACTAGGATGTCCATATTTGAAACAGGTGCGATTTGCAGGAACAACTACTGCTAACGACCAAATCCTCTGTCACATGCACTACATGCAAAGTATTGAACGTGTCGTTTTGAGCAATTTGCCACACATCACTGATGCTGGCATCATGGCATTACTTGCATGTCCACGATTACAGCACATTCATATCGAAAGTTGTGCTAGAATAAGTAATGATGTATTAAGTGTATTGAAGGAAAAGGCACACATTTCGAGCCTGCATGTCAAATAAAGAGTTTGTGTAACAATAAAGAGACACTCGTAAAGAGTTACTATCTACAATGAAAAGCAGTTATGCTGAAAGGTGGGGTGGGGGGGGGGGGTGGATGATTGCATCAAAGATGTGTCGTACCAGCACTTGGGTGGATCAAGTGGGCGTGATCGGAAATTATACCATTCCAAGAGGTTGGTGTCCACCCCTTTAACTTGCTCTTTGTTCTTTTTCTTTGTCCTCATGTCACCATCTCCAACAGCGCCACCAAAAGCACCTCCTCCTCCATCTACTGACTTTCGAAACGCCACCATTGAGAACCATTGGGTACAGGAATCAGCAACCAACTACTGTGCACCAATGAAGCCTGCTCACACAAATGTTCCCCATCTATCATAGAACGATCCACCCGATGCAGTACGTTTCCTTCCTCTTATCCTTATGATACGCTAATAGACCAATGAATAGATCTTCAAAAAGAGAGAAAGAACAGCTGAAGAGAATGGCAACAACAACAAACACGACCGTGATAGTATTGCACAAGCTATGCGATCCATCCTTGGTCAATGTGAATCATGCTTCACAGTAAGTGATTATCTAGGGAGACATGGCTGGCAACATATCTTCCTCCTATTTCTTCAAGGGGGATCATCTGACGTGTGTATTACTTGTTTTATAGAGTGGTCCCAACAAAAGGATATTCCAGGATACTCAGGGACGCATCAATGGGATGTTGGAAGAGTTGGAGAAGAATGAAATCCCTGATCGTGTAGTTCAATCATTAAACGAGTTTAGCCAAGGTAACTGTTGTTGTGGACAATGTGTGTGTGTGTGTATGTGTGATTCATATCTTATGTTGACAACTTTTCTTTTTGAAAGCATTACAAGACAAAGATTGGACAAAGAGTTTGGATATCCACACACGATTGATGACAACTGAATACGACAAACATGGGAATTGGCTCATTGGCCTTAAACGACTGGTTGATCTTGCACAAAAGGCATCATCGTAGTTTGACAGCTATCTAGTTAGAATCACACCTTCATCATAATCACTATTCGAATACATATACAGCATTAGACATTATGGCAGTTGGATTGATACAAATGTGTTTTCCCCTTATTCAGTGATCAGCATAATTGGATGGGATGATCGGAAATGTATATACACAAACAACAGCAGAATGCCGATCAATAGGATATGCCTGCATGCAGTATTTTTGGATCGGAGACGGACTTTTATAGGGTACAGAGAAAGTTGAGGAAAAAGGCAGGGGACGTGCGCATGCACTGGTTCTTTTTACCGTTGTCTTTGTATACATTGAAGAAACTTGGATTTATGCATATGCGCCAATGAACCTGATGATGACCGACCCCCAACTCAAAACACTACATCAATGATGAAAGAAGACTTTCAAAAGTACAAAAATGCCTCAATTGTTTTGAAGATCATGTGCGAGATTTACGCTGTTTGACTGGTTGAGAAAGAGCGAAGCTTAAAGAACTGACTTTGACATTGTGTCATTCTATATTACACCATCTTCATCCACACACGGAACTATCCGACTCCCCCGATTGGGGATATCCTTTATATCTTCTCTTGGTTGTTCCTTTTCCTCAGTATAGACAAGATAGATGTATAAGAGAATGAATAGCTGCTAAAGCATGATATAAACAATCAAATTTACTGTTGCATATCACACATTTCGTTTTTCTGTGTTTGAACTAAACAAGGGGAAAAGAGTATAGCATCTCGGAAAGTAGGGTCATTCTCCCCCAACACCAATAACAAACATACACATCACACATATCCTTATCCTCGTTGTTGTTGCTGTTATATTTATCCTTCCATGTTGATGAATTTGAAGGGATATACGTGAAATGGCATTCAACAATGACAAGTGGATATCAAAGGAGACTCGGCAATGAGGAGTTATGTGTGCCGTGTTTGTTGATTCTTGCATCACGGTATGCATCACGTCAGCACAAGGTTTCGGAAGCGGTGCATCTCAGTGCATGATCCACAATTTTACCTGCCTGTTTCCTTTTCCGGATAAAAGTCTTACAACAACCACCCCAAAGGTACACATCTTGATCGAATACGCTTTAAATTGGATATGGCGACGTGTTTATTGAAAGATGAAACATGAAAAAATGAGTGATTGGGTCTACTACGGGTGCCAAGCCATGCAAAAAAGGAATGTCAAGGAGAGCATTCAGTTCACAGTGAAAGTCATCATAAGATGGAAGCAAATAAAGATGTGTGTATACATGCAAAAAGGAATGGAGGCACAGTCATAGAGAATCCTCGACCATAGAAAGCTGTATCTTGGGAAACGAAAGCAAGGGATTTGATGAATAACTCGCGTATACAGATTTCATCAATGTCACCACTACCAATGCAGATAATAGTAGTTGATGTGATGAGTGAGAGGAATGATGCAATGGATGTTACTTTTTCGTCGTGGCGTTGTATGATGATGTGTTTGAAAGATGTGTGATTGATAAAAGGGTATATATAGCGTTATGTCACACCGGATCGATGTCAATCATCTCATGGGTGAACTGGGCAGTGCTCTGTTACGATAAGGTATATGTGTGTTAATACATACCAGCTAGATGTAAGAACAAAGATATCTTATCACTTACTTGTCATATGGTTTTTTGAACCACATACAGCACAAGTGCGTTGTATCTTTGATGGACGAGCATGTGCTATCACATAATATTGGGGAAGATGATGTTGGGTCATGATTGTAGTGTCGTTAACAAGAAAAGAAGTCATTGTGATTGAACAAGTTAGAGGCACAGCAAGAATTGGATGAGCGAAATGGATGGGTTTATATATACGCGAGCAGGGATGATTATGACTTTGTAGTGAAGCAATGCCTAGAGGGAGGAGAGGGAGAAAGAGGTGTTGCACGAAGCTTATCGTTTGAGTTGGCTATTTTGAATCATGTTCCTATCATTGCAGTGGCTGTTACCGGTCCTTCCCTTTCAGCTTTTCCAAACACTTGCTCATTTTTGTACTACGCATGTGTCAGATAAAGCGTTGACAAGCAAATCGGAACACAAACAGAATTCCATTATTGCCTGGTCTTTTGTTTTTTATACCAACTGATTTCTTCCTTTTCTTACCGATGCAGACAATCTCATATACAGGCTTATAAGATATGTACCGCAGCATTTGCTATTGCTGCATATAAGCATCTTATACACATGCCATGCTATTGCATACATCCACATTGTACATGGCCATTGTACCAGCCAAAACAAGCTCATCCACTTTGCAAATGTCACCATTGCTCCTTATCAGATACCGCTGCTATACTTGGTGACCGGATCCACCGAGTAAGCAGTTAAAAATTTATGCATGTCATTGTAAATCAAACACACAGGGCGCTATTTGCAACGACAAATAAAGAATGACCTTTTAAGGTCATTCCTATGCAAGTTTCGTGTCATTCAGCCATTTCATTTTTCTCTTTCTCGATGATAATTTGATGATGGGTGTGCGGGATAAATCCGATATAGGAAAAGGAGCAACCATGTGCTTGTACAATCATAACACAAAACATACTTGCGGCAAGAAGCGGGAGCCAATGTATTTACACGTGCACATGGCAGTTTCTTTTCAACACTTGCCACCAGCATATTCACCCTTTCTCTCGTGCATCATCACCGTGGTTTCGGAAGATCCCGAAGTGATAAAGGGTCTCATCACCCTATTTTGGTAATGCCGATGAGGAGAACGTGTTCTTTCCTTGTGCTGCTTGTGGTGTCGATCTCTTGCAGAAGAAATAGGAAAGGGTAGAGGATATTGTTTATGCGTTGCCATGTGTATATATTTGGGCGAGAGCTCTTTATCAGGTCTTATAACACCCTTATCAGTGCCTTGTCATGTAGGAGTATCACACAAAGTCCATCCCCTTTCCAACATGTTTGATAAGACTTTTCTTTTGATTGTATAGGCAGAAAGAATAATAGAAATGTGTGGATGCATAGTGTCAAAAAGGGGAGGGATTGATGGGGATCATGTCGTGTTACAGCTCTGTTCCGCATCTCTTTACCCAACTCGACCATATCAACCATACGCTCATATCAACCAATCCCACATGCCATTGCACAAATGTTGTCCATTGACCTTATCCTTTTACAATTGACTGTAGTAGTTCACCAATTGCACTTTGCAGATCAGAATAAACAAGACTTTGTTTTATTCCACATGGTTCCTTTTTCTTTTTGGATGAGACGCTGTGATTGAAACACTCCAGGCCCACTTTTGCCAACGCACGTGCACACGTATCTTTAGAATGATTCATTGACTCATGAAGCTTATCGACTATAGAATTGAATGCAAAGTAGAGTGATCGATTCTTGATACACAATGCTGGTTCCATGTGGATGGTTTGCTTTTCAAGGTGTGAAGGAAGGAGAAAGTGGTGATGCTGCATGTCATTCGTCTGAGCTGATTCTTGTGGAGAAAAGTATGCTGTACGCTCGCGTAATCGGATGCTGATACTACACAATGCAGGTAATGATGAACTCTTTCGGCATTCACGACCAATAGGATTCCAGAAAAGCTGTTGTCTGCTTACATGGGCTATTCTTTCCCCGTTACCATTACTGTGGCGCCTTGCAGTCATTAGATACATATGCATTAGTCTCCTTTATTCAACCAACATTATAATATACAACCTTTAACACACATACGAGATTTCTGCTCCGGTTCGGGGTTGTGAACAAAAAGAAAGCTGCTAACTCTATACACTGCTGCTAGACTAGTGCAACCAACAAGTGGGGATGATATCATTCGCATAACTTTATTGCCTACAAGCACAACAAACCCGGCAATCCCAATGTTTGTATTTGGGTGATGTTGGATATGCTGCATTGGCAACACATGCATGAAGCATACATGATTCAATGATCCAACATATACACAAGACAAAGAGTAAGAAAGTAATTTACAATAGTGCTTCATTAACGCTCCTTCCTTTTTGCTTCAGCCAAGCAAATAACAAGTTGCAGTCTTTGCACATCGTTGCACAAGCCATGGATTTACTGGCTCCCTTTTTTTGGTTTGTTACAGAGAAATCCAAAAACTACTTGACCAAACTCTCCCATTTTCCCTCTTCTTTTCCTTTCACTACTACCACCACCAACCTATTCATCCCATTTCACCAGCTTTTTGCTTGTGCAAACGCAACATTCACCACCAGTCCTTCCTTTCATTCCTTTGAGCGATTGGTTGCCGTTACACCCCACTACACTCGTTGATACTTTTACAAACACATCCACACCACTCGTTTGAATCCCTTTTCCTATTGTTATCCCATCAACCATCCTTGCGACAACAACAACACAGTTTCGACCATGAGTGAGATTGTACTTTCCAACACTTCGAACCAGTATCTTGCTGATTATTCTGCCGGGTCAATGATGTCCAATTTCAATGCAAACATGGATTCGCCTTCAGCAACATCATCTTCTTCACCACCACCTGTTACATTTGATGGTACTCAGCAGCATCAACAGCCGCCTTACACCTATCAAGGTAAAGCACGCGTTATAAACCCCCTCCTACGGAGTTTTGTCTTCATAAAAGGGTGCAGTTATGATTGGCTCATGGGTTAAAAAAATACTTGAGTGAGAGAAGGGGTTGAAATCAGTCTAGTGGATGTAAGGGGTGATGTGTATATTCTTTCTCCATGATATTCTGTCGATGGCTGATACACTTTGCCGATCTTGTTAATATTTTCTCTCTCCTTAATAGATTATGCTTTTCAACAAATGTATCAGGCAATGCCAATGGCGTATCCCACCATGTCATCACGCATTGGTTATTATGGTGATAAGCAGCAACAACAGCAGCAACATCCAGGTAGCCCCGATTCTGTTTCATCGACATCTTCACCCCAAACACCACCTACTGCAGCTGGTACGAATCATGAGCATTCTGCACAACTTGTTTTGACAACCCAAGCCTTGGATCAACAACAAAACAACGCCACTGCTGCTGCTGCTGCTGCTGCTGTGGCGGCTGCTACTCCACATCCACAGCTTATCACTCCACTTGTTCCATCATCTACTTTTACCAATTCCACTACTGAGCGCGTTAAAGAGACCATCGCTCGTGCTAATGCTGTCCCTATGGAATTCTATCACACTGAATTCCTTGAGTATTCAAAGGAGACATATGAAAGAAAGATGGATGCTAAGCGTAACAAGCGTAAAAGATCATCACCTTCTTCAGATGACAATGCAGCCAAGAAGAAAAAGGCCAACACTGACACTGAAAAAGATGACTTGGATGATGATCAACCACAGCTTGATGATGATGAGATCAACAAAGAAGCTGAAGAGTAAGTATTATGACATTTGCCACACATAAACATGTATACTTATGTAATTTGTAGGCGTGGCATGACCACTGCAGAACTTCGACGACAAATCCATATTCAATCAGAGCAAAAGAGACGTGCCCAAATCAAAGATGGTTTCGATGAATTACGAAAGCACTTGCCTGGATGTACAAACAAGAAAATGAGCAAGGCTGCATTGCTTACTCGCAGTAAGTACATTGAGCCCCAAAACATATACCACGTGCTCACATAAACATGTAGCTGTGCAACAAATCCAACATCTGAAGAACATGCAAACTGAGCTTTTGTCAGAGGTGGAAAGATTGGTACAGGAGAATGAGACGTTGAAAAAGTTTCAACATGGCGTGCTCCAGAGGCAAGCCATGGAAAAGATGTATACTTTTTAAAAGAACGTGCTCTATGCCCATCTACTCCTATTCCAGTATGAAAACAACACCATCTCTGTACGCAAAATTACCTATTGACATCAACATTTCACCGCCACTCACATCTATCCTCAACATTCCGCACATTATATACGCCTTATACACAATGCAGACACACATTCTCAGCTTGTTGGATACCTTGCTCGTTCTTGACTTGGGCGACGCAGTAGAAACATGCCCTTTTTCTTGTTACTTTTTTACTATTTCCCCAAAAAGAAGAAAAACACACACACTTACTCTACCCTAATCTCGCACCCTACCTCTTTCACACTACTCTTTTACAACACAACCCCCTTTTATCTTTCTCTGTACCTAGAGTTTCGCACTCTTTCTTTTCGCACATAGCCCTTTGTTCTTTCAACATCCATCTTTCTTTTCTTTCCATAGTTGCCTTGACCAGCAGCTTTTGTTATCTGTGTACACAGTTTCTCCTTTTTATTTATTCCTCTCTTTGATATCAACAAATGAAGTCTTACTGTTTAAGCATGCCTATTATTCTTACACAATCTCATTAGCGTTGTCTAAGGGAAGAATGAAAAGGATCGTCATAGGTCTCTAAGGAGTAATGAGAAGGACACTATATGATTCAATGACTCTGCAGCTAATGAGGATCCATTCCAATTTCATCATATAGACCGAGACTAGTAAGAGTCGTATGTGTTTATTGTCAAGTTATACACAGGATGCAATTCATTGTTACATATGGATAGGAGTGGGAGTGATTTACAAGCATCAAGGATCGCAACTGATATTGATTAAATGGATCTGCTTGCAAAGGGAAGGCCATGGGATACTCATTTTGCCAAACAATTCCAATTCTAGTTGCAATAACTCGTACATAAACTTGAGATTGGGTTGGATAATGACATTAAGTCTCCTGGCTCGCACAAAGAGATACGCTTGCACCAATGACATCCCAAGTTGCTTCATGATGTATCCAATAGTGATGGCTGCACTGCGACTGACACCGACACGACAATGAATCAGACAATTGGCCCCTTTGGCTTGATCTATTATCCTTCAATGAGTATCATTCACATAAAAAGTGATGTACCAGTACTCACCAATGAATTGAGTCACTTGATTCCATCGTCCACGAATCGAATCAATGCCATCATCATAAAGATTGTCCAAAAGTAGTAATTGAAACTGGGATGGATCAAGTCCTGAATGCTCACCTACGCTCACGACGTGTGTGATCTGCAAGGCTTTCAACATGTCTGGATTGGTAGCGTGGTTCAAATTGCCAAGGTACAAATTGGGTAAAATACGTGATGGAAAAGAGCCTTCAAATCGTGAAGAATAGAACCATGGGAAGTCGACTAGCTCTTGTGGATCGATAGGCGGTAATAATGGGCTCGATAGGTTGTGTGTCCATATTTCATTGTCTTCAGCTGGTATTGCTATGGTTGTATTATTCTCTGATATGTCATTGTTGTCCTCTGATATATGGATGGATTCATGCATGGGTAATGTCACTGTTTGGGTATCATTGCTGTGATTATCATGTTGTTGTAATGCTGAAGATGGCGTTAACTGGTTAGATACAATGTTGAGATAGGTGTCATCATAGAGCTGCCGATGATCACTGACAAGTGGTAAATAGTCAAGTCGATTTGGTGTTGTTGCATGATCGTCATCATTGTTTGTCATATCATCCCGTGTTGTTGCTTTGACATCCTGGTGCTTTACACCAATAGTTGCATTTGATTGTCTTCCATCTCGCTTATCAGGCTGGTTTTGCTGCTCTTCATAATCATCTCGCTTTCGTTTTTGTGATTCCATCTCTATTGTTGGCTTGTTGACTTGGTGAAAAATAGAGTGCTCAATCAGTTGCAGAACCAAGATATTGGATGCCAGCACAAAAAAGCTCCTTCTCTCTTGCAGAAACAAGTATGCCTCAGGCAATCGTATTCGTAACTTGTACATGATCCAAGAAAGCACCAGTAAACTTGTCTCACTGTATCCATCACTGCAATGAATCAAGATATTTCTACCATGCACAGATGCTTGATCATCGATAAACTCGAGTAGACGTATCAACTTTGCAAAGAATTGATCAAATGAAGCCGTAGACGTTGGTGTAAATGAACAAAGAGCTTCAAGGTGAATAATCTCGATGGGTAGTTCTTCACTGGGTAAATCATTCAGTGTCTCTCGAGCCAACATGAGCGTAGATGGTTGTGGCATCTCGGCAAGATCATAGGATTCAATACAGATTGAAAACTGATAAGGATTCTCCATCTCATCGTCACTGTTGTAATAATCATCATTGTCGAATAGATCATCATTCAAAGATCGAGCTGATCCAGGCACATCATTTGAATTGCCAACCTGCCATCATACACATATCAGTGAATGCTATACATTGTTTGTTTTCTTTTCTCTTACCCAAACATGAGATGTGATTTCATTCGCTTCACTCATAGCTCGGATCTCTTTGCGCTCACGTTCTGAAAAGCTGATGTTGTGAATACATACGCCACGAGAATCATGACCAACAAGATGTGGATAATGCTCTTCAATCACCGAGAATGGATCTGATGATGAATAGGTCAATCACGCTCTAATATGGATGTGGATGAGGATGATGTTATACCTTGAATCATAAGCATCCGATATTCCAATAGACTGTCATTTCCCTTTTCTTTGATACGTTTCTCACGTAACTTGGTCTGTGCATTTACAATTCGTGTTGCCACTGCATGAGCATCACATCCATATACAACAATGTCACTGATAGTTGCATAACGAGCTATTTGAATCTTGAAATTGCGTAAATGGACATTGGGACCTCGACTTGTATCAACAAAAGATGGATCGTCACTTGTGGCATCATCCAAAATCTCGTGTGGTAGCACAGAATGGACAATTCTTGCATGATGTGGATACATGGAGTCTGCATGCACTATCATCATCCCTCGATGTCGGGGTATTTCTACTTGATCCACGCCAAAAAAGAGATTCTGCAAGTAGTATTGACCATCCACACCATGAAGCCATGGGAAAAGAATGTCATTAGGTAAAGGTGTGGACATAAAAGTGCTGTAAAGTTCTGCATATTGTTGGGCTGTAATCATATGCACATTGTATAGTGATGGATGTCGTTGTGTCAACATGGTTGCAGGAATATCGAAAAGACATGCTGTACGCGCTTCTTGTTGTTGCTGCTTACATTCGATTGGCTTCTTGACTAGAGAAGGTGCCATTGGCTTGTTGCATTGTTCACCAGCTACTAGTTGACGAGAAGTGGCATCGTTGTTGACTCGAGTTTCAGTTGAACAAGTATCTGGTGATTCGGGTACGTCCATAACTCTCTTCAATATCCACCAAGCCGAATGACAAACTGACAAATGACCCAACAGAAGCGTATGCGTACGTGAGAAAAGAGAGAAGAAAAAGACAACGATCGCGTGGTCGAGACAAGTTCATGCTGTGCGGGATATCAAATCCAAGTTGACTATTTGTGTAATGCTCTCCCATGAATAGAGCTTCCATTGCATAAACTTTAAAAGGGGGACTGCATTCTCACTTTGACTATCATTGGACATTCACATTGGACTACTACGATAAGAGCAGTCAATAAGGGATGTAGGTCATTGCTAGTAGAGCACATATAGAATACACATCCAGTATCCAACATCATCATCTTTCATGTCATCAAATAAATGTTGCTGTGCCCTTTTCAATACCGTTACTACCACGTTAAACATCTCAACTCATGATCACCTTTTATCTCTCTGTGCTCCCCCTTAAATTTCATTAAGGATCTACAACCCAACTTGCTGGTGTTCACAAGAGTTGCATGCATATAAGACCCTGGTATCCCCTCTTGTATTAATCAGATCACTGGTGCCTGACAAAAAAAGACACTTGGCAGGATGAATCAAGACAATCTACTTGCTTTGCATGCACTAACAACTACTAGGGCAGCAAGTGACTAGTCGTAGCCAAGAACACGATGGTAATTTATGACATTTACTCCCTAAAAAGCTGAATAGATACAAATCAGACGAGAATGATGTCTATTGATAACATGATCTATTCTAATGGATGTGGCGGATGTATTGCATCAATAAAGCTATAAAGTATGGGATAAGGTATCTGCTGAATGATAGGATCGTATAATGAAGGATGTGGAATACATGATAATGCACAAGTACATCTATAACAAGTCAAGGTGATAAACTGCCAAAGGAAATATGTCAAAAATGGGGTGCATGTACACAAGATAGTGTGTGTTTGTGTCGCCAAACAAGAGCGTCAAAGCACATATAGATTACTCCAAATACGTAGCAGATCTTTTCGTGTTTCTTCTTCTCTTTACACTTTCTACGTCTTTCTTGACGTTGGTTACAAGAACGACGCGGCTTGATTAGATCCAGCGACCAAGAAAAGGGTCAGGTCTCGGGGGTTGTTTAAAAAGATTCTCCTTGCCCATGTTACTATTCTCTTTCTGTTTTCCTCATCCATTGCTCCATTTCCAGTGTCGATCCATGTTCAACGCATAAACCTGGTTCACCATGCATCCAAAGAGTCGCACATCAGCTATCGTCTCTTACGTTCAACATACAACTACTACAACTAATAATACTACCGACACGTCAACTGCTACAACTACTTGTTCCTCCTCCTCCTCCTCCAACTCCAACTCATACAGCCAACTGCGTTTACCGAAAATGGACGCAGGCGATAATAATAGCAACATGACACCAACCAACAACAACAACAACCCATCATCAATCAACATGAATACATCAAAGAGCCTAAGAGCACAATCATCCACCACCAACAACAATGATCCTTTTCGGGAAAACGATAGGAGAACAACACAAGACACGTCAATCCATCGTCATGGCACGACATCATCATCTTCTTCTTCCAACCTATCAAGAAAGCCAACTGGTTTAAGACGACTATCACGCGCTGGAAGTACATTATTTCGACCCAAAACAACCATTGAACCCAAGATTACATTGGAAGATATGGGGACAAGTGAACGTGATGCACCATTATCAACTAGCAGCAGCAGTGGAGCAAGCTTGTTATCCAGGTTATCCAAATCTACAGCACCAATGCGTGCCAAGCTCTCGGCGATTTCAGTGAGTGAGTAATATTATATTTATATGATGGAGAGGATATTCTAAAAAAAGCATAAAGCACTTTTTGTTCCTGGGAAGCTTATTATTATACAATTTGTATCTTAGATAACCTCGGTGTTTCGCTTCGACCTGAATCATCTGTGTCACTTTCCATCCCTTTACGTCGTTCAGCTGAAAGCATTTATAGCTTAGCCAACAATCATCACTCTTCATCAGCTACCAGCCAACAAAGATCATCAACATCAACATCACGTAGACTATGTGGAGAACGTTCTCATTCTTTTTCTTTCAGTAATCCAACATTGTCATGTAACAACGACTCTACATCAACCAATAATACTTCATCAGCAACATCAGCTGCTGCAGCTATCATGAAGGAACGTATTCCTTTGGTATATCCAGCCTTATTATCCAAAGTAGCCGAAGCATTCAGAGATCGTGTCACAGTGGGTCCTCGAATGAAAGATAGCATCGAGTATCAAAATGCATTTGATGGACGTGAAGCAGTGGTAAGGTCTATATTACTTTTAGATCCATTAGACACTAAAATACATGTGTTACATAGGACAAGTTGGCTTACATTATCAAGACGACCGATCGTAATCTAGCAGTACTCTTGGGTCGAGCATTGGATGCACAGAAATTCTTTCATGACGTCAATTATGAGAATCGACTACGTGATTCAAGGCATGAGCTATACCAGTTTCAGGAACGCATCAATGCCATTCAATCTTCAAGTAATGCTGCACCTGATAGTCCTATTCCCAACAGTCCAGTACCTACTGATGTAGAGGATATGGAAGATCATCGCTCAGACGTAGCCAATTTCCCTACTACCACCACATCAACTTCATCCAATCCTTCCAATCATGATGATACTCTTCCCAATGGCGTGTTCACTGTATTGACAGATTGCTATTCACCTACTTGTTCACGTGAAGCACTTTGCTACAGCCCATCTTGTCCTCGTCGTTTGGAACAGGTACATTTACATCTATTGTATGTCATAGCAATATCATAGACATTGATTTATACATGAATATGATAGGCACGTAGCTCTCGAAGTCGACATGCTCGATCAAGTAGCAAATCATCCTTATTGGCTGAAAAGGTATATTAAAATGTCATCTTACATGACACAAAAATTGACATCCTTCTATAGGAAGATCGACTCTGGATTCGCACTGTACCAAGGTCTTTGATTGAGTCAATGACAAAGGATGAGATTCGCCGACAAGAAAACATCTACGAGCTTATCTACACTGAGAAAGATTTTGTGGATGATTTGATGTACCTGAAGAATGTAAGTCAACAATGACATCCAACATGATTGCGTATGTGTTCATTGACTCGCCATATATAGTTCTGGATCAATCCTTTGCTAGATGAGCCTATCATTTCATCCTTTGAAGAAGAGAGACGCGAATTTGTTCAACAAGTCTTTTGGAATGTCATGGATGTTTACAAGGTCAACTCCTCACTATTACAAGCCCTCCTCAGAAGACAAGCAGCTGGACCAACTGTTTTTCAAGTGGGTGATGTCATGCTCAAGTATGTGGAGAAGTTTGAGCCTTTTGTACGATATGGTGCCCATCAAGTCATTGGCAAATACGTGTTCGAGTCAGAAAAGTCATCCAATCCTGAATTCGCAATGTTTGTGCAGGTATGTTATTACCTTGTATCATTGTTGTGTGATGCTAATATATGCTTCTTATAGAAAACAGAGCGTCTAAAGCATTCTAGGAAACTGGAATTGAATGGCTATTTGACTAAGCCCACCACACGACTTGGACGTTACAACTTGCTTTTACGTGAGATTGTCAAGCATACACCACCCGATCATCCTGACCATAGCAACTTGGAAAAAGCCATGACAATCATTGGAGATTTTCTCACCAAAGTCAATCGTGAAACTGGCAAAATGGAAAGCAAACACAGCTTACATCTCTTGAACCAGCGATTGATCAATCGTCATGCAGCTGATATGGTTGATCTTGGACTACAAGATGAAGAGCGACAGCTTGTTATGAAGGGCACATTGAAGAAGAAAGGATCAGGATCCGAGTCATCTGATGTACATCTCTTTCTGCTGGATCATTATCTTGTCATTATCAAGCAAAAAGTCATTAATAATGTAGAGCAGTGCAAGTTCTATCGCAAGGTAAAACAAGCATTGGATCCATCCTTGATGTTTATTTACTCATCCAATCCAATAGCCTATACCATTGATGCTACTTTTATTGTCACTGCCTGATCAAGCCAAACGAGCCAGCTCAATTCTTCCTTACAGTCGCAGCAGCAAAGACTCTTTCACATCCATTGGCAGCCTTGACAGCATTAGTCCACCATCACCACGACCTTCCACTTCAAATACCACCACTACAAGCAATCCAACAACACCATCAACCACGAATCATTCTAGCACTACCAAAAGCGGATATCCACTCAGTTTTTCATATCTTGGCAAACATGGTGCTGGTACAACCATTACATTATATGCTGCCACTATGGCTATTCGACGACAATGGATCACCAAGATACAACAACAGCAACAAGAGTTACGAGAACAAACACGTGTTCTTGAACCAGTTCTTGTGAATGATACCTTTTTCAGTGCATTCAACCGTGTACGATGTGCAGCTGTCTTTGATCATGGCAAATCGATTGCTTTTGGAAGTGATCAAGGTGTCTATGTCTTGAAAGAGACAGGTGGACTTGTACGCATTCTGGCCATTGAGAAAGTATCACAAATTGATATCCTTGATCGCATTCTTCTGGTACTGGCTGATAAGGTGTTATACTCCTATTCTTTGGACACGCTCTTGACTGAGTCAGATGGTCAACAATTGAACATTACCAGCAACACCACTTCTGCAGCAGTTGCAGCAGCTGCTAATCGACGTGGAAGAAGGATCAGTAGTCACGTGTCATTCTTCAAGATTGGCAAGATTCAAGATAGCAAAATCAGTGAAAAGACATTGGTGTGCTTTGTACGACAGAATGCAATGTCATCCACAATTCGTGCCTTGGAACCCCATGAGACTTTGGATCCAAAGAAGAAACATAATCACCTTGGAAGACTGATACGTAGCAATCCCAATGATGCTCTGAAAGTATACAAGGATTTGTAAGTGGTCAAAGTACTAGTTGTATTAGAGATTTATTGCTCACAGCATGGATGTGCAGGTATATTCCAGGCGTAGCTTCTTCTATCCAATTCTTTCGTAATATTATTTGCGTGGGATGTCCCAAAGGATTCCAAATGGTCGACTTGGCATCCACTGAAGTACAAAGTACGTATAAGATATGATCCATGCCAAAGTCTTTAGCTCACCAATGTACATGATAGGTGTCTTGGATCCAAGTGATGAACGTCATTACGCAATCATCCAGCGAGAAAACTTGAAACCGATCTCCATGTTCCGCCATGAAAACGGCAATATTCTTCTTTGCTATAATGGCAAGTTGTTTGCGCAGTGTTGTATTATCAAGGCATGGCATTAACATGATCCTCTACAATAGAAATCGCATTCTATATTGACAAGAAGGGAAGGCGTGTTCACGAGGACTGGATGATCACCTGGGAAGGCAATCCTGTGGCATTCGCATATAGATTCCCTTATATTATTGCTTTTGAGCCAACTTTTGTTGAAGTCAGACACATGGACACGGTATGTTATCATAGAATACAATAGCGGCATAATTCAACTAACATGTCTCTTCAGGGTCGTCTCTTACAAATCATCCCTGGAAGCAATATCCGATGTTTGAAACCTGACGCGCATAACACGATTCACTGTGTCATGGATGATCGAATTACAGGCAATGAAATGATATTTGAGCTCAAGCTACTCTAGTTTTGTATTAACGTAAATTGTAATATACCAAGGAAACATGTGTTTTTCTTCTTTTGATGGGATGGAGTGTTGTGTCGTGAAATATGCTGAAATGAGTGGGATGTGTGTGTGTGTGTGTATACATGGGAATAGTAATAGGAAATGATTACTGCCAAATGAGTGATGGTTCAAATACACCGGCCAAATGGAAAACATATTGATAGCCATGTTTGAAAGGATGCAACATGCTGCCATGGATGACAGGAGGTGTGATGGCGTTTTGCTTATACTGCAAGCATTGCATATGTTCTCCTGCAAGGACTTGAACAAGTTGTCCCTATAAGACATGTACATCATGAATACATTGCTTCTCAAAAGTGAGGAGTTATCTTACCGTTTCCACATGACGAATCTCAATAAACCTTGGATCAAATGCGATAACGTATGGATAAGAAAATGCGACTGACTCTGGTGATCCTTCCCAATCGATTCTACAATGTGGACAAGTGTCATTACCCTGCTGTTGTAGTCATTTTCCAGCACTTACCTTTGATAGTTGCCATGCTTGTACTTGCCATGCATATCCACCATGAATGCAAATTCATTGTAACAAAGCAAGTAATGATCTCGACATCGGAACATGCCTAATGGAACAAGATTGTCGTATCGTTGCTGCACAAATCCAAAGTCAGGATCTTGAAGCTCGGGCAAGTTGTGGATCATGTTGAGCCGGTTCAGATCAATAATTTCAAATCCACGTGAACACACCACAGCCAAACGAGCCTTGAGAAACTGTACTGATGTTGCTTCTGCACCAATGTAAAACTCCTATGAAGAAAGAATGAGTATGTTGATTAGATACACCTTGATCCTTTACTTACCCGATACAATTTGAACCATGCAGGAGCTTTACTTAAAAAGCTGGTCTTGGTGGTAAGGAATTTGGAATTGCGTGGATCACGTAAATCGCCACAAACTGGATCATAAGTGCGAAACAAGCTGTCAAGACCTTTCTTCTTCATGACAATGACAAGCGTTCGATTGTTGCAGACACCTGTGTTGAAAAAGGATACATGACTTGCAACCTTGTAAGAAGCACGCTCGGTAGGTTTGTTCAAAGCAGTAGGATCAAGAGCATCCAAAGGATAAGCCATCAACATTTTATCTACATTCATCATTAGCTACTTGATCCCGTACCCTGACTTGTCTTTCTTTACCTGAAAGTACCAAAAAGACATGATACTCTTCCAGAACTCCAATTTGTGTGACATAATCGGTTGGCAATACTTTACACAAGTTGTTGGTGTCTCCTTCAATACCCATCCATACGCCAGTTTCTGTACCAATGGCTACCATGCGAATACCACGTGCTCCAACTAAAAGAGATTCATGCATGAGATCGAGGCACAAACAAAGTGAAGCATTCTATTCAACTTACCAAATGCAGTGCTGCAAGTCACTTTGCCATGATTTGCAAGTCCACCTGTCAATGCAAATGTCGTATCACTCAAGGATCGGATTTCAAATGCACGACGTTCAGGGAATGTCATTTCAAGTGCTTCTTTGGCTTCCAGTATCTTTTGCTTCCATTCCATACGCTGTTGTGCTGATGGTGCATAAAACAAGTAATCATCACCATGACGACCCAGATGCTGAATGATAAGAGATGTGGATGATGAAGATGGTGGTGTGATAGGTGTCATGGTAGCAGGAGTTAGATTGGTAGGGCTCATTGTGAGAGTCGTAGTTGTCATGGGAGTTGGTGGGAATGTTGAAGTGTTGGTCATTGTACGCATACCCAATGAGAAACCTTCTGTGCCATCTCGCATATGCAGTAATTCAAGAGTGATTGGTTTCCTCCACAATACATAATCATTGTTGCCTTTACGCTTGGTCATGAGCAGTAAATGATCAAACAAGAAAAAGTGATGTTCAACAGCTTCCACACCCATATGCGTACGCCGTGTCAATGTTCCTTCATGAAGTAACTTTCGACCAGGTGCTGTTAATTGCAAATCATAGACAGGATCACCAGGCTTGAATTTCAGGTTGTCATTGATCTCATAGATGCGCATCGTCATACGTTTGGTAGATGCAAGATCATCCACATGGGAACCAATTTCACGCAACACTTCGAGACATTGAGCCAAGTCATCTTTATCAGGATGATCATCTTGGGTGCGTTTCAAGACGGCGTCAATCAATAATGGATAGCGTTGAAGTCGAGTGACTGGTAAGACAATGAAATGGCGGAAAGGCAATTTGCGACATTCGGCTTGGCGCTCCTTTTCACGAATAAAGTTCTGGAACAAGATATTACTGCTTGCTTCACGCTTCACAGCGTATTCGGCTAAGACCACGTGGGGACCATATTGTGTATAGGCAGCCATAAAGCGAGGAAGATGTCTTAGGAATATATCACCAACTTGGTCAACAAATCCGCCAGCAGATTTGGCTTGACACATGCTTTGATGATCACGTAAATCTCGATAAAGTTCCTTGTGTATGTTGAGAATGTCGATATAGTTGTTGAAGACATTGTCACAGAATGAATCTCGTCGCGTTTCATCAATACACTGAGCTGATCGAAGTGATTTGGCAAACAGCTAAAAATATGATCGAATCAGAAAACGTTGTCGCTCCGCTTATGTCTAGTGTGTACACTTACATCGTCTAAAAGATTGAGATCACGCACATAGTCTTCTTCAGTGTAAATAAGCTCATGAATCGCTTCTTGTCTCTTGATTTCTTGTTCAGGTGTATTTTGAAGAATGTCACGAGACACAGTGGCTTGCCAAGCTCTTGATAAGGTCTAAATAAGCGCATAAACGGATGAGTATCATGCATGAGATTTGTTTCACCGCCCCTTACCGTATCATGAGAAGAAGCCAATGAGGAGGAAGTCATTGACATGTTGCGACGTAAATGTGACTAGACCAAAAATAGATTAGATGGATGAAGCAAATGAGAACAATGAGATATTCCCTTACATGTTTATCAGAAAGGGATGGAGACTTGCGAGCTGATCGATTGGGACACATGGGAGCATAACATCCACCAGTCTCTGGATTACAGCCATAAGTGTAGCATGGTGAAATTGCTGTATACACGCCTTGGGCATATCCAATCTCCATGGTTTCTTCCACAATTGTATATACTTCATAAGGAGAATCATACAAGGTGTTTTTGCGCATTGACTTTTCAGAATAAGACACAGGACTGATCAAGGGTGGTGAAATATGCATCAATGCTCGTGCCACTTTGCGATACAAGATGGGTCGTAAATTAGATGGCAACAACTCTCGCATGATTCTCTACACATTCATTCATTAATCACTTGCTTTGATTGTCATTGGCAAAAACATACCACTGCTTCTTCACCAGTAGAACTTAATGGATATTCTTCAGTACAAAAGATACGTCGTGTCTTGTTCAATTGCTTCACACGATCAACAAAGTCTTGAGCAATCTGTGACATGATAGCTGGGCTTTGATGCGCATGAGGAGATAACTGCTGTTGTTGTTGTTGTAAGCTGGCAAGTCGTGGAGGTCGATTGGATGGTTGTCGTTCAAGAGATGATGTTCTTGTAGTCAAGGGAACAGGAGTTGAAGTTGACACTAGTTTTGCAGTATCAATCTTTGGAGTGGCAAATGTAGTTGTTGTTGCAATGGTAGCAGAAGTGCTATAAGCATCATCACTATCATCACTAGTATCATTGTTGATGGCGACTTGAGGTGGAGAAGGAGTTGAAGGGGTAAATGTTGGCTCTGAGCAAGATGATACAGTCTGTTCAAGCTGTGGTACAATCGTCTCTGGAACACGTGGAAACAGTGAAGGAGATGCCGGTGGTGATATTGTATCAGTTGCACCAGTATCATGGTGTTGTGCTATTGAAGGTACTGCATCTTGTTGAAATGACAGCGGTGGTCCAGACCCAACGTTCATGAGCGAGGAGGAGTGCTGTTGCTGTAAAAATAGGGTCCCCATGAGTCCACTGCCACCTGAAACACTCTAGTGACCTGACAATGGCTTACCAATGAAGAAGATAAAGTAGTGTCGAATAAAGTACAGTTGAATTCGTTAATGAAGGTATCGAGATCGTGAGACAAGGAGTCAAAAGTAGGGGAAGAAGGCGGCTCTAACAGGAGGGCTGGTTGATATTGATTCTTATTCTTTGTCGAATCGGATTCTTGCCCCATAGTAGTGAATGAATACAAGTGAATATATATATAAAGGAAAGGAGTAAAAGAGTGCCTGGGATGTCCAGAACCAAAAGGATGCTTCTATTCACATTTGGTGCACTACTTTCAATAAACTTCATTCCAGTCTGTGTAACAATCTGACGCCACAAAGCCAATCTCTGTAGTTCCTTGGTATTGGCACAACCATACTTCCGTTTCACCATTCAACAAGGTACAATTACCATTCACGTGGACATCAACATTTAACAAAAATGATACATTTGCCATTTTTTCCTTTCATAAAGTGATGAATGATACTAGTCAAAGCTATATATCTTGACTTAATCCCACGAGGATCCACCACCAGTAGCAGGGGCAGGAGCAGCATCAGCCCAGCTAGAGCTAACAGCTCCTTCATCAGCCCAGTCACCACCAGCAGCTTGAGCAGACCAATCCACAGCAGCACCAGCAGGTCCTTCAGCAGCAGCACCTTCAATAGCCCAATCAGCTTCAGCAGCACCACTCCATTCACCAGTTTCTTCTTTGCCTTCAGCAGCAGCAGCTTCCTTTTCAGCTTCTTCAGGATCACGGTAAAAGAACATATCCACCATGACATCCCAAGGAGTTTCATAGTCAAGAGTACCACGAAGACGTAACACAGCACGAGCAAGAAGCCAGTAGATCAAACCAAGAGCATGCTTACCCTTGTTGTTGGTAGGAATAGCAATATCAACAAAGGTAAGAGGAGAATCAGTGTCAGCAAGAGAAATGACAGGAATGTTGCAGTAAGAAGCTTCTTGAATAGCTTGGTGATCAGTACGAGGATCAGTGCAAATGATCAAGCGGGGCTCACGGAACGAACGCGTAATGTAGTTGGTAAAAGTGCCAGGAGTGAAACGACCTACAATGGCTTCAGCACCAACATACTTTGCAAACTTGAGCGCAGCACGATGGCCAAAGTTGCGAGCGGCAATCACACAAATGTCCTGAGGATTCTCAATAGCAGCAATAGCACGAGCAGCAAAAATGAGCTTCTCCCAGGTCTTGGAGATGTTGATGATATTGATACCTAGTAAAGTCAATACCTGATTCATCATCACTGTTATCTATTTCATGCTTACCATCAGGACGACGCTTATAGACATAAGGAGTCATGCGAGTAGTGACGTTCTTGGTACCAAGATGGCACTGAGCGGCAAGAAGCATTTGGATGTCTTGCTCGGTGGGGTTCAAGACTAATAAAACACAACCATGAGCATGTTGAAACTCCCATTGACACCACAAGACTTACTGGCAGGAACGTTAGACATGTTGAATACTTTTCAATGGAGCGGCTATCGATGATTCCGTCAAAGTTAGGGTGCAGAATACTAGGTTGAAGGGCCAATGTCCGTTGAAAGGAAGAAGGAGGAGCTCACTATTGCCAATCGACGTGTCTTTTTTCTCTTCCCACAAGCCTCCATGGCAAAATTTTTCAGTTTCCGATAAGCCACGCTTGGTCAGAGCGCTTCAAAAGGGGAGACAGTAATCTTGAAACAAACATGGCATGCATGTCACAGAACATCACATGACTTTATGTTAGTGAACTTTGCTATTGTCCATCATTGTTTTATCGCGAATGGGCTCTATAAGTTAGTGATACCAATTACTTGTCATGCAGCGTTATTGAATGGCAACCCCGATGCCAGCTGGTGTTACGCTTGTGCATTTCAAACCATCTTTACGTATGGCCCGTGCCTAGTAATAAAGGACTTTTGATCTTGCATGATCTATCCACTTTTCCAAGTTACTAATGATGTATTTTATGCTCTTTGTATGATGTATTCTTATTCACTGTCATTGGTCAATGCTCATATTACACATGTATTGAGAAACATCTCCGTGTTTGTACGACCATGACAACTTGACAATGGCTATCTTTCACAACTATGTCTACAGATGATGTTTTCATAACACGATACTTGACTTATGGCTATATCTATAAGATGCATAAATCATCCATCATGCTGTTCATCTCTTGATGTCAATTTCAATCACCGGCATTCTCAATAATGACTTTCATCCTAAAAAGTAGTACCTTGGTATCAAAGCTTCATTCTTTTCTCTAGAAGGATTGATAAAGACTAGCAGCCTTTGCAGAGCTATATACATAGGGCATGCTCTCCTTTAGTGATATAAGACATTCGTTGACATACTAGGAACACTAGATAAAGACATCATTATGACATATCCTCATGATATATATCTCAATGTCTTCATACTGTAGACGTCATGAGATGAAAGTGAATCCTATCGCTCAAGCACGTAATCCTCTCTAGATATGTGATGATGATCAAAGTGTATAAACGACAAGACAGAGCATAACAATAGAGATCCATCAGACTCCAAGTAAGTAAATGGTAGATGATGTTATTATAAAACAGGTAGTACAATGATATAAGGTCAGAAAATGACAAGGGACATTGGTGATGCATTGATCCAAAGAGAGCAAGATGATGGTTGGTTGGTCTCTTGGCGCCGAGAGGAGTTTATCTAGTTAATCACCCTGCGCCACACACGAGTGTGGCACTAAAATAGGTTCCATTTGCGGTAAAATCGGGTTCCATCACTACCCTTCTTGACTTTTTCCCTTTCTCCTCTTGTCCAGTACCACTTGACTCGCTCTTGCACCCCCTTTGTTTCTCTCTTAAATGGCAGTGGCTGCAGCACGTCCCTTTAACCCTAACGACTATCCCGTTGTCATTGGTATCGATTTTGGTACGTGTTCACCGAACCATTTCGAAGCTTTTTCAAGTAGACTCACTTTGCAATTACAGGTACCACCTTTTCCGGCTGTTCGTATGCATTCATCCAGAACGACGAAGTAGTCGACATTGTCAGATGGTAAGACTAGGTGACATGGCTTTATACAAAAAGGCATATTGACTTTTTATTATAGGCCAAAGCAAAACAACAATGTCTATCCAAAGGTATACGAGACAGAGCTATTCAAGGCACCTTGTTCTAATCCTTGATCTTGTAGACACCTACGCTTAACTTTTATCATGGCAACTCGAGTCAAATGACACAGTGGGGAAATGCAGCTCGTCTAGAAATGCAACGACCGACAGCTCGGAATTCTGTCTTGTTGAAGCAATACAAGTTGTATCTCGATGAGAATATCGCCAAGGATTTACCACCTTTACCCAATGGTTTGACTATTGTCGATGCTATTGCCGATTATCTTGGTTCTTTTCATGATCACGTGGCGAATGAGTTGAAGAAAGGCTTTGCAAGAAACTATGGACAACATCAATTCCGCTATGTGAGTACTGTACACAACATGGGTGAAAGACATGTATTGATAGTGTATTAGTGTTTGACAGTACCTGCCATGTGGTCTGATAAGGCCAAAAGTACCATGCGTGAAGCTGCTATCAAGGCTGGACTTATTACCGAGACTGACCATCGTGATCGATTGATGCTTATTTCTGAACCTGAAGCTGCAGCATTATACTGTGAAAAGAAATGTGATCAATTCAATCTCAGGCATGGTGATCGGTTCATGATTTGTGATGCAGGAGGAGGTATGCATTGAATGATAAGCATGAGTAGAGATACTAATCCTAATGCATTCAGGCACTGTGGATTTGATTGTTTTTGAGATTGATGAACGTGCTGGTCGCAAGTTAAGAGAGTGCACCAAAGGTCATGGTCAATCATGTGGCTCAGTTTTCTTGGATCGACGTATGCGCAAGTTGCTCAAGAAGAAGTTCAAGGAATATTTGTCATCTATTCCAGCTTCAGCCTTTGAAACAATGATGGATTCCTTTGTCGACCTGATTAAGCCCCAGTTTGATGGTGTTGAAGATCAATTCATTTCACTGCCAGCAGCTATGAACTTGGACTCGCTCAATAATCCCAACATTGGTCTGGAGGATGGTATGCTGTGTATCACAGCTGCAGAATTGAAACAAGAAGTGTTTGAACCTGTCATTCGCGAAGTACTAGCATTGATTGAAGATCAATTGATCAAGGCACACAGTCTGCAAGCAGTATTCTTGGTGGGTGGTTTTGGATCTTCCAATTATCTCTTTGAACGCGTTCAAGAAGAATTTGCATCTCGTGTTGGCTTGGTAGCTGTTCCTCCTCGTTGTGAACTTGCTGTAGTGCGTGGTGCTGTGTACTTTGGATTAAATCCAAATGTGGTGACTACACGTATTCCACGTTATTGGTATGGCATTGATACGACTACTACATTTGAGGAAGGGATCGATCCTCCGAGTTACAAGATTATTCGTGCTGATGGTAGTGTCCGATGTGATAACCGGTTCTCAGTCTATGTACGACGAGGAGAAGCATTAGGTAAAGTACTTTGTATCAAAAAGGGAACATGTCACTTATGTCTTTTTTATAGATATTGATAACTGCGTATCAAAGGACTTTTTCGCTTATTATCCACATCATACAACATGCACTTTATATGCAGCTGATACAGAAGAGCAACCAAGATACACAACGAGTCCAGGTGTGAGGAAGGTAGCCAACTTTACTATTCCTATGCCAACATTACCAGGTGTTATGGAAGGAGAAAAAGTGGATCTTTCAATCAAGATGTATTTTGGTGAAGTGGAATTGCGAGTAGAAGGTAAATAAGCTATCTATGTATGATTCAAGAGCTAATAGGGGCCTATGTGATATAGCTGTTATCCGAGGAAAGACTTATGGTACAACCTGTACATTTGATACGGACTAGGAAAATCAGTGATTCATTGTTCCACGCCTTTCCAGCATATACCAGTACACACACATTGTTCTCCAATAAAACCCCCGCTTTGAAATTTATCTTGTTTTTCACTTTTTCATATCTACCATGGAAAAACTACTTCAATGGGCAGTCAACAATAGCGATCGCGAAGAGCTCCAAAAGCAAGCTGAAGCTGTACGTAAGGGAGAAGTAAAGCCTGACCCGTCAAAGTTCGATCCCAAAATTATCGAAGCGATCTTGGGTAAAGACGATGCCACGCGTATGAAAGGTAGCTATCGACACCTTGGACACCCATTGCATAGTTGACTGACTGTCTTGGTCCCATTTAGAGGCTGTGGAATGTATTGCCGATACCAACGATACTCTTGAGAATAGAGAAATTGCACTAGACAACTTGGAACTTGTAAGTTTGACCGAGAATATCACAGTGAAGGAGTTGTAGATGACTGATCAAGCACTTGTACAGCTTATTGAAGGCATCGACAATGCAAACAGTAAGTATCCATTATAGCATGACTGGATGTTGTATACTAAAGCATCTTTATAGATATCGAAGCAATGAACTTGTGGCCTGCATTACTTGGTCAACTGACAGCTCCCGAGCCTGAAATTCGTAAAGGTGTTGCATGGGTGTGTGGAACTGCAGTACAAAACAATCCAAAGGCACAGACAGCAGTAAGTAGATCAGCATGACTTTTCTTGTCACTAGAACTGACACGAGAATGCATAGTTTATTACACACAAAGGATTGGATGCTCTATTGGATCTCTTGAAGACAGAACAAGATAAACAAGTCAAGGGCAAACTCATTTACGCTTTGTCTGGTGTGTTGAAGCATAGTCCTCCTGCTATTGATGCTTTCCTTGATAAGGATGGTCTCCCAGTGCTCTGTGATATTCTTAAACTTGCTGATGGTAAGTGATGGATCATTCTATTGACAACATCAGTCTCAACCTTCTTTTCAGATCCAGCCATGCTACGCAAGGTTGTATTCATGTTCAACTCTTTGATGATTGACAATGCCAAATTTGGTGAAGCATTATTGAAAACCGACATTTGGACTTATTTGAACAATGTACTTGACAAGTATCCTGAGGATGAAGATATGGCAGAAAAGGTATGTATATGAGATATTGGGGGGTGTGATGCCAGAAGATATCTGACATCAGGTACTATATTAGGTATTGCGAACAGCCCATACACTTTTGAAACAAGCAAATGGCAATGTACCAGCAGATTTCAAGACACGCGCAAAGAAAGCTGCCGAAACATTTGGAAAGGAACACCTTGGATTGGTGGATGAAGAGTGGAATGAACTTTTGGCTTAATCATTACATACATCCCCCTTATTTCTACATCATATGATATCTCTTTACCAATTCATTCATCATTGTATATAAACCGGGACGTAGCATGTTCAAAAAGCACACACATGGTATTCATATGGGATAAAATGAAACAAAGCTACAAGTTGGCTGCTAAAGTAACAAAAATATGACCTTTCAAAGGTAGATAAGGATATGGGGGGGGAAGAAGATTGTGGGGGAAAGGACTTTTTTCACAAGATCAAAAGAAAAAGGGGGACATGATTGGCAACTTTTTTCAAGATTGGGACACTTTTGCTAGAAATACAAGAAAGAATGAGAGAAAGACTAGTTGGATCCTGCGTTGGAATGATCAGACATGCCTGGTACACCATTGTCCCTGCAATACTTGACAAAGTCATCGTATGTTGTAATGGTTCCTTGCCTTGATAAACGTGCGTAGATCTCTAACTGATGCTTGAAGCGACGTTTATGATTTGAAAACCAGTAAGTGATCTTTCGAGAAGTAAGATGTGTTCGCTTGATGATTTTAGCTCGTTGCTCCTTGGTGAGCTTTTTGTTTTGTGCATATGTCTCATAGAATATTCTGATCAAGTAATCGCTTGTTTTGATGTCGTAGGATGTTGGCGTGCGAATGTTACGACGTTTGTGCTGCACAGTTGGTGTAGCAACCTCTTGACAATCATCATCATCATCATCGGTACAATCACACTGACAACTGGGGTCCATAATTGTCTTGGTCCCCTTCAAATCTGGAAAGAGCCTGACAGGTTCAGTGTCCTTGTTGCATGATAGTGTCGTGTCATTGGTACTTGAACTACTTGTTGGTGATAGCATGATGGATAACGGACATACTGTGTCATTGTCTGCTGGTGGATCCTGTTGATGATTGTGGACCATGCTGTATGCAACATCCCATAGAGAATCTTGTTCCTTCTTGATATCAGCGATATGAATGTCAAATGGTGTCTCAGGAGGTGTCAATGGTGCATGTGCCTTTACAACAAGTCCCTGTGGTGGCTCATGGCTGTATGACGACGTATATGCATCTTCTTCATCCAGAATCAGAAACTCGGACAAGTCAAAGTCATCATTAAGATCCATGATTGTTTTAACGGAAAGAAAGAAAGTGTGTATGCACAGGAGCATGCAACGCGAATAAAAAGACATAGCGACACCATGTTTCAAATATTGCTTGGTGCCTTCCACTCTGTTTCGAAGCAGCTCACTTTTTGATTGTCTTGTTATCCTTACTGCTCTCGGTTGACATTCTACATGTTCATATCCATATTCTAGCATGTATAGCTTATGATGGTAATACAAGCATTGAAAGAATTGGGTACTACATCGTCTGTGCGTGAAGACATCCGGTGTACGACAAACAAATAAAGTTGATAAGAGTCTGGGTCCACCATGGCACCTGATCAGTAAGTAAAGTGACTTTTTACATGTTGATTGATTGTGTGATCAGTGGCACAAGTAGTGTGAGAAACAATTATCATCTCTATTAAGCTGTATTCTCATGATATGGATATGTGTATGCTGGGTGGGAGTGTATGTGTCTGTGTATACATGTATGGATGGTGTTAAAGATGCTGAACGTAGTGATGGGTGACTATGTATGATGATGTAAGGAACTGGATCACACGTTACTGGATTCTAAATTACGCAAGGGCATGAATCGACCACGACCAGTATTCGTTTTGACGAGATTTGAAAGTGCAGCAAGACCTCCAGAACGCTTTTGTCGTCGAGTAAACCAGACAAATCCAATACATAGAATCACCGAGACCATGATCACAAAATAAATATGACTGAATGATGAATCCTCTTCTACTTGCTCTTCTTCAACTCCTGGTGATGGTGTCTCTGTTTCCTTGGCTGCCATAATCTCCTTTACAACCTTTTCAATCGTGCCAGTGCTCTTCTCTGCTGCATATTTGGGTGAACGATGATGATCATTGGACGCCAATGCTTTCTCGACTTGGTCACTTGATGGCAGTGATACGGGTGGTTCAAGTGATCCCGACAACAAAATGCTGTTGGCAATAGCTCGATGTGCACCTTAAAAAAGACAACAACAATGAATACACTATTCCACGTTTATCCATCATCTTCATTACCTCCTGTCAGATGAATACTATCCCACCAAACATAGGTATCCATATCATCGGTACATTGTCCTTGACAAACATCCCAATAGGCACCAGATGCATTCTTGAATCCAAAGTCTCCAGGATTACCAACCATGTCACTGATCAGTGCATTCACATCCACCAAATCCATCTCAAGAGCGCGATGATGCTTGTTAAGACTGACAACATCCTTGGATAACAATTCGTTGAATTTGCTGACAATGTTACTGCGTGTATCTTCCATATCTGAACCAGCAAAATAAGGCATCAATTCAACAGGTGGTACATTCAGGACTAGGAATCGATTGCTTGAAAACACCTTGCGAATATTACGCTAATGCATGTATGAGACAAAGTCATGTATCGTGGATGCTATTTCATACCATTTGATGACTAATACAACTGATGATATCCTCCCAGGGAAACTCTGTGCCTTTAGATTGGAATCCTCGCTCAATGTCATTCAAGCCAACCCAAAATGCATAGACAGTTTCACTTGGTTCAAGGTTGAGTTGCTGGTTGTAATACATTTCAATCTGATCGACAATACTTGGCAAAGCGTCGTCACTGGTATCATTGAAAAGGCCATTATCACAGACAGCACCATCGAAAGCAAAGCTATACAAGCTAGCATTCCAACCAACTGCTAAATCCTCACTCCAAAATGGTCCATTGCTTAGTCGTTGCAAGTTGCCGACATCTATAAAACAACCCATCCGTCAGACTGCATAAAGTCACCATGGACAGCTTGACTTACCAGCATACGAATCGCCAAAGACAACTAGGTTCTTGACACCAGATGCAGATGCCATTGCCCAGAAAACAGAGCAGAATGATACGAGTGGGACCCACATGTGTATTAAACGGAAGATCGGTGAAGGTAGTGTTCCGGCTGAACCAGCTTCGGAGTAGTAGCCTGCCATGATCCACTCATGTGTAACACCAACCACGTTGCAGTCTCCTGCCATTCATCATTGAACATTTGCAGCCGAGTATAGAGATAGCTATAGTCCTTTTCTTTTATTTATGAATGCAGTAGTTATGTGGAATAAAGAAAAGAGCATATCAAATACTGGTCAAAAGTATGTAAACTAGCTGGCAATAGGTCTTGACTCGTGTTTTCTAATAATAGGTTGATCTCGGCAATCATAATGGACCGTCAATAATGAATGTTCCAGTAACGCTGCAGAGTAGATTAGGGGAAATGACAATCAAATTGCTTGATGATGCATGACACAATGAGCACCATTTTTTTGGTAGTTTCAAACAGCCTGATGAAAGACATATGCTCAATGGTACTTTATATGCTATGAAGTTATGCGACATATGGATCGATCATGATTCCTTACACATTGTCTCGTCTTATTGTAGCTTACTTTGGTTTGCAAATGGATATGACAAAAGTTTATTGCATATGGACTTGATCTCTACAGTACATATATTCCTTGACATTAAACATAAGTGTGTCGTTGATGGAATGACAACTGTTGCTGATGTGAGCCATGTTTTGACCTGTATCCTTATGGATGCAGTGGTGAATCTCTTTAGCTAGCAGGCTTCAATTGACTTTCATAGGGAATCATCTTGTAAATGTATCAACTTTAGTGTGGCAATCAAACCAATGCTTACAGTGTCCAACTTATTGAAGGATAACTACATCCTATTCTGGTTTCATGAATGAAGGCATCAAAAGGTCTTGGGATTTGCCTGATAGAAACGCCGCCTGCTGGTGATCCATTCAGGTGAACAACCTATTCCTACCTCTTTTCCTTCACACATGCAACAAGTTTGCTCCAATTGTCTGCAAACACGCGACAGCAGCCATTTCCAAGGTAGATGTCAGAATTGAAAGAGAGCAATAGTGGTCTAAAAGGTCTAGGTGCCAGATCCTACACGGAGCTACAAGACGTGCGATCGATGCAGAAACAACCGTAAACGAAAGCGAGACGGCTCTTCGACATTGGATGGACATTCGCAGCAGCAACAGCAACAAAAGCAAGAACTGAGCAGTGTACCTTTAGTACCCTTGGCAACGTTACATGAACATTTTGTGGCAGCAACAGCCCACCAACAAGAAGATTATTGCTATGAAGTACGAATCATGCTAGATGATACATGGCTTGCACACACAGATACCGACCTTGCCAAGCGATTATGCGCCACGTTGGGTGAATGTGATGGATACCGATATATTCTCAAAACAGTGAATCCTTCTACAGCACGAAAAGGTGTTGCCAGCTTCTACGCCAATTGTTCACAATCACTAGCAACTGCTAAAGCATCTGCTGTATCATCTACTGCACGACGGCGTCATACCAAACAAAGAAAACGATTTGATTGTAAAGGACGTATCTCTGCCACCATTGATCGCATTTCAAGACACGTTTATGTATTACTTCAGCATGGGATGAGACATGAATTACCAGAACCATCACGCAAAACACCACCTGAAATCAGAGAGTTAATACGAAGGGAAGCATTACGTGGAAGAACAGCCAAAGAAATCTATTCAGATGTTCAACAACAGTTTCCCAATACCAACATTACTCAAGCACAAGTCTATTACTGGTGGAGAGAATTCAAGATTGAAAGCGAACAAGCTGATGCCACTACCACTACCACTACTCCTATTATTGCCCCTCCTCCTCCTTCTACCCAATCTGAAAGCACTACTACCACTACCACTACCACTACTACTACTACTAGTTGAACATTCTTCTATCCAATACATCCATTTGTGTATATATATACATGTCATTTTCTTTCTGTTGTTTGAGATGGAAGGCTAGCAATCAATGACCAAGTGAGCCAGCCGATATGGCCAAGGCTACTTGATCAAAGGCCATGCCTGTGAGTGGAAAAAATTGGATTATAAAGTATTGCATCGGTGTCACCCAATGCCTATATCAATCCTTACTCATTAATTGAGGCTGAAGAAGAAAACAAAAGAATTCCAAAGTGACTCCTCTTTATATAGCCATGGCTGGGTTTCATTATCCAATCACATGTGCTACATGATCCTGCTCTCCCTTTCTTCCAAAACGCGTTCTTCTTTATTACACACACACACACACCATGACGTCTATTGTCACTTCACTAGCTGTTCCTTCTACTTATCGTGACCAACAGTATCAGGTAAACTATACACAACTGTCACTTTTAGCTTGTTGACTTGAACTTTGTTATAGGGATCTTCAAACCAGTTCCGCGACGATCTATCAACAACAGCAACCTTGTACGTTGGCAATCTCTCTTTCTACACAACCGAAGAACAGATCTATGAACTCTTTTCAAAGTGTGGTGAAATCAAGCGTATTATCATGGGTCTGGATCGTAACAACAAGACGCCTTGTGGATTTTGCTTTGTCGAGTAAGTTGGATAGGATACCAGTGATAAGTCGACTCATACGGTTGTCAGGTATTATCATCGTGCAGATGCACTTGATTGCATGAAATACATCAATGGCACCAAGTTGGATGAACGTATTATTCGCTGTGATTTGGATCCTGGATTCAAGGAAGGTCGACAATTTGGTCGTGGACGAAGTGGTGGCCAAGTGCGTGATGAATATCGTACCGAATTTGATGCTGGTCGTGGTGGATGGGGACATCGCATGCGTATGACTCTGGAACGAGAACGTGAGCAGAAATTGAAGGCAACTTATGAACCTATCAAGGATATTCCACAAGGTGCAGATGAATATAAAAGTCGACAACAGGACTTGGGTAAGTATCCATGATGTCTGTTTTGACAAGATGGCTAATGATGATACTATTAGCATCACGCAAACGTGACCGAGATGATGATGTGGATGCTGAGCGCAGTAAACGAACAAAGGAACAGGTATGCAGTTTTACCTATGATGGACATAGACCTTATTAACATCCTTGGCTATTGTTACTCTATAGAATCCACGATTTCGTGAGCATGATGAAGACGAAGACGAGGAGTAATCTAGTACATGTACACATGACAAAATCAATATATCATCCTATTTTGCATTTCTATGATATCCTTTTATGAATGATGACCTAATAGTTATTCATCTACAACACCCATGTAAACACGTGATTTTGTCTAGACTGGCTCTGAAACCAAGGCACTTTCGGCAGATTGTTGATATTAGAGGGGTTTATGGCAGTCATCAGCAATGACTGAAACTAGGATGATCTTTTAAATGATACAAACATTTGAACCATGTCAAGACTTAAGACTTGAACATCTAAATGATCCATTTTTTGATGATCCAATACCTTGAAAATGCTACATGCAACAGATTGGATGTTTAACCAATGATACAATGATGACAATAGACAAGGGCAACGTGCTTACAAAACATCATTGTTACCTGTTATGTTGCATAAGTGAAACAGAAACAAGGGTCCTTGTGGATATAAAGTAGGCTGTGAATGCGTATACCCTGTCATAACACATCTTTTTCTCGTATATTACAACATGCCTGCTAAAGTTGGAATCAACGGGTATAGTATCCTTTGCATAATAGAGTGATACCATGTCTCATTGTCTACATTACATAGTTTTGGTCGTATTGGCCGTATTGTCTTGCGCGCATCCCTTTTGAAAAAGGATAGCAATACTCAAGTAGTAGCTGTGAATGATCCTTTCATCCCACTTGACTATATGGTATACATGCTAAAGTACGATACAGTCCATGGCAAGTTTCCCGGCACTGTGGAAGCCAAGGATGGAAAACTTGTTGTGAATGGTCAAGCTATTACTGTGCACAATGAAAAGGAGCCATCCGATATCCCATGGGGCAAGGATGGTGCTGAGTATATTATTGAAAGCACAGGTGTCTTTACAACCCAAGAGAAAGCTGAAGCTCATTTGAAGGGTGGTGCCAAGCGTGTGATTATCAGTGCTCCTTCCAAGGATGCTCCCATGTTTGTTTGTGGTGTCAACTTGGATGATTACAAGCCTGATTATAAGGTCATCTCCAATGCTTCGTGTACTACCAACTGCCTTGCTCCTTTGGCTAAGGTCATTCATGACGAATTTGGTATCACTGAAGCTCTTATGAGCACTATTCATGCTACAACCGCTACACAAAAGACTGTGGATGGTCCTTCACACAAGGATTGGCGTTCTGGTCGTGGTAACAATCCCAACATTATCCCTGCCAGTACAGGTGCAGCTAAAGGTAAGATTACCATTATGATTGTACACATAGTACAGATACTAATATGTTGTTAAAAAGCTGTCGGTAAGGTGATTCCTGATCTCAACGGCAAGCTCACTGGTATGGCATTCCGTGTGCCAGTCCCTGATGTGTCTGTTGTTGATTTGACTGCACGTCTCTCCAAGGTATATATTATATTTCTCAGTATTATGCAATGTTTAACACTATCTTTATAGGCTGCTAGCTATGATCAGATCAAGGCTGCTATCAAAAAGGCTGCTGAAGGACCTCTTAAGGGTATCCTTGGATATACAGAGGATATGGTTGTCTCCAGTGATTTCATTGGTGACGATCGCTCAAGCATCTTTGATGCTGAAGCTGGTATTGCTTTGAATGACAACTTTGTCAAGGTATTTTTTATTACATTTCATCTCGTGATATTGGTCTAATCATGCCTATGTTGCAGCTTGTCAGCTGGTACGATAATGAATTCGGCTACTCATGCCGTGTTGTTGACCTTGTTGGTAAGTCATCTTTATTGTCATCATCACTCGCAACAACCATGATACTCATTATGCAATACACATAGCTTATGTTGCCAAGAAGGATGGTGCTACATAAATAGCTTACCAACCATGTAAATGAAATAACGATTTGTAAATACATTCTTTTTTGTATCATCATGCAGACCTGTCATTTGACGGAGTGTAGATCTTGTGTGTTGCTATATCAAGGAGGGGAGTTGTCTTGTGTATAATTGTTTCCCACACCATAATACACTCTCTCTTTTCCTTTTCTCTCATGCCATGTCTCGGTCTCTTCATGTCGCAAAACAGTTGCCGAGAATTCCGTGGCTGATATCGCATTCCATAAGAACAACCCCATGCAGACCACGATTGTGCGATAGTCCTAGTCCTTTTCCAAAGACCACTTTACGATTGGTATCCCAGGACCATACTCCACGATCAGCAGTAGACTCTCGTTTAAAAGCAGGTTCTGCCACTGTCAAACCGGCAAGTACACACTGGATATTAAAAGGGGTGGAATGCTTATTGTTTATTGTTACAGACATTTGACAAGCTCCTTATTGCCAACCGTGGTGAAATTGCCTGTCGTATCATCAAAACAGCTCGTCGTATGAATATTCGTACAGTGGCTGTTTACTCTGATCTTGATGCAAATGCTCCTCATGTTCAAATGGCGGATGAAGCTATCTGTATTGGTGAATCCCAATCCTATCTTGATATTCCACGTATGATCCAAGCTGTCAAACAATCGGGCGCACAAGCTGTTCATCCTGGTTATGGATTTCTCAGTGAAAACCCAGCTTTTGTCAAGGCATTAAGAGACAATGGGATTACTTTTGTTGGACCATCCAGTGAAGCTATTGCTGCTATGGGTGATAAGATTCAGAGCAAATTGATTGCTGAAGCCAGTCAAGTGAACTGTATCCCTGGATTCAATGGCCAAGTAGAAACGACTGTGGATGCCATTCAGGTGGCCAATGATATTGGATATCCTGTCATGATCAAAGCTAGTGCAGGTGGAGGAGGAAAAGGAATGCGTATTGCATGGTATGAATCATTTATTGGAGATACAAAGATTGGATACTCATTCTTCTTTACATAGGAATGATCAAGAACTTGTGGAAGGGTTCAAGTTGGCCAAACAAGAGTCCAAATCAGCCTTTGGTGATGATCGTATGCTCTTGGAGAAATACATTGATCAACCACGTCATATCGAGATCCAGATCTTGGGTGATAACTATGGCAACATTGTCTATTTACCTCCACGTGAATGCTCTATCCAACGACGCAATCAAAAGGTCATTGAGGAGTCGCCCAGTGTACATATTGATACAGAGACATGGCATAAGATGGGTGCTCAAGCTGTTTCATTGGCACGTCACGTGGGATACAGTTCTGCAGGCACAGTCGAGTTTTTGGTGGACAATGAACGCAATTTCTATTTCTTGGAAATGAATACACGCCTTCAAGTAGAGCATCCTGTTACAGAATATGTCACTGGTCTTGATATAGTGGAACATATGCTATATGCAGCAGCAGGACATCCATTACCTTTACAGCAACAAGATATTGTATGTCGTGGATGGGCAATTGAATCACGCGTTTATGCTGAAGATCCTACACGTTATTTACCATCCGTCGGCCATTTATTGACATATCGTGAACCATCATCAACCAGTCCCAACATCCGATGTGATTCTGGTATCAAAGAAGGATCTGATATCCCAGTCGAATACGATCCACTGCTCTGCAAATTGACCACCTATGGAGAAACACGTGAAGAAGCGATTGACACCATGGTGAAAGCACTTAATGAATATGTCATTAAAGGTGTTACACACAATCTGCCATTGTTACAAAGCGTTGTGGATCATCCAAGATTTCGTCAAGGCAAAGCCATCACCACCAACTTTTTGGCTGAAGAGTATCCAAATGGATATCAAAGTCCTCGACTTGCAACATCCGAGTTACATCAATTAGCTGCAGTCAATGCTGCCATGTGGTCCAAAAAGGAAGCCAACGTGTCTCATCCTTTCACAACACCAAGGAATGTTTGGGTCCAGCTGACAGATGAACAAAGTGGTAGCATGGATGAAGTGATGCTTTCAGTACGCATGACTGGAAAAGATACTTTTGAAGTATGTGATGGGGAGAATAAGTGATGATGATTATGATGCTGACATTGCTTCTACCAAGGTATCCTCTCCATTGTATGAAAAGTTATCATTATCGACACAATGGCCACTCGATGATCTTTTGGCATATGCTTCCATTAAAGAAACCAACCAAGATGTTGTGGTGCAATATCTGGATAGTCTACCATTTGGATTCAGAATGCAATATCGTGGTGATAAGGTATGTGTATATTCAAGTATTTTACAAGACAATGAGCTAACAACTAGTCTAGTTTAAAGTAGCTATCCTGAATGATCGTCAACGTGAATTATCAAAGTACATGAAACCAAAAACCAAGGAGAAAGAAAGCAAGGTAGTAGCCAGTCCAATGCCAGGACGTGTGATTAGTGTAGCTGTTCAAAAAGGCGACAAGGTAAAAAGTCGAATGATTGGCATCTGCTTTTACTGATATCATTTACAGGTATTGGCAGGAGCTGAAGTGGCAGTGGTAGAAGCCATGAAGATGCAGAATGTATTGCGGACATCACGTGTCGGTACTGTCAAGAATATCCATGTATGTCAAGGCAGCGCTGTTCAAACCGGGCAGGTCCTGATTGAATTTGAAGACGAAGATATTGAACCATAGAGAATCCCTTTCATTGTGTATTATACTCCATAATAGAATCATATTCCCCTTTCCCTTTTCAATATAGAACATATTACAACCATGTCGTTGCCTGGAAACACATGTTGTCCACTTTGAATCCTCTTTTTTTATTTGTTTTTGGTGAAGCGATAGGTGAAACGTTTGCGAGTGAAAGAAAATTCGCCAAGCTTGTGTCCAATCATGTCCTCGGTAATGTGTACTGGCATGTAGTCTTTGCCGTTGTGAACAAGGAACTTGAGACCTACAAAGGAAGGGAGAATGGTGCAGCTTCGAGCTATGAATTGAACCCATTGTTTAGTGTTTCCTTCAAGGATCGCATGACGGATCTCGAGTTACCTTGAGTGGCAATGGGAGTACCATTCTTGATGGCTTCTCGAAGACCAGGGAAGGCAACGAAAAAGGGACCTTTCCAAGCAGAACGTGGCATGTTGACAAGCAAAGAGGTAAAGGCCTGCCAAACCAAGAATTTGTTTTGAGCTTAAAGTCACGTTTCCCGACAATTGGGCTTATGCAGACCCACCCAATCAAGACCATCACTCTTTAGGTAATCCTATCACCATTGCTATCACTCATATGAATATAAAGGTACATTCAACAGGTCAAGTCGTAGACAAATACAGCTGTCAGCTACAAGACTGTCGACATTTATTCACTAATCACATCCCTGTACTATACTAGAATGCTGAAGGGCATTGTTATATTGACTTGACCTGGATATCGATAGCTATACTTCATTCACTCTGTAGTTTAATAGTCATCTAGCATCTAGTTTGTGTAATAAAGACTCATTAGTTGCTCAGTATTAAATAGCTCTTGATGTAATCAATGCATACCTTGTTGCCATCCCAAGCTCATCAGGAACACGTCTTTGGGCATTCAAGTTCCCAGTATATCATGTCATCCATAACGCATGTAAGTGTACAATTCCTATGTCATGATTGGCAATACGCGATGATGTGAAGGAATTTAGCGGACGCGTTTTTGATAACCAGCGCGTTTCGTGTAAAGGTGCTGTGCCTGCAATTTTCCCCAATTCAGCTTACCTTCTCTTTCTCTCGCTTCTCTCGTTTTCCTTATTCTGCCACTGACATGGATGACGACTTGTTCATGTTCACTTCTCGATCGTCTGATTCAGCACCCAAAAAGTCTATCAGTCTATCTCTCTCCAAGAAGCGTAAACTACAGTCGACACACAACGATCCCAATGACTCGATCCAAAGCAGTTCCAAGGTAAAGAAACCCACTGTCTGTCAATAGAAGCAATATGTTCCTAACACAAGAACACTATTCAGTCTTTGACTCCATCCGAGCCAGTTGACGAGAAGCCCAAACGACGTATCATACAGGACGATGAAGAAGACGACGACTATTTGATGGCAGATGATACAATAAACGACGCAGCCTTCTGGCAACAACTGGATCGTGTTGAGAAGCAGTATCATGATAGAGAACAATCACAGCACAATGTCATAGCAGCAAATGATATGAATGGTGATATTGATGTTGATGCAACATTTGTTTCAGACGATAATGATATCGACTCATGGCCAGACTTTGATGATGATCCAGTTGCGACAACTCCTCCACGACCTACAGAAAGAGCGACATCATCAACGTCTGATTTGGATGGGGATGAGAATATATTCCAATCTCATACACCAGCTGATTCCACGACAAAGAGCACCAATATGGATACGAGTGAAGATGAAGCAACAAAACAGTTGAAAGGATTAGCAGTTTCAAAGCCAATACCAACACAACGTAAAGTGGGAGAGGATGTATTCACAGAGCATTGTGTCAAGACTTGGCAAATGTCACGTATCAAAGCATGGGAGTCACGCTATGTGGTAAGCAGCAGTGGATGGATCAATTACATTAATGACTAAGATGACATAATCTAGAGTCCAGAAGGATATTACTTTCGCTTTGTTGGTATGTAATCATGTTGACAATTAGGACTATAATGCTTACTAGTGATTGATTATAGTACCTGGTGAAGGACAACGCAATGGTGTATGGACATCTTCAGAGCACAAGTTATTTATGGAGCGATACAAGGAATGGATTGCAAAAGGATGGAAGATTGGTGCTTCATGGGGATTATTCAGCAAAACGATTCCGCATCGTGTGGGATATCAATGCATGAACTATTACAGAAGATTGGTTGCCGAGAAAAAGATTCATGATCCTTCTTATGCTATGGTGGATGGCAAGTTGAAGCAAATCCAAAAGGATCGTGGAACTGGAGGAACACCAGCAATATCCAAGCTTGGAGAAGAATGGGAATCAGAACAAGTCAAGGAGATAGAACGTAATGTGGATCGATGGCTGAAGGAATATCATCATCGAAGTGGTACAGCATCAACATCCGTGTCACGTATTCGACAACCTGCAGCTCCACGTCCACCAAAAAGACCAGTTGCCAGAAAGTCTATCAGTGACATGGTCAAAAAGATGCCTCCTCCACGCCAACCACTCTTTATATTGGATGATGATGATGAAGATGATGAGAATGCAATGGATGTCTTTATGAGCACTCAGGAACCAGAACACGCCAATTTACACGTTCGAAAGCACGACTATGAGAAAGAGCTTCGAGAACGCTTGGAAGCATACAACAAATTCATGCAACCATTTCTGGATCCCATTTCGAGACGTGAATATTGGACAGCTAAACAAGAATGGCGACGAGGATTGACTACCACTGAAATGTAAGTGTCTTACTCATCTTTCTTTTCACTTTACTCACATAGACAATAGGCTGGTGGCAAAAAAGACAGCTGCAATCAAAACAACATTACCTGAAGAGAAGCCTACCACAATTCGTCAATCCAATTTATCCATGTTCTTCACTGGCGTCAAGAAACCCAAGCAAGACACACCTGATGAACTCATTTCCAAAGTTGTTATACCCAATGAGCTTTTCAGTGGTGTGCATCATGTCAAACCTATTGGATGGGAGCAAGTTAGACCACCTGCATACATGAGTGAGCGATCTTTTTACTGCGAGCTGGATGATATGATGGAATGTCCCACTATTCTCGAAGCATTACTTGGTCCTGCCAATATTGAACCTGCTGGAAAAGGATCATCATCATTAGAAGGAATCCTGGCTGATCCACCATGGGACTTTTATGTCAAAGATGGAAGGAATGATGGTCGATGTTCATGGACGCTCAAGGATATGGTATGCAATGCAATTCATTTATCCATCACTGTATGACTTATTTCTTTATAGATGAGACTTATGAAGAAGGTCTTGACACATATGACAGCTGGCCTAGTTTTCATTTGGACACACAAGTTATTACAAGCCGATGTTGTACGATTGATGGATGAATTAGGTAATGTTCTCTCGATGTTTATTTCAATGTGTTTCTTCTAATGCATCATCTATGTAGACTGTCGATATGTCGAGAATCTGGTCTGGTTCAAGAAATACGTCAACAACATACCTGTGGATCAACCAAGCCCCTATATCAGCTCCTCCAAAGAAATCTTACTCATCTTTAGAAAGGTATGGATGCAATAGCGTATTGGTTTGCCATGTTACTCAAAAAGAAGAGACAATAGGGTGATGGCTTTGAATTGCGACATCAGCGATCTCCAGACGTCATTATCGATTTCGAGCAACCAACATCACAATGGATCCAGCATGAATTTACAGAACCAAAACCACCAGCCGTATATGACATGATTGAAACACTGTTACCCAAAGCTGGTTATGATGAGGAATTAGGACGAGGACGCCTGCTGGATTTGTAAGTCATTGACAAGGAAAAGGAATGATGACGATGATATTAACATGAATGGTTGTTCACTAGATGGACTAAGCGGGATGCACCACGACGTGATGGCTGGATTGCATTTCATCAACGAAAAGAAGATGAGACACCAACTACAAAACAAAATGATACCACCCATGAAAACAATGGCATCCATGACAAGACAAAGAATGATACAAGTTCCAAGTCGGTCGAGGATCAAGATATAATGGATATATTGTAATGTAGATGTCAAACTATATATGTACATAAAAGGGAGGATGATAGTAGATTTGCAATCACTCAATACGCATGGTATCAACCACTGAAGCTGCCATTTTACGCATCGTTTCTAATAAACGTGTTTGTGTCAATACAATGATTGTGATGTTGGATTCTTTCTTACCTTCTACATCAGCTAATGAAGTATCCTTTTTGGCTGCCACGAGATACATTTCCACATAATCGCTCATGACACCTTCATCATAATGGTCCTCTTCTTCCTCATCTTCAGTAGGTGGTTCTTGATGATCATCAGTAGTAGAAGCTTGCATTTGTTGTTGTCGAATGGCTAATCGATTGTATACACGTCGACCAGCAATCCAATAATTGGTAGTTGATCTTGTATAGACTTCACTTGTGTTGGGGATACTATACGTGATTGTGATTAGCCTACGTCATATAAGATTGAAACACTACTTACGCTTCAAAATCATTCTTGATATCGAGTAGTTGTAATAGCATGTCATTGTTCACTGTAAATGCATCTTTGCGTTGATCCATCAAAGTCGACTTGATATTGAGCGTTGCATTGTCGTAATAGAAACACCGATAGTGCTTTCCCAAAGCCATACTGCTTAACACAAAGAACCAATGAGTTTGGTGTCCTTTTTTGTCCCAATCCTATTGCATTTACCTCTTTTCATGTGTACTTTCTTTGTTCTCAACAATGATTGTGGTAAGATCATAAATATCTCCTTCAACCAAAGCATTCTCCAGTTGAACCATGGAAGCAGGATCTGCCAGCCATTCCTCAGCCCCTTCCGCAAAAGCCGGTAATAAGAAACACCATAAGAGATCACTCTTATGCTTCACATTATTAGCTCCCTCTTTTTTCCACAAACAAGAAAATCATCCTTATGACTTACTTTGTATACAAGCAAAAAGTATTCTTCAAGCTCTTCTTCATTCTCTGCTTCTTGCTGCTCTTGTCCAGACCGACTTTTCAAATGTACGCGTACCACATCTTCTACTGTCCCACTTGCATCTGAGGAAGGTGAATCATTTTCTGGAGTGGAAGGTCGTTCTTCAGGTGAAGTAGGTGCAGAGGATGAAAAATAATGAGACAATGAACGTGTAAATGATTTGAAAGTATTGGCTGCATTGTGTGTTGTTAATGATTTGCTGCTGACAAGTTGTTGTTGTTGTTGATTCTCTTTGTCACGTTGTTGTTGCCCCTGACAAATCCACTTTCGAAGTGCCACAACATCTTGCATATCCAAACCAGGTGATCGATAAACCAATCCTCCATGATTATCCCATGTCATCATATGTGAAATAAACCTTGTCTTTGTCTGGATAATCTTGTCAAGATCCTGAATACGTAAATAGTTCTGACGCTGTAAAGGTTGAACAGGGACGCCATTGAATACACCAGTGAAAACAATGGTATCCAATCTGTCAAAGTCCCATTTCCAAATCCACTCGGAGAAAAACTCCTCGATACGATGCATAAGTGTGGAACGACGAGCTGCATTGGTCAAAATAGATGTCATGGTGCCATTCAAAAGTCGAAATTGTTCATAACCAATACGTAGCACAGCTTCCAATGCATGATCGTTTAACTGAGCATCCAAATATTCAGTCACTAGCTTCTCTTTGCCCTTGCTATCCTTGACTTGCTTACGTAGAATACCGAGTTCTACGCACATATGCATCCAAAAGCCTGGTTCAGGTTGCAGAAAGATAAGACGATGTTTCTGTGCGTGTACGTTCTGTGCTGGTTGTGAAGGTGAAAACGCTCTAACATGAAGGGAATGAGCTACAGGTATGGAATGAACACGATAAGGACATACGAGCTAAAGTTGACTAGAGCTTGTGCAAGACCGACTTGCTTCATCTTGACATCGGCAGGAACGACTGTCTTTGCAGTGTAGTAGAGTATCTGATCCTTGGTGTTTTCCTCATTCTGGGCAAGCGATGGGTTGTAGACACAAAAGTAGGATAGTACAGGACTAGTACGGCCTAGCATAGTAAAGGGAAAAAGAGAGGAATTGTTCGGAAGACCGTGTGTCTTACTACACCTGATATTATACACATCCTAATCCACCTTTTTTACACCATTGCATCTCTCTATTCATATCATCATGTCTTTGTCATGTATTGTAGTAATAAAGGATCTCTTGACAATCAAGGATTTTAGTGATTGCAGTAATAGAAGGAGTAAAAGATGCTTTTATTGCATAATCTTCAGGGCAACATGAATGTTAGACTAGAATAAACACTACAAGAGAGGATATAAAGACATGAATATGGGTTGATGATGATGGAAGGAGTTTCATGGTCTGTGGCAGTACCAAAAGAAAGGCTTTTTCCTTTGGCACCGCTCGTTTGAACGCTGTTGTATCCACCCGACTACCTCGATCCGCCAACCCACCCCCATCTCCACCATGGCTACGGTAAACAACCAACAGCATGCTACCTTTCTTACTTGTCCTAAAGCAACACGAACGTCATTTATAGCCACATGGTCTCCCTTCCTTTCGGCAACGTGCTTTATCCTTGTCATCGCTCAACGTACCTCGACGCTTTCATCTCCCTATTATACTCTTAAGGTTGCTTAGTCTTATACCCGCCGGCATTGGCCTTTTGCAGTGTATCAATCGAGCATGGACACAACCCCAATACGATGAGACGGGTATATTTGAGAATAAGAGTACTCCTTTAACATACTGTGTTGCTATACTTTGGGTAAGTGAATCTATTTAGAATGGATGATGGTATTGACATGTGTTCCTAGTGTGTATTGGCTGGCTATTGGAGTTGGATCTGGACGACTAGTATGATGCGAAGATGGTTGTACCACTATGAAATCAGCAATGCGTTGGTGCGACTAGCGACACTTACAGTGATCCATTGGTCGGTGTATGCATTCTTCTCTTCTTATTATGGAGCCGATCAACCCATGTGGCAATGGATGACCATGTGTTTTATCCTATTGGTCTGCAATGTATTCAAGATTCTTCTTGCATCCAATCCAAAATACAGCAAAAAAGCCATCAATCACAAATCCACTGTTGTGCGCGTCTTGGTGCTACCTTTGTTTATTGTCGTTGTCTTGACAATGCTCGCCATCTTGCGTCAAGTCAGTCATTTACGCAGCAGTAGTATCAACACATTATCATCGGCAAAGATGCCTGACAACGTACAAAAGCATCCTGAAATGGCAGAAGCTGAGATTCGTGTCATGGTGTTTGTTTTATCCGCTTGGACACCTAAAAGTCTCACTAAGCGACAAGTGTTTCGTGAAACAACCATGCAACTCATGCCTGAGAACAATGACAAGATTGCTTATTTCTATCGTTTCATCATGGGACAACCTGCTTCAGACAAAGTACGAGAGACTATGTGGCCAAAGATTCAGGATGAAATGGATACACATGGTGATGTGCTCCTTCTCAACTGCTCTGACAAGTATGAAGATCTCAGTAAGAAGGTGTTCAGCACAATGGAATGGGCAGAACAATATGAGTTTGATTATCTGGTCAAGACCGATGATGACATCTTTATTCGATGGGACACGATCACCAAAGAGCTTGTGGATTTGGGTGTACAAACACGATATTGGCAAGGATTAAGTTATTGGTAAGAAAAGTAGATGTTGGATTGTGTTGCATGGGGACTTATTTGGATATAGGAACATTCCACCTATTCGAGACAACAGCAACAAGAACAGTGAATTTGATTACCCATTGCCATTGTTTCCACGATATACAGCTGGTGCACTTTACATCATATCACGAGATCTTGTACACTTGATTGCTCGAGGACCACGTATATTTGTCAAGAATGAAGATCAGAATCTTGGTGTATGGCTATTTCCTTATCAAGTGGAACCTATTTTGGATGCACGGATACAACAAATCGATGTGTGCGAAGAGGACATGATTGCAAAGCATTTTGGTGACTTTGGCGACCCAGAAGCGATTGGTGGCACCATGTACGATATGTTGGATAATCTACGTAACGGTCGCAAGATGTGTGAAGGCTTTCGTACCAAGTTTTGTGCACTCTGTTACCCATGTCAAGGCAAAGTGAATCATTGGAAACACTGGAACTTTGATTGTGACCCTGTAAAAGGAATTACTCTTCTCAACATGCCCAAGTTGACCTTGCTGGAATAAATAAGATTTGTACATATATACTCTTGTTATACAGCTACTCTTTTCGGTTGTTTTTTATCTGACTAATAATAAAACGATTGGGTTTATTTGCAAGAAACGAGAGAGCAGTGGAATACATTTTGGGGGATAGAGCATATCTACTTCTTAAGTGTACCAATGATAGCATAAGGAGCGTATTTCTTGACGACATCCTTCTTGTGTAGCATATTGAATTCTTCTGTAGCGTCACGACCAGCGTAAAGTAAGATGGCCTTCTTGCCACCAGGATGTTCCGCCATGAAATCAGTGACATTAAGTACTTCACCATTAACAACTACCCAACAATCATCAGGCTTGTTATGTTTGGCAACTTCTTCCAAGGTGTATTCACCCATCTTTTTTGGTTCATCAGCTGGTTTAGCAGGTGCTGCTGCTGCAGGAGCTGATTGCTCTTGTGGAGCTGATGCAGAAGCAGCAGCAGCTTCACCAGCAGCAGCAGTAGCTCCAGGCCAAGCAATTTCAAGGTTGATACGATTGGGATCAGTAGGATTGACAGAGACACTAAGACCCACTGTACCAAGATGAGAAGCAATAGCACCCAAACGTTGTTGTGCAACACTTCCACCACCATTATTGATGAGTCTTTGGAAGAGATAACGAGAAGCAGTTTGGCCAGCAACACGACCAAATACGACACAGCCCAACAAAGAAGATCCACCAAGACGATTGGCACCATGGACACCACCACACATTTCGCCACAAGCAAATAGACCTGGAACAACACTACTTTGATCGACAGCCTTGATTTCAGCATTGGGAGTAATTTCAACACCACCCTATAACAACACATATGTCAGTCAATGATGTCCAATCATCACTTTTCCATAAACAACTTACCATAGTGTAATGAAGAACAGGTTGCATCAAGGCAACATAAAAGTAATCATCCATGGAGATAGGTACATTGTGGAAGAACTTCTTGCCCCAAGGATCCTTTTGTTTGCCAGCAGCAATAGCATTATAAGTATCCAAAGTTTCTTTGAGCTTGGCAGGTGAAATGCCCATTTCCTTTGCAAGTGCTTCACCATTATCAAACTTCTTCATCAGACCACGACCTGCATAATGTCTGCAATGCCATTCGATTTCCTTGGAAGCAGCTGTGTTGAGAACAAGGCGGATAGGGAACTTGTTCTTCCACATCATGCCGGTGACATAATCACGATGACCAAGTTCATCACAGAAACGATTGCCATCAGCATCAAGCAAGATACCACCACATCCACGAAGAGCTTCAGCTGCCAAAAACTTGACTTTGGCATCAGGTTCGTTTGGATCCACAAGACCAGTAGGATGTACTTGGACCTTTTCAAGATCTACTGTATTGGCACCAGCAGCAGCAGCCATCTTGATACCATCACCAGTGCAGTGATCACCATTGGTAGTGGAAAGATCATAGTATTCAGGACGATGTTGTTTGAGCAAAGAGTTTGGACCAAAATCAGCTGCATAGCCACCTGTAGCCAATACCACGGGACCATATTCCTTGTAGGTTTTGCCATCAGCTGAATTGCCCACCAGTTGGTATTCGACACCAATCACACCACCTTGTTCATCCTTGATCAAATTGGTCACACGCGCCTTCTTGATAATCTTTGCACGTTCAGGTTGCTTTTCAGCAAGTTCTTCTAATCCTTCCATAAGAGCATAAGTGATAGTCATGCCAGGGAATTGTTCTTTGCCACGATGTGTACGAGGGAAAGAATGACCACCCAAACGAGAAACAAGAGAAAGATCAAGCTCAAACTTGTCTTGAAGCCACTCTACAGCTGAAGCAGAACGACCAGTCAAGACTTTGATCAATTCGGGACGAGCAAGATCACGAGCTGATTTAAGTGTATCTTGATAAAATGCTTCCACAGAGTCCTTAATGTTAAGTGCCATTTGGGTACGAGTCAACGCGCCATTGATACCAGATGTAGCCTTGGTGGAGTTGCCACTAAGTAACACAAGCAAATGAGAATCTCGGGTATCATGGTTAATGTGTGCATAGATTGATTCACTTACCCAAAGAAAGGGTTCTTGTCTAAAAGCAAGACATTACCACCTTGTTCAATGATGGTATGTGCAGCTGAAAGACCTGAAAGACCACCACCAACAACAATGATTTGATTCTTTAAAGACATGGTGTGTGTATAGAGTAGGGAGAAGAAGAAAAAAGAAAGCGAGGAGAAATAAAAAAGAGATTACGTGTGTGTAAAGAAAATTTATGACGCTTTTAAACACGCGGGACAGCAAGTAACCTTGTGTATTAAAGCGTTTTGTGTGAGAGAGTGTGCAGCAGCAACAGCAGTGTGTGTGTGAGAGAGAAGCACCCCCGATCTTTAGCATGATGGATACTGTATATGGATACTACCACCTGATCTTTCCCACAAGCTTGGCTGAAATGAACAACGCCCTTATTTTTCCATGTGCATCTCCCACCTGCAATGCAAGTGCATGTGAAAGTCTTTTGTGTTGTTTATGTGTTGCTGTCATCATAAAAGCAAGTGGAACAAGTTGGCAAGAAGGTGGCATGATAAGAGAAACAAAAAGCATTGTCCAGTCGATTATGCATGGACCAGCTCACGTTTGGATCCCCGCATCCATCAGCCCATATTTTCTCTTCCATGGACTACTTTGATCGTCCGCGAAACTTGAAAAAAGCATACATAAGCATCAATTCAAACTAATGTTTCACAGGCCACCTTTGGATGACTATGACAAGCAAATAGTCTTGAAGAGGAAAAAGGAGGAGGAAAGATGCCCTGTGAATGACCCCCTCTTCTCCTTTCCTGATGATACAGAAGAAATTTGGCCACTACAAACAAATGTGGGGTCCAATCAGCAATCTTGATCTTGTTTTGGTGATATGCAAGATTCTCTTTGTCATGGAATACAGTCCATGGATAAATGCACATGCAAACCATTAGTCAAAAGCGGATAAACGATGTAACACCTTTCGGGAGTACAAGGTACATGATGATGATAGTGGTGGTGGATACTCCCCCTGCGAATGTTTGTGTGTGCGAATATCATAGATCTTGTCATCATTGTGGCAGCAGAATCCAACCCTGCATCAATCAATCAAATAACGTTATAGATCGTTCCGCCTTAAGATTGGAGGAAAAGATAATCCGGATAAGCCATAGACTTTATCTCTTTTACTTGATTACCTTTCTAAATTTTCCGAGACACACTAAACACCTGCCATTATGCACCAGGACCCATTGGTCGGGATTTTACCGTGGCAAAGGCTTACTTTGCCACCACTGGTGCAGTTGTTTCCCACATTGGCATACACTACCTATCATCCACCCCCATTTTCTTCCCCACATTGTAGAACATACATATATATATAGTGTATTGATTTGTTGATCATCCCAACATACAGAATTATCTCACATCATTGTTCCATATTTAGGATGACCTAAAAGGGCAGCATGCCGACTTTCTGGCTGTTGCTTCAGTTGCTGCTGACGTGTGATGGTGCTATGCCAAAGCATTGGTTCGGCTATTATAACCGGACCAAGCAAATTCATTGTTCATGTGTCCGACAATAATATGTTTCACTGCGGCAAAATGCCAGCCTAGGATTCAGTTTACTGCGTTTCACCAGCTCCCAATCAAAGATAAAAGCAATTCATTCTACCTGCTGCCTAACGCTATGATCTTTGGCAATCATATTTTACTGTTACAAGATGACATTATCACTTTCTGATGACAACATAAGCACAATGTGCCTTCTTTGCTTGACTTTTTGTAATGGATAGCTAGCACAACATGTACCAAATCCAACTGGTTTATAATATTGTAGGATAGTAATCATTAGACACGTCAATTACTGGTCGAAATGAATTGGATATCCCTTTCATCATCAAGTTGGGGATAGTTGCAGTTAAAGAGGATCCAATTTAATGAATGAACAAGATATGCAATAGATGATACATGGTGAATGATTGTAAATGTCAACTCGTCAATTGCAAAGCGTTGGCTTTGTACAACATAACAACCAATGGGCCAGACTTCAGGTGCTGCACGCACTCCGCAGAAGCTCCAAATTCTCTGACTCGGATCCTATCTTTCCCTTCTCTCTTTCTCTCCCATCCTTGAGGACAATCCAACATGAGCAACGTCGACGCAGAAACAGATTCAAGGCCTGAGCTTAGTCCCGCCATTCGCCGTTTGCAAAACAAGCCCGAGATTCCAACTATCGACTTTTCAGTATACAAAATGGACGATGGCACTGTTGTGAGCACTAAAGATAGAGTCATTAAAGGTTGGTGTCCAAAAGACCAAACTGTCATCCTTCAGCATGGACTTAACGTCAAGCAACGTGTGTTTCTATGTCATATTTAGATGTGCCTGCACCAGCTGTGCGTATACCAACTGACGAAGAGTTCTTCAGCAAAGAACGACCTGGTTTGCCTGACATTACCTTCTTGAAAGACCATTTTTATCGCGAGGGCCGGCTCTCGGAAGAACAAGCATTGTATATTCTCGAAAAGGGTACAGAGATCCTCAAGGAAGAACCCAATTTGCTTGAAGTAGGCGCTCCCATCACTGGTATGTACCTTTGCCTCTCTTTATTCACTTGTTCTAATGATGTTATGTTCAGTATGTGGAGATATCCATGGTCAATACTATGACTTGATGAAGCTATTTGAAGTGGGTGGTGATCCAGCCAATACGACTTATCTCTTTCTTGGTGATTATGTGGATCGTGGCTACTTTTCCATCGAGGTAGGTATGGACTTGTGTGGGATTATGAAATGATGATAGTAACGCTAAGCCCAACATGTGTTGCAATAGTGTGTATTATATTTGTGGTCTTTGAAAATGTGGTATCCAAAGTCTTTCTTTTTGCTCCGAGGCAATCACGAGTGCAGGCACTTGACGGATTACTTTACTTTTAAGATTGAATGTAAGTGAAATGGGGTGCATTTGGATTGGATATGATGGATGCATCCTAATGATGTTATATTCAAGGTCGCCACAAGTACAGTGAGCCAGTATATGAAGCATGTATGGATTCATTTTGTGCATTACCCCTGGCAGCTGTCATGAACCGCCAATTCTTGTGTATCCACGGTGGTTTGTCGCCTGAGTTGCAAACATTGGATGATTTGAGAAACGTTAGTGTTGGATCATGGTGAAGATGGATTGATTACTTAGATCCTTTTTCTTTTAGTTTGATCGTTTCCGTGAACCACCAACGCATGGCTTGATGTGTGATTTGTTATGGGCTGATCCATTGGAAGAATTTGGTCAAGAAAAGACAAACGAGCTGTTTATTCACAACAATGTCCGAGGATGTTCGTACTTTTTCAGGTAAGGGTCCTCGTGGATATGTAAATGTCAGTGTATGCTGATTACTGTATCCTAGCTATCACGCTGCTTGTGCATTCTTGGAAAGAAACAACTTGTTATCAATCATTCGAGCTCATGAAGCACAAGATGCTGGATATCGCATGTATCGCAAGAGCAAGACTACATCTTTCCCATCAGTCATGACCATCTTTTCAGCACCAAACTACTTGGATGTATACAACAATAAGGCAGCTGTGCTCAAGTATGAGAATAATGTCATGAATATCCGCCAATTCAACTGCACCCCACATCCTTACTGGTTGCCCAATTTCATGGACGTGTTCACTTGGAGTTTGCCATTCGTTGGAGAAAAGAGTAAGTGAAAATACACAAGGGGATATATGATCAAGAGACTGATTCATTTTTATTGCCTAGTTACCGACATGTTACTTGCTATTCTCAACATTTGCAGCAAAGATGAATTGGCTGACGAGGAGCATCGATTGTCATTGGATGAACCAACATCGAGCAAGGAAACTGAAGAGCGTAGAACTGTCATTCGCAACAAGATTCTTGCAGTCGGCAAAATGTCTCGTGTATTCTCTGTGTTACGTGAAAACTCTGAACGTGTCATGGAGCTCAAGACGCTTTCACCTACTGGTAAATTGCCGTTGGGTACATTGGCTTTAGGCGCAGAAGGAATCAAGACTGGTAGGTCATAGTGATTGTGTCAAGAGGATATTGTATCACTAATTCATGCTGTGTAGCCATTACATCTTTTGAAGAAGCCAAGAAATCTGATATAGAGAATGAGCGACTCCCTCCAACACGCGAGATGAAAGAAGCCATGCTTAAAGAGGAAACTGACAGCAAGCTCCGAGATGCAGTGCAAGAAGAAGACAAGAAGCTGAATGAAGTAGCGGAAGCTATCATGAGCGATGCTGATTAAGAAATACAAGACATTCATTACCGTAGTCACTCTCTTTTTCTCTTTTTGTTAATTGACATATACCTCCTTTACTTCCCTATGCACAAATACCGTGTGACAAAAACAACAACATGACTTTTATGGACATCTCTACCCTCGACAAGGGATGGTCAATTGAATTGTTTACAATGAAAGCATTAACAATGATACAATCTTTCCTCTTTTTCTTCTTCTTTTGCACAAATGTTCACTTCCTCTGACATGATGATGGGGTACAACACTAATCCATATTGGCCAATTCCTTCAATGCAAGCTGGCAATCCACAACCACTCCTTCCTTCTCAATCCACACCTACTCGTTCACCACGTCATGGTCGTCTTTGTCATAGTATGATAATCGACAGTGTTTCAAATACGACTACCAACAACTCCACTGGTACCAGCACAACCACTACTACTACTGCTCCTTTACGCCATCGTCGAATATCAGCCCCACACATGTATGGACATGAGCAACAACTGGAATCGCGTCATGCCGAGAGAATGCGAGTGAAACGCAAACCACTTCCTCAACAGATAGTGATACCACCCGATATGATACAACAACCAACCCATACGACTAACAATGAGCCTATACCAAGACCCCAACGACCACTCAATACACCTCCCCAACAACAACATCAGCGTCTCTTGTTACGTTCGCCACTTTCGGATCGATACAATCGAGTTTATGCAGACAGCAGCAAATCACCAGTTGTGGAACTACCGCCATCACCACCTTCTACTGTTTCATCATCTTCACATACACCTAAACATCCAACATTCTGGAATCCACGTATGGAAACAAGCACACATCCTGTAACTCCATTACATCGCAACTTGTCTCGACGTCTTAAAGGTCTACTACAGCCACAAAAGTTACGTGTAGAAGGTGCTTCAAAAGATCAACATGCCGCATTAAGATCATGGAGCGTGGATAGACCAATGACACCAATTCATAATGTCATTGCCCATACAACAATGGCACGTCCCAATCCTTTCCTTATACTAAGGTAATGGTTTGACATGTGAATATATATTCCCACACACATACAATTGACATACTTTATAGTCACACACTGCCAGTTGCTGATGAACTAGGTCTGGATGATGATGAACCACATGATTATACACAAATCGACACTTATGCAGCCAATGTAAACCAACGAGGACCCATGTTGACTCCCAGCATTCTTGCACAGAAATTCCTTGCTCGACCTTACAGACGAGACTTGTACAAGATTCGTTCTATTTTCACTTGGGTGGTACAAAACATTAGCAGAGATTTCCAATGCACAATGACGACAGAAAACAACATTGATGAATCTGCCGAATCCGTGCTTGCAACTCGTCAAAGCAAGACACCAGCAGGCATTGCACGTTTGTTTTGTGCCATGGCACATGCTGTTGGATTCAATGAAGCTCATATTGTTCAAGGCTATTTACGTGGTATGTAAGCATTATTGGATCCTATTATTGTTGCAATACATTAAATGATATCATGGGTAGCATATAGAGACTCGATTGAATCAGCTTTTGGATCAGATGGATCGCCAATTACAAATCATGTTTGGTGTGCAGTACAAGTTGAAGGTGAATACCGACTGGTTGATTGCTGGCTTGCATTACCAGGCAACAATGACGTGATGGAAACACACTGGTTTCTTTGTCGACCATCCGATATGATATATACCCATTTTCCAATCGACAGTGCAGATCAGTACTTGGAACCACCTATTAGTGTCACAACATTCTTTTCTTTACCCTATGTGTGCATGCCTTATTTTTGGCACCATATTCAAGTATTGGATTATGATCCTGGATGTCTTGATCTTGTCAACGACCAGATTTGTCATTTGACACTCTCGGTGGATCCTAATATTGCATGTTATGCTGAAGTCGAGATGCGGACAACATCACAACAAAATGCGACATTTACAACACTTGAAACAATGCGTGGACTTGCACAATGTTATACATCACCTGAAGATGGCACCACTCGATTATGCAAAGTCAAAGCGACCTTACCGCCTGATCAATGGATGGGATGGCTCAAGATTTATGCAGGTCCTCGTTTGACACATCCACAACAAAAGATTACTTCAGATCACTATCCACTTGCTCTTTGTTTTCGACTGACAAGACAATCCATGAATACTACTACTGCTGCTGCTGCTATTACCCAAGAAAGCATCAACAACATGAGCATATCATCACCTGCTGCACCTTTTGAATTTGTTCAATTACATGTGTGTCAATACGAGTTGTATGTCCAGGAACCACAATGTTTTCATTTATACCCATTACAAACATACACCTTCCGCGTCAAGAGCGAGCATAGTCATCATAAACTCGCCATCCGGAATCCCAATGGCCGATTATTCAAGCTAGTGTATCATCCCCATGATCATACATATGATGGTAGTGTTAAAGTTACTGACATTGGTCAATGGTCACTTGTATGTCTATTACATCATGCAGGTGGTTTATATGTGGCAGCTAGCTGGGAATGTAAAGCCTAATGTAAGCACCATACCTATCATTCATTCATTATACATAAAACAGCATCTTTTACAACATCATTGGACGTGCAGTTTAATATTTTTTGGGTTTTTGTTATGTATTTTCTACGACTACAATCATACATTTCATGATGGACGATTACGAGCTGCTTGTTCCCTAACACGATTTTCATATTCGACCTTGTTCTTCCTATATCAAACATGAGTTCTCAGTCATTGCATCATCCATAGTATAGAACATTACCTAAACAACAAGTAGGCTTCTTGCTGAGCAGGGGATTCTGGATTGGGATCATTCAACAAATCCTGGATACCAAGAAGAATCTAAGCAACATCCATGACCAATCAATACCCTGTGTATATGAATGATAAGGAGAGTCATACCTGTTTCAAAGTGATGGCGGGTTTCCAGCCTTCGTCCTCATTCAATATAGATAAGCAGACAGTACCAGAAGGATACACGTTGGGATGGAAGAGAGGAGGGGTAAACTTGCCTACAAAAAGAGATCATTCAATCAACACATGTACACGTCTTGAAGACTGTCTTTACATTTGGGAGGCTTGCTTGGATATTCTAGTACATAAAGTTAGTTAGTCTTGGTTGGGTACAAGAAGTGCATATGCTTACCTTCTGGGAAGATCATGGAGATCTTGTAAACGGCATTCTCCCATGGTGTCTATAGTCATATATCAGTCGTCTTGTTCTCTCTAAAAGTGTTATTACGTACACCGTCTTTGCCAGGAATGCCACACGTCCATTGCATAAGGTCAAGAGAGTTGTCGGCATTCTTACCAGGTCGCGCCCAAAAGCCCTAGTTGACAACCAGTTAGACAAAGTCCAAAAGTTGAGATCGCTGAACACTTACGTGAGGATGGTCCTTTCGCCACTGTTTGCGTTCTTCAAGTAGACGACTTCTTGCAATGCCTGAGCTCATGTTGAACAAAAAAGAGAAGAGGTTGGTCTGTGTCAAATTGAAAGGCAAGCCAGCAAAATTGGTCCGCCCAGTCAATGATGTGATGATCCAAGTGAATGAATGGACTACAAAGAAAACAATGGACAATAGTGCTTCATTGAAAAGAATAGATAAGTTTATAAATGCTACTAAAGTGTTCCAAATAAAAAAGAAGAATATACAATGAGAGGTGCTGGGATGTGCATAAAGAGAAGCACATGTGATCATTTGTTCCCCTCCCTCCATTTCTACAGTTCATACAAGGTGGAGTACAGACATCCAGGATATAAAAGAACAGGAAAAGGTATACGTAAGTGTAAGACTATAGACATTGCAAAGGTTTCATGATGTTTAGAATGGCTGTACATCCCCAGTGGACTCTTATGGGGTGGTAGTAGGATCAGCAGCTGTTGTAACATTGTTGGATGCTTCAACAGGTGTAGTCGTGGCCTCCTTGTCTTGTTTATCCTCTTGAGCTTGAGTTGTCATGGGTAATAGCTTCTCAACCTCTATAATATTGTCATCAGTAACAATGAAAAGGGAAAATGTCTGTATTCATTATTTACTTTGTGTCAAATGCTTGCCATACGTGTATTTACGCACTGAATGCAAGTGTGTCTTGATCCTATTCACAAGTACATCTCGCTGCTGGGAGTCATCCACAGTATCCAACATTTTCTGCAACACATAATTGGCGTATTGATCCTTCATCAGAGTAAGCAGTGGCGATGATCTATAACAATGTATTAATCATTGTTGTTTCTTGTATAGTCTGAAAATGACGTACCCATCAGGACGCATTTGAAGTACTTCTTCAATAAGAGCATGTCGATCCTCAGTGCTACCGTATGCAACACACTTTTCAACAACATTGCTGGCGAATTTATGCTTGCTCAGTTGAAGAACATGACCACGGATCTTGCCAATGATAAGTGCCTTGTCTTCAGGTTTCCCATGCTCGAGAATGTGTTGCACCACGTAATTGCCATATTGATCCTGTACCAATTGACTTGTACAACGATGCAGTTCTTCAAGTAATCGATCCTGTCAAATGTCCTTGTTTTAGTGGCAAATCCAAAACATGCTTATACAACGCACTTACTGTTTGCTGACTAGGACAATGCTCAAACATGCGCTGGATGACGCGACAGCCATAAGGATGTGTAGCCAAGTGATATACTTGACCATGGAATGTATCAATGATGAATTGGATATACTGTGAAGGCACACGCTCTATCGCCTTTTGCACCACGTGATTGCCATTTTGGTCTTTGACGCATTTCAACACGTTTCCATCAATCTCACGAATAATGCTGGCTTGTTGATCCACAAGAACATGTTCCAGTGCCTGTATCCAGTATTAGAATAAGCTTCATCTAGTAGATTCTTCATATACCATTACCTTTTGTACCACACGACACCCATACATTTGTAATGATAAAGACAGGATATGTCCTTCCATTTGTTTAGCAAGGATCGCCTTTTGAGCTTGACTGCCATGTTCAAATAGCTTCTGGACGACATAGTTGCCAAACACATCGGTCATGAGTTGCAAGCAGTTGGGTAAAATCTCATCAAACACAAGTTGTTTCTCATCACTGTTTGCAGTTTCAAGCTTTTGTTGGATAAAGCGAGAGCCATGTTGATCCCCACTGAATTCCACAACGTGATCGATTATATCCTATGTGTGTTGAATGTGAGTATTGAGAGAAAGATCCAAAAGTGATAGTTTTACCTTGAGCTCGTATTTTCTGTTTTTGTTGTTTCTAAACTCTTCCAACAAAGGACTACGAATGATCTGTACAACATCTGAAGTAGGTGCCATGGGTGGTGGTGCTGTTGTAGGTGACATGGTATCATGAGCTGTAGGAATTCCACCACGAGAAGTTGGATTCATGACTCCTGGCATGTTGTAAGGTCCATAAGGTGCCATATTGCGCAGCATTTGATTTCTCAATAGATAAATCTCCTCTTGTTGCATCATGATTTGTCGTTGTCGTGCCTGAAGTTGTCTCCAAATTTGTTCATCATCATGATGTTGTGGTGGCAGGTCAGGTGTCATTGCACCACGTCCCAATGCATGTTCTTGCCAGAAAGCAGGATCCACATGTTCAATATCAGCGCCAATCATTGCATGTTGTGGTGGACGTCGATCACGATGTGAAGGATATACGCGATGATGTATGTCATTGTCATAGCCAAATTCGCCATAAAGAGAAGGAGAGGTGGATTGTGCTCGTAAATCATCAAATGATCCATTGACTAGATATCATATGAGATATTGTTGCAAAGGTAATAAAACAATGCTTACCTGGAGACATGACACGATTAGGTGTTGAACTGGCACTCCATGCTGTTGCATTTGCAGTATCTCTCATGACAGCATCCAAGCTTGCTGTTTGCTGATGTTTTATGCCACTACTTGCTCCTCCTTGTCGATTCATCCATTGTCGATAACGTTGTTGTTGTGCAGCTGTCATCCTGTTGGCTTTGAATTCGTCGCTATTTCCAACTGATGCCTGCTAATGTTCATGCATGTCAATAAGAGAACCAAACAAGGTATATAAATATGCACATACCTTTTCATGTAATCCCATGCCTCTCATACCAAGGAGCATATTGTTGTATTCTTGAGCTTCCACATGTTGACGATGATGTCCTGGCATATGATTTCCTGGTGGTGTTGAATTGGCTCGAGGTGGTGGTGACATTGTATTGAATTGAAAAGGAGGTGCTTGTTGTGGTGACATTGGCTGTGGACTTTGAAAAGACTCATTGGATACTGGACTTTGCAATGCTGCATAGTCGGCTGGACTACTGATCCCATGGTTATAATTTCTGTAAGCTCCAAGACGACCATTGCCTGTAGTTGTGTTGGTAGTGGTGGATCGTGTATTGGAAGATGAAGATCCTTGCATCATAAAAGCACGATTATCAAGATTGTTGTATCGCATCAACAATGGATCATGCTGTTCCTGATTGGTAGGTCGTTGTCCAATGGATGCCAATGAGGAGATGGATGTATTGGGAACCTAGAAAATGTTGTTTTTGGTTATCAAATGGTGTTAACATTAAAAAGGAAAGACTTACCCCTTGAACAGGATCTATACCACCTTCGTTGCTAGATGACATGAAACTAGGTGATCCCCATAGGCGACCAAAATGATCTGGTGTTGATCTGTTATCAGTTTTGGAAAGAGTATTCAAATAAGGATCTGATGTGCTGCTGCCTACAAGATAGAATTGTTGTGCTTCAGTGTTTCGTGCCATTGTGCTACCATGAAGCACATGTCGGGAAGAAATCTTACCTGATTCTTGCTCAAACACCTTGTTTCCATCAGCTGCTGTTGCTGGTACCATTTGATTTGGAGTAGAAGACCAGACATGTCGTAAGGATGTTGAAGAAGTATCCCAATGTTGTTGTGCTTGTTGTTGTTGTTGTTGTAAATAATGACCCTGGTCGATAGCAGATGAGGATGACGCGTCTCCAGCAAATTGTTGAGAAAGAGGAAATGGATTTCTTGCCATGGATCCTTGTTGACTTTGCAAGTGTTGATCGGGAGGTGCACTGCTAGAACGATTGGCATAGTCGTTTGTTGAATCCAAGTAGAAATCAGCTTCAAGATCACCGCCCCGGTTACTCATCAAAGCAGCCAACTAATTACACCTGTCATTAGTCTTATTGTGATACCATAAAGAACATTATACTTTACCTGTCCTTTAGGCTGGTTTCTTGCTTTAGGTTGTTGGATATCCAATTGATATGTTTGTCGACCATATTGCGATCTTTGCTGTGATCTTTCTAGACCGGGATAATCGGCCATGAATGCACCCCGTTGCATATCGTTATACACGTATTGTCTGTCACTTGCTAAGCTGTATACAATGGCTAGTTGGGTCCCAAGTTCAAAAAACACGCTCGAGAATAAAGATTGACCCTGATGGACCACTGCCAGAAATGGGACAAGGAGTATAAGCGTGCAAATGAAAGGAGAATATCGATGGGTCAAGAACTGTTGTTCAGAGATGCTCTGTGTGCAGTTGCAATAGCAATGAGAGTGTTGGTAAAGAAAAGCGTCTACTGATGAGCGCGCACGACTGACTTGATATAGTCAAGAAGGCGGTGTGATATGAAAGAGGGAAAAAAAGATGGTTCAGGAATTGAAATAAGGTTGGGATGTTGACCTTTTCCGCCCAAACAAGGGACAAGAAATGATGATATTCTTGATCCGCAATAGACAGACATGCTAGAGCAATACAACACTTGCATCATCATCTAAAAGGGGCTCACATATGGGGCTTGCATGGGTTGTCCCAATTCAACATGATATACAGAGATCATTTAATACTGGTTATACAACACAAGACTACAACTACTATTACTATTACATCCTCCTTTAGCCCTTTACATGTGCCTAGGCTCACGTCCGTGCTCCTTCCGAAACATCCGCCGGTTTTGGTGACACGGCACGTTTCCATAGTAATGAATACATCTCACTCCGATTGCTCTTTATGACCAAAAGAATGGGTACTGGATATCATCCTTAGTTGCATCAACTGATCTAGTCATCATCCCCCCTGAATGAAAATGACCAAAGGGATTGACAGCACGCCAAGAATGACGCATAAGGGGTAGTGCATTGCTTTTGTGCAATTGACCAGGGACTTTTATCATGAAATTGTGTCATCAATGGCTACGAGCAAAGCATGTTTCATTTTGGGTATATCTAAGGATATGGTGTTTATTACTGAGAATCATGATGGCATAAGAGCCAATTTACAGGTTGTGCAATTCACTCATGCTTCTTTATTGACCACGTTTTTGACGTTTTGGAGCTGCTTGATCTACCTGCAAATCAAGATACATGTGAGCATTGCATAATATTGTTGCATGTAATGTCTTTACCTCTTCTATTGTATTCTGTAGTCGTCCACGCTTGAAATCGTATTGTCTAGCGGAGTGTCCTAGCATGTACTTTGTCTCACAAAGCACGCACAGCATGAATTGATGCATTGGATCTCTCACTAATGGAACCTGTAACAGAAGAAACAAATGAGCAAGGTACATGTATACGCACTATTCCTGTCACATACACCATTGCAACAATCACTTGAGCATATTTCATTCAAGAGTGCCCATCGTTGGAGTAACTTTTCACCAATAAGACGTGATGCTTGTAATGATTGTTCACGTTGTACAGATAATGTAGAGTCGTGTTGGGTATTGGCATTCGTCAAGGATCCACTTTGGCTTATCCTGCGACATGGCATTGGCATTTGAGAAGGACACATGGCGATCGAGTTGCTGGTATTGGTATTGTATGTCACGCTTTAGGCTTAACGTCAAGACCGACACTGATACGTTATTCACTAGCCACGTTCAAGTTGATGATGCTCAAGCATGAACCATCCAAGATTCTCGGAAACTTTTGACAATTGTAGTCTAGCTGGATGTAGAATAGGATGTGCACGTGATGATGTCCAATGTGATTAAAAGGAGGATTTGGAGCATGCTGGTTCTTCTGTTTGATTTGGTGCTTACTGGAAGAATTCGACATTTCGCTGCAGTCATTTTCTTTGTCGTATATGCAACAATGTCATCACTGACATGACTGGATATAAAGACACTGGTGTGATCCTGTTGTTCTAGTACAAGTGTCTCATTGTGTGGCTCTTTGATGTAGATAAACAAGCAATAATGACATCGCTGACTATAAATAGATACAAAGAAACAAAACATTGATCGCTATCGTCTACAAGCTCTTTGTCTTTTATATATAGCTTGCAAAAGCAATCTTCATCTAGCAGATAGCTGTGTCATGTATCCAGGAATATCAGAAAGCGAATCTAGACCGCCTTCCTCAACAGCCCTGTTGAAGTAAGCATGATGGCATATACAGTGTTAGTGATCCCAGAGCAGTAAAGCGGTGGTATACCTTGTTTATCAACGAGTGACAATCAAAAAAAGAAAAGGATACTCTGCATATCACAATATGTCAAAAGATCAGCCAGCTCCTTTGTTGACTATGATCAAGCACAAAGAATGGTATATATACACAAAGAAATACAGGAGAGCGTGTCGTATTCATGCTGTGTAACATAGAAATGATCACTGTGAGTGATTTTTTCCCAGCTCTAAATGATCCCTCTCAACAATGAACCTAAATTTTGTAGGTATATAATCCATCCAAGCTGCCTGTATGCCACCATCATCTTTCTACTTTAATCATGTCGCAAGGTTCTGAAGGTGACGTTGCAGAGATAACCGACATTGCATCAGCCCAACTAGCACCGATTCTGGATGAAAGACCAGATGATTGGGAACAACTTGTGCGTCTCGTAACGAATCGACTGATAACTAGCCGCATGTTATCAATGCACCATGTATCTGATCTTTTACAGCCAATGATTACAGTACAAGGTGTTGGTCTTGACAATGCCAGATTACGTGCACTGCTTTTACTGGCTCAAAATTCAGCTTTACGCAATGATGTCCATATCATGTATTGTACAGGATGCTTCCTTGTCGCAGAGGCAAATGCTGATCAGGTGGAAGATGGCGCGAGATTCTACATTAGATCTATGCATTTTACTCGTGACCAGCTACAAGCAGTCCTTGAAGTGTACGAACAACAATATGCTGATCCACAACTATGCCAAAATTATCTCGAGATGTTGGCCAATTCACCCCAAGTCAATGATTTCTATATTCGCTATGCCGGATGTACGGAAGCGAGTAATCCTTTGGAACGCCATCGTTCTGACTTGGAAGCTCTTCCACAAACTCGTATTGGGAATTTTCTTACCGCGATGCAACAAGCCAATGTGGAACCAGCTTTTCAAGTATTCGAGGTGCCTTCGTTGTTTGTTCCAGCTGCACAAGGCGGTGGTATAAATCAAGAACTTGTCGATGCTAGTGAACAGCTCTTGATTCATTTGTTTGGACGACAATTTCTCTTAAACTCTCAACCTGGTGGGTTTTATAGAGCATATCTCCCCCAGCAGCAAGATCTGGTGACTTCAGGCTTGACTGAAGATCAAGTGCTCAGAGAATTGTTTTTTGGTGAACATCAGCAAGTTCAAGTGAATCAAGACATTCTGCAACTGTATCAAGCCTGGTATCAAGATCACTTGCAAAATGTTGATCCTTTACAAGCTGCACAGCTGGAAGATGCTCATATCAACTTGTTTGCTCAACAAGCTTCAGCTGGTGCAACAACAGTGGAAAATTTACAGCCATTGATGATCTTTGCAAAAGATATCACCATTGAAGATGCTGCCTTGCTACGTGGTTTCTTTGATGGCAGCCGAGCAGGCCAATTGACCAAAGACTTGATATCCTCGGCTCTAGGTGCTTTTAATGATCGGGATAACTTTATACCTCCTGCATTTCATGATCTATGGCCTGTCAAGCCCTTTCCTAGAAGTCAGCAACAACAATGGCAGCCATTCTTGAATGCATCAGCCGAAATTATACAGCATATCTCACCATTGGTGCTTGTAACAATGGGCTTTGACCCAGCTGCAGCCAGCTTCTCAAATTTCAGACATAGGCAAGTAATTGACATCTTTTATTATGCTCTATTGGCTAATACCATCATTCTCTTAGTTACTCTATGGGAACAGCAGAGTACTTGGAGCACATTGGAGTCCCATTCATTTGTCACACGGATTTGGAGTTTGATTATGAAGGTGCTGATGAAGATGCAGTGCCAAATCACCAAGTCATCACCATTGCACACTATCATCCCGGTTTTGTAAGCTATGGTTCAGGCGATCCAATTATCTTGAGATTTATGCTATTGACTTGGTGCCGAACTTTCGCTCTTGTCAGATGTTGTATTCAAGAGCTTCAAGGAGAAGGATTAGAACCACCAGTACCACGGGAGCAAAGACCAAATCCTGGAACGCTAGAATTCTGCAACAATGTTCTTGAACGATTGAATCAGCGAGAAAATGACAATGGTTTTGCTGTATTATTCAACCAAGCAAAAACGGCAGTACAAGAATCACTTCATGAGCAACGTCAAAGTAAGAATTTATTACTTGAAAGGGTCAACTATCATTATAACTAATGTTACATGATTTAGATGCATATGCTGCTTCTGTGAGACGAGCAGAGCTAAGAGCTGATCCTATGCCGAATGTTGCATTGGCCAATTACATCCGACAAACTGGTGGTACTTTGGCGGCAAAAACGGAACGATTTGGTTATGCAGCTGGAGAGCCCAATTCTCCTGAACGCCTTGTTCAATGTCGAGTTTTGGAGAGACACAAGTATCCAGAGTTACGACGACTACCAAGCTTTGGACATCATACAAGACACCCTAATGCTGCTAGCGAATGGCGACAGTTCTTTTTGGGCTTGGTTGAAGGCACCAACATTGCACAAGCAGTTATAGCAAGAGCTGGATGGGAGAATGTGGAACCACTCCAAGGCTTGACGCGTGAACAAAGTCGGTTTGTCCTCACTCAATGCCGCGCTCCAGATGGATGGGAAGGAGAAGGTCAGGAATGGCAGTACGATCGAGACTTGGCGTTGGCAGCGATATCGCAGTACATGTCTTGGATGGTTACTCACCGAAACCGCCAGCGTGATGAACATGGACATATTATCATCCAAGACGCTACCAGGGAGCAATTCCGTTTGGCAAGTGTTAGTCCTGGCAGTGAAATAGTTCCTGTGGAGTTCTTCCATATGGCTCGAGTGAACGTGAACGGTGGGAAGATTAAATTCTCTGTTTTCATGGGACCAGGTCGCACGAATCAAAGATCAATTGGTGAACTTTTTGTTGGCAGGATGTATGCTGGTGTCAAGTGTCTAGATTATGACACTACCATTACAACACATGGCTTGGTAAGTGAAAACAATGGGGCAAACGATGATGTTTATACTAATTTGGATTGCTCAGGTATTAAAAGAGCAAGACGGTACATTAAGTGTGCCACCAAAGATCCTCCAAGACTGGTTCATATTATATTACAATAGGGATCGCATGTTTGTTGTATTTGAACGCACTGTCAGAAATTCAGGTCAAACTTTACGATTGCCAATTGTGGAAGAGCTTGCGTTACCACCAGATCAACAGTTTCAGTTTGCTCGTCTATTGAGAATCTTTTTGCAACAACGACACGATACCCATGATGGACAAGCATTTCAACTGCGTACTGGTCCAGCAATTGTACCACATCCACCAGCTAGAGGAAGAGGACGTGGTAGAGGACGTCCATATGGTAGAGCACGTGGTCGTGGTGCTGGTCGTGGTGCTGGTGCTCCTGTTGAAACTGCAGCAGAAATTGCAGCTCGAGTACCAAGATTTGTAGACTTATTCCGAGCAGTAATGGATGAACAGGAATTACGTGGTATTGAAGAGTACATGTGGGACTATCACTTGGATAATGATTTAAAGTAAGTACATTGTGAATTGCTACCATGGATTTCTTTTATTGACTTGATTGTGTATAGCAAAATCAGCAGAGAAATACGACAATTGGCCCAAGTCAACGGAACTTTTATCCAGTACACAGACCCAAATGATACGAGAGGACGCCCCATGTTTTCACTATGGACAATTACATATCCACCACCATAAGCTTGATTCAGCCTAACATCCATATCACTTAGCTCCTTGTCAATTAGAAATTCATACTGAATACTTTTCAAAAATGATACATAAATGCTGTTCTTCTTGCTGTTTTTAATATAAGAACGCCTTTTCTTTGCATGTGCATCTATAACATTGACTAGCATTGCTGACTTTTGCTTTTGGGAGCATAGTAAGGCATTAATATGCCAATCTTTACTTTTGTAAGGACCTAAACGTACAAGTGATAAGAATGTTCTGACTCGAAAAATGCCAACATGGGACACGACATGGTTCTGAAACACTTTCTTGCTGCAGTGATCATTATCGTTCTTTCGTACAACCTGTCAATCAACGCGCTACTGACACATTCATGCAAGATCACACTAATTTCGTTGAATCACCTGCTGTTGGAGCAGATATCCTCCCTGGACTTTCATTCTCAGAACTGAAGTCCCCACTGCTGCAGCCATACCACACCTGCTTTTCTTTTCCACTTGTTCTTACAATTCGCACCACGACCACAACTAAACCACACCCCAATGGCTACAACAGCACCAATGGAAGTTGACATGTATTGACAAGACAAGTCTGAGAAGCAAAAGTTGTTTAGGAAGAGCTTTTGGCTTGAAATGTCACGTTCTTTTATTGTCAACCCGAGCTCTTCTTCCACTATTATATCCCAATGCCACACCAATGGCGCTTCTACTACTTTAGCAGCACTTTTGAACAACAAGCAACTCCGGTTCAGATAAGTGGTTCTTTGTCTGTCGCGTGTTAGCACGTACTTTTCTGTTGCAGCCTTTGTTCCTCTCCAGCAAGTTTCCCTTCTCGATTGACTGTCTGCACCGATTGAACGACAAGTTCCAAGCACTATACGTCTGAAGAAGGTTGTCAACAGTGGAGAACAATCATGAGATACTATTGAAGCGCGTGTTTTGATTGAGGATGATCTTTATTGTAGTCAACCTTTTACATTGTTATGTCGTTTGATCTCCTTGCCGCTATGTCTCCCGCTTTAGTCATTGCCAAAGCATCAGTACAGCGTCAGGATCATGGTTGAAATATGCGATTCGGTTATAGGTAAGGATGTGGATTGGATAATGGATAGACCATCAGCAAGGATGCTTATTTCTTATCATGCATTCGATCTGGCTTTCTGTGAAGACTATTTACAAGTACCAAGACAATACGTGGAAGACCAAGATAGCGTAGATTACATTATAGAGATATTAGCTACATTCTTGAATGAAACATGATGATGGATCAAAAGCAATAAGGCTTACAATTGTAAATGGGTTAATGTGTATTGATGTTTTGTTGATCCTTCTACTGTGTTGGTTTACTTTTGACATGGAAAGCGACTGTTTAGTGGTATACCGCTTGCTTGGTGGATTTGGTTGGTTACTTGACGCAACTGCTTGGCAAAATCAGAAACAATTGCTTCTGTTCATCAGGAAGATTTACTTAAAGACAGTGCTATAACTTTGAATTCATCAGGGCGTGGTAGGTAGTGTTGTGACATAAGTACCAGAGCATTCTGTATATCAATAAAAGTGGTTGCATAAGTGCTCTTGCTGTTGATACCAGCTTAATTATAACATATTTCACCTTTGTCTCCATGATACTGATGTTGCTTTTGTCTACTTCACTTCTGAGAATGAAATTCGGGGAGAGGTGCACCTGCATGACGCTCCAACTGCTGAAATTGGACACAACTCCTACTCCTACATAGCTCTGTAAATCTTTATCCTCTAAATTACTCTTTCCACACTTCCCATATACAGGTCACCTTTGCATCGCTATACTCACCGAACACTCCGCTACAAGTAGATACTAAGAAAAGTACCACTTTTTCGTCATTTTTTTCCAATTTTTTAAGGAAAGCTTTTCGCTGATCATGTTTTTGGAGGTTTCAGATGATAAAGGCCGACTTAGCACAGTGGTAGCTGCGTAGCTCTCGTAAAGCTAAGGTCGTGTGTTCGATCCACACAGTCGGCATGCTTATTTTGTCATCTTGCGATCAAAAAGTCACGTGATTAGGTTCCTGGAAGGTCTTTTCTGAACTTTTTCTTCTAATTACAGTTACAAGTTATACTTTTGCGTTCCTAGAAGGTAGAGACCCTGTATCTGGTTTCATGGTTATTGTAATGTGCGGTAAAACACAAGCAGTGTGTGAAAACAGAGATGATTTATGCTCCTATTTCTTATGCATTATGGTCCGACAGTGACAAGTCCTGCAGCAACCAAGGATTGAGAAAACAAGAGCATTACAGGATGAAGACCTAAAGATTCTACGCTGAATAGCACATTTGTTGTATCATTACCGATCATCCGATAAAGCAATTGTGTCATGGTTGACATTTTTTTCCCGAATCCTCTTTCATACTTGCGCACCTTCCTTTACTTATGGACCCAACTACGTGCATGATAGCCAATCTTATCATATATAGTCATCTTTTCATATATCTGACTACCGTATAGCATCATCATCATTCACTTCCAGCAGTAAATCTTGATTTCTCTGGCTCATATCATCTGTCCCATCGTATCTGCCCTTGCACTGCTGTCTCCATCAGCAGACTTCATTATATCTCTTCTTGTTTTTGTTGGAAAGCAACTAGCGTATCCCTAGTCTCATTCTTCTTTTGCTACAACCCATCATTCCAGCCATCCTTTCGCTTCTACTGTTTTTTCATTCGGCATACAACAGCCAATTCATTCTTTAGACATTATAAATGACAGCGTTTATTCGTCATCCTTATAAAGTGTGTGACCTATGATACGTATGTGTGTAGTAATGGCAAAAGACAATACAAAAGCAAGTGGTACTCGTCAAGGTGTGTTTATTCTGCGACATGGACAAGGTATGTACAATTAGACAATAAGCTATGATATAGTCATTCGGGACAATGGGTACATGATACATAGATACAGCAAAAAAGTGTATTGTATTGATGTGATGATATCTTGTGTCATTGCGATCAGTGTATCAGAATTGCGCCACTTTTTCGATATCCTTGCTCTTCTTGCTGTGTAAAAAGCAGTTAATATAATCCTTGTAGTCATCCTATAGAGCTTACTTACTGATCTAATGTAAACTCTATTCGACACTTGATGATCGTTGACTGGCGTCCTGATCTCATAAAGAAGAGGATTCAAGCTTTCCTTCACTGTACACATCCAATGGAACCATGTACAGGCACTCGACTGATAATACAATGTCTCTTCTTCAACTGGTATATGCAATTCATCTCTTGTTGTATCTGGAATCATAGCTCAACCATGTTCATCACGCCACTGGTTTGATGAGAAGCCATTCAAAGCATAGGCTTTGATATTGCCTGTGACGCCATGTCACGTTCCCATACCACCGTACATCAGGTTCTTCTTGCCGTACAGTTAGAGTGTTGCCACTGTGTGAGGATTGAAGGACTTTGTTCACGCGTCGAAACTTGCAAGCGTTCAACGCTCTCCAAACCAGCTCTTGTTATAGCTCATTGAGCAATGTTGGTACAGTCAACCAAACACGATGATACAATGTCGCCATTCACCAGCAGAGGTCAGTTGTTGAAGCTTGGTAGACGCCTTATTCCTGGGTACTTGTGTGTCTTTGTTGTATACGGCATTGCAAAAAGGGTGTTCAAGGAGAATGAAGCAATCCAGCTGCACCCAGGTAACACACCATTCGGCATAGTGATCGGCTCTCAGCTCCGCTTGTCCAAAAGCATCCCCACTCCATTGTACGCCTGCTGGAATACAACCCAACATTGTTCATACCTTTGTGAGCTATTGCATTTCTTTGTATTTGTATATAGTCAATAAAGCTAGAGCTATTGACCCAGTACATCATCAAAAGTGATCATTTTACTCGTGCTAGAGCACCCTGCTTGAAAAGACCCAAGTTGACAACTTTATTCTCGGTCATTTACATTAAGGAGCCAATACAATGTGCCATATGTCAAGCAGCAAAATCCCTGTGGATGCTTTTGCTCAACCATACTTGTGATGGCAATATGCATGTTTCACACGTGCCAATATTGATTCAATATTAAGCTCTGCATGCATGAACTGGAATGGTGAATGTGCTGTATGCTTCTGCCTGACCAACATAAAGCAAAATCTACCATATCTGCAAGTCATGACTGACACTTTTAGTGTCAATATTAGGCCTTTCTCACTCCATCAGTACTAGTGTATAGCTATATCATCTAATCTATTAGCAATAAAGCATCATTCAATCCCATCACATCTCTTGGTACATTCTGCTCTTGTACAGCTCCTCTTAAGACCAGCAGGATTGTATAAAGCACCTATCATCCAGACTGTCAAGTCATGTCCATGGATAAAATGTGCCATTATAGCTCCTTGTTCCTGCTCCCAAGAGGATACGGGATGATGGTCAGATTTCGCACAAGGTTGGCAAATCTCTTATACAAGTGAAAGCACAAAGCGACAAATGTTAGATCAGTTATTAGGTCGGGAATTCAACCGAATGATGGTTAAAAAGACAATGTGAGAGGAAAAAACACCAAAAGCTGTCATGTGGATCATTGTAAACAAATCAAGTAATAGTTGGTACTTGAACGTGCATGGCATCAAGTTTCTTCTTCTTTCCTCTCTATGCAATGTCAAGTAACCAGGTCGAAATCAAGTCCCACGATAGACTACAGCAGCTACAGCTTTCATTGGATCCAATTGATTACTTATTCTCTCCAACAACATTAGCCAGAGATCTTTTGTATGTGGACAAAACGTATTATGTTGAAACAAGGCACACATTGGAATCGTTGGAGAATTCTGACATAGCGACAACACAAAAGATCACTCCCTTGACAAACACGCGCATATGCAAGATGTTATTTCACCGCACTTTCCATTTCTTATCCTCGGTATCGCATCTCGAACTGTAAGACACACTGTTATAACACTTTTTCAATCACATGCATTGATATCAGGAATCCAACTTCCTATTACACTGGCATGTCATTGTATAGGCGAAATGCTGGCTTACATTCCTTACCTACCGAGATTACAACACTAGTACGACTATCTTTTCTTGATCTATCACACAATCGGTTATCCTCTCTTCCTTCTTCTATTCAACAGCTGAAACGACTTGGACACTTGAATCTGGCCCATAATCGCATATATTACATACCAAAAGTGATTGGCAAATTGAGCAAGTTGGTACATCTTGATTTGTCACATAATGGTCTTCGAGAAGTGCCATTAGAAATAAGCAAGCTGGTGCATCTTGAATGGCTTGATGTATCACGATCACGCATTGACGCCATCCCTGCTGAATTACAAGTAACCAAAGTGACAATCAAAACAGAAGGATGTGCAAGATTAGAGCGTAGAGCATCACGTTTCCAACATTCTCTTGCACACGATGCTCCTAGTCTTGTGGAAATTTGTGCTAGACATCTTGTCAAACAGAATGATCATGCAACTCAGCCAATCGCTGTGCAACAAGCACTGCCAATGCGTGTAACCAGTTATTTGTCTCAGCAGAAATCTTGTTCATTTTGTGGACAGCCGTATTTTGGATCACCCGTTGTTCGATATCGCATCACCCTTCACAATGATGGTCACTATATTCCAATCAAGTATCAAATGTGTGCTGCACATTGGTCAGATGATACAGATAGGATACTTGCTTTTTTCTCACAGCCTTCTTTTGCATGATGACAACCAACATACTACTATACACATTACTTTATCTAATCTAGTATACACTAAAAGTCCAAATGTGCAAGTGGATGGGTATACAAGATGTAATTGCAGGGAGCAGGGGTGTAGAACAAGATCCATGGCTTGTTGCCATGTCATTTAGAATTGCTGTAAGCAAGGGAAAATGTAATTACCATGGGACATGGTATGTGCTTCTTTACCCATGTTTGCACAATCACTCCCATGTTGGCTAGTGTAGAGGTATATAAATCAATCCATGGTTCATCTTGTCGCGTAGACACATTCTTTTTACACATTTTACCTCTTTAAACATGCGTGTCGCTTCAATCCTTGCTGCTACTTCATTGTTCCTTTCTGCTGCACATGGCTTTGGTCTTGGATTTGCTGCTGATAGTGGTGGCGGTGGAGGTGGAAGCAAGAAGATCGTTGTCAGCAACAACTGCAAGGATACTCTTAGAATAGGCGTCTCTACAAATGGTCAATCAGGTGGTGGTGAGACATTTGATTTGTCACCAGGATCAAGCCAAACCATTACCAAGAGCGATCATTGGGGAGGACGTGTTTGGGGAGCTCACTGTGGTGATGGCGGTGGTAGTGGCGGCAATAACAAGTCTGGTGGCAATAACGGAACTAGCAATAGCGGTGGCAACAACAAGAACAGCAAGAGAGATGATGGTGGACACTGCAGTGGTGGTGCTGATAATCCTGCATCACTTGCCGAATTCTTCTTCAAGGGTATGGGTGGACATGACTATTACGACATTAGCTTGGTGGATGGATACAATTTGCCTATGACAATCAATCCTGATAAAAGTGGAAGCGGTAGTGGCAAATATCAATGTGGTTCGCCATCATGTGATGTCCCCAGCTGTCCAAAGGAATACGTTGTCAAAGATAGCAGTGGCAAAGTCACTGGTTGCAAAAGTTCATGCTCAGCTACCAACAGTGATGAGCACTGCTGCAAAGGAAAATATGATGATCCCAAGACTTGCAAGCCTGATCAGCAATCTGAAAATATCAAAAAGGCTTGTCCTGATGCTTATTCGGTAAGTCATTTTTATCTTTATTGATCTAAATCTCACCATGCATGCCATTTAGTTTGCCTATGATGATCAGACAAGCACTTTTAACTGTGCCGTTGACACTTATGAAGTCAAGTTTTGCTAAACATTCGAAATATATCTAATACTTTAGAGTGTAGCATCCCTGTTATCTTACTCATAAACGACTTTAATCATGCATTAAGCTGTTCTTGACTCTAATGTTGATATGTTGTTATATTGTGCTATGCCTTGAAGCTGTCCTTGCTAAAGAGTGCTCTAAAGCTACTTGTCGATGTTGATGATGCTCTTCATCATCATGGTGAATATGAGCTTTTTGCTTTTCATATGCTTCCTTTTCTTGTTCGGCTTGCTTGGATGCAAACTTTTCTCTCCAGCGTTGTCCAAATAACATGCACGTGACAATCATTGCAATGTTGAGCACATTAACTGCTGCAAGGATGGTAAACAAGATACCAGGCCCAACTGAATGCAATGCTTGTGTTGAAAAGATTGCCATGATGGCAGCAGCAATAGAGCGAGCACAGTTGTTGACACCAATGGCAGTGGCTGATCTTCCAGGCTGTGAATCAACAAGGTATACATTGGTAGGTGTGAAGGCTGACATTTGGCCAAAAGCATCTAAAAATGAACAAGGAGATTACATTCATGCAAATACCATGTAACACAAATGAATTCTTACAAACAAAAAGCCCAATGATTGGTGCATACACGCCAATGTTATATTCAGTAGTCCATCCATAAATGACATATCCTGCTGGAATCAGCACAAAGGATGGTATAGCTGCACGTAGTCGCATTTCAGGTACCAATTGACCATTGTTTTTACGTCGTAGATGCTGAAGCACCCAATCTGATACTTGTCCAGCAAGGATTGATCCAAGACAAAGCCCAACACCAAATGCTAGGTACACAAGCCCAACTTGCCACTGATTATAGCCATATAATCTCTGAAAGGTATCTGTGATGGTAGGATTCTAGAAAACATGTGTAAGCATGATAGCGTCTTTGTAATCTTCAACATTGCAACTTGCCAAAAAGTACAAGGACGCAAAGATCACAGTGCTATATATGGTGACAACCAAAACACTTGGATCATGAAGCATGAGCAATAGTGGGATAAATGCACGTAAAAGATTTTTGACATGATTTGGAGATCGCTGCTGATCAGCTTGACTTTTGTCCTTTCTTAACGTTTCAGGAAGAAATAGAGCTACCAGTATAAAGAGGATGCCACCTAAAAGATGCCATATAGCCTATTGAGTAAATGTCACTTTTGGATCTTTTAACGTCATACCAAGAACAGCTAGAAAGTAAAAAGTAGATTGCCAACCATAGTACTGAGAAAGGACACCACCGACTGTTGGTCCTGGTGGTTTTGTGAAACGTCAGCGGATCACAGAAGCGAAATGCATCTGACAAGTCATATTCCCACCACTCACCAATGACCGGTCCTAATAGTGGTCCGATGTAAAAGAATCCATATGCTCTTCCTCGCTGTTTCATTGGTATTGTATCAGCAATGACACCAGCTCCTATAAGCCTATTATCAGCTATCATCATTCTTGAAGCATATGTCAATTATGTCATTCTCTTTTACCCAATGTCTGACTAGCGCATAATCCAGCAGCTTGTATGGCTCGAAATACAACTAGCATGGCAATGTTGACCGAAAAGGCACATATGATTGATGCAATGATCCCAATAATGATGCTTGAAAGATACATGCGTTTTCTGCCATAAAAGTCACTTAATGTTGCCCAAATCAGTGGCTAGGATATCAATAATGCATGAGCTGTCTTGATTGCTTTTTGACTACTTGTTCCTTACAGCTACTCCCATGAATACTACATAGGCTGATACAGTGCCATTAACTGCTTCAGAGCTTGTGTGGAGATCATCGGCTACAGCTAGCAAGGCAGGCATGTATATCATACTACCAATTGGCCCTGTTACAGCACTTAATGCAACTACTGCAATGATAACTTGTTTACGACGCATCGTTAGCTTCTGCGGATCATCCAAGCTGTATGGATCGCCAATAAAGTATTTGAGTCGTCCTTGGCTAATGTGATCATGTGTTTCGTTTTTCGTTGTCGTCTCTGATTCACTCATTGCTCTTTGTTATGTGACAAAAGGGAAAAAAGGGACAATTACAATCCGATCGAGGGAAAATGGCGTTTTAGTCAATCCGTAGTGGTGTAACACACCTTTTCACGATATCAAGTGGCAAGGGCATGTTCCATTCAACATGTATGGTAAGAAATGGGCCCCCTTTTTGGCTTAAAACCATCCATCTGTATTGCCTGCAGATCACCTTTTAGTCGGATCAGCACATGGTGATAATATCATGGATCACGATATAATCATTGGATGATCAAGATAGCGATCATCAATGACATACGGGAAAAAGTTACGCCTTGAATGGCCGTGTAGATACATTGGTTACCAATGTGGAAGGATTTAGCGACTACATATAACTGCTTCCTTCATTACATGGCGTTGGCACAATATAGGTGCGGATATCAAGTGAGGAATGCATTATTATCCTTTAAAAGTCAAAGTAAGATCTTTTGTCGTCAAGATGACCGAGTTGGGAATTACACTGTGCCAGTACACGATCAATCATTATCAGGCATTTGTACTTGATTAGTCAAGTTGATGAATGTCATTGCATATGTGCATGAGCATGTTGTACCATGTGCTTAACTTGCGCCATTAACATATTGATTCAATCACACTTTATAACAGCCTTACAAGTACAAGAGCTTATACGATGAAAAGACAAATGTTCCTTTGAATCATCAAGTAAGCTATGCAACAATGCAAGAGATCTATGATTATTAATATGCTGATTGGCTGGTATGACAAGTCAAAAGATCAAAGAGAGAATGTATGCGTCATATAGCGTCAGCAGTGTGTGGATTTTTCCCGCGGAAAGTCAATGCATTAATTTGAAACTGCAGACAATGGCAGCATGCAACTCGTTTCTTTCTGACTTTTTAGCCATGTGTTATCGAGTGACATGCAGCAAATGCGGTAAAACTACTTGGGCTGGTATGTAATGATCTCTCAAAGGTATTCTTTTAATCTTTCATGAGCATTCAATTGTTGTTGTGATCCATATGCTTTTATATAGGCTGTGGCAAGCACATTGAACAAACACTAGCTGGACTTGCCGATGATCAAATATGCAAATGCGAGAGAGAAGACAAGAAATAAGCACTTGGCAGCCATCTATTTCACCTTGCTTCATATTGTCAATACACTTTGTTTTGCACATATCGCTATACTGCAAATGTAGTGCATGGGACAATGCATGCTATGTGATTACCAAGGGTTCGCTGATGCATTGATCTGCAATCGGAGTGATAACATGTCAAATGGTGTTGGATGTCTTCCAGCTTATCCATCCTAGCGCTATAAACATTGCATGACATTCATGCATCTTTATGAATGTGGATAGGGATTACTGCAACGCTCGTTTTCACTCATTCACATTGACATATTGCATTATGTAATTGGGTTGTATCAAAAAGTGTATTGTAATGTATTCTCATTCAAAGACATTAGTGATTGGGTGGATGTGTGCATGAAAAGAAGATGGAGATTCAAAAGTAGTAGGCTGGCTGATTTCTGGATCCGCGGTCTTTTTTCTTCTTGATACAAGCGTGACATGCTCCAAAGCAGACTAGACAAGGCACAAAGTCTGCATCCGCACATTGTTACCCAACTGGATCCTTTACCAGAGCCACAAGCGAATTGCTTCCTCGACTTTGTCTACGAATTGCCAGCAAGCGTGTTTGTTGACCCCAATCAGCTGAATAGCTTGCCATCGTTCCAACGTCACTGGGTGTTTGGTGAAACTGACCTTGAAGTACCTCTCGAGCACGTCAAAGAAACAAGGGGTAGCGTGGTGATTGTGCGTCAAAAGCCTACGCATATTGAATACGAGATCGATCTTCCTATTCATCTGCGATATCAGCGACCATCCGACAATGACAGCTTCAGTGATATCGAGATTCCAGCTCCTCGAGTAGGATGGACATGTTCTTTGAATAACCATGACAACGTTATCAGCAGCATGAATCATATTTTACCACCCATTCCAGAGATTGCCTTGATACCAACCCATCTTATGGATCCCAACAAGTACGAGTTTCATCCCTTGAAAGACAATGGAGCTATTCTTAGACTTCAAGTACCAGTGGGTAATACACAGGATGCTAATATGGTACAATGGGGAACAGCTTTATGTGTATTGGCATGTACAAGTTGGATCTGTTGGTCAGTATGGAAGAGTATTCAAAAAAGACGACGTTATGAAGCCAAAGGCAAGCGGAGGAAATCAGAATAGGATAGAAAGGAATAAAGTGCTTCATTGTTTGATTCAAGATCTGTTTCATTGTACTGTAATATCCCAAATATCGGGTGAGACACGATATACGTGCTAATGTCATTTAGAGAAAAAGAGAAAGGATAACTCAGCCATATAGCGACCTCGTGGCCTTGGCACAAGTGCTTCGTTGTGAATGATGTCCATTATCGGCGACTCAAATAGGTCGTGCTGGTTGATTGTGCACTTGCTCTAACTCTTCTTTCCGCTATATATATCAATATATACAATACGCATATCCCTCTTTTTGCAATACAAACAGCTATCGCCAATATAGAACATGGTCAAGGTATATGTCTTTATATATACACAATTGCTATCAAGGGATGTGCTACTGACAATGGACAACGAGTAGAAGCTTGGAAAGAAGGGCGAAAAGAAGGTCATCAAGGCTAGTCGCCCGGCCAGAGCCGATTGGAAAGAAGGCGTCAAGAAGAAACAAGTGGGCGTATCAGATATGACACTCTTATCCAAGATTACAGACGAAGCTATCAACGACAACCTGATGAAGCGATGGCAGAATGGAGAAATCTATGCAAGTAGTCTACTACCGTCATCTGTATACTTGACTTCTCGGCTTACACTTTGCAATAGACATATATTGGCCATGTACTTATCAGTGTCAATCCTTTCCGAGATTTGGGTATCTACACAGACACAGTACTCTCGGGATATCGCGGCAAGAACTTGCTTGAAGTAAGGCAGCATGATAGAGTTAAGGGGATAAGGGAAAGGTGGATTTAACATATGGGTCGTTTAGATGCCTCCCCACGTTTTCGCAATCGCAGAGTCTGCATATCATCATATGAGTAGTTACAAAGAGAACCAATGTGTCATCATCAGGTAAGGATATCAATAAGGCACCTTGTTCATATCTGACATAGTTCAATCTAGTGGTGAATCAGGTGCAGGAAAGACTGAAGCTGCCAAGCGAATCATGCAATACATTGCTGCTGTATCTGGTGGTGGTCAAAACTCTTCCATTCAAGAAATCAAGGAAATGGTGCTGGCAACCAATCCTCTTTTGGAAAGCTTTGGATGTGCCAAGACTCTGAGGAACAACAATTCCAGTCGCCATGTATGTGATATTCATTATCATTTATACAAAAGTTGGCTAAACAAGCCTTTTATTATAGGGAAAATATCTTGAGATTCAATTCAATGGACAAGGTGAACCAGTGGGTGCAGTCATCACAAATTATCTATTGGAAAAGGTTCGACAGGATGGATCATCTTTTGGATCATGACAGTTACTGACAATGCTCTACTTGCTATTCAGGGACGCGTTGTTGGTCAGATCGAGAACGAGCGTAACTTCCACGTCTTTTATCAACTTACCAAAGCAGCACCAGAGGAGTATCAAAGTAAGTAGGATATATATTTGCAAAGAGATGATTCAATGTGTTGCTCATTGAAATCATCTTATTTTAGGCGCATATGGCATTCAAGGTCCTGAAAGCTACCTTTATACGAGCCGTAGTGGATGTTTGGATGTGGATGGCATCAATGATGTCGCAGAGTATTCTGAAACCATTGTAAGTATCATACAAACTGACAAGGTGCCCTGTTTATTAAGACATCTAGTAGAAAGCAATGGAAGTTGTTGGATTACAGAAACATGAACAAGACGAGATTTTCAAGATGCTTGCTGTGATCCTTTGGTTGGGTAATCTCTTGTTTGTCGAGGATGATAGTGGCAATGCTGCAATCTCGGATCCAGATGGTGAGTGATAATATGGAAATAGATATGACAGGAGACTGACCTTTGTATGTGATAGTGGCCAACTTTATTGCCTATCTTTTGGAGGTGGATAGTGAAGCTCTTTCCAAGGCATTGACATCTCGCATCATGGAAACGACACGTGGTGGTCGTCGTGGTAAGTATAAGATTGATCATCATCCAATTACAACATCATCTAATTCTTGCTATAGGCAGTGTCTATGAAGTGCCATTGAACATTACACAGGCAACAGCAGTACGTGATGCTTTGGCCAAGGCTATTTATGAGCGACTTTTCGAGTGGATTGTTACACGAGTCAACTTGTCACTTCAATCACGTGGTGGTGATCAATATGTTATTGGTGTCTTGGATATCTACGGCTTTGAGATTTTCGATGACAACAGCTTTGAACAGCTTTGTATCAACTATGTCAATGAAAAGCTGCAACAGATCTTTATCGAATTGACACTCAAGGCAGAGCAAGAAGAATATGTTCGTGAACAAATCCAGTGGACACCCATCAAATTCTTCAACAACAAAGTTGTCTGTGATCTTATTGAAGAGAAACGACCCCCTGGAATCTTTGCAGCTCTTAATGATGCATGTGCTACAGCTCACGCTGATTCTGGTGCTGCTGACAACTCTTTTGTGCAACGTCTCGGCTTTTTATCCAGCAATCAACATTTCGAATCGCGTGGGTCCAAGTTTTTGGTCCGCCATTATGCAGGTGATGTCTTGTACAACGTTGAAGGCATGACCGACAAGAACAAGGATGCTCTTTTGAAAGATTTGGTGGAACTTGCTGCTGCTTCATCCAATGAATTTATTTCTCGAACCCTTTTCCCTGAACGTCCTGATCCCAATTCAAGAAAACGACCTCCCACTGCTGGTGATAAGATCAAAGCATCATGCAACGCTCTCGTCACAAAGCTTATGCAATGTCACCCAAGCTATATTCGTACCATCAAACCCAATGATAATCGCAGCTCTTCAGAATATGATCAGAAACGCGTGCTTCATCAAGTTAAATACTTGGGTCTCTGTGAGAACATTCGTGTGCGACGTGCTGGTTACGCCTATCGAACAGTATGTTTTCTTTATTGTCATTGTAAAGATACGTGGATACTTATCATGCTTTATAGACTTTTGAAAAGTTCGTTGAACGCTTTTATCTATTGTGCCCATCCACTGGATATGCTGGTGAATACATTTGGAATGGTGACGCAGCCAGTGGTGCGCTAGAGATTTTGAAGCATAACAACATCCCTGCTGATGAATGGCAAATGGGTACTTCCAAGGTCTTTATTCGTCATCCTGAAACTGTAAGTATCCCTTACTTTCAATCATTGATGGCTGTATGGTAACATGTATTTGCATGCTATAGATTTTTGCATTGGAAGGATTGCGTGACAAATATTGGCACAATATGGCAACTCGTATCCAACGTGCATGGAGAGCTTATGTCAGATACAAGCATGAATGTGCTCGTAAAGTTCAACGTTTCTGGAGACAAAACAAGTACAACATTGGCTACTTGCAAGCACGAGAATATGGACATCAGCTATTGGGTGGCAATAAGGAACGTCGTCGATTCTCCCTTTTGAGTATGCGTAAATTCACTGGTGACTATTTGGATGTTCGTGCTGGTAGTGGATTGGCAACCATGATTCGTAATGCCATGACTTTGCGAGGTAAGTCAGATAAGAAAAGGATGATCATCATATGCTAACATTCTTCTTAAACAGGTGGCGAAGAAGTTGTATTCAGTATGCGTGGTAGCATGTTAGTCCCCAGAGCTATGCGATCCAGTGTTCCTAGTCCACGTACACTTGTTTTGGTAAATGATTGCTCTTGTTACAAGGATATTGATACATTAGGTGCACTAACATGGGCTTCTTTAGACAAACCAAAACTTGCACATTCTCATGACAACCAAAAACGGCAAAATGATCACCATGGTGGATGAAAAGGTCATTTCTCTCAACGTTATCAATCGTGTCAGTACTTCGACATTGCGTGATGATTGGATTGTGTTGCATGTTGACTCTCCAGAAGGTGATACGATCTTGTCATGCTTCTTCAAGACTGAACTTATGACTCACATGGCGCAACAAACTGGTGGACGTATCAAGATTGATGTTCAACCCCAAATCCAATATCGAAAGAAGGGCAACAAGCAAGTGACAATGAAATTTGTGAAGGATGAAAAAGTCAAGCGAGATGATGTATACAAGAGTCATGTTGTGAATGTTCCTTCTGGTGAACCAGCCAATAGCCGTAAGTCAAACAAGAGTTTATTTCAGTATTGACAGCATATTAATGTACTTTGTATTGCAGAATCCTTCCCTCCTTGCGCAACGAAACCTAGATTGACAACAACCAGCACTCGAAAGACTGCCGCAAAGAAACCTGCAGCTACTCGTTCAGCACCACGTCCTGTTCCAGCTGCCAATCGACCTGTGTCTAACATTCAATCCAGTGCTCGTGCTCCACCACCACCTCCACCACCACCAGCATCTGCACCAGCACCTGATACAACACCTTCAGTACCACAATTCAAAGCCATTTATCCATTCCAGTCACAAGAAGCTGGTGAAATTGCATTTGAGAAGGATGATATTCTTGAAATTCTTGAAAAGGATGAAAATGGATGGTGGCTCGCACGTAAGGATGGAAAAGAAGGATGGGTTCCCAGCAACTATTTGGAAGAATTTGTTGCTCCCAAAGCTACACCACCACCTCCACCACCTCCAGCTCGTCGTCCAGCACCACCAGCACCACCTGTTACATCATCATCAGTAGAAACCAAACCACTTCCTCAACGTACAAGTATTTCACCTCCTGCAACATCAACAACACCTATTGCAGTGATGCCTGGTATGGCAGCAGCTCCTAACAGCAATGGTGTACCACCATGGAAAGCACAACTTGAGGCACGTAAAGCAGCAGCAGCAGCAGGTGGTGGCAATAACAATACACCTACACCTGCACCACGACCTACATCATCTTCTGGTACAGCTCCTGTTCCTGCAGCACGTCGTGCACCACCTGTACCAGGACCTAAACCTGTTATACCAGCTAAACCAAGTTCAATGAGTAAACCTGTGGTTCCTGCAAGACCTGGTTCTGGCGCACCAACTCCCGCACCAAGAGCTCCTCCACGTCCTACATCTACTTCACCACCTTCCAATGCTGCTGCTTCTTTGGCTGATGCTGTAAGTTTATATATAAAGAGATAGATCACAAGTGTATTAACATGATAACATTATAGATTCGTGCAAGAAGACAACAACCCCAACCAGAGAGTGATGATGAATGGTAGAAAAGAGCAATATTAAGAGTTTTAGACTATCATCTACTGTATGCGATATATATAAATCATCCAGCGAACATCTTGCATTATATCCTCTTGTGTTGTTTACGAAGCATTCTTTGCAACTGCAATAGCGATCCTAATAGAGAGCAGTTGGTCTTTGTTAATCCTTATAGTTCTAGTGTTGATGTAATCAGTATGCTTCCTTACATGATGGTGACTTTAATAGCAAGTAATACCTTGGTTTCAAGATCGGCAATATGGATGAGTGGTTGTCCACTGGATGTAGCATCTCCACCACTGGTACCAGCATTCAATGTTGCCAATGTGATATATTTGGACAAGGTGAAAGTGGAGCTGACCAGCTTTGTAGACCATTTCAATTGACCAGTGATTGGATGTAATGAATACAACATGGTGTTACAGCCTACAAACAATGACGTATCGTCAACAAGAGTCATTGGAAATCCAAGTCTTCCTTCAGGACAGTTGAATCGCCATAGTTGATCTCCAGTTTCAGTGTCAAAAGCAAATACGCGACCCCAGGTGGCTGCCACCATTGTATGCTGACCAACATGATTCTTTTCTTGTACACTACCACCAGCAGTAGACTTGTGATGATTGACATTGACACCCACTTCGTTACAGAGCCAACGTCGCTATAGTATCAACATGAGTGATCATGTTTCGAGATGATGTCATTGTTCTTCTTACAGGCATCTTTTTCTTCCAGAGCAAATCACTGGTTCTTATATCAATACATGCAGCTCGACCACGTCCTCCTATTATGACCTTGTCTTGATCCAGAAATGAAATGGAGACAATCCCACCACTTGAACCGATAGGAGACTTGGTTTGCCAAAAGATGGAACCATCACGCTTGTCCACTGTAAATAATCTATCACACGTTGCACACAAGAGAATGTTGTTGATATCAACATATGCATCAATCGGATCGATAGGCTGATCTTTCTTTTGAAGTAGAAAACATTTGGGCATGATTTATGTAAGAAAAGCAGTGTGTATTAAGATGAAGACAAGAAACGATAAAAAGGAAAGTGTGGCGCGGATATGGTTTTATGCAAAGCATGCTGAGCACTTGGAGTAACGGCGAATGATGTACTGGAGTAACGACGAATGATCGACCAAGTTTGGTACAACATGTGATGAAAGTGGGACCTTTGTTACTAGCTGCTGCATTGTTCCATAAGTGCCTTCAATTCTCGCTCTTTCTCAATGACTTGAGTAGTAGCTCTCTAAATACACCAAAATGAATCATCATTGTCATTGTTTGTTTATGATAAACTTACCTCGAGTGCATCCATGGCACGTTGATAAATGGTATCGTATTGTTGCATGATACTTGTTGGATCAATCGACTGCAGCATATCCATCCTCCTAAAGCAGGAAAAGGTTAGATCAGGCTTTTCTAATGAATGATATGCTTCTTGTATACCTGGGATCCTGTGCTACGCTGGGAATAAAGTGTTGATAGGCCAATGTGCTCTCGTTCATGTTGACTATTTGTAATGGTATCCTTGTCCTTGAATAACACACAGTTAATCACCCAAGTCAATCAATATCATCTCTCAACAACATACTTTGTTGTATTCCAGAATGTGATATCATGTGCGTGTGTAGAGGCATCATTTTCCTCAACAAGTGATGCTGTAATGATAGCCATGCAACCCAAATTAGGCACCATCTCTTGTAAGCCCTGCATAAGGATTTGTTCACGTATCGAAAGTGTCATGACTGTCTCCCTTCGAAATCTAAAGTAGCCGACTACTTGATGGATATCTCGCACTTGTTGCTCAATAGCATCTCGATTCACTTGGCCTTGACTGTCATAGAATCGATCTTGACATAGGCTGTATCCTTGTATCACTATTTCATCATGTACATCCGCCTTTTAGCCGAGATCCTCCTTCTCTCCTGTTTTACTCACCAATAAAACGTTCAGTTGTATCGTCAGTCTGATCGCTATGGTCATCGATAGCGCCTAATGTCCTTGTTGCCAAAGTACCCAACAGAAAGCCTTCCTAGTAATAGCAATCCAACATGACGACGTATTAGATCTACCATGGTAAGACCTTGTTCAAGTGACAATGGCTCACCAGATCCGTATGTGAATTAGCACACTCGTAAAACAAGGAGGAGAGAACGGCACCACTTTGACGTACAAAATGTATCATATATGTTGGAGGAGCAAGTGTGGAGAAGAAGAAAAAGGATACAAAGATAGAAAGCCGAGAATTCCTCCCTCCCCTCCTACTTTGTAATCCATTTATATAGTCATTTATATTCATTAAGAAGCATTGTAGAGTGATTAAACATAATGTATGATGGATCATGTTAAGCAGTACGTTCCAAAGTAGCTTGTGTACGTCCATTGGCAAGCTCACCAAGACCCAATTGCTTGTTTTCATAGTCATAAACTTGATAGAACTGATCAAGCAAAAGAGTACCAAGTGCCCATTCTTTGAATAACTTGTCAGCACCACGAAGAATCATGCTATAGCACTTATCACCAGACTTTTCGATCCACAATTTGGGTGGCAACGACACCTTGTAAGTACCAAAGTCGAATGTAAGATCTGGCAAGCTTTCGACCTTGGAGCATTCAATGCAGTAACGGTGCTCAAAGATATTATAAAATGCTCCCATATGTAAATGCAAAAGATCAGCTTGGATCACAGGTGCCTTAATGTAACGAGTGCCTGATGCAAACTTGGCATAGGAATGATGGGGTAAATCATGATTGTACTTGTCTCCCAATTTGATACCAGTGAGCGATGTACGCCAGAAAATGGATTGACCTTCACATTCATCCTTTGATACAGGAAGTGGGAACAAGGCAAGATCACCCTTGTACAAGGAAGGATCCACACCAAAGACCATGCGTGCCACAGGTACATCCCAACGTTTCTTGGATCCCCAGCTACCACCAGTGCCAGCTACACTTCCGGATTGTTGTCCAACATCTATCAAATCATATGACAATGAGCATCAATTTCTTATTAGCACTTGTTTATCTAGTCTTACCACTGCCGCCGCGCTTTTCATTCTTGCAGCCACAAGAATCTTCTGCTTGCTTTTGCACTTGACTGGTAAGTTCTATGGCATTTGATCAGCTTGATGTATTCTTCTTTCTCAAATCATGTGTATATACCTTTCATGAGTTTTGCAGTGTTTTCATCACCATAGCCAAAGTAGCCGACTATAAAAAAAGACCACATGAGAATCGAATATGGATGTATGATTGACATTATAATGCATACGGAAGTTTTGGCCATCAAAGCCATCCACATCACTTGCAGCACCAAATGTGAAATGGCTCATATCGACATTCTCGAGACCAGTAATTGTGACATTATCCTATATCATGTATACGAATACTTGTCAGATTGCATGTGAAGCTATAAGGGATTGACTAAAGGTATGCACCTGATACAAATCGGCTTCAACACATCGACCATCTTCATAAGTCTTTCTGGCATGATCGTTTAAGCTGACACTAGAGTTGGAAATGCTGGGATCATAGCGGTTGTATTTGACACATGCTTCATCATGACACTACAAGATTGAAGAGTGTGTTGGTAAATAGTTGTCTATCACAGTTATTGGTATATACCTCCACAGATGGGATCCAAGTGAGATCTGAGCCGCTGTCGAATAGAACTCTGAATTTTTGGGGTGGTGTTCCTGCACAACGTTAGCTACCAGGTAAAAAGAAGGATGCGAGATAACTTACCAATTGACAGTGGTAAAACATACTTTGTTGATAATGCAAAAGGTAAGTTCAATGATTGATGATAATGATTCGAAATGTACCTGACCATCAAACACTTCCAAGTTGACATGAGGAGGCGATGATGGAGTCGTTTCAGTGTTGGTAGTTGTTTCTTGTGTCCCACGCTTAGAAAGCGGAGAAGGTGCACCAAAGACGGCACATGGAAAAGCCAACAAGGCAGCTGCAACCAAGGAACGCATTATAAAAGGTAAAGGTATGAAAGGAAAGGAAGAGCGTAAAAAGGCAAATGGCACATCCTATTTAGTGGGACTCTTTATATACATCAACGCTGCCTGCTCTGCTGTGCGGCATGGATACAGAAGATTGCCAAGTGTAACGTTGCTCATTGTCATATAACTTCTCTTGTTTAAGGCTCATTTCTGCTACATTTGATTCAATATGTACACTGTGTGTTTATGTCGGGTCTATTTCAGTCTATAACTGATAATGAGAATCATAGCAGGCATGTGCGTTATAGGTAATTGCTCAGAGACAAAATGTGTGGTGAGTATGTAGTGTATATTAAGTGATCTTCGATATGGATTATTCTCAAGTGTTCTTGTATCACTTTATAGCTTGTGGATCGTGAAGTGTGACTACAAAAGGTTAGTGCCTGAAAGAGGATGTCTGCGCCCAAGTCGATAAAACATTTCACTGTTAAGACATGTTTTTATATGAAATGTACATTGAAAACAGATTAGATGTGTATTTGTCGTTGCAACGAGGATGTGGGGTTCTCATGTATGCAATGGCGCGTATACATATGATATCTGACACAAATCTAAAGGAAAAGAAAGGGACGGGTATCTGGACCATGCTATGCCATCTTTGGGTGTTGTGCTCAGCCCAAGAAATAGAATTATGTGAATGATGCATGTGACTAAATCATATCCTGTCAACACTTTCGTCAAAATGCCTTACTTGGGACATTGATACAATTGGCTGCTTTAAAGATCATTTATTCAGAGAATCAAAAGTTATCCTACTACTCATTCTTCTATGATCATGATCGAGTATATATTATGATACATAGCAATCCAAATGTCTTTTATTATTGTAGAAAACGTGTACATGAATACATTATTATTGCTTCCTTGGTGCTTTTGGCATCTTTTTCTTGTCATCCAGATTGTTGAGATCTTCTTGAGTATAGTAATGAGGCGCAACTATGAAAAGATAGTGAGCTGATAGGTCAAAGATAGTATTCGTCTTAACTTACCATCAAGTAACCATTGTGGCTGTATTTCCAAGACTTGACGCATGTATTCTTTAGAAGTAAGCACAAGTTCAAAGTAAATGAGCCATTTCGGTCGTTTCTCCAATAAACTGCTGCTTGGATGGATATGTACAGTCTGACTTTGTTTGATTGTGCGATATGATTCACCCGATCGATTAAGCCTGGCAGCGTTGAAGAAGAAACCCGATGTGATAGCTTTTTGAATAGGAACAACGTCGGCTGGATTGGGATTGCTGACAAGTGGTACTTCGACACGATCTAGCAACTGCACCAATTGGTCACGCACATTGCGTACTCGATCCAAAGTTTTGTGTTGAATAAAGTTCTCATAGCACCATTGTATAGAATAATCAGTTTCCACCCATTGATTCCAGATGTTGAGCAGTGTCAAGTGATCGCCGCCTGGTTTCACTAAATTCTGATGTGCAGTGTCTGCAAGAAGCTTCTTGTCCTTGGGTCGATATAATAAAGAGCTTTGTTCTGAAAGCATAGCACAAATGGAAACCACTTCTTCAGTGCATTCATATTTCTCTGCTGCCACAATGGATTTGGATAATGTTGGATCCATGGGAAATTCAGCCATCCTTCTGCCCAGTTTAGTCAACTGGCCACGATCATTGAAAGCACCCAAAGCATATAACTGACTGCATGCTCGAATCAAGGTATCTTCCACTGGTGGATCCAAAAAGTCAAAGTTGAGAATATCGTCAATACCCAAGCTCTAGATATAGCATTGATTAGTATCATCTTGTGATATCATCACCCAAAGAACTTACCTTGAGTAATAAAACAACATTTGACAAATTGACTCTTTGAATCTCTGGTGTGGTATTCTCATCCATCTCATTGTAAAAAGCCCATTGTGTATACAATCGGAAGCATTTTCCAGGACCTGTACGACCAGCACGACCTGCGCGCTGTGTTGCTGATGCGCGTGAACATGGAGTCACTGTAAGAGCTTCCATACCAGTACGAGGATTGAATGACTTTTGCTTCGCATATCCTGGATCAATGACATATGATACACCATCCACTGTGATTGAAGTTTCTGCAATGTTGGTGGCTAGAATCACTTTACGTGCTCCTTCAGGTGTTGGCTCAAAGATCCTTGACTGCATCTCGGAAGGCAAGTTTGCATAAATGGGACAAACGATGAGTTCACCAATCTTGCTGCCCAAAGTTTTGCATGCTTGTGTCAATCCTTCTGCTGCAGCTTCAATTTCATCTTGACCCTGAATAAACAAAGTCAGTATTAGATATCATTCATGAGTGATTTACTACTTACAGTTAAGAAAACCAAAATGTCACCACGTCCTTGTGTCACGTGAATAGTCAACACTTGAGTAATGGCTGCGCGAAGATAATTGGCTTCAGGAGCCTTGGTATAATAAATCTCAACTGGATAAGGTCTGCCAGGAATGTTGAAAATGGGCGCATCATCAAAGAACTCGGAGAACTTTTGAGCATTCATTGTTGCACTTGAAATCAGGAGCTTCAAATCAGGTCGAAAACGAGCAATATCCTAAACATTGATTCTTGATTAGTAACTATAAGATGATTTCTTTTCATTGACTACTTACCTTGATCAAGCCAAATAAGACATCTGTTGACAGTGTACGCTCGTGTGCTTCATCGATGATCATGCAACTGTAGGAAGCCAAGTCTGGTTCCGTCATGAATTCACGAAGAAGCATGCCATCAGTCATATACTTTACCACGGTCTTGTCAGTCGTACAATCTTCGAAACGGATACTGTAGCCAACTTCACCACCCAAATGTACGCCCATTTCTTCAGCTACTCGTGCTGCTACGCTCATTGCTGCCACACGTCTTGGTTGTGTACATCCAATCTTCATCCCATTCTTGGTGTATCCAGCTTCATAAAGATATTGGGGAAGCTGTGTTGTCTTTCCAGATCCTGTTTCACCAACAATCACCAAAACTTGATAGTCATTGATAGCCTGAATCAATTCGTCACGATACTGATAGATGGGCAAAGACTTTCGAGTCTCTTCAATCGATCTCGCCTTACGCTCTGCTTCATCAATTCGCTCCATCAACTCAGCATCACCACTCTCGTCTTCATTCAACTTGGCTGCCATAACAAAGTCGATCTTTTGATCCTCATCAAACACATAGTCGTAGTCATCTTCTTCTGCTTCACGCTCTGCTCTTCGTGCTGATTTCTGAATCTGCAATTGCTCCCACTGATCTTGCTCTGAAACGAATTGTTCATCCTCCTCATAACGCTTGTAGAGTGCACTCTCTTTCTTCTTGCGATCAATCTTGCCCTTCTCAGTGATGTAATCTAGATACCAATGTATTAGAGAAATCAATTTCAGTATAACACAAAGAGTAACTTACCTTCAGGCATTGTATATCCATCAGTCTTGTTGTCAATCTTCATACGAGCTTCAGCAAGGGCAAGTACTTGCTTATTGTATTCATGCTCCTGTCTTTCCCTCTTGGTCAGCTTTTGATTGGCGAAAAGGAACTCTTCATCTTCAATCTTCTTTCTCAAAAGCTCAAGACGCTGTTGTTCACGCAACTTGAGATACTCCTGACGTGATCGGTCTCGAAGTGATGGCAAGACTTCTCTCCGTGCGTCTTTGTCGTCAGCCAAATTGCGCCGTTTACGTGCTTCACTGCCTTCTTTTGATGATCGATCCTCCACCATGCGTTTGGTCTTCTCCATGTCCTTTTCCTTGATACGATTGGCCAATGCATCACGTTCTGCAATATCACGAAGACGCTCCAATTCCTCTTCATCAGCTTCATTCTCTTCCACATCATCTATATATAAATTAGTCATCTGTATTGTCATGATACACTATATCATTCTCACCTTTTTTGCGCTTTCTATTTCGTTTTTCAGTCGTTTTGATCTCTGTATCATCATCACTAGCCCAAGCACTCTCTTCCTTCTGCTTCTTGCGTAACTTCTTCTCCTTCTTCCTTAAGCGACGTTCTTCTTCTTCATTCAATGCTGCTTCATGTGGTGTTTCTTCCAAGATAGTGCGAAAAGATTCATTGGCCTTTCGTAGCCGAGCTGCTTCTTTCTCCTCACGTTTGCGTTGTGCTTTGGCTGCTGCTGCTGCGGCATTTAATGCTGCCTGTTTGTGTGGTACTCTTCCATATAGCTCATGTGCGAATCGTCGTGCTGTGTCATCTGCTGGTGCACCTGCTGCTTGTAGAGATGAATATAAAGCGTCAGGTGAAGGTGCTTTCTTGGCTATAATAGAACTGTATTAGGACACAAGGAACGAAAGTGGTAACTTGAAATACCTGTTGCAATGATAAAGTCGACCATGGTGCTCTCGGACATGCCGAACAGCTATACAAACAAAAGATATTCAGTATAAAGAGGCGAACCTGAACATGCTGTAAGTTTACCTTGATTGTATTATCTGACACCCATTTGTTGAGATCCATAGTGTCGATCAAGAGCAGCTGAAAGAAGGGTAGCTGGGTGCTGTCAGCCGGTCACAGGGATGGAATGTCTCAGCACACTAAGGCCAAAATGTCCTCAGCAGGAGATTGAATACTTGCATGACAGCTTATATCTTCCCATTGGTTTCTATATTGCTTTTCAAGTGTCTGTAGTCAATTCAACATCACCATGACACCAGATAGAAGATTGAATCAATGTATTTCATACTAAAGTTGTGTATACATCACACTATACTACTGTTACTACAAGGGTGCATAATGTAGACTAGAAATGATTTAGACTAGCTCTCACATCAGCAATTCTGGCGTGTCCTTTTACAGCAATGATAAGATTCTGCCAATAGTAGGGAACTAGTGCAAGATTTGTGTATGCGACAAGTATACTGAACTTGGCTAAAGGAGAAACTTGACCAGCTACCACCAAATTAAAGCTGATTCTCACAGACTCTAGTGGCTCGTCAAGCTGAATCCCTTGTTCTTGTAGCTGGACATAAAGATCTACTGCCTGTGGCCGAATCTGATTGATGACGATCTGCTGTAAATTTTGTGGCAAATACTGTACAGGCGGCCATCTCATCACTTCTGGAGATCCTGGCAGACGAATATGTTGAGGTATATCATCCTGCCATCCTAAATCTGGCATTGCTTGAACATCATCTCTCAGAGGAATATCATTCAATAATTGTTGTTGTCCTTCTTCCTCTTCTTCTGGTACTTCTTCTGCTGGTAGTTCTTGTTCAACAGGAAGTTGAAATTGAAAATTGTCAGGAGCAGGAGCACCAGCTCCTCGTTCTGCAAGTCGTTGGGAACGTCGTAATGGGAGATTTGCTGTACGTCCAAAGACACACTGCGCTGCATGATTTTTGACTTGTCTAGGTTCCATATGCGCAAAACCACACAGGCATGTAAAAACGCCATTTGGAATCGGATTACCATCTTCATCGACACGAATCTGGACTCCATTTTGATTGATCCACTCTCCATCAAATTGTCGACGTGGCATTGGCTCACCATTAAAAGTACGTGGGACCGTCATCGACCATCCTGTGTATCAAATTTGTATTAGTGAAATGCATACACATACATTATAAGCTTTGAATGTAGTTCTTATACCTCCTTGAGCGGTGAACGTCAATTTGGTTCTCAGTTGGTGATAACTTTCGTGGTATGGTTTATTCGCACACTGCCAGGAACAACGATAAGCCATTGAAGCAGATAGATGTAGTAAAACAGTAGAAAGTGATAAAGTGGGATAAAGATTGGAATGAGTGATAGTAGTATAGAGATGGTCTTCATCCATGGCAAGCTTTATATATACATTGAATGATAATGAAAAGGGGATGTAGCGTCATTATGTACTTTGTCGACAGAACAATTCACTACCAAATGGCATCAAGAGGAAGATAAAGGCACCATATTCATTGTTGACATATCAACAATGGCCGTCACCACCACTTTGATCTTATAGTAAAGGATACCAAGGACCAAATGCATTGTGAAACAATATGTAAATCATGATGGGAACTTTTGCTCGAGGTGTGTGGCTCTTTATATGTTACTCATTGTGCTTATAATGTAAGCTTATGGATGTATAATGAAAGCTGATCAAGTGATGGGAAGGAGGCACCACTAAATGCTTTCATTCCTCTCTTTTTGTATCATAAAGTGTGCTCAATCCTTGATTGAAACAATGGCTCCGAGCAATGGTAAAAAGAAGTTGCCAAATAAAGGAAGATGCTGCATGAATACAAAGGATCACCAGCCCAATTCCTTCCATCCCATATATCAAAGTGATATCAAAGAGTTGTAATGCAAAGGTTCGTATGTATTAAAGCTAATCGCTACACTAGATAATGGTGTTCTATATACTAGCTATCCGCTATTGACTAAAGAAAGACTGTAAGGCAAGTTGCTGCAAGTAAACTGCTGTTTGAGACAATGAGCCAAAGGCACTGGTTATAGCAACTGCTGAGATAGACGCTGTTACGTTTGGCCATGAAAAGTGCAAAAGAGTGTGCAATGTCAAGAAACACTGGGTGTTGTAATAATAGTGACAAGCTGAATAGTTGCTATCAGTCAAACTCTATCAAATAAAGACAATCGTAGTATTGACATAATGCCATGATGGGTTGAAGAAGCACAATCGTTTACACAAGTGGAAGATGGGGTTAAAAGGCAACAGTCGTGAATCGCAAGGTGTCGATGAGGAAGAGGAAATAAGCTGGGTTTGTTCGCTGCAGTGACCAAGCTATACCAATCTCAGTAGGATTCGAAAAGCTCAGCAACAACAGCCATGAAGGCTATATAGCCATTGACATTGAAAAGTCTGTTTATACGCTGCAATGATCATCGCTCCAAGATTGGTCATTGAAGATGTAATCTACTATTGTATATATGAAAGCCAAAGGATTGCAAGTTACTGTAAGAAGGATGGATATACTAAGAGAGATTGTAATGTGCCTGATTGCCTAAAGATGTAAGCTTAGTGTAAGATTATTGTACACAGTGGATATAAGCATTATGGGACAAGTAGCCTATTGTACAAAACCTACCGTGTCCAAGGCGACATAATGTTTGCTTTCATATATACAAAACGTATTTTTTCCTTCACAACTTCCCCTTTTTTCGCCAAGGCAACAAAGTATTTATAAAGCAAACATTACTACCCCTCGTCATTTACTACACTTTTCATCAGAATCTGCACGTATTACTGCTTTTTTTATCCTTTCCTTATGATGCTCTGCTCACTATACGCTGTTGCGCTGACGACATTGGTCATATTTTCATCGCCTATCACCAAGGCAGCACCTCATGCTGTAGATGAATTGTCATGGGATGATGCATACACAAAAGCACGAGCTTTAGTGGATCAAATGACACTGGATCAAAAGGCAGGGATGGTAACTGGCATGGGTTGGTCAACCAGTAACTGTGTTGGTAACACTTACCCCATCCAAGATCCATATTTCCCATCACTCTGCCTACAAGATGGTCCTTTGGGTATTCGTTTCTCAGACAACACGACTGCTGGTGTTGCAGGCATTACAGCTGCTGCATCCTTTGACAAAGATCTCATCTATAAACGTGGCCGATACATGGGAGAAGAATCCTATGGGAAAGGTGTCAACTTTCAACTTGGGTAAGTGTTAAATGAACATGTATGACATGTTGCTGAATCATATCTTCTATGTAGACCTTCTGTTGACATTTATCGCTCACCCTACGCTGGTCGGTAAGTAGATTGTGCATATTACTGCACTATATACTGCATGTTAATATCTTGTTGCATCATGTGTCGTATTAGTGGATGGGAAGCATTTGGTGAAGATCCATATTTGCAGGGCATTGCTGGATCGCTTACTGTCAAAGGCATACAAAGTCAGGGCGTGGTATGTACCAAGACGTCATATATGCATTTATAGCTTTATATGTATTGAGACATTTTATGTTTAGATTGCCACAGGAAAACATTTCATTCTCAACAATCAGGAGCATAAACGTACCAGTGTAAGTCATTTATCCTTATTCAGCTTTCAAAAAAGCAATAGCTCAATTGACTCCTTTATATATACCACCAACATCAGTCAAGTTCACATGTTGACGAGCGAGCTTTACATGAGATATACGTTTGGCCATATGCACGTTTGGTTGAAGCAGGCATTGGCAGTATGATGTGCAGCTACAACTTGGTGGATGGAGATTACGCTTGTGAAAATGATCATACTATCAACCAGATTCTCAAGGGCGAATTGGGATTCAAAGGATTCTTAATGTCAGATTGGAGTGCTCATCACTCTACTGTCAAATCGGCACTAGCTGGACTTGATATGTCCATGCCAGGAGACATTACATTTGAATCAGGGACTTCTTGGTGGGGTAGTAACTTGACACAAGCTGTCAAGGAGGGTCATATCCCTGAAGAAAGAGTCACCGATATGTCTGTGCGCATTGCAGCTGCATGGTACAAGGTAAATAAACATCATGTGCACTTTATCTACACACAATCAAGGCTCTAATCAAGGAGATTTAGATGCGACAAGATGAAGGATTCCCAAAGACGACACTTGAAAGTTTCCATCGTGATAAAGCTCCCAAAGTGATTGTTTCTCGTGATCACGCAAAGATCGTGCGTGAAATTGGTGCTGCATCTGTAGTACTTTTGAAGAATCAAGACAATATCTTGCCCTTGAAGCAAGATATCTCTCAATTGGCCATCATTGGTAGTGCTGCTGGACCTAATCCAGAGTAAGTACAGTATTTCACCACCATGATCATTGGGTTATAGCTTATTTGCTTTGTGCTTGTAGTGGAGTGAATTCGTGTGCTGATAGAGGATGCAACAAGGGAACATTGGCTGTAGGCTGGGGATCTGGAAGTGTTGACTTCCCATACATTGTTACAGTAAGTAGTACATCACTGATGATCTCGCTTGTTATAAAGAGTTTCATTGACATTACTTTTTGCATATAGCCCAAGGAAGGCATTGAAGCGTATGTGGAAGATGGTGTGCAAGTATCATACACAGGCGATGATTATGATATAGATGCTGTCAGCGAACTTGCAGAAGATGCCGACATTGCTATTGTCTTTTCCAATGCTGATTCTGGAGAACAATATATCCAGGTTGATGGTAACGAAGGTGATCGTCGAAACTTGACACTATGGGGAAATGGTGATAATCTGGTAATGTAAACTTTTCTTTGTAGTATTCATACTGCATGTAGCTGACTCATATATGTTGTATAATGATAGATCAAAGCTGTTGCTGATGCCAATGAGAATACTGTCGTTGTCATTCACTCGGTGGGACCTGTACTGATGCCATGGATTGATCATCCCAATATCAAGGCTGTAGTTTGGCCTGGTCTTCCTGGACAAGAAAGTGGTAACTCACTTGCTGATGTGCTATTTGGTAAAGTGAATCCCAGTGGAAGACTTCCTTACACTATTGCGAAGAAGGAAGAAGATTACAATGTGAAAATCTCACCAGACGATGAGGTAAATGGAGCATCATAGTTTGAAATGCATCTTTTAATGTGTATGATAGATCGACTATGTTGAAGGATTACATGTGGGATACAAGCATTTTGATGCCCAAGGCATTGAACCACTATTTGAATTCGGGTATGGTTTGTCATACTCTACATTTGAATACAGCAACTTGAAGGTCAAAGGCGATAAGGATCAAGTGACTGTTACTGTCTCGATTCGCAACACAGGTCAAGTTGATGGTGCAGAAGTTGCACAGCTATATCTCGGCTTTCCTGAATCGGCCAATGAACCACCCAAACTATTACGAGGATTTGAAAAGATCTTCCTCAAGGCTGGTGATGAAGAGAAAGTGCAATTCAAGCTATCTACAACAGAATTAAGTATATGGCAAGATGGTGAATGGATTATTCCTCAAGGAGAATACAAGATTTATGTGGGTGCAAGTAGTCGTGACATTCGTCAATCCGCTACCTTATCCTTATAACAATGTACACAAACAAAATCAAAAGAGATTATGATAGAAGAAAAGTATCAGCTTTCATTAAATAAGATCAAGATGGGTGCAGAATAGGAAATAGAGAGGAGGACAGGGGCGATATCAGATCATTTGTTTCTTTTTTTGTTAACTATGGGGTATATAAATACGTTGAATCTCTGCACATGCAAGAAAAAGCTAGAAAGAAGAAGAGAAAGACAATATGTGGATGTGTGTGCTGTTGTGGATGAGCTGTTTCAATCGTGATATATGTGTTATGTTGTGTGCTTGTGTGTGCGTATGGATCATCTCGCTATCTCATGGCTACTGTGTACAGTGTCTTCAAAACTGTGGACCATAATTAGAGCTGCTTCTACATGAATCATCCTGTTCAGTTTCTCTTGTGTCGTCATTTGTGAAAAGTGATACTTACGCTCCTCGATCACGTTTGAGCATGGAGACTTCTCGACGAAGGGCAGCCACTTCATTTTCCATTTCGAAATCACGGCGTTTGAGTAAAGAGATGTATTCGATAGCTAAACCAAATCAATCAGTAACCAATCTTTGTCTTCATCCTCGTGTATTCTTACCTTTACTAAGAATCTCCCATTTGCTTGTCTTCAAGTTCTTTTCAACTGGTAATGAATCACGTAGTTCATCAAACAATTCCTTCATCTCTTTGCGTCGTTTACGTTCTGCCAATTTGTGGCTCACACGTAATTCTGGACTGCGTGAATAAGGTGTTTCTGATCGACGTTGTTGTGATCTTTCATCTTCAGCTGCAGATGAATTGGATGCTGATGCATAATAATCTGGATCATGGGGTGATCGATGATGACTGCTACCAACACCAGTGCTCACTACAGGCATGGAAGCACGTCTTGCTAATATAGGACCACTGCTACTTGTACCAAGCTCATCCATCATAATAGAACGACGACGATGATGAAGAACAGGACCACTTGGACTATAAGGATGATGACGTTGTTGTTGTTGCATGAAATGAGGATGAACATCAGAAGATGGATGATGATATTGTTGTGCTGTAGGACGTGCATATCGTGCAACATGAGTATTGGTTGCTGCTGCTGAAGATTCTGCTTGTTGTGTAGATGAATCAGGTGGACTAGATGGTGCAGAATAAGGTCCATGTTGACTAGGTGATTCAGGAATTGTTGCAGGGAAACGGAATGCTGTACACATGATGAGATACTATGATACATCTCTCTCTTTGTTTCCTTTCTTACCTCTGTATTTTGATGTTGGTGCTCGATTACTATTGGGTACTTCAGCAGTAGCGATAGAATGACGTCTTTGAAATGGATCATATGAAGATGGTGTAGTAGCAGTAGGATGGAAAGGTAAAGAATCACGACGACCATAATCCATCATGGGAGATGCACTGGTACCACCACCACCACCAACAGTAGTCGTAGTATTGGATGGTTTGTTGTAAGGTGCTGGTGAAGGAGATCGTGAAGGATAATCATGATCAGTGATGACAGTAGCAAGAGAACCACGACGACTAGCATTGGCTGAAGATGTAGGCAATGGTAAATTATTCAAGTCGGGGATGGTGGGTCTACGGAATTCCAAAGGTGATGCACCACTGTTATTGCTGTTGTGAAACATAAAGTCTGTCATGGATCCACGTCGAGAATAAGACTCATAAGGTGTTGTCTGTGAACTAGGTTCCAATGGTGACAAGGGTCGACTTGCAGTATTGTTACTATTCGGCTCATAAGCCGGCGACATGGCTCTTGGAGTAGTTCCACCACCTGTAGGATGAATTGATGATGAAGATACGCTCATATCTGACATGCGATGTCGAAGATATTCATCTGAAGCATATGAAGGTGATCCAGTGGCGTTGGTAGCATGTGGTATTGGTGAACAAGGCTGTGCATTGGTGATCGAAGGCAACTGGGGTTTGGTCACTGAATCCGACGTAAAAGCAACTGGCAAAAGGTCCTGTTAGTGAACCAAGTCTTCCTTAACCCATTCAGACCTTTATTCTTACCGGGACCATTGGGATGTTCGGTTGTTTCGGGTGGGTGAAAAGAAGGTTCGTCAATTTGCATCTTGTCTGCTGCATTGGGTTCTTGTTGACCTTTGTAGTTGTTTGCAAGAGGATCTCGACCATGCATCAAGAGCTCTCGAGCTGAAGGTAATACACGACTGGAATCGTCAGGATGTACAGTGTCCATGAGATGGAGTGCAAGTGAAGAAGAGAGAGAGAGTAGTAATAGGCAAACAGGAGCTGAGAAAGAAGTGTTGTGCCTGTGAATGTCCGTTGGTAGGTCACGCCTACGTTGACCGAGTTTTCCGAAAATACAAGGAATCAAGGGGAAGTGTTCATTTACACGGCCATTTGTGGGGTAATCGTTTTATGATTGCTCAATGAAGAAACTACCATCCCTTTTCTAATCCATTATCATCAGTCTCCTTGGTTCTCTAACAATAAAAGCCTCCTAATGCTAGTCTTGATGTTGTTACGAGTGACATGCACGAGGCATTTATTCATGCATCAGCCATCATTCTATTCTAATAGGGTAGTATCATGCATACACAAATCCGCATTATCTTATAACTCGTTTGTCCTCCTGGGTGTTACCGGCATCCCTTGGTTGATAATAGTCACCTACAACAGACATCAAACCTGACTCCTTGTCCGACATTGATACTGGAAAATAACATTGTATCTTGCTAAAAGGATGATTATACATGATTCGATGCTATTATATTACGTACTGAGCTTAATAAGGATGCGACATCATGTTGTGTAGCCACATTGAATGTCTAATTGATCGTGTTATTGTCTTCATCACCACGCGAGGATCCACAGGATGTAATACAAATGAAAGACCATGTCAATAACATTCGATGTAGACAAAAGGAACATACATAGCAGGAAATTAGGAGAAAGAAAGGAAAAAGGAGAAGAGTAGAATTAGTGGAGTGATCGGGTAGATCCTTTTCAAATATCTTTTATCGCTCATTTGCTATTTTACATCATACGGCTTCCATGTCCCTATTCTTCACCCTTCCCGCTCTATCAGACATTACTGCATACATAAACAAAAAGGATGAAACCTTGTCATCCTGTTTCATGTCGGGAGATGGCCCGAGCTTTTCGTGTGATAATGCATGGTTCCTCTTTATTGTAACATGACTCTGCATATAGCATATATCTTATTGTTTTTATGTTTAGCTGCTTCTGCAGTTGCAGCTACTTGCATGGATGCGATGAATCGGATGATGATGTCTAATCACCTCGTTTTCTAATTCCTATTTGGCTGCAGTCGTGTACCAGCAATAGCAACGACACAGTTGCTGTCAAGCATGGTGGCGGATTACCATGTCAGGCAAATTTCACAACACTTGGTGCAACCATCCACACTAGCTCTATTCACACCACAATCAGCCAAAAGATGTCATACAATGTACACTAATAGCAGTGATATGTATGTCATTGTGTATGTGTTTCTTAACAAGCCCCCTGCTTCCCCAACAGAGTGTTTGATAAACCAACTGTTTCGTCACAACCCTACAAGCACCATGTGGATGTCTTTATGCAGGATGACATTACAATCGAAAAAAGTCGTCTGTACTTTTTATATATTGAAAAAGGTACAAAGGCTTGTGTGATACAGAATAAAGAGGACATGTCATGTGTTGTGCTTATCCAAAGAAAGTACACTATCAGCATCGAATGACTTGAACAATGATAAGGTTTGTGTATAGCACATTGTGCGTTTTGGGGAGCAAGGGGGTGTGGTGTGGTACACTTTTTTTTGCATGCATGTACAAAGAGCCACTCTTTCTTTTAAACCCTGTTCATCCTTATCTCTTTCTCTTTATTCCCTTTTTCCTTCATTGCCTTCATTTCCTCTCCATTGACTTTCTTACGAAATGCCTGAAGCTACCAAGGTTCGAAGAGCATCTTCTTTAGCTGCTGCAGGTGTCACTGTCAAACCAAAGACAGCCAAACCCGCCACTGGCACCCCTACGACTACAACAACTGTCAAAAAGACATCTACCAGACCATCCACTACTACAACACCTCGTTCTACTACTGCAACTTCTGCAAGATCTGGTACCACTGTGAAAACCAGTAGAACAGCAGCATCTACTACCAAGTCGCCTGTCACTACAAGAAGAAAATCCACAGCTGCCACATCATCCCTTCATAACAACACTACCACCACCACTACTATCACTACAACTGTTACAACTGGTAGTCGAGGAGCAAGAATCAGTCCTACATCTACTACTGATAAGGTGGCTAGTACTTTGGGTACTCGAAGATCATCTGCTACTGTCATGTCAAGTCGTCGTCCTTCAGTGGCACCACCATCACCACCCAACTCAGAACCATTACCCAAAATGAGTGATCTCAAGGCAGAAATCAAGACTTTGACTGACAAGGTATGTTTATTTGACCTGATCAAAGGAGAGATATACGCACATAAGCCTGTTTACACCATGCATGCATGCATTTTCTTCACTTGGGCGGGCAAGCAAGTTAATTGCTATTCCCAGCACCATGCACTTGCTCCTCCCTAATTCATCTTTTCCCTCCTCCTCCCCCAACTCTCTCTCTCCTGTTCATCTTGTACACGTTTTGTACTCATCATCTTGCATTATAGCAACAAGAGATTACCAAGCAACTTGAAGAAAAGCAAGATTTACTCAAGAACAAGGAGGATGAATTGAATGATATTCGTCAACAGCTGGAACACGTGCAACAACAACTCAATGATACAACAGCATCAGCAACCAAAGACAAAGAAGCACTTGAAGCCAAAGTGTCAGAGATTGAAAAGGAATTGGATCAGACGCGTACACATGCGGAGCAACTTGTGAACCAATACGAGGAAGGAAAATCCAACTTGGTGCGTGAGCATGAGGAGACCATGGAGCACATGCGTGACTCTATGGAAGATTTACGTGAACGACTTGAGGATGAGAAACAAGCCCTTGAAGAGCAACTGCTTATCAAAAAAGGCGAGATTGGAAGAGTCAATAAGGACATGGATGAACTACGTGAAAGTATTCAGGTATGTGTACACTACTGTCAATCCATCATTGAATCCATCACTGATAAAAAGAGTCTTTAGGACATGCACAAGCTTCATCAAAAGCGGATGACCACTCTTAGCAATCAGCTTAACCAACAACATGCCGAGCAGATGAACAAATTGAGAGATGAATACGAATATCAGCTGGCTTCACTGCGTGATCAATTACCAGACAAGGCACAGAATGTGCTTCAAGAACAAAAGGCCGAGCTGGAAAAGAAACTGCAGGTAGATACACAACTTGTTGTGGCATATGACCACGCTTACTTTTCTCCTTTCTTAACAATCTAACCACATGTACTTTATAGCATGTCCAAGAAGAATCTACTCGTCTCAAGGAGGAATATGAACACCAAATCAAGGAATTACGTGATGCATCTGATAAGCAATTGGAAGCACTAAAGAAGGATCATGCTCAAAAGTTGGAATCCATTATAGCCAATCATCAGGTAGGTGTTTTGGTAGAGATCACACGAGTGTCCTGATCAAACTAAAATGACCATTCACAGGCTGAATTGGATACTTTGCGCAAGGAACATGATGAAGGCATCAAATTGGCTGAAAAACGTCATCAAGACGCTTTGGATGCATTACACAAGAATGCCAAAGATGTGGAAAAGGCTAGATCAGAAGCAGAGGTATGCAAAATGAGTGGTGCTTCAGCAAGGCATCGAGATTGGTAACACAAACTTTCCTTTTATGACATAGGCTCAATATCGCCAAAAGTATGACCAACAATTGGCTAAAGAGAAGAAGCACTTTGATGGTGAAATCAAGAATCTCCAAGAAGTCAATCGACGTGTCATGGTCAAAGTTGCCAGCTTAAGAACACAGATTGGTGACTCCAAGATTGGATTGGAACAAGAATATCAGCGTCAGCTAAATGAGGAGCGACAAAAGACAAAGGTAAACTATTCTTTATCTATCCCAGACACAATACAAGCTAATCATTTTCTCTTTTAGGAACTTCTTGAAGCAGAATATTTGCAAAAGCTTGAAGAACTGGAGAACAAGAATGCACAAGCTATCGAGGACCATACTACTGAGTCACAACGTCAGCTCGCAGATTTGGAACGCACATTGCGTGAGCAACATGAAGCCCAATTGGAGTCCCTTTGCAAATTGCATGAAGAAAGTCTTTCTAGTGCAAGAACTGCAGCAGCTACTTCAGCACGTCTAGCAGCAGAAGCCGATCTCAAGACCAAACATGAAAAGCATATCCAACAACTGATTGCCAGTCATCGACAAGCTGAACAACAAATCCAGGAACATCATGCACGTAGTATGGCTCATATGGAGGATCAGATCCAAAAGTACCAACATGAAAAGAGTGAATGGTCAGCCAAGTTACAGCAGCAATTGGATCAAATGGCATCGGATCGTCAAGGTGATGTTGGTGTTATTAAAGAACAAGTAGAGGCAAGTCATTCAAGTGTCAAATGTATTGGTACCTGATCAATAATCTAAATGTATCTATGTTTATAGGAAGTGCTTCAAAAGCTGCATGAACAAGAGCTTGAGCGCATTGTTGCCAAACACAAGTCCGAGATGGAAGAGATGAAACGTCAATTTACCTTGCAACGGGATCGTGACAATGCTGCACATGAACAAGAGCTTCAGAAGATACGTGAACAGGTAAGATTGATCAAGCAATATGCGAATCAAAGTTTAAGATTGCTGACGCGTTATTTTGCTCACGTGTGTAACAGAATGGATCACATCAGGTAAGTCTTTTTGCTGGAATATGATGAAGCTTTTGCAGATGTGGCTAATGTCAAGTTTTATGTCAATAGATAAGCAGAAAGGAGCATGAAGCCATCATTCAGGAATTACGTGCTAAGCATGCATCCGAACTTGCCAAGCTCCAACAAGATGGTAAGTGGGATATCCTGTGCAACAAAGCCAAGCATTGGGGGGATGGTGTGATGATGACGGTACAAGTATCACGAGGACAATACTAACCAATGTGGAAATGTAACAATGATAGCCACAGCAACAACGTGCCAAGACAAACAAAACCAGCAAGTCGAGGCGTTACAGGCTGATTTGATGGCAATGCAAGAACAAGCACATCGATACGAGATTGAAATTAAGGTTTGTTGGCAAATGTGCGTGTGACGTTGGAGCTTTATATGATCCTAATTTAGTTTTCTCTTGTTTTTCGGTAACCAACAGGAATTGAAGGAGCAGCACAAACAGCGCATTACCGGTTTCGTGGATAGCCAATCCTCTGTTTTAGCTGGTATTCAAGAACATGTCGATGGCAATGGCAAAACAAACGTTGATATCAACAAAATCGCTGCCCAAATTTCACATCTACAAGCCATTGTGCGTGAACAACTTGGATCCACAGACGTTGTTGCTTCAGAGGAGGTATGTTGTTACATTCTTCAATGCCAACGCCATTATTCTTATCATGTTTTACTTTACAATGTAGACCAATCACAAAATGATGCAGTTGGCACAAAAACAGCTTGACGATGTGGAATCCCTGCTTGTACAAATGAACAGCGATCAAGAGAAAACAGGCTTCACTGAGCACCGACCCCAACCCAGCACCAACAAGGTCCAATGAACAACAATCATCCTATCCCACTCGCTTATCTTTCCTTTGCCATGGCGTCATACCTTGCAGCACAATCCAATGATCATTTCAATAGTTTGTCAAAATGTACACAATTCATGACACCATCATTCTATATATATACATAGCCTATCCACTTTTGTTGAAACATACATCAGCTAAGAACAGCAATACATAAAAATACTTGAATGATGTAAAAGAGAAAAGTCTAGAACTACAAGTTGGAGGTTGTAAATGAGCCGTTTCATTGATAAAAAGGGATCATGTGAAAGTGATTCAGTGTATATTCTTTATGCCTATTTTAGTGTGCAGGTTGCTGCAATAAAAGCAACATCCCATCCCGACTAAATGTTTCATTCCGACAACATTTTATCTATAGGATGACTTCAGATAAGAACGGCTCTGATTGTACATGCATGCTACAACAATCATATATGCCATTGAATAGGTGGATGAGGAAGATTCGAGAATATGGTAAATGATGACATCTTTTTCATATCTTTGTGCCAAGTGTTTCTGTGTCATGTGTGCGTGGTCGCGTGACACAGCATGGTAGCACATATGGCAAGTGGCGCGCCACCATGTTTGACAGAAACATAGTTTCGGATTGCTTGCAACTGGTGATGTCGGACAGAAACAGACACTATATACACACAATACCCCTTTCAAGTTATCCCCAATGCCAAGATCTATGCACGTCTTTATGATACACACAGTGATAGGCTCATTATCACGCCATTGTCTCACGTAATATACCTATAAACATTAGACAAAGTATGACAATATCGGTAATAGTGCTACCGATAGCTTGATAGGTCAATAAAGCAATCAATTGATGCTACTGGGATAGCAAAAGATGTGTCTTATGCGCCACAACAGATGCAACAATCCTTAATATGCAATCACATACACAAGCCGGAATGCTGTGCACATGATGAGTGCTTAATATATATAGACAGAAGGCTTAGCATATCAAAGACATATGAAAGTGCTGTATCGGTTCATGACCAAATGAGGATGATGTATTATGTGGGGGAAGTAGTAGAAAATAGATTTTATTTTTGCCAAGAGCAGTAGCGAGACCATCTTGTCGTGAAAAAGTGATCGTGGTAGACGAGTCGCAAAAACGGATCAAGGATACCTTGATTTATTCATTGCTTTGTACTACATCTGACGTCGAAGGCAAAAATACAACCCTTTTTTCTTTGATCCAAAAGCAGCGTGGTCGCCGAAGCGGAGCACGATAATGGAGGAAAAAGGAAGAGAGACAACACACCATTACAACAATACACTAGTGTAATCATGATGCCGAGAGATAAAGAAATGTTTTGGTAAGCTGTCATACCAGCCAGTGGAATAGCATCATTCTGATCGGAAATGCTTTTCCGCCAATTCCAAGTGGATCAATGACAATCATTTGTTTGCCAAGGATATCCACATGCTATATTTCATTGTGGCGCAACTCTAATGAAGCCGCCAAGCGACACATCAAACACAAGACACGCGACTTTGGTGGCGACATGAATAACAAAAGAAAAAGGTTTGTGCATTGTGGGGGATCCAAGTAGGGGTCTTGTGTGCGGAATGAGCAGAAAAAAGGGAACAACGCCCAAAATCTGGAGACAGACATAGTCTGGGGGAGTGATATGCAATATGCATATCACACCTATCATCTTTTTTGCCTTTCTGACAATGCTATTCATTCATCATTACCCCCAAGTTCCACAGATGATAACAGACTTGGTTACACTGGAAAAGGGTCATGTTGTGACAATAGGAAGCTATAGCTGCAGGCTCAAAAGACTTGCATTGCCGCATCCAATTGCTGAGCAATGATGAATAGGAGAAGCAATCTGAGCAAGGTAAATGATAGAGCAAATGGCAAGCTATTCATTAAGCACCACGTGCTTACAATTGAAGCAAAAAAAGAGACAATTACCACAAGAATGGGTGATAACAAGCCATAATGGGGGAGAGCCACATCCAGAGAGAAAGAAATCATCAGTGCACTGTGAACAAGACCCACCAAAAAACACATCTACAACCTTAACTTACACACACGTAACCAATGAGAAGCATTTGCGTGATTTAATGAGAGAGAAGCACACTGCGGACCACTATTTTTAGCTAGTATTACCAGCAACAACATACACACATAGCAGTCAGGGCTTTCTTGTACCTTGTATATAAATATCCGACATCCGCAAGACCATGTTACTTTTCGTGGTATAACTTTCACTTTATACAAACATCTGGTTCCTTTCACTTTTACTTTTTATATCTCTTATCTCTTCCCGTGTTCTGTGCAGAACCTTTGATCTATGGTAGATGAAAGCACAACATCCACATTCATCGTCAAACAACAACGATAAAAGAGCGCAATCACAAGAACAACCACGACTAAAGCGCACACGGGCTAAACGGAGCTGTGATTTCTGTCGAAAGAGGAAATCACGCTGTGATGCAGATACATCAACTCCATGTTCCAATTGCAGAGCTGTATGTGCACATATCCCTTCCATGTTTATGCAACAACATCATAAGCAGATATTCTTGTATCCCATACATGTCACTGACATATTTATAATAACATATAGTGGGGCTATACATGTGAATTCCAGACTGTTCGCAAAAAGCGGGGTCCACCCAGTGTGTAAGCTTATTCCTTTTACTTTCTTTTGTTCCCTACTCACACCCCTTTACCAGTTATGTGGACAATCTTGAAAAACGATGCAAAAAGATGGAACAGTTATTGACATCTCTCACAAAAACATCCATCAAAGAGCTTGAACGCAACAATTTTCGATATCCACTTGTCGGCGGGGTCACGGATGCTACCAGCGATGATGATAATGCATCCATTCTTGGAGATGATGCACGCAGTACCAGTGCCAGTATTAGTAGTGATGATAATGAAGCAGCACTTGAAGAGCAATTAACACGGCTTGGTATCAAAGACAATGATGGCATCACTTATGTTGGTCATTCAGCAAGCATTGAATTGCTCAACACTGATCTTTTTCGCTTAAGACCTTATATTACTTGGCCTGGTCATGATCATATTGGATTACAACTTACATCTCAAGGCGAGTTGATGGTTGTGCGAAAAGCACGAGTTGACATTGGTGTATCAATGCGAATTGATTTGGACGAAGAATCAGCCACAAAGTGCACATTACCATCCACAACCTTGGATCAATTACCCCAAGAGCAAATCGACTCCCTGATTGCCACGTAAGTGAATAATGTATTTGAAAGAGAAACATCTTATTGAATCATATAATACTAGCTACTTTAAACATCTTCATCCTTCTTTCCCTATCATCAACAAGAATCGATTTCTGGAAACTAAACAGCCACCAACATTGCTTGTGCATGCCATTCTTGCATTGACGCTTCGTTTTGTATCACAACATTTCGTACGAGACAACGCTGAACTGGATCAACAATATGCTGCATTCTATTTCACCAAAGTCATGAAACGTCTACGAGAAGCTTCACGATCCAAAATGTCTCTTGTACAAGCTGCAATACTCATAACATTGTATCTGGATGACGACGGTGGTGATGACGCAACACAATGGTTCACTCTTGGAACAGCCATTCGCATGGCACAGGATTTAGGCCTGCATCGGTCTTGTTCTCACTGGAAGATGCTTCCTCCTTGCGAGATTGAAACACGACATTGCGTATTCTATGCTTGCTATATCCTGGATCGGTGGCTCAGTGCAAGAGGAGGAAGACCATTGACTATTCTTGACCGCGATTTCGACACGACGTTGCCTTCAGTATATGAAGACGGGGAGCCAGTTTACCGTGGATTTGTTGTTATGGCACGATTGTCTGAGATATTGGGAAGACTACTCAAGGCATTGTATGCACCCAAAGCCAAGCATGCCAACAATAATGCCAGTTTGGATGATCCCACCCTACTTGAAGCATTTGATCGCCGTTTAAAAGCTTGTAAGATGGGTATTATGGAAGAAGATATGCCACTAGCCCAAAAAGGTAATGTTAGGTCATATGGTGGTAGTGCACCTTATTAATACCTTGTTTCTTGTTGTTCTTATAGTTTATCTCGAGATCTATTACAACACAATCGTGCTATTACTTCATCGACCATTTCTCAATCAGAATGCAATGTCACACCATGCTTGTACAGCAGCAGCATCAAATATTGGAAACCTTGTTCGTCAACAGTTGCCACATCCACAAGAAACTGATCCATCCACTTGTTTCTCCTTGACATTACCGACATGTTTGATATATTCACTTTATCAATGTACTTTAGTGCATCTTGCAAATGCTGTACGTGATCCTAATACCACTGAAGCACTCGATCGATCCATGGCTCTTATTCAACAATTTCAACATATGGCTACTGCTCGTCGTGCACACCAAGTGATCACCATGTTCCGCACTATTCAACTCTCTACTTTACTTACTGCAATACCACCACCACCACCACCAGCAACTACTCTTCCACATCCATTTCAACAACAGCCAGTTGTTTATTCCAATGATCTATATGCTCATACTAGTACAGCACCACCAACAACAACGACACAACATTCACACATGTTTGATTGGCCAAGTGCTGCTGTAGCTGCTGCTGCTGCTGTAGCAGGAGCTCCTTTAATGACACCAGCACAACCACAACCACCACCTGGCGCTACATTCTTTCATCCACAACAGGAATTCTTCAATACTATCACAGCATCTCCTAGTTCAATGCACTCTTCTTTACCATCATCCAATACACCTGCACCATCAGCAACCAATAGCTCTACTGCTTTATCCCATCAACATGCCAATTCATTATCTTCAACTTCGTCATCATCATCATACGTTTCAACTCCTCATCCAAATTCTATTCTATGGACTGATTGGGATGTTTATGCTACTACTTGTCATCCATCTTCATCCAACAATACTGCTTCTACATCGAATGCAACATCATCCACTCATCATCATCATCATCAACATCATCCATCGCCATTTGACTTTCATATTCCACCTTCGCAGTAAATATGCTTCATATTCCCCCCCCTCCGTAGTACATATGCCCTATTCTCTTCCTTTCTTCATATACATATATGCCTATCCCCCTTGCTTGTACTATATATTTCCCAACTCTTGTGGAGAGAGAAGACACTTCTTGTATAGAATCCCAATTAAAACTCAAACTCATTTCTTTGTCTAAACCAACACGTCTTTGTTCTTCTTGAATGCCAGGCTATTCACGCCATGTCGACTTTGCTTTCTCTTCCACTTTGATAAACGCATTCGACCCTTGTTCAACTATAACTCGTAAACGACAATGGCAACTCAACTCTGATGGTGGTCCTGACCCATTTGTACCTGTCAAAAGGAAAAGGAAGCAGCAGCAACCATCCTCTTTGACCAGTCAACAAAAAGTACTCAATGCACAAGGTGAACCAGCTGCTGCAGTGGAGACATCTGTCGACTCCTTGTCTTTGATGAGAGAACTTGAAGCACTTTCTGGTCAAGCATTGTTTGAACGACTTGTTACTCTGCCGTTGCCACAGGTATGGATGAATAGTCAAGCTATGTGTGCCATTGTATTCATATATGAAGACTAGTTGGACTACGTATGTCAACAAAGGAAGGATACCTGGTCCCAGGATCATATCATGGATCTTTGCAATGCTCTTAGCAACGACACTACTTGTTCAATGACTTGCATTAGTGCACTTGTTCGACATGTGATTGTTCCCAATGTATGTATACTCCTAATTCATCCAATGATGGTAACTGACGCTTTACATATAGGTCGATAGTCTGCAAAAGCGTGTGTTCTTGACAAGTGTTACCGAGCATATTCCTGAGCGATCATTATTAGATGGATTGGTCATTCCAATGTTGCCAGAGCTGACACGACCACGAGTACAAATCCTTCTCAAGCTGCCACTGACACCAACATCACGTGCAAGCTTATTACGTGCCGTATGCAACAATTCATCGCTTAAGCCATGGAGTGATGCCTTACTGCAATTGATTGAACGAACCTTGAGTCAACAACCCCTTTTGACGACTGGCATTTCATCTGATGTGGCAACAGTTTTGGTGAACGAAGCCAATCTTCAGATCTTATTGGTCTTGACAAGCAAATATGGTCAATTACTCGTGAATCAGCAATTGCTGGATTCAGTGGAAACAAAAGCACAAGCTAGCCAACAAGTGCTTAAGCGTGCCGTGCTTGGTCAAGTGATGTCTATCCGCAAGCGATTAGGGATCTAAAGTTGTATGGCTGCAGACAACAATGATGAACACATTCAAGATACTCGAACATGGATGACTTGGATCGACAAGGATGATGATGATGATGATGATGCATGTATATCAAGATAGAATAGCCAACACAACATGTCATTGAATACATCATGGGATTTGTACTCAGTACATTGCAGAATTTATTGCTTGGTATTATATTACTTTGTGTGCGTGTGTTGATTAAGATCTGCTCGCAATGGGGCGCCATACTATTAGTGATGGGGTGATAATAGTGATTTGTAAAGGTGGGGGTATATAGTAGGTCTCATATAGGCAGTAACATATAAAAGACGTGCTCGTGAGCTTCCCAAATGACAAAAAAAGAAAGGCATAAGAAAGGAACAAAAAAAAATGTACACAGAAAAAGGGGGAAAGATGTGGATGATTAGATGGAGAAAGAAAAAAGGGGTAATGAAGAGATTAAATAAGATTGGAAAGTCAACACGGCGACGTAGTGCGTTGTGTATATATGTGCGTGATGCGTTTGTGTTTGCAATGGAGGAGCTGATAAGTAAGAAAAAGAAAAAGTAACCAGATGGAGTTGCGTATGTAAAAGAAAAAGAGATGCTGGAGAGTATGTAAGCGTGTGTGTGTGTGTATATGTGTAGTAGAAGAAAGTAGAGATTTTGATGAGAGAGATCGCTTTGTATGGTATGTTGAGCATAAATGGAAATTAACATCCAACGCTTGTGGATGTGGTGTTGACAGAGTCTGTAGTAGAAAGAGTACTCCAGCCATGCATTTCAGGTGTTGCTGTAATAGCAGAAAGTGAAGTGGTAACTGGAGAAGTTGTGGAGGAGCATGTCATGTTGCTTTCTTGCTGTTGCTGCTGTTGACGTCTACGACGATCTTCATGACGTTGATGAGTCTTCATATGCTGGGACAAATTGTCAGAACGTGAAAAGGTCTTGTGACAATTTGGGAAAGTGCATGAGAAAGGTCGTTCAAGAGTATGAATACGCATATGACGTTTTAGATGTTCCAGACGCTTGAAACGTCGTTGGCATTGGGGAATAGGACACACGTGCGATTTGAGCTGAACAGCGTTAGAACCTGCAGTGGAACCAGTGGTAACACCATTATGACTATGACGTGTGCCATATGGCATGCTGGCTGCCAAACTTCCCCATGGATCAAGCATCATGTTGTTATCCAAAACACGTGCATATTCGGAGGTGCCATAAAAGCCTTGCTCTTGTTGCATCGATGGCATGTATTGAAAACTTTCATTCATCTAAAAAGATTGCATTGACTATTAGTATACACATGTATCTTGTCTTTTTTGTAAGCTTACCTGATAAATGGGTGATCGATGGTCATAAAGAGCATTAGAGTAATCTGCTGTAGCGGGATCAAAGCTCAGGGGCTGTTGCTGAGATCCAGTATGATCAGCTTGTGGCACCAATGCGACATTTCCAGTTACGTCCGCTGTAGACAAGGATGGTGATGATGATGATGCAGCAACAACTGCAGCTGCAGAAGCAAGTGATGAAGAAGTAGAAGCAGTTGTTGTTGTATTCTTGGATACACGTGATTGACGACGACCATGATTGCCTTGAAGCCCATTCTTCTTGTTATGAGTACGGCAATGTGCATGAAAGTTGTCAGAACGACTAAAGCTTTTTCCACATCCTGGATAATGGCACACGTGGGGTCGTTCACCAGTATGCACCAACATGTGTCGTTTAAGATGTTCATAGCGCTTGAAGCTCCATCCACAAAAAGCATATTTGCACACATGCTTATGCTGAACAGCAGGAGCATCTCCAGAAGAGCGAATGCGTGATTGTGATGCAGAAGCAGATTGTTGTTGTCGTTGCACTTGATCCATTGTTTCAAGCTTGACATTGTCGATCACTGGTGCTGCAGGTGATGCCAAAAATTGTGTGTAACTATCAACATAATAGCTTTCAGGACTTGTAGCAGCTGGTGGCATGCATTCATTGAATGACATATCAGTACAAGTAGAGCTACGGCGGAATAATTCATCATCTTGCTGTTGCAAATACTCTTGGGTTGCAAAACCAAAAGGGCCTACGTCAACTGAAAACTTGCGAGGAGTAAACTGAGCAACATCAAACATGGATGGCGAAACAGCTGGTGTCAAAGGAGTTGTACTATTATTGCTAATAGCTGTCGTATCAGGATACATTGGTAGTGGTGGTGCTGCTGTACCACAGCTTGATGGTGACGAGAAATCAAGTGGCTGTTGCGAATACAAAAGATTAGGTGATCCACTTGAAAGAGGTGAAGCATGGCCATTCATGAATGCAGCAGTGTGCGATTGATGCTGTTGCTCTGTATAATCGAGTTGGGAATTCATTGTCTGGTATAAAATGGTCTACTGATCCTAAGTACCATGTCATTAGCAACAAGTTTGATACAATGATTATATCTTTACATACCTGTAAGTGATAAAGAGCTGTAAAGTTTCTTTATGAAAAGGGTTCGATATGCAAAGAACAAAGAAAAAGGAAGAAGAGTGTGGATGAGGAGCTGATGCACAAAGAGAAGATCATTTTATATGCATAAAGCATGATGTACTACTCCCACCCCAGTTTATTACCCCGCTTATCTTTTCCCCCAGTGAAATGGAATAGGGAACAAGTGAAAAAGGACCGATTAACAAAAAGAGAATGTGCACGATGAGACTTGGCAGCAGTAAAAGCTGAATCAGGGATGCACGGGCACAAGTGATGAACATGTTCCACGACAGCCTAGTATGGGGACGCGCGTAAATTTCTTCAGCAACACTTGAGCTCCACCCCTGCTGGAATAGAAAGTGATCATTGGAGAATAAGGGAGTACATCAAGAAAGCGTGTGTGCGTGTGGTAAGTTGTGAAAAGATTGGATGATCTGTATTGGTGCAGGAGACAATTGACCAAAAGAAACCCCGGTGTCTCTCCTTGTAACACAATTATCCTTTACTGCATAAACATGACATGAGAGCATGCCTTTTCCTCATCCGATGATAATATCACATCCGTGATGGATTACACCTCCCTATTTTTAACTTTTGCTTTTGCCTTGGTTGTCAACAAGATGCCATCTTACTTGCTCACATTCATATTCATAGTCTCCCTTACTATCACCCAACACAAGCCTTATATGCTCTCCTTTTTATGATGATGTGTGCTTTTTACTACCCTTTTTCCTCCCATTTAGCTCTCCCATGCACATCTATTGACTGATTCGGGTCCGAGTGCCTGAAAAGATTGTTGACCCGACTAGTCTTTCCACACATGTGTTCCTTGCGATTCTGTTGCTTCCCCCTATTAAGTGTGTAACAGCAAAAGCACACTTTTTCATATAAAGGAGACAATAACATTATGTGTGATGTGCTTGAGGAGAGAACATGAGTTGTCTATTCAGCATGGTCAATCCACGGGTATGGCTGTTGTCCTTTCTCGGTTGTTGCTTTCCTCGTGTATCTAAGTTTAATACTTACGACAAGGCACGTTTTTTCTTTCTTGCTGCTTTATGCATCTGAAGTTAATACGCATATGTATGCGTGAATGTAACTGGTGCATTCTTATGCAGCAATGATGACATTACACAAAATGATGATCTCTCTTTTTCCAAATGCACATCTACAAACATGGTTATTTGAAGATTGGCCAAGAAGGGTCCACATCCAGGGATTCATACTCCATCATGCAGAAAAATGGCTCATCGATACACCAAATTTGATCATGTATTGGGCTGGTTTTCTCTATCTGGAGCAGCTTGCATCTATGGATCGTCTAATCTCATTTCCCCCTTATATCTTCGCACGGATCATGTTCTTATGCAATGTGGTGTTTTTGGTTTATTGTTAAGATCTGCTGCTGCTCGTGTTTGACCCTTTTTATCTCAGTAATACAAGACACATAGGAAGAGATAAGAAACACTCGGCGCATATAAGACGATATGAAAGTCCCCCTATGCTTTTGGTCCCTAATGCATGTGCATATAGTGGATACCAGGGCCTTGGACGGCATGGGATACCGAACTTAACACTTTCCAAGCCCTTTAAGCTATTTGCATGACTCGAACCCTATATCAAAGCATGACATGTGCATGAATCAACAGGAGAATTCTTCTGCTTTCAGTGGACCAATACTTGACTCTACTAAAGCGATAGACTATGCTCTATGTTGCAAGAGCTGATGGCATGTACACATGTAGAAAAGTCATTAAAGATTGGTGCATTACTTGCAATACGCATCACATTGACTGCACTAGTCTTAATTCGCTCTTACATAACATACATCAAGACGTATTTGTTATGTAAACGAGTGGTGTTACATTGCTTGTGGATTATATTCTTCATATTAATAGCTCCAAGGCACTTTGGTATATATCAAAAGCACTGGTGGCATAATGAAGACGTGCATGGTGGTATCTATGGATGCTTATCAATGCATTCAGTGCATGGCTAAATGATATTGCTTGCTTAATTTTCATTGGGCGTTACATGTACACTTTTCTGCATAGTCAGCTGAAAACTTCACAGTCAGCTACTGTCTACTTGTTCTTTCATTGATGCTAGACACGAGTGAGATGCTTCTGGATAGCCAGATTTCAACCAATCTCTGACCTTTGCACTGCTTTATACCATTTCCTTGCAGTAATCAGCATAGCAAATGTCTTTTTTCATACTGTAACTTCCACATTGTCGATATGTTGCAATATCACACATGTCTTTTTGCCTTGTACATATCATGGCAAAGCATGTTTCACTTGGCGAAAAAGATAAGTTGATATCTGATGTTTAATATGATGCAAACAGATAAAGATTCTCAGTCACCCCTGGATCCCGAATTGTCAGGTGAACACGCATTTCATCTTTTTTTGACAGCTGGGTTACCTTTTCCCGAAGGATTGCTATCCAATTGATCGGAGACAATGCGGGCCAAAAAAAAATTGACCGAGACATCACTTGTCAACTTTCTAATTGAACAATGGATGTCGGGATATGCCGTCATAGGCAGGTTGGGAGATCTCGATAGAACTATTAGTCCCTTTCGGCCGATTACAAATCGTCTCTTTGTTTCCTGGATTATAAATCAACCACTTGGAGACACATATAAAAAGACTTACTTTATCATCTGCATCAACAACATCTTCATCTTACATCAAACATCTTCAATATATAATCATGTCTACTGATACTTTCCATGGATGGGCTTGTGCAGGCAAAGGTAACTTGTCTCGTTGTCTCATATACACAATCATTGTTGACATGTTTTCCCTTTTATATAGACCAGCCCCTTGAATGGCGTGAATTCCAACTTAAAGCCTTTGAAGACGATGATATTGAGATGGATATTACACACTGTGGTATCTGTGGATCTGATATTCATACTCTTGACAGTGGTTGGGGTCCCACTGATTATCCATGTGTTGTTGGACACGAGGTAAAGTATACTAAACAAAGACAAAAGTTGTAATAGCAAGTGTATTGATATGACGGATGAATCTTTTTTTACCAGATTGTCGGTGTTGTGACTAAAGTTGGAAAGAATGTCAAACACATCAAGATCGGTGATCGTGTTGGTGTAGGTGCTCAATGTGGTAGCTGCCAAGAATGTGATAACTGCAAGAAGGGCAGTGAAAATCTTTGCCAACGTAAGGTGGTATTCACTTATAATGATCACTGGACTACCACCAACGACAAGACATTTGGTGGATATGCCAACAAGTGGAGAGGAGACAATCGCTTTGCATTCAAGGTTCCCGATAACATGTCTAATGAAATCGCTGCCACGTTTTTCTGTGCTGGTGTCACTACATATGCCCCTCTTAAGCGACATGGTGTTACCAAAGGTAGCAAAGTTGGCGTCATTGGTATTGGTGGTTTAGGTATGTATCATCAATGATAACAATGGATATAAAAGTTTAACTTCTAATGTCAAATCCCACATTTTGAATAGGTCACTTTGGTGTTCAATTTGCCAAGGCCATGGGAGCTGAAGTAGTTGCTCTTTCAAGCTCTGATCGTAAGCGTGAAGATGCCAAGGCTTTAGGATGTGATGATTATGTTGTATGCAGTGATGTGGAAGGCATGAAAAAGCATGCTGGCACATTTACTCATATCTTGTGCTGCAGCTTTGGCAACAACTTTGACTGGGGTCTTTTCCTTTCCAGTATTGCCTTTAATGGTCATTTCATTATGGTTGCTTTACCAGAGGAACCCCTTGCTGGTATCCCTGCTGGTTTACTTGCTTTGAGACAGCTTACTATCACTGGCAGCTTTATTGGTAGTCCAAAGGACATTCAAGAAATGTTACAATTTGCAGCAGACACTGGTGTGAAGCCTTGGATCAACAAGTACTCTATGAAGGAAGCTCCTGCTGCTGTACAAGCCATGCGCGATGGCAAAGCTAGATACCGTATTGTTTTGGAGAATTAGAATGTGCCCCCTTTTAATAGTGTATTTCCTTTTGAAACAATCCATACCTTATCATTGTTCATCCATTGTCTGCTTAAGTGTTGGTGTTGATCATTTGGATTGAAATCCCGATCTGAAAAGTAAGAGAACAAACACGCGTGCGCGCTTCTACATTATAAACGCAGGGACGTGGTACTTTATTTCTTTGACAGCCTTCTCCTTTCCTCCTTACACGCGTCCACACACTTCAGAGACCTTTATTCCTTTCGTCAATGCAATCCCTTCAAGAGCGCATTTGCAACATTGTGCACCAAGTAGCTGTTGTGAGAGGAGTTCCTGTCGAAGAGCGTAGTCATATACAAGCCTTTTGTGCCGAACAATACTGTAACGATTCCCAAGCAAAGGTAACACACCCAATGGCAAACAAGTCTTACTGAAATTTAACATACAAGGATCTCGTCTACTGTCCTAGCACTATG